>CM065391.1:17632500-18232500 GCA_033060915.1 Euryodendron excelsum
CAATGAGGGATCAACTTTCTCGAATGACAAGACAATTGAATTTGAATGGACTTATCGTCTTATGGAAGACGTGACGGTCTAGATTAGACTGACTAATGCAACAGGAGCATTTTGGTCATTTTACGTCTATTGGGCCTAGTGGGCCCGTGAAGCTGTAGTTTGATTAGACTGGATCTAGAAAGCCGATGTGGGCTTGAGTATGCTTGTGTTGGTTTGGAGATGCTTCTGGCCAAGCCATAAATCACCGAGTGGCCAAAATGGGGTGCTAACAACTGCCCCTCTTTTTTTGTCTTTACCTGTTGAAGGCAAAAAATGATAAAGTAAGCACCCAATGAAGGTCGCGAGGCAGTCGGAGGGACCACAGGTTTGGAGCTTTGAAAATTGGAGGTTGATGCTTGAAAATAGAGTTAGGAGGCCATTTAAAACTAGTTTTGGCGGACAAAAGGCCGAGGCAGGCCCAGCCTGGGCTGTTCGTCACTCTTAGTGGCACCAGGCTTAGGTTTCTTTGTGCGCCACTATAAGTCACGGCCTGCGCGGATTTTTAAAGCAGCAGCTATGGGTTTGAGGGTTTTAGTTCGGTTTTGTGCCATTTTCTAGATTTCTCTCCAAAACTTTTCAAGAGATTTTGCTTAGACATTGTTGGGGAGTGTTTGTGGAACGCCGAGGAGTCGTCAGGAAATGACGGTATCACCAGAAAGTCACCGAAGAAGAAATTGCCAAAAAATTCCAAAAGTGAGTTTTCTTATTTTTTGGTTGATTCCAATGCCTGGATTTTCATTTGAAGCGTGTGTATAGTGGAAATTAAGGTTCTTGAATGTTTTGAACGAATCTATGGAGTCGTTTTTGCATTTTGGTGATTATTTGAGTGAGTTTGTTTAGATTGCCATATTTTGCAAAAGGGGTTTTCTGCAAGCTTAGAAAAACTAGCGATTTGGGCACTGGGTAATGCATTTTCCTACAATATTTTTGTGTAGCATGCCTTAGAAAAATGTTTTGAGCAATTGTGTGAAGTTTTGTAATTTTTTGAAAACAATTGTATTTTTTTGATGTTTCAAAAATTAGAAAAAGGTTGAAAATGTAAAAAATTGGGAAAATTGAAAAATAAATCCCGAGGGTGTTGGATTGTTGCTAGAAAATTCTAGGAATATTCTTCAAAAGTTTTGTGTATATTTTTTAAAAAGTTGTGAATTTTTTTGAAGGTGTTTGGAAAAAAGTGAGGAAATAGCCTCGGAAATTTTAAGAAAAATTAGTGTTTGTCTGTCTATGCCTCATGTTGGGCAGGTGGCAAGGTATTATGTGTTTGGTGGAGTTGTGAGTTTGTAGTTATGTTGTGTTGTAGAGCTCTTTTACAAACGGGACTCTGCCGGATTTTTCAAAAAATTTGGCACTTGGAATTTTTGTGAAAAATGGTTTAGGAATACTTTAAAAAGGATTCTTTAGAATAGGGAGAGGGATAGGATTTTGAAGGTAAAGCCTTAGAAACTAATCGAACTGGGACTTTTGAGGGAAAGCCCTAAGAAACCATAGGACCCAGGCTATTGAGGAAAAGCCTTAAGAAACCATGCTTTTTTGGAGGGGAAAGCTTTTTGAAAACCCAGGCTTGGGGCTCGGATTGGTGGACTTTTTAAGGAAAAGGTTAGAAAATCGAGTTTGAAATTAATTTAAACTTTTTGAGGAAAAAGTTAGAAAACCGAGAGTGGCTTGGAAGCCAACTTTTTTTTAGGGTGAAAAGGTTTAGAGAACCTAGATTGAAATTGAAACCAAATTTTTTGAGGATAAAAAGTTTAGAAAACCAGTAGTGATTTTGAAACCAACTTTTTGAGGAGAAAAAGTTTAGAAAATCAGGATATGATTTTGAAACTAACTTTTTTTTAGGATAAAAAGTTTAGAAAACTGGTATATGATTTTGAAATCAACTTTTTTGAGAATAAAAAGTTAAGAAAACCGGTAGTGATTTTGAAAACAACTTTTTTGAGGATAAAAAGTTTATAAAATTGGGTAATTTGAAGTTGAGAAATTACTTGGGAAACTTGAAGCATTTCCTGCCCCTGTCCCCCTTTTTTCCACATTCTTTTCATTTCTTTTCCTTTGCCATTATTCATATTGCTGACTGATAGATCTCGACATGTATCTCTTCTTTTCCCTAGATGGCCGATGCAAGTGTCATAGCTCGTTTGAGAGTTTGGTATGATGGGTACATTCTTGAGGAATAGGATATCTTCAGTTGGAGCTTTGGTCATATTGCATCCCTGCTCACACTGCGGTTGGTGCTTAGATTGATTGAGGCAATCCTTCCGTTTTGGTGCCCCAGTTTGAGCCTCTTCCAATTTGGAGAATGTGAGATGACCCCGACCTTACACGAGTATGACTGTCTGCTAGGTTCTATGGAAGGTCTTTCAAAGTTGATAGCTCTGATTTTCCATGGAGGTTTCCTGCTTTGGGTTCAAACTTCATTCCCAAATTTCCCTTCATTCTTGCTGAATTCTTGCTTCCCCGATTTGAGTTCGTTCACAGTGAGTAAGCTTTCCTAGGGATTTGGCATACTTTAGGCCACTAGCTCCAATTCAGGATGAATGCTCTTGCTTTGCTTCTACTCAGGGTCCTAGTTTTTCCTAGGGAGGATGGTTTGATTGACGGGAGGTTAAGCGCTTTGCTTCCCCGATGGTCATAGGTGAGATTTACGTCAGTTTCACTCATTTACAGCAGGGTGCAGATTTCAGTTTCCGAGGTTGTACGACTCTTTTGTAGTTGTGGATGGTTTGCCATTTGTTCCCACAACATTTGCCTTAGCTAGTTTGGTATCCTATGATGGATCATGTCCATGCTTTTATAGAGGCTTAGCAGTCTGTCATGACGGATGAGAGTTTTTCTACTGCCCTCGAGGATTGGACGACTTTTCTCTGAGAGAGACATGCTGGAGATGTCATGTGGTTTGTAGGTTTGTGTAACCAGGATCCTTTGAGGGTATGGACTTCAGATAGGATACTTGTTCCGACAATAGGTTTGTGGGGGGTTGCTCCTTTCTTTGGAATAAGAGTTCTCCACTAGCTGGGCTTGTCACATGATATTCCACACACAAGGGTTACCGATGAGTTCAATCTGTTCTTTGATACTATGATCCTGATCGAGTTGGTGAAAGAGGTGATAACCATGTGGTGCGCCTTGACTTCTCATGATGACATATAAGGTCCTTTCCCAGAAGAACCGAAGGCAACCAAAGCTTACAAGGGCTGGTTTAAGAGATATGTACTCTAGGATGCTGGGATTCATGATCTGCTTGTTGAGGCTCCAAGTCCTACTGTGGGGTACACCGACTTCCTTGCGATTGTGACTGTCCAGGAACTCTGTCATCGGAGGCGTTCTAACACCTTGTTGGGGAAGGCAATGATACAATTGTAGGCCTGCAAGGCTGAGATTGAGTCCTTAAGGGCACAGATGGCTGAGGCTTTGTGTAGCGAGGACGGTCCCAGTGCTTTTCGTGGGTGGAAGTGATTGCATAAGGCTCATACAGTTACCCGTCAATCTACTGAGGTAGCAGGGCCTTCAGGCTCTGGAGCGGCTATTGGTGACTAGGCTAATCTTACTCCCTCATCTGGTTCTTCTTCTGATGATGATGGGAGTCGTTTTATTCTAGCTTCCCGCTATCTGCCTTGGGTTTGATCACGTCCCTGAGTTCTTGCAATTTTGAAATGGCAACTTTTTAGTTTTGTTATTTAAAACAAAATGACCTTGTATCATTCTTGGCCGTTTTGGCCTCTAAGGAGACTTTTCCCTGTATGGTTAGCATAGTGTCATGTTTTTATTTTCATTGAATGACAGGTATAATTGAAATGTTCTTTGCAAAATTTCTTGTCTTCTTTTATTGCGCTTGGTTGGTCTCGAGAATGCTCTCTTTTGGTTAAAATGTACGCATGTATCTATTTCTTGTGAGATCCAAGTAGGTGTCTCGAGCTTGTGCCAATGTCTCATATCCTTGGGATGATGCCTCATCTGCGGGACCTCGTCACTTTTCTGGTCGCAGCCTTTCTCACGTGGGGGTGTCTTAGCATGTACCCCCATTCTTAATGGACTCGCATCCTCTAACCGTTATTCTTTAATCTCGCTTTCTTTAAGGTAGGTGTTTGGGGTTTTCTAGTTTGAGCTCTCTCCCTTTTCACCCTATTCCGACAATGGCTTCGAGCAACGACTTTCATGGCCATTACCATAATGATGGGCAACTAGGCTGTCAATCCGAGGAGACTTTCCTTTAGATTGTAATGTAGGCTGGGTTCATGGGTTGAAATGAAAGGATTTATATGCACAAAACTATTATTTCTCATGGAGGTTGCATAAGATTGGGGTTATCTTTTCAGTGAAATTTGCCCCTGTGGCTGCCATTCTTGTTAGGCGCTATTGTCACTTTGCTCGAGCTTATTTAGATTGAGCAATTTTCTTTGATCTAAAAGGGCTTTTCTTTGGACCGTAATATGGGCCCGGTTATGGGGTGTTTGAAAGGGATGGATAAATGATCAAAACCTATCTATCTCTACTTGGCTGAAGAGAACCCATAATCACTTTTGTCAAGAAAAACTTACTCTCTTATAAATCTCCTCTCCTTTATTAGGATCCATGTGTAGTACTTGTATTTGTATCTGTAGTTTAGTTTTTTTTTTTTTTTTTTTTTTTACTTCTTTTCTCTTTTTTCTTCTTCTTTTTTTTTTTTTTTTTTTTTTGTTGACAGCTAATATCATGCTTGCTTTCCAACTTCATTATGCCTTATCGACTTTGAGAGATATACTCACGTCTGTATCTTAACCCAGTGTGGGCAGTGATCATTGGGTTGGTTTTTTTAAAAAAGAATGCAAACAACTCAAATGGGCTTTATAGTGGTTGTATTTTAACTGTATGGTAGAGGAAAAAAGGGCCTTTCTTCATTTCAAGTTAGATTGCTTAGTCTATAAAGCTCATTTGAAAATTCCAATGGTGTCTTCCATATGGCAACTGTTGGTGCATGGTCTTATTCACTGCCAATATTTGCTCCAGTATGCTGGAAGCAACTCTGGTTTGGGTTTGTGACCAAGAAATGCTTTCGGCTCTAGTAGGTTATGCAAAGGGAATCATTTTTTGTTTGCGGGAAGATAAAACAATGGCTCCTCTTCCTTTTGATAACCCGGCTACCCATCGCTTAGCTTAGATGCCATTCAAGTATCACTTTTTAGGTAAGCTTCACATTCTCAAATTGGATCCTCTATTTCTTTCTTTTCAAGGATTTCTGGCTCTGGGTGGTTTGCTAATGCTATCACACCCACCAAGCAGGGTTATTGGTCGAAGAGGAATTTTCTAGAAATACTCCACCATCCACAAGAATATAAAAGGAAGTTGCTATTATTTCATTTAAAAATCTCTAACATGGCATGAGTTTATTAAATGAAACATGCAAACTAAGAAATTAATGACAAGAAATGTAAAATAATCAAAAGAAAGCAAATGAATTTTGGAAGACATCCCTTTCTTACAGGCTCTTGGTCCACAACCCTTAGTAGGGTTTGGAAATTATGCCAACCTCTTCGGTGTCCAACTCAATGGGTGCAGGACAGATGGGCGAATCCTCCAATGGATGGTTAAGGATAGTGTGGTTATTGATCTCTCTTTCCTCCATTCCTTTGTATTCTGCAAACAAGCAGGCGAGGTCCTCTTCCATAAAATCGAATGATGCCATTGGCAACTTTGGCTCAACCAACCCCCAACCCATATCTTCTTAGTCATACTGAATTGCGGGCTAGAGATTCTTGGCCAGAAGGGCTTCGGCCTTAACATATTTGTGGTGCAAGAATTCTTCTCCTCACCCATCAGCAACAGGAACCTCCTCCATGAATTCTTCAATTGGCCAATCAGCGATGGTGTCTACTCCGTGGGCCACCAACGATGTTTTGTGCTTTGTGGTGATCGATTCTGGAGCAGTAAGCAGTGATGGGTCGAATGTGCTTTTCCTTTTTGCTTCCAGAGCAATAGTGAGTTGAACATGTCTTTAATTCCTGTGGAATGAGAGAAAGAGAGTAGAAAACAAAAAAAGCAAAGAACAAGGGAAAAGTTAGTACTTATCCTTGAAAAGCATTTATGCAATGCATGCCCTGAAGGTGTCTCTGTTTGTCAGGATTTAGGTATGATATTAGGCTCATTTTGGAGATAAGGGAATGGCCCTATATGCAAATACCATACCTATGCCTATTTCATACATCCTGTACAACCATTCATTTGTAAGCACCCCATTTTTGCCCGCTCGGCAATCTCCGGCCTGACCGGGTTTAGTTTTCAAACACCACAGCACATGCAAGCTCAAGACGAGCCCTTTAATCTCCAATCTAGCCAACTGGTCGCTTCTCGAGCCCACAAGGACTCGCTGGAGCCATAAGCACCATCATTCCAGGCAGCTTTCAGGACCTGGCGGTCTCGGAAACCAATGCCATCCAGGTAGCTTCCTGAGATCGGGAGATCTGGGGGACCAACGCATTGTCAAATTCTCGACGGTTCACTTTTGGTGCCTGCTAGCCTACCAATGTAAAATGTTCGTCATTCGGTAGTTCTTCGGGACCAAGCGTTCTCTGAGACCAACACCATCCTCACAAGTACCTTTCTAAGACCGGGCGTTCTCAGAAACCAAAACCACCCTATAAATGGCTCTTTAATACTAGGCGTTCTTAGAGACCAACATTGCACAGGTAGTTTTTTGAGATCGGGCAGTCTCGGGAATCAACACCTAGGTTAACATCGGTGCTTGCTAGCCCAACTCGGTAAAAAATGACAAAACCTGCCCCTTGGGCCTCTAGGCACGTTTTGAGAAAGCTCAAAATCCCTCAAAACGATAAGTCCACCCTTCTAAAATGTTATTAAACTATTAGGCGTATTCCACACGCCATCAGGTCCCATTCCGGCCAACTCCGGTCAAAATGACCATTTTACCCCTGATAACGCCCCAACACTGCACAAACCCCACCGAGCGGTAAAAGACTCTTCCAAAACCAACCATAAGCAACCTGGCATGCTTAACTCAACACGCCGAACCATTCCTGACCATTTTCAACCAAACCCAGTCAAAATGACCATTTTACCCCTGACAGCCCGAATGCGTCCCAAAACAACACCGGCCCTAGGTTACTGAATGGAGAATCTCATCATAGACCCTCGTTTACTAAGGAAGGCATCACAACGCTAAACACCCACGACTCGATAAAAGTTCCCTAGAGTGTCTCGCAGACGCTTCGCCAAAATTGTATATTCTCCCGATTCCCTGGTTATTACGCACTGTCAAATGACTTAAGAAATGCGTGAATCAAGGAATTTCCGAAAGCTCGTTCATAGATCTTTCCATTGATACAGCTCGATCAGATAGATCGCTTCCCGAAGCCCTTCATCGTACGGTATAAAAACTACAACTTCCAAGAACCTTTGGAGCGTCTTGCAGACGCTTCACTTAGGTTGACTTTTCCACCGATTCCCTAATTGCAACGCATCGTCAAACGACTTGAGAAATACGTGAATTAGGAGTTCCTGAAAGTACTTCCAAAGTCCTTTCCATCGGTACGATCCGATCGAAGAGATCGCTTCTCGAAGGCCTTGATCATGTGACACAAAAATAGCTACTTTCGAACAACCACGGAGTGTATCACAGACGCTATGCAAAGATGCCATTTTAAGCACATTTTTCAAGATGATATCTCACACTTACGAACACCATTCGAACTTCTTAAAAACACGAAAGTTCACCGGAAGCCCCAGGAGAACATCCCGAGTGCAACCGATTCTTCTGAAACCTTCCCGATTGGCTCAATTATCGATGTAAAGTTTTAACAAACGTTCTCGGTGGTGGAGCGTATGCTACATGCGCCCAAATTTTCATCAGATCAACCAAATTTCGATCAACTGTTGAGATTTAACTAGTACAATGAGTGCCACATTGTAAGCACCCCATTTTTGACCGCTCGGCAGTCTACACTCCGTCCATACTTGTACTCAAGTCAATATGGATGTATTCCAATTGAAATCAACTCTCTAAGTCTAATCCCATCAATTCATCGCTTCGCAGGCCCCACTAGGCCCGAAGAGACGCAAAATGACCAAATAACCTTAGGCGCATTATCTTTTCCATATTCCGAATCAAGCACGCCTTTCCGAAGACGATAAGACCCCTTTCCAATTCCAATCCCTCTCTTGAGACAGTTTATTCGTCGAGACGGTAAATCTATTCCAAATCAGGCAAGTCTTTCTGAAGACGATAAGACCCCTTTCTAATTCCAATCTCTCTCTCGAGATAGTTTATTCCTCGAGATGGTCCGGCGCTTTTTTCGAAGAAAATCTCTTCAAAACGGTAAGTCCCTTTAAAGCTTTCGACCAGGACGAGACCCCAAGTCCCATAGATGGTAGAACGGTCTACTTTTGGTGCCTGCTAGCCCGCCAATGCAGAAATGTCCGTTTAGGCACACCTTTCGAGAAAGTTAATTCTCAGGCGCTAAGTCCCTTTAACAGCTTCCCGAGATCAAGCAGTCTCGGAAATGATCACGAACCTTCAGAGTAGCGGAAATACTCGCAAACATCGCAACCGTCAGAGTAGCGAAAATACTCACAGACAGGTTGATATAGGAAATTGCCAACAAACCCCTGTATCAATTGACCTCCGTTAGAGTGGCGGAAACACTTAAAACCCAGGTCAACACCGGTGCCTACTAGCCCACTTCAGTGAAAAATGACCCAACTGCCCCTTGGGCCTTTTCCAACACGTTTCTCAATAACATACATGAGTCTTCAGAACGATAAGTCCAACCTTCTAAAATTGTCTTAAAAGCAATCCGGCATGATTAGGTGCCTTCTAGTCAGTTTCGGGCCAATTCTGAGACCTTCCGGTCAAGATGACCATTTCGCCCCTAGGCATCCGAACGCCCCGGGAACCACACTGGCTCTAGGTATCAAACCGGTAACCTCCCGAGAATACTTCTTATAGTATTTTCAATCTCCCTTTATCTTTCCGGATCATTCCGAGTTAGTTTTGGAAAACCCGATACAAAATGACTATTTTGCCCCTGGTGGGCTGGTCAGCTTTTCCAACCACACCGGCTCTAGGTATCAAACCAGTAACTTCTTGAGAATGCTTTTTATAGTATTCTCAACCTTTCTTTATCCTTTCAAATCATTCCGAGTCAGTTCCGGCAAACCCGGTGCGAAATGACCGTTTTGCTCTTGGTGGGCCAGTCACCTTTTCCGACCACACCGGCTCTAGGAATCAAACCGGAAACCTTTGGGAACATTCTAAATAATGTTTTTAAATCTCGAGTCTTCTTCCAGGACAATCCGAGTCTGTCCCGGTAGCTTCCCGATCCGATTGACCGTTTTGCCCTTAAAGGCTCGGTCAATCATTCTGACGCATCTTATCCTCATTTTTCAAGTCAAATACCTTCGGGACACTATTCTAAGTGTTCCTGCTCTTTTTCCGCCTTCCGAGTCATTCCCAGCCTCCTCAAATCATTCCCGAACTTTTCGGAGTCTCTCTTAGTGAAGCCATGCTAAAAATTGCATGGTAGTCACTAGTACAGGCGCCCAAATCTAGTCAAAGATACGTTGCTTGCTGACCTTAATAGTTTTCTAATTGGCTGGCGCCACTCCTAGGGGCCCCAGAAGCATTTTTGGCCTGGCGCCACTGCAACAGGCGCCATGTTTATCCCACCTCTATAAATACAGAGCCTCTTCCAGCATGAAGGAGGTCCGCAAAATCAGCCTAAAAACCCTAAAATTTGATATACAGAGCTCGAACACTTCAAAAACCCTAGCTTCTTTAGGTTCTCCAAACCCTAGCCACCATATGCTAAACCCTAACCTCCTATACACTCATACACACCCCCATACACTTATACACTAGCCTCCAATCCTCCATTGAAGACTTGAATTGCTACAATTATGAAGATTTGAAGACCGAAGACGAGCCCTCGAAGATTAAGACTGAAGTGAAGCGAAGACCGAAGAAAAGCAAGGCGCGCAAAATAAACAAGACACAAGGTAGGCTTTCATTTTATGTTTCTGCACTTCCCCCTCTCTCTTTTCTCTCCTAACCCACTTGGGTTTTCTCTATTTTAATCCCCCGTCTTTTTCCCCCCTTTCTTTGCATGCTTGAAACAAGGGAATTCCCAGTTTATGTGTAGGACTGGACTATTGGAGGGTCACCGTGTCGGGGACTTTATTTTAGTCTAACCAGAGACCACGTGGGTTCGGCCTCCTTGATTATGTGATGAAGCCTTAACCTTGTATGTTCACGACCCCAAATTTGCATTGTGCATATCATGATTTTGCATCTCTCCAAAATCATTTTCAAACTCGTTTTCAAAATTTCCATTAAACTTGTTTTCAAAATTGCATCAAAATCTCCTTTTTCAAAACTTGTTTTCAAAATCACAATCCTATGGTGATTCTAGCCTTTCCATGGCCAGGGTTCCTGTAGAAAAGTGTTACATTTAAAGTGACTTTTATGGTCAATATTTTCAAATCTTGTTTTTTTCAAAACCACTTTCTTAAAGTGGTTCTAACCTTCTTATGGTTAGAATCGCTTTAGGAAAGTGAGATGCTTTTATACTTTCCAAAAAAAGTCTCCTTTCAAAAGTCTCTCTTTCTAAAACGCTCTTTTTTAATATGATTTTTGCAAACTCTTCTTTCCAAAGTTGTTTTTGAAAACTCCCTCCAAAAATCTATTTTCCAAAACTTCTCTTTTCAAACTCCTTTACAAAACACTCTCCTCAAAATTCACTTTCCTAAAAGCTTCTTCCAAAGTCTTCGTTCTAAAACTCTTTCTAAAAACTCCTCACTAGGATTTCTTTCCAAAAACTCTCTCTTCAACACTCACCTTCTAAAAATTCCTTCATAGGATTTCCTTCCCAAAACCCCCTTTCCAAAAAGTCACTTTCCAAAAATCCATTTTCTTGGCGCCCAAGTTAGGCCCTAGAGCCCATAATTAGGAAACCCTAATTTTCCTTTCCAAAAAATATGATTTTCAACCTTGCCCCAAACCTTAGTTTCCAAAACCTCCCTTTCTACATCAAAACTATATATTTCCAAAATCTATTTTCTACGTCAAAACTATAGTCTTCCAAATATAGGGTTTCTCAAAATTTTCCTTTCCAAATCCTTGTCAAATCCAATCTTCCCGTTTAGGAAATTAGATCCAACCCTCCGTTTTTGGAAACAAAATCAAACCTTCCATTTTAGAAACAAAATCCAATCTTTTGTTTTAGGAAATAGAAATCTTAACCCTTCCTAATCCAAATCTTTTCTAATTCAACGTCTTCCTAATCATCTACTTTACTAAATCTTAAGTTTCCAAAACTTGAACATAACAATCTTTCCTAAATTTTAAAACTCAAAATCTAAATCTTTCCTAATTCAACTCTCTCCTAATTTCCTACCTTCCTAAACCATAAGTTTCCTAAAACTTCAAATCTTTCCAAATCTAAAACTTTCTAAACTCAAAACTTTCTTACTTTCAAAACTTCCCTATTTCAAAACATTCCAAATTCAAAACTTTCCTATTTCGAAAACTTTCCTAAGTCAAAACCTTCCTAAGATGAAACCTTTTCTTTTTCGAAACCTTTCCTATTTCCAAACCTTTCTTAAAATGAAACTTTCTTAATTCAAAATCTTTCCTAAATCAAAATTTTCCTAAAGTGAAATCTTTCCTTTTTCAAGACTTTCCTAATTCGAAACTTTCCTAAAATGACACTTTCCTAAAATGAAACTTTCCTAATTTGAATCCTTCCTAAATCCGATCTTTCCTAGTCGTCCAAACCCTTCCAAGTCGAGTCAAATCTTTCTTAAACCTCTAGTCTTTCCTAAGTCTAGGTTTCCTAAACCTCAATCTTTTCAAAACAAGTCCAAATCTTTCTTCCAAGTTCTATTTTTCCAAATCAAAATCCAACCTTTTCAATTCCAAAATTCTAAATTCCAATATTCAATATTTTATTTTAAATTCAAATCAAATCATATTTCCAATCAAAATCTCTTTCTTCCAATCCAACCTTCTATTTTCTATCAGACTCTTGTCCGAACTACGACTGACTTGATTCCTCCAAAAGGATACGTAGGCAACCCTCATGGGTGCGGTCATAACATTTTAAAAATTTTTATTTCCACAATCTTCTTCAAATTTCCAATTCTACAATTTTCTTCAAATCTCCAATACAACATTTTTCAAGTTTCTATTTCCATAAAATCTTTCCAAATCTCCAATCTATTTTCAAACTTCCAATTCTAAATTTCTATTTCCAAATTTTTGTTTTCAATTTCCAAAACCTTCTTTCCAAATTCAAACTTCTATCTCTTTCTTTTCAAATCAAATCAATTTTTTTCCAAATCTATTTTTCAATTCTTTTTTCTCGCATTTGCATATCATGCATCATGTTTTTTTTAAACATTCCTTTTTTCTAAAGTGGATAGGATTGAACATTGTTTAGTTGAAGACTCTTATAGGTGAATCTAGGGTAGATTGACATGTAGGTACCGAAAGGGCGGGGTAGGGTGATGGCTTAGTGCGTCTTCCCTACACGTAACCAACCTTCGACCCTAAAATCACTGTTTTTATAGACCAAAATAGAGTTATTTTCAAAAAAGGGCTAAATGTTTTCCAAAGGTTGTCAAACAACCTGTTTTCTTAAAAACCCTCTCTTGAGGAGATCTTTTCAAAACCTTTTTAAAAAAACCCTAAGTGTAGTTTTCAGATTATGCTTAGTTTTTAGGCGACCTAACTCATCTTAATCAAGTTAGGTGGCAACTCCAAATCTTTTCTAAAAGCCCTTTATTTAAATCTATTTTCAATTCAAACCTAGTCGCACTCATTCTTCTAGGAAGGTGAGTTCTAACGAGAGAGTATTGTGTTTTTCCCGCTTGTGTGTGTATTCCTCAAGCGCGAAAAATCCGAGCGCGACACACATGTCATTGTGGCAATGGAACAGTACTGGCACATGTGTGACGTGCGCCAGGCCAAAATTTGGCCAGGCACATATAGCACATGCACTAGGCCTGGTCCAAATTGCCTGTAAATACCAGCACACCCCTTTGCATATTTCAACACCGAAATTGATGCGAAACTCTACTGAAACTACTCCAGAATCTCGAATCTCTATATATATTCCACTCCTCCAACACTTAGACTAGATATCACGCCCCTCTAACCCATACACTTCACTTACATAGCCCTATACACCATTAAACATCACCTTTCAACCCCTCAAGCCTACTTGAAGCCATTAAAGTTTAAGTCAAGGTATCCATAGAAGTTTACAAGCATATTGAAGGCAAAAGGTGGTATTTCTTTTACATTTTTGTCTTCCCCCACTCTTCTCTTCTCCCTCCTAGCCTACTTAGGCTATTCTCTATTTTAATCCCCATCTTCAACCCCCATTTCTTGTCTGTTTTAGCCAAGAGGGCTCTTAGTTCATGCCTAGATGAAAGCTAGTGGGAGCCACCGTGTAAGGGGATCTTTCACTAGCCTACTTTAAGATGGTATGGCCTAGGAGCCCCTTGATTATGTGGTGTGGCCTAAAGCCTTGTTTGTGTTCATGACCCCTTGCATATTACTATTTGATCACGTCTTATGTGCTTGGCTTCATTTTCATGCTTTTTAACCTATTTTACAATGCTTACATTATTCTTATTTCCATGCCATTTTCAAGCTCTATATTTCTCTTAAAATGGTTCTAAGAGTTGGTTACTTGAAGTTTAGGATGAGACCTTAGAAATCATGCCTTAGAAAATCCCCTACTAACCCCCTAACTCACTCTTTCGCATCATTGCCTTCCAACTTGCATAAAAATGGTTTTCAAACTCTCTAATTCCTAAGGTTTATATTCTTTTAAGTTTATTGGTTGGAATGGCCCCATGGAACCCTCTCTTGAGTGGTTTCCCTTTTACATTGGCCATAAGAGCTCTAAATTATTAGAATGGTTCCATTTTCTTTCATTTCTTGCACACAAATGGTTTCAACTCCTTGATTTCTTGGATTTCCATTCTCTCAAGGTTAGTGGTTGGAATGACCCTATGAAACCCTCACTTGAGTGGTCTCCCTTTACATTGGTCATAAGAACCTTAACTTATTGGAATGATTTCCTTTAAAAATGGTTTTCAAAATCTTCTTCTCAAAAAATAGCTCTCAAAAATTCATTCTCTCCATCTTTACATTAAAAATGGTATTTCAAGGGTTGTCATCTTCATGTTGATTCTTCAATTCCATACTCTTGTCAAGATAATGGTTATCATGGTCATAAGAAAACCTTCCTTGGAATGGTTTTCAAACACCAACCATAAAAACCACACTCTTGGCTAGAGTCAAAATTTTCATGGAAATGATCTTCAAAAGGGTTGTCAACTAAAGTCCTTTGCATAACATGATTTGTTTTCTAGAACCCCTTTCAAAACTGTATAAAATCATCTTTCAAACCATCTTTCAATCCAACCCTAGGTTAACTTGGCGCTAGTTGTCCAACCCTAGGTTAACTTGACCCTAGTTATCTAACCCTATGTTAACTTGACCATAGTTGTCCAACCTTAGGTTAATTTGGCGCTAGTTGTCCAACCCTAGGTTAACTTGACCCTAGTTATCCAACCCTATGTTAACTTGACCGTAGTTGTCCAACCCTAGGTTAACTTGACCCTAGTTGCCTAAGCCTAGGTTAATCTAACATAAGTTAGTTAGTTAACCTTAGGTTAACTTGACCCTAGTTATCCAACCCTACGTTAACTTGACCCTAGTTGTTTAACCCTAGGTCACCTTAACCCTTGGTTAACCAAACCCTAGTTAGTTAACCTTAGATCACCCTTAACCATTGGTCAACCCAACCTAGGTTAGTATACTTCAAGGTTCCAACCCATGGACCCCTTTTTAAATGACCTTTCTATTTAAAGTTATGCTCGTTACCCATTTTTCCAAAACCTCCTACTCTCTTGAGATTTCAAAACCCAACTCCATAACCCTTTCAAATCCCCCACAGTCTATGTTCAAAGTATTCCTAAAAATGTTTTCAAAAACTCACAACCCTAAGGTGTCCCTACCCTTTCCATGGTTAGGGATTACAAAGGAAGGTGATATATCAAGAACAACCTCCAAGGTTGTCCATGTTAGGGTTCCAAAGCCCTTAGATATTTTCAAAAACCTCTTTCAAGAAGCTTTTCAATACTTCCAAACTTTACATCCAAGACCTTCGAAACAAGATTTCAAAACATTTTCAAAACTCCTTTGAGTTGATCCAAAAACGTTTTCAAAACACTCCACCATCCAATTTCAAGTCAAAGCTTTCAAGACCTCAAAGTGTCCTTAACCATTCCAAAGACCTCAAAGCATCTTCAAAACTTTCCAAAGGCCCTAATGCGCCTATTTTCCATCGGGCTCTTGCCCGAACTACAAATGACTTGATTCTTGCCAAATGAGATACGTAGGCAACCTAAAATGGTGCGGTCATAACTTCTATTTCAACTCCAACTTCCTTTTCAAAAGTTTTTATCAATCTCAAATTTCTATCTCAAACTCCTTCAAAGCTCCCACATTTTCAAACTTCTTGCAAAACTTGCATCATGCATCATTCACCCAAAAGGTGATGACTAAACCCCGTTTTCAAAACTCTGAAGTGAATATTAAGTGGATAATGGTAACCGGTTATTCTAATGAGTGAACAAAGGATGATTAGACATGTAGGTACCAAAAGGGCGGGGTAGGGTGATGATCTTAGGATATCTTTTCTACATGTAACCAACCCCCAGACCATAGATTTCTATTTTCGAAAGACCAAAATAGAGTTATTTTCAAAAACGACTTAAATATTTTCAAAAGTTGCCAAACCACCTAATTCCTTAAAACCCCTCTCTTCAGAGAATTTTCAAAAAACTTTTCGAAAAACCCTAAGTTTAGTCTTCGGATTAATACTTAGTTTTAGGTGCCCTAACTCACCTTAATCAAGTTAGGTGGTGACTCCTATTTTTCTAAAAAGCCCTTAATCAAACCAATTTTCAATTCAAACCTAGTCACACTTGTTCTCCTAAAAGGATGAGTTCTAATGACAAAGTTTCGTGCTTTTGTCTCTGAGCTGAAAGGACCTTGGACCTAAAAACCAGGACGCGACAGTTGGTGACTCCACTAGGGACACTTAGAGGGTTAGGACATTGAAATGACCCTTCACCCTTCAATCATCTGGAATCTCCAGTTACTTTGTCTAATTTTAGCCACTTTTCAAATTTTTCCAAGTTTTCAAAACAAATCTTATTTTTCAAAACAATTTTCAAATAGGTGTCATCATTTATATTCATTGTTTACATTCACATTCTTACATTAACCATCCATTTTGCCTTGCATTGATTTTTTCAAAAAGTTACTAACTCTTTGCATTTTGCTTTTGTAGATGGACCTTTGTTCACATTTTATTTTATGTCTTATTTATTGTCATGTATGTGATGAATATACAGGATGTGATGTGTGCTATTGGGTCATTTCCTCCATTTTCAAAAATTCCACACACACTTGGTGCGCTCACTTGCATTTGCATCTTTCATTTATTACCTAGTTACTACCCTTCTAGATAGAAGGGGGAATAGTATATTGATTGTGGGCGGATGCTGTATCAGTTTCTCAGCCTACAGTCTCTTAATAGTTCCTCCGCTCAAACCACCAACCAAAGATGGAGTTCCCCCTTTCGGGGGGGAAGCCGAAGGTTTGAAGGTTCTGGAACTAAGCTTTCTTAGGGAGCATTAGTAAGCCCCCAACCTCATGCTCATGTAGCACCCCATGCATAGCCGAACCTCTACCGGATTTAGAACACACGCATCAATTTCAAAACCGAGGAAAAGGTGACCGCTTTACATTTCCTTATTTTCCGTTTATGATGTCATGTTTACTCTCCATCGTTATACATCTTTTGCGCTGTAATCACTCATCCATTAGGAATCATTTCATGACAAGAGTTCCCAAAGTGACTCAAGTCGTTGCATCTTCATGCATCTAGTCAACTCTTAGAGAAAGGCCCAAAGACCTTCTCACACAAATTATGCCAACCTGAAACTCCTAAGGGTACCAAGAGATCCTAAGGATTCATGGCATGCATCAAAGTCATCTTATAAGGAGGGGTCCTAATACCTCCTTGCTATTGGAGATAGGGCTACCAAGAAGACGAAGGGGCAATTTAAGTCAAGATCTCTCACCAACTTCTGTTCAAGAAGGCAAATTCGAAGACTCAAGAGTAGTTTAGAATCCCACGATGTAAATACAAAATAGGCCAAAGTCCCAAGGAAAATGCTCCCCCTCCCCATTTTGATGTATTTTTGAGAAATTCCATGTACCAAAGAGAATTCCTCTTAATAAAATTATTCTTGTTGACAAATGAATGAATGTATAAATGAATAAATGGACAGGCACAGTATAGTATTGCATGTAGGGGTAACCCCTTATCTGCAGATGTGAGCCAAAGCATCACGTTTAGTTCCCCTTGAAAGACAGGGGCATCCTTAGGTCACGCATTGAATAAAACCTTTCCAAATTCAGAACCTAACATATGATCCGTTTGTTTTGTTTTTCTTTATTTTCTAATCCCCCCCCCCCTTCATCTCATCAAAAGACTAGAAATAGCTTTTAGTGAGACTGCTTGCATTTTAGGTCACCATTACTCCAAGAAAGGAAAGAGAGGAAGACTAGTGTCCCCTGTACTCCGAGCCCCAGTCCTTACCCGGCAATGAGCAGCACAAATGTCAAGTGAGGGGAACAGTCCCAATCAACAGAACAACTCAGTGACACGGGAAGAAGTGAATGAGATGAAGGCAAAAATAGACGAGATGTTCAAGCTTATCCAACTGATGGTCTTCAAAGGACCTGTCGTGAATCCATCAACCTTAACATCCCACCCTAAGGAAACTGAAGCAATCCCACCAAGGGTCGTCCCGCGAACTGATGGTGCAATAAAGAGTAAGGAGCTCCCCAAAGTGGTACACCTCGAGAAAGGAGAAGATGATAACCCTAAAACTATCCTATTAACTACCACGTTAAAGAAGGAAAGCCTGGATCTACTCGATCTCAAGATACAAGGCTTAGAAGAGTCCTTGTGAAGCCTACAAGGTCATGACACCTTTGATGGGACATCCTATGATGAACTATGTTCCAAGGCCGCCCAAATTCAAGATGCCCGATTTCCAAAAGTATAATGGAAGTGGAGATCCCGTGGCTCACCTGAGGCTATACGATGGGGCATTAAGTGGCCATGGGAATGACCCTAAACTCCTAATGCAATTATTCTAGCACAACCTGACTAGACCCGTATTGTAATGGTTTGCCTGCTTAGACTTGAGGAAGATAACAACCTGGAATGAATTGGTCACAGCCTTCTGATCCCAATATCGACATAATAGTGACCTGACCATGGACATGTGTGCCTTGATGATAATGACTCGAGGTAAGAAAGAAAGCTTCAAGAGTTACGCTCTAAGATGGAGGGAGGCAGCCGCTCAAGTCAACCCCCCACTGCTAGAAAAACAGTATGTGTAGCTGTTTGTAAACACCTTCCACGGTTTGTACTATGAACGCCTGTGCCTGAGCATCGGAAAGAGTTTTTCTAAGCTGATAATGCAAGGAAAAATGATCGAGAATGGACTGAAAACTGGTAGAATCATGGACCCCTATGCTAAGATAAGTGAGGGATTTACAAGTACAGCTAAGAAGGTAGCAACCACTCGGGGTACCGGTAAGAAAGAAGGAGAGGTATTTGCCATCCTGCCAATACAGTAACAACCATACTACCCCCAATACCAAGCTCGACCACCATTGCCTGCTCCCATCCTTAACATCCCCATTGCTAATACCCAAGCACCTACAACTGGACCCATCACAGCCCGACCATACCTCAACCCCTACAAGAACAACAGGCGAAACCAAGAGTTCACACATTTGGTATATACCCAGACAGAGGCCTACCATGAGCTCCTCAAGGCTAAGCACATAAACCCTATTCCCCCGCAGTTGTTGCCAAGCCCGCTGCCTCTGACTTTCAACCCTGCCCTTACCTGCGAGTACCATTCTGGGGGACAAGGGCATGACACTGAGTCCTACTTTTCTTTAAAGCATAAAATCCAAGACCTCATTGATAACAAGGTCATCAATACCCAAGAGGCAAAACCGGCCCCTACTCCCGATGTCACAACGAATCCATTACCAGACCATGTTGTCAACATCATCACTAAAGAGGAGGCAGACCCGAATGGCATCATAGCCGCAGAGTACTTCGAAGGTGAGTCAGACACTGAGGAAGAAAGTGACTAGGAAGAGGAACTGCCACCATGCCCTATCTATCTCTACAATGCAAGTGGCGAGCAAGATCCTCTTGACTAGCCTGTGGATGAGCCCATTGCAAATATTCCCGATGATACTGCACTCGTAGATGGCTGGGGAGAAGAATTCCTGCACCCTAGATATGCCGAAGCTGAGGCCCGCCTGAATGAGGAACTCTTCGATTATGAGGATATGGGCTGGGGCATCTATGAGCCAAAATTACCGAACCCACCATTTGAATTCAATAAAGGTGATCTGGATAACCTGTTTGCTGAAATTGACAAGGAGGAAGCTAAAAAAGAAGAAGCCAAAGAAAAACCGTCATAAGTCCTGGAAGAGAGTCTGGTCATGAAACCCCAAGAAGCTGAGCAAGAGAAAACTGTCCGACCAAAAGAAAGCCAACAAGGGTCCCAAGATGGGATGCACAACCTTAATGACCCCACTAAAGAAGGGGAAGGAATGGGAGAGGTCCCCGACTGCACCATAACCGCCCATCTCTGCCACTCCGCAGCTGTTGCATCAATTCGTCCAACACAACTAAGTGAAGAAGTCAGCGGATGGAGCATGGAGGAGGCAGGCGTGGTCCCAAAGCTCACCTGAAGAAGTGATTGTCAAAGGGATGTTCTTCTACCAAACTTTGTCTTTTACTTTCCTGATAGGTTTGTTTCGTCAACTCTACTTTCATCTTTTGCTAATCAAGGGCTCATCATGTACACAAAACCTTTGAAATGAAAAAAGTTGAAATTTGCATTTATCATCTTCGGCACTTGCTCTTTCTCAGAAATTTTCCTTCTTATTGTTATGACTTAACTTGAAAAGAGGGATAGTATGTGCACCCTCATCTGCGGGGACCATTTTTGATCTAAAGAGAAGATAGCGAGAGGAAAGTGAAAGAGTGGATCATAAAAAGGTGGCCCTCGGAGGATACCATGGTCAAGTGGTCGGCAGTTAGACCCTCAAAAGGAAGAGAAGCCATCATTTTAAATTCCCTGTAGTAGTAAAGTAACTCCCTTGGTCAGCTCACTCGAGCCGTAAGTGATTTTCATTCAACCAACCCAACCAGGAACCACCCCCCACACTGGGGCAAATACGAGTAACAAAACAATTAAGCTAGCACTTGCTTGCTTCAAAAACAATAATGCCAGAAACTTTGAGATTGAACCTCATAGACTAAGCAATCTTGCCTAAAAGGAAGAGGGGCCGTCCATTCTTCTACCATACAGTTTAAAGAATTTTCTTTAAAAAACCCCTTTGAGCCAGATCATATTCCTTTGGCCAACCCTTCTGGTGATCACCACCCACAATGGTTGAAAGTAAAGGAAAGTGACAAAAAGGGAGTGGGGAGAGAAAGAAAGCCTCCTCATACGTCAAAAGAGGAAGGAAACAATGCCATACCCAATAAAAAAAATGATGATGATTGATATAGATTGTGCAAGTGGTAATGCTAGGACAAAAATTAAAAGGAAATTGATGAGCCTTATGTGGGCAAACGTTTGTATATAAAAAATAAAAAATAAAATAAGGGAGATAGAAAGAGAGACCCAAGAGAAAGAAGGAGGGGGGAAGGGACCCGAAAAGGTGATCACCGGTAAACCCCAGAAAGGACACAAAATTTTGAGCCTTCAATGCCCCTCCTTTCAAAAAACCATAACCTAGCCACATTACAACCAGCGAAAAGTCCCCTCGGATCGGAAAAGATTGCTTAGTCTAAACCAGTCTAAAGAGAAAATGGAAACATTCAAGGAAAAAGTTGAACAAAACAGCGAAAGCTTACTCAAGGTGGTCTTGTTCTATTATCACGCCCGTAAAAGAAAGTAAAAGAGAGAAAAAAAACAGAAGAGAAATTGTTTGGGCCTGAATACCCCTTCCTTCCTCACCTATAACCTATCCTACATTACGGTCTAAAGTAAAGCCTTCTCGGATTGAGGATGGAGACTGCTTGCTCCTTTGCTAAAGACTACTTTAGTTGTCAAATAGAGAGTCTACTAGTTCTAATATAAAGTCCCCAAGAGAAAGCCGAGTGAATGACAGATTCTTAGATAAGAGAGAGGAGTGTAAGGTCAGAGAATGGGAACCCTAGAAATGGGGTGACTACTATCCCGTCATGGCAAGGAAAGGGCGTAACAGAAAAGGGAATCTCCAAAGAAAGAGCAAAATACTGCAATGACAGCTCCCGGTGAATGCCCAGAAAATCGAAATCCATCTTTAGGCCTGTATTCACAAAGTCATATACCTGTATGCTTTGCATGAAACATGCGCAACAATACACTCACCGTCTTGCACATACCCATCATTTCTCATGCGTATCATGTATTCCTGTGTTTGTATTCATACCCATTATATTTCTGCATGCATATATCCAAAACGAGACTAAAAGGAAAAACCAATCATCATTTCATGCAAAGAAACAAAAAGATAATGATAATAATGTACCTATAAGTAACCATCATCCATAATGGCCAACACACGGCCTCAAAAACATAAACAATAACAGTTAATCTAACTAAACTACAACTGTAACCGCAGGTGGAGCAAGATGCCTCAATGAGCAGGGTCATCGTCCAAATCAAAATCGCCCATATCCGGCACGTACGGGAAGGGATGGCTAGAAGAAGCTCTAGCGTCATAGGGGCCCAAAAAAAAAAAAATACTGACATTAGAGCATGGAGGAATGCATGAGAGGTATGAGAAATGAATCATGAATAGCATACCCAGCGGCCCTCCATTAGAGATATGCGAGCAGTCAGGGCCTCCACCTAAGCACGATACTGATCTTGTGCTTGGCAAGCTGCTAAATACTCCTCCTTGAAAACGAAGCCTTGAGCTTAGCGCCATAGCTCCACCACCTCGCGACCAGCCACCTACCCTCCAACCACCAAGTCCAACTGAGTAAAAACGCCAATGGTCCTCGCTCTGAAATGAGCCTCGTAGTCCACATTTGGCGAAAAGAAGGAAGTGCTCGCTAGGAACCCCGACTATACACGGGATCTTCACCCCGGCCCGATAAAGTCCGAACACATACTGAGGAGGATCCATGGCTGTACAGAAGTTGATGTGAAACTGCCACCAATGGCGCTCCCCCAAATACGTCTCCCATGAAACGGGGCCCCGAAAAGTAACTCACGATCTGAACAGTAGAATGACATCCCTCATACCGGCATACTGGGAGGATTGGTGGTAAGGTGCCCAGGTCACGTCTCGAGGCCTCAATAGCTCCAAGTTAGCCCGGACCGCTAAACTACCTGCTGTTTGGCCCACCTCGTGGCCTACGGGAAGGCATCGCCGGCTAACACCTCTGGTCGGCGGACAGGCAAATACTCATAGCTCCACCATATCAGAAACGGCCAAAAGCTCGTCAAGCACCCCCAGGCCCTGGATGTCCTCACTCTCATCCCTCGTAAGAAGCAGGCAAAGGTTAAGGCGCCCCAATCCACGTACTCTAGCACATCCAGATCTGCTACCAGGCTCACCAGGGACAAAGGAACCGTCGACCTATTATTGTTGCAAAAGCAACTAAAGATGATGTATAGTACCAACCAGTGCCTTATGATGACCTGGTCAGCTAGAGAGGGCTCGAAAGCAAATGCTGTCTCTGCCCAACATAAGAGTGAAGCTGGGAAGCTTGAGCCTCCAATCCCTGCAACCCTAAGAGGAGACGGGCCTCCTCTAGAGGCACATCTCATAAAGAAATCATAACACCTCCAAAGGATAGTCCGGTAATCATGGCCCAGTCGACGAGAATAGGTCCCAACTCAAAACCCACCAAGTGTACGGTCCTGGTCTCCCTAAACCACCGCTCCATCAAGCCCACGGCGATCTAGTGATCAAGCCTATCTGTCTGCAGAGTCATAAAGGCACCAAAACCAATCCGGTGCAAGAAGTCTTGATAAGATGGAGCTGACACCTGCATAGCCCTCAAGGTAGAAATACTGGCCCCTCTAAAGGAACCATGGGTAGATGAAGGCAATCGACCATAGTGTGAAAACAAGCTCAGGTGGAACGTCAAGTCTTGTAACGGCGTCGCTAGTTGGTCATCGATAAATGAAGTATCCCTCCGCCTGTCCGAACGGAAGCCATACCATACCCCGTCCGCGGGTCCATAGATGAATCAACAAGATCCTCAACTCTCTCATCGGGAGCAACTGAAGGCTGCCCCATTGCAGAACTGCCACTGGAAGCTGTCCTGCTCGAAGATCGCTGGGACCCACTGCAACCGCCCCTAGCAGAACCGACCTTGCCGCCGCTCCAAACGGGACCACCCCTGCTACCCCCTCGAGCGGAGCCACTCCGGCTGTTGCCCTAAGCAGAACCAGTCCTGCTACTACCTCTGGCTGAGCTACCCCGACTGCCGTTGCCCTCCTTGGGCTCTATCCGCGGTGCCTTCCCATGGCACCTCCTATCAAAACCATCGCCCCTAGCCTCTGACATCCTGAAAGAATGACAACATGCAGAAATCAATCAGTCACCGTATATGAAAACACAAAGATAAATGTGTCAATGTATATATATAAAAAAAAAAAAACAAAAAAAAAGAAAAAAAAGAAGAACAAAACAAAAAGAAGAAAAGGGAAAAGAAAAAAAAGGAAAAAAGAAAAAGGAAAAAGGAAAAGAAGGAAGAAAAAAAAAAAAAAAAAAGAGAGCAAGAGAAAGAAAAAAGGGGGGGGGGGGGGGGGGGGGGGGAGGGGCTAGGGCCCCATCTATCCATGTTTTAAGATTTTAAATTGTTTTAAAGCTTTTTTCTCAAAAAGTTTGGTTTCTAAGTTACACACCGATTTCTCGAGCTTTCCCTTCAAAAGCGTTGTTTCAAAGTCTTCAACGGTTTTTAAGCTTTTCCCTCAAAAAGTTTGGTTTCTAAGTCACACACCAGTTTCTTGGGCTTTCCCTTCAAAAGCCCTAGTTCAAAGCCTTCAACGGTTTTTCAAGATTTCCCCTCAAAAAGTTCGTTTCTAAACTTCAAACTAATTTCCTGGGCTTTCTCCTTCAAAAGCCCCGCTCCAAAGTTTTCTTAAATCCGTTTTCGAGATTTTCTCCCTCAACAATCCTACTCCTAAAATTTTTCTAAGGTTCCGGTTTCACGGGCTTTCTCATTCAAAAGCCTTGTTTCAAAGATTTCTAAAGGTTTTCCGAGCTTTTTCCTCAAAAAGTTTCATCTCAAAATTTCAACCGGTTTCTCGGGCTTTTCCCTCAAAAGCTCTATTTCAAAATTTTTCAACGGTTTTCAACCTTTTCCCTCAAGAAGTTTGGTTTCTAGTCTGTTTCTTGGGCTTTCCCCTCAAAAGCCCTGTTTCTAAATGTTTTCTAATGGTTTTCTAAACTTTTACCACAAAAAGTCTCATTTCAAAATTCCAAACTGGTTTCCCAGGCTTTCTCCCTCAAAAGCCCTATGTCTAAATGTTTTCTAATGGTTTTCCAAACTTTTTTCCCAAAAAGTTTCGTTTCAAAGCTTTAAACTGGTTTCTTGGGCTTTCTCCTTCAAAAGCCCTATGTCTAAATGTTTTTTAACGATTTTCCAAACTTTTTCCCTAAAAAGTTTCGTTTCAAAGTTTCAAACCGGTTTCCTGGGTTTTCTCCTTCAAAAGCCCTATGTCTAAATGTTTTCTAACCGTTTTCAAAACTTTTTCCCTAAAAAGTTTCGTTTCAAAGCTTCAAATGGTTTCTCGGGCTTTCTCCTTCAAAAGCCCTGTTTGTAAATGTTTTCTAACAGTTTTCCAAACTTTTCCCTAAAAAAGTTTCATCTCAAAATTTTCAACGATTTCTAGGGCTTTCTCCTTCAAAAGCCCCATTCCAAAGTTTTTTTAAAATCGATTTTTCAAGGTTTTCTTCTTCAAAAGAAATCCTACTCCTAAAAATTCTCTAAAAATGTGGTTTCTCCCAGCTTTCACTTTCAAAAGCCCCGTTCCCAAAAAGATTTGCTTTATCGAAAGGATTTAAAGTTAAAGAGTTAAAATTTTCAAAAATTTTGGCAGAATTCCGCCTTAGAAAGTCACCACCCCGAAATTCAACAAGTCACAAACACAGCCTGAAACATCTCAAACCATCAACCAAAACAACCCCATCCTCCAAAACACGCGTCCCATTCTCAAACGCACTTTTAAGCTAGTTTTTCGATCTTTTCAAATTTTCTGATTTTATCTACATTTCCAAAAATTTCGCAGAAATCCCTAGAACATTCGAGCATGTCACCACAATTTTTCAAAAATGTTCTATGCTTTTTCAATCGTCAACGGGATTCATTTTCTAATTTTCCCCAATTTTTTCTATTTTTTGCAATTTCCAAAATTTTAAAATTTTTTAGAAAATCACGAAACTTCATACGGTTATTCTACACATTTTCCTAAGGTTCCCGGTGCAAAAATACACACAAACGTATAATACTCAAGCCTGTATAGGTAATTTTTCGAATCTTGTAGGAAACCCATTTTCACAAACATGCAAAATCACCCAAAACACACTCAAATCTCCACCAAATCGCGAAAACAATCCAACCACTGTGTTCTAAACATCTTAAAACATAGTATTACACTGATCACTTGCAAAAAACAGAGACAAACGCATCAAAATCGACAAACTTTAGAAAAACTAACCTCAGAGTTTTTCGGTGAAAAACAAATTTTTCGGCGAGAATACGGTGACAATGACGGTAACCAACAAGTGCCCAACGTCTCTTGACACCCTTCTGATGATTCCCAATAAACCTTTGGATCAAATTCAAAACATGAAGCACGCACTGAAAATGCGAACCTGTTCTGGTTTAAATGTCCATGGGCTGGCGCATGTAGCAGATGTGCCAGAATAGAACATGAACCAGTGCATGTGCTACATGCGCCAGGGTTAAAACGGACCACGCAAATGTAGCACATGCGCCCGACCGTTCAGCTTCCCGCCAAAATCAGTTTTCAAGTCTCCGAAAGTCCGAACTTGATTTCGAGGCTTTTTGGAGGTCGAAAATCAAGCTTTCAACATGTATTTTCAAAGATCAAGTGATCCGAACCAAACCGTGTCAAACTGGCATCCCGATTCCCGATCAAAATGCAAAGCCTTTCGAATTTTGAAATCTTCCAAACCGATGACCCACAAAGGGTCCCAAAACATTTCAAACTTATCAACATACCGTCCCTCCGATCGAGCAAAGACAGAAAAAAAAGGGGCAGCTATAAACACCGCATTTTTGCCACTCGGCAATCTCCGTCCCGACCGGGTTCAGTTTTCAAACACCACAGCACATGCAAGCTTAAGACGAGCCCTTCAATCTCCAATCTAGGCAACTGGTCACTTCTCAGGCCCACAAAGACCCGCTGGAGCCATAATCACCATCATTCCAGGCAGCTTTCTGGACCGGGTAGTCTTGGAAACCAACGCCATCCAAGTAGCTTCCCGAGATCAGGTGATCTCAGGGACCAACACCTTGTCAAACTCTAGATGGTTCACTTCTGGTGCCTGCTAGCCTGCCAATGTTGAATGTCCGTCATTCAGTAGTTCTCCGGGACTAGGCATCCTCGAAGACCAACACCACCCTCACAGGTAGCTTTCTGAGACTGGGCATTCTTAGAAACCAACACCACCCTACAGGTGGCTCTCTTAGACCAGACATTCTTAGAGACCAACACCGCATAAGTAGTTTTCCCAAACCGAGCTGTCTCGGGAACCAGCACCTAGGTCAACACTGGCGCCTGCTAGCCCGACTCGGTAAAAAATGACCAAACCTACCCCTTGGGCCTCCAGGCACGTTTTGAGAAAGCTTAAAATCCCTCAAAACGATAAGTTCACCCTTCCAAAATGTTATTAAATTGCTAGACATATTCCACACGCCATCCGATCCCATTCCGGCCAACTCTAGTCAAAATGACCATTTTGCCCCTGATAACTCCCCAACACTGCACAAACCCACCGAGCAGTAAAAGACTCTTGCAAAACCATCCATGAGTGACCCGGCACGCTTAACTCGGCACGCCAAACCATTCCTTACCATTCTCAACCAAACCCGGTCAAAATGACCATTTTACTCCTGACGGCCCGAACGCGCCCCAAAACAGCACCAATCCTAGGTTACTGAATGGAGGATCTCGTCATGAACCCCCGTTTAACCTAAGGAAGACATCACAACGCTAAACACCCACGACTCGATAAAAGTTTCCTAGAGCGTCTCGTAGACGCTCAGCCAAAATTGTCTCTTCTCCCAATTCCATGGTTATAACGTATCGTCAATTGACTTGAAAAATGAGTAAATTAGGAAATTTCCAAAAGCACGTTCATAGATCTTTCCATTGATACGACTCGATTGGATAGATCGCTTCCCGAAGCCCTTCATCGTACGGTACAAAAACCACAACTTTCAGTAACCCTTGGAGCGTCTCGCAGACTCTCCACTTAGGTTGACTTTTTCACCGATTCCTTGATTGCAATGCACCGTTAAACGACTTAACAAATGCGTGGATTAGGGAGTTCCCGAAAGTACTTCTAGAGTCCTTTCCATCAATACGATCTGATCAAAGTAACCGCTTCTCGAAGGCCTTAATCATGCGACACGAAAATAGCTACTTTTGAACACCTATGGAGAATATCACAGATGCTCCACAAAGATGCCATTTTAAGCACATTTCCTGAGACGATATCTCACACTTCCGAACACCATTTGAACTTCTCAAAAACACAAAAGTTCAACTGAAGCCCCAGGAGAACATCTCGGGTGCAACCGATTCTTTGGAAACCTTCCCAGTTGGCTCAATTATCAAGACATAGTATAAACGAACCTTTCCGGTGGCAGAGCGTATGCTATATGCGCCCAAATTTTGATCAGATTGACAAATTTCCATGAACCGTTGAGATTTAACCAGTACAATGAGTGCCACGTGTCATTCTGGCAATGGAACAATACTGGCACAGGTGCGACGTGTGCCAGGCCAAAATGTGGCCAGGTGCATGTAGCATAAGCGCCAAGCCTGTTCCAGATTGCCTATAAATACCAACACACCCCTTTGCATATTCCAACACTGAAATTGATGCGAATCTCTATTGAAACTGCTCCAGAATCTGGAATCTATATATATATTCCACTCCTTTAACACTTAGAAATCATGCCTTAGAAAATCCCCTACTACCCCCCTAACTCACTCTTTTGTATCATTGCCTTCCAACTTACATAAAAATGGTTTTCAAGCTCTCTAATTCATAAGGTTTCTATTATCTCAAGTTTAGTGGTTGGAATGGCCCCATAGAACCCTCTCTTGAGTGGTCTCCCTTTTAAATTAGTCATAGGAGCCCTAAATTGATAGAATGGTTCCCTTTTCTTTCATTTCTTGCACACAAATGGTTTCAACTCCTTGATTTCTAAGGTTTTCATTCTCTCAAGATTAGTGGTTAGAATGGCCCCATAAAACCCTCTCTTGAGTGGTCTCCCTTTACATTGGCCATGAGAACCCTAACTTGTTGGAATGATTTCCTTTAAAAATGGTTTTCAAAATCTTCTTCTCAAAAAATGGCTCTCAAAAATTCATTCTCTCCATCTTTGCATTAAAAATGGTATTTCAAGGTTGCCATCTTCATATTGCTTCTTGAATTCCATACTCATGTCAAGATAATGGTTATCATGGTCACAAGAAAACCTTCCTTGGAATGGTTTTCAAACACAAACCATAAAGACCACACTCTTCTTTAGAGTCAAAATTTTCATGGGAATGATTTTCAAAAGGGTTGTCAACCAAATTCCTTTGCATAACATGATTTGCTTTCTAAAACTCCTTTCAAAAGTGCATAAAATCATCTTTCAAACCATCTTCCAATCCAACCGTAGGTTAACTTGACCCTAGTTGTCCAACCCTAGGTTAACTTAACCCTAGTTGCCTAACGCTAGGTTAATCTAACCCAAATTAATTAACCCTAGGTTAACTTGACCCTAGTTGTTTAACCCTAGGTCACCTTAACCGTTGGTTAACCAAACCCTAGTTAGTTAACCTTAGATCACCCCTAACCATTGGTCAATCCAACCTAAGTTACTATACTTCAAGGTTCCAACCCATGAACCCCTTTTTAAATGACCCTTATATTTAAAGTTATGCTCATTATCTATTTTTCCAAAACCTCCTACTCTCTTGAGATTTCAAAAACCAACTCCATAACCCTTTCAAATCCCCCACAATCTATGTTCAAAGTATTCCTAAAAATGTTTTCAAGAACTCACAACCCTAAGGTGTCCCTACCCTTTCCATGGTTAGGGATTCCAAAGGAAGGTGATACATCAAGGACAACCACAATGAGTCTTCAAAACTTTTCAAAGGCCCTAATGCACCTATTTTCCATCAGGCTCTTGTCCGAACTACGAATGACCTGATTCTTGCCAAATGAGATAAGTAGGCAACCTAAAATGGTGCGGTCATGACTTCTATTTCAACTCTAGCTCCCTTTTCAAAATTTTTATCAATCCCAAATTTCTATCCCAAACTCCTTCAAAACTCCCACATTTTCAAACTTCTTGCAAAACTTGCATCATGCATTATTCATCTGAAAGGTGATGACTAAACCCCATTTTTAAAATTCTAAAGTTGATATTAAGTGGACAATGGTAACCGGTTATTCTAGTGAGCGAACAAAGGATGATTAGACATGTAGGTACCGAAAGGGCAGGGTAGGGTGATGATCTTAGGATATCTTCCTTACACGTAATCAACCCTCAGACCATAGATTTCTGTTTTCGAAAGACCAAAATGGAGTTATTTTCAAAAAAGGCTTAAATTTTTTCAAAGGTTACCAAACCACCTGTTTCCTTAAAACCCCTTTTGAGGGAATCTTCAAAAATCGTTTTCAAAAACCCTAAGTTTAGTCTTCGGATTAATACTTAGTTTTAGATGCCCTAACTCACCTTAATCAAGTTAGGTAGGGACTCCTATTTTTCTAAAAAGCCCTTAATCAAACCAATTTTTAATTCAAACATAGTCACACTTGTCCTCCTAAGAGGATGAGTTCTAATGACAGAGTTCCTTGCTTTTGTCTCCGAGCTGAAAGGACCTTGGACCCAAAAATCGGGGCGTGACATCATTCAAGGGAAAATAAAAGAACAACTTTAGTTTCTTTGGCATAGAAAGTTAAAATTACATAGATTGGGGGAAGGGAACATTTTCCATGGGACTTTCTACCTATCTACCTAAACTACTTTTTGAGTCTTTGGTTTTTCCTTATTGATAGTGAGAGGTTGTTAAATGACCTTGTCTCCAGATTGTCCTTTATCTTATGGCAACCTTATCTCCCTGAGCGAGAGGGATTGGGGCCCCTTTTATGAACTGACTCCTGGATGCATGCCATGATCCTTCGGATTTGGAACCCTTAGGAATTGGGTAGGGCTATGATTTAAGATCAGCTTGCGGGCCATTCTCTTAGAGGTTTGTCACGCCCCGGTTTTTAGGTGTCCAAGGTCCTTTCGGCTTGGAGACCAAAAGCACAGAACTCTATCACTAGAACTCATCCTCCTAGAAGGATAACTGCGACTAGGTTTGAATTGAAAATTGATTTAGTTAAGGGTTTTTTAGAAAAATAGGAGTCGCCACCTAACTTGATTAAGGTGAGTTAGGCCACCTAAAACTAAGTATAATCCAAAGATTAAACTTAGGGTTTTTGGAAAAGATTTTGAAAATTCCCTTAAGAGAGGGTTTTTATGAAAATAGGTTGTTTGGCAACCTTTGGAAATATTTAAGCCCTTTTTGAAAAAAACTCCATTTTGGTCTTTCGAAAACAGAAATCTATAGTTCGGGGGTTGGTTACATGAAGGGAAGATATCCTAAAATCATCACCCTACCCCGCCCTTTCGGTACTTATATGGCTAATCACCCTTTGTTCACTCACTAGAATAACCGGTTACCATTATCCACCTAATATCCACTTTTAGAGTTTTAAAAACAAGATTTAGTCATCACTTTTCGGATGAATGATGCATGAGGCAAGTCTTGGAAGAAGTTTGAAAATATAGAGGTTTTGAAGGGGTTTGAGATAGAAATCTTGGATTAATAGAAACTTTTGAAAAGGGGATTGGAGTTGAAATAGAAGTTATGACGGCACCATTTTAGGTTGCCTACATATCTCATTTGGTGAGAATCAGGTCATTTGTAGTTCGGGTAAAAGCCTGATGGAAAATAAGCGCGTTAGGGCCTTTGGAAAGTTTGAAGACACTTTGAGGTCTTTGGAAAAGTTTAAGACACTTCGAGGTTTTTGGAAAGGTTTGAAGACACTTTGTGGTCTTTGAAAAAGTTTGAAGACACTTTGTGGTCTTTGGAAAAGTTTGAAGACACTTTGAGGTTTATGGAAAGAGAGAACTTGAGAGTTTTGATTCGAAATCAGGTAGTGGGGTGTTTTGAAATAGAACTTTGGAACTCTTGAAAGGAGGTTCTGAAATGTATTTAGAATAACTCAAGGGAGTTTTGGAAAGGCTTTGGGATAACTTAAGAGAGTTTTGAAAATACTTTGAAGCTTTGTTTGGAAACCTTGGAGGTAAGATTTTAGAATGTTAAAAAGTTTTTGAAAATGGTTTTTGAAAGCACCTAGGACTTTGGAATTCTAATATGGACAACCTTGGAGGTTGTTCTTGATATATCACCTTCCTTTAGAATCCCTAACCATGGAAAGGGTAGGGACACCTTAGGGTTTTGAGTTCTTGAGAACATTTTTTGAAATATTTTGAAGATAGAGTGTAGGAACATTTGAACAGGTTATAGAGTTAGTTTTTGAAATATCAAGAGAGTAGGAGGCTTTGAAAAAAATGGGTAATGAGGATAGTTTTAAATAGAGAAATCATTTAAAAATGGGACTATGGGGTGGAACCTTGAAGTATACTAACCTAGGTTGGGTTGACCAATGGTTAGGGGTGATCTAAGGTTAACTAACTAGGATTTGGTTAACCAATGGTTAAGGTGACTAGGGTCAAGTTAACCTAGGGTTGAACAAATAGGGTCAAGTTAACCTAGGGTTAGGCAACTAGGGTCAAGTTAACCTAAGGTTGGACAACTAGGGTCAAGTTAACCTAGGGTTGGACAACTAGGGTCAAGTTAACCTAAGGTAAACTAACTTGGGTTAGATTAACCTAGGGTTAGGCAACAAGGGTCAAGTTAACCTAGGGTTGGATAAGTAGGGTCAAGTTAACCTAGAGTTGGATTAGAAGATGATTTTAAAAGGTGGTTTCATGCACTTTTGGAAAGGGTTTTGGAAAACAACTTATGCTATGTAAAAGATTTTGGTTGACAACCCTTTTGAAGATCATTTCCATGAAAATCTAGTTCTAGCCAAGAGTATGGTTTATATGGTTGATGTTTGGAGACCATTCCAAGGAAGGTTTCCTTATGACCATTATCACCATTATCTTGACAAGTGTATGAAATCCAAAAAAATGAACATGATGATGACAACTTTTTGAAACACCATTTTTAATATAAAGATAGAGATAATGAATTTTTGAAAACCACTTTTGAAAAAGGATGATGAAAACTATTTTTTAAGAAAACCATTCCAACAAGAGAGGGTTCATATGGCCAAATAAAAGGGAGACCACTCAAGAGAGGGTTCCATGAGGCCATTCCAACCACTAAACTTGAGAGAATGGAAACCTTAGAAATCAAAGAGTTTGAAAATCACTTGTGCGCAAGAATAAAAAGAGAAGGGAATCATTCTAACAATTTAAGGCTCCTATGGCCAATATAGAAGGGAGACCACTAAAGAGAGGGTTCCATGGGGTCATTCCAACTACTAAACTTGAGAGAATGGAAGTCTTGAAAATTAGGGAGTTTGAAAATAACTTTTATGCCAATTGAAATGCAAGGATGCAAAAGTGAGTTAGAGGTTAGTGGGGATTTTCTAAGGCATGGTTTCTAAGGTCTCATTCTAAACTCCAATGGTCCAACTCTTTGAACCATTTTTGAGAGAAATGTTGAACTTGAAAATGGCATGGAAACAAGAATAATGCAAGCTTTGTAGCACATGGTTGGAAACATGAAAATGAAGCCAAGCACACAAGACATGATCAAGTTAGCAAAATGCAAGGAGGTCATGAATACATCCAAGGCTTTTAGGCTACACCACATAATCAAGGGGCTCTTAGGCCATACCATCTTAAAGTAGGCTAGTGAGAGATCCCCCTACATGGTGGCTCTCACTTGCTTTCCTCTAGGCAAGGACTAAGAGCTCTCTTGACTCAAGCATACAAGAAAGGGAGGTTGAAGATGGGGATTAAAATGGAGAATAGCCTAAGTAGGCTAGGAGGGAGAAGAGAAGAGTGGGAGAAAACACAAATATAAAAGAGATACCACCTTTTGTCTTCAACACACTTGTAGTTTTCAATGGATGTCTTGATTGGATCTTAAATGACTTCAAGAAGGCTTGAAGGGCTAGAAGAGAGTGTTTAGCGGTGTATAAGGCTTTGTAGGTGAAGTGTATGGCCTTGAGGGTGGTGGAATCTAGCCTAAGTGTTGAAGGGATGGAATATATGTAGGGATTCGAGGTTCTGGAGCAGTTTCAGTAGAGCTTCACATCAAATTCGGACTTGAAATATGTAAAGGGGGGGGGGGGGGGGGGGTTATGGTATTTATAGGCAATCTAGAACAAGCCTGATGCATGTGTTACATACGCCTGGCCAAAGTTTGCCCTAGCGCATGTAGCACATGGGCCAGTATTGTTCCATTACCAGAATGACACGTGGCACCCAGTGTACTGGTTAAATCTCGACGGTTGATCGAAATTTGCTCGATTTGATCAAAATTTAAGTGCATGTAGCATACGCTCCATCACTAGGAAGGTTCGTTTAAACTTCGTCTCAATAATTGAGCCAACTAGGAACGTTTTGGGAAAATCGGCCGCACCCGAGATGTTCTCCTAGGGCTTCCAGTGAACTTTTATGTTTTCGAAAATTTTGAATGGCATTTGGAAGTGTGAGATATCATCTCAAAAAACGTGCTTAAAATGGCATCTTTGTGAAGCGTCTGTGATACGCTCCGTGGGGGTTCAAAAGTAGTTGTTTTTATGTCTTGTGATTGGAGCCTTCGAGAAGCGATCTTTTCAATCGAGCCGTACCAATGGAAAGTATTCTAGAAATGCTTTTGGAAAATTTCAGATTTATGCATTTCTCAAGTCGATTGACAGTGCACTTCAATCAGGGAATTGGAGAAAAAGTCGACCTTGGCGAAGCCTCTGCGAGACGCTCCAGGGGTTACTGGAAATTGTAGTTTTCGCATAGTACGATGAAGGGCTTCAGGGAGCTAACTATTCGACCGAGCCGTATTGATGGAAGGATCTGTGGATGAGGTTTCGGAAATTTCCTAGTTTACGCATTTCTTGAGTCATTTGACGGCGCGTTATAACCAGGGAATCAAGAGAAAAGGCCATTCGAGTGGAGCGTCTATGAGACGCTCCAGGGAGCCTTTATCGAGTGGTGGGTGTTTAGCATCGTAAGGTCCTCCTTCGGTTAAACAAGGGTGTATGACAAGACTTGCTGCTCAATATCCTAAGACCAGTGTTGTTTCGGGGCGCGTTTGGGTTGTTAAGGGTAAAATGGTTATTTTGGCTGGTTTTGGTTGAAAATGGTCAACAATGGATCAGAGGGTTATGTTAAGCGTGCCGGGTCATTCAAGAATGGTTTTGGGAAAGTCTTTTACCATTCAGTGGGGTTTGTGTAGAGTTGGGGCGTTCAGGGGTAAAACGGTTATTTTGACTGGCGTTAGTCGAAATAGAACCAAAATTAGACCGGATGGCGTGTGGAGTACGCTTAAGAGTTTAGTAACATTTTGGAAGGGTGGACTTATCGTTTTGAGGGATTTTGAACTTTCTCAAAACGTGCTTGGAGACCCAAAGGGTATGTTTGGTTATTAGGCTTCCATTGGGCCTAGCGGGCCGGAGAAGCGGTTGACTGACTAGATAGGGGTTTGAAAGTTGATTTAGGCTTGAATGTGCTTGCAGAGTTTTGAAAAGGAGATTGGTCAGGTCGGAGATTACTAAGCGGGCAAAAATAGAGTGCTTATAGCTGCCCCTCTTTTTCTGTCTTTGCTTATTGAAGACAGAAAATAAAAAATGAAGGATCCCATGTTGACCACGAGGCAATCAGAAGGACTGGGGCTAAGAAATTTTGGAGAAGTGGTTATATTAAACTGACATTTCATCAAGTGGAATGGTATTCCTCCGAGAAGTTTTAGGGCTAACGTTTGGACAATGATTCTTCTTGAACTGATGCTTTGTCTGGTGGAATGCTGCTCCTCTGGGGAGGTTCAAGGTTGATATCTGGAAATAGATTCTTCTTGAACTGACGCTCTGTCTAGCGGAATGCTGCTCCTTTGGGGAGGTTTAAGGTTGATATCTAGAAACCGATTCTTTTTGAACTGACACTCCCTCTGGTGGAATGCTGCTCTTCTGGGAAGGTTCAAGGTTGATATCTGCTTTTAAAGGGACAAGCTCAGAAACCTAATTTTCTTTTTTGGAGGAAGCTCGAAACCCAATTTGCTTCTTTGGAGGAAGCTCAAAAACCCAATCTGCTTTTTTGGGGGAAGCTCGAAAACCCAATCTGCTTTTTTGGGAGGAAGCTCAAAACCTAATCTACTTTTTCGGGAAAAGCTCTGAAACCCAATATACTTTTTCGGAGGAAGCTCGGAAACCCAATCTTCCTTTTCAGAGGAAGCTCTGAAAGCCAATCTACTTTTTTGGAGGAAGCTTAGAAACTTAATTTGCTTTTTCGGAGGAAGCTCTGAAACCCAAATCTAATTTTTTAGAGGAAGCTCTGAAACCTAATCTGTTTTTTTCGAAGGAAGCTCTGAAACCCAATCTGCTTTTTTCGAAGGAAGCTCTGAAACCCAATCTACTTTTTTGGAGGAAGCTCGTAAACCCAATTTGTTTTTTCAGAGGAAGCTCTGAAACCCAATTTGCTTTTTCGGGGAAGCTTGGAAACCCAATCTACTTTTTCAGAGGAAGCTTTGAAACCCAATATGCTTTTTTTCGGTGGAAGCTCTAAAATCCAAATCTGCTTTTTCGAAGAAAGCTCTGAAACCTAATTTGCTTTTTTCGAAGGAAACTCTGAAATCCAAATATGTTTTTTCGGAGGAAGCTCTAAAATCCAATCTGCTTTTTTCGGAGGAAGCTTTGAAACGCAAATTTGCTTTTTCAGAGGAAGCTCTAAAACCCAATATGCTTTTTCGAGGGAAGCTCTGAAACCCAAATCTGCTTTTTTAGAGGAAGCTTGGAAATCTAAATCTGCTTTTTCGGAGGAAGCTCTGAAACCCAATCTTTGCTGATATAAGGGATCCACTTGTAGTTCTTTTGTCTTAAATGTTGGAGAAGATGACATTGGCTGCTTCTTGGATTGAGATTTTCGGAGAGCAATGATCCTTTGATGTGTTGATTGTTGACTTTTGTCTCTGACTGGCATGACAGAATTCTGAGTGAGGTGCTTTCTGGGATTCTTGAATTTGGTTTTGAAGGGGGTGAGGCCTCCTTTTGAAAGGTTTGAGGTATTTAGAAAGTAGGACATCTATAGGTCAGTTTTTCTTAAATGGATCAACTGGTTTGCAATTGAATGGTAGGCGTAGGGAGGTCGTTGCCCCAGTTTTTACGATTTGAAGAGGTCGAGTCAGACTGACATTAATTGGGGTGGTCGAGGGTGGGTCGTTGCCCTGTTCTCTATGGTTTTGAAAAAGGTTCATGGTTGATTGGGGAGGCGAGGGTGATTCAGTGCCCCATTCTCTATTTCTTGTTGTCTATGGATGACAATTCAGGTTTTATGGGCTGTATGCCATTTCTTTTGCAGAGTGTTTGGATTCTGGAGGACAGACCTTCCGGAATGTTGTGCTTCTACTTTGGAACACCTTTTCTTTTGTAATCACCTGAACATTTGTCAGTGTATTTTGCTAGGCATGTCGTTTGGTATGTATTGTATAAGACCACCATAGGTTAAAATGAATGCACATCATACTTTTGGATGAATGCACAGGCTGATACATGTCATACTTTTTGATGAATGCGTAAGGATAGACTTAAACGTAAATCATGTTTTTTTATGGATGCTCATGCAGGGATGGAATTGAATGCATGTCATACTTCTTGATGAACGCATAGAGATGGATTTTGAATGCATGTCATACTTTTTGATAAATGCAAATACATGAATGCGTATCATACTTTTTGATAAATGCATGGAGATGAATTTTGAATGTATGTCATACTTTTTAATGAATGCACATACATAAATGAAATTGATTGCATATCATACTTTTTGATGAATGCATAGAGATGGATTTTGAATGCATATCATACTTTTTGATGAATGCACGTAAATGAAATTGAATGCATATCATACTTTTTGGTAAATGCATAGAGATGGATTTTGAATGCATGTCATACTTTTTGATGAATGCACGTAAATGAAATTGAATGCATATCATACTTTTTTATGAATGCACATACAACAATGGAATTGAATGCATATCATACTGTTTGATGAATGCATGAACAGATATGGTTTGCATAGGAATTGAAATGAATGCATGTCATGCAAGTTAATACAAGTATGGAAATGTATGCACATGTTTAATACATAGAATGAAATTTAATGCGTATCATACTTTTTTATGAATGCATGAACATGTATGGTTTATATGGGAATTGAAATAAACACATGTTTACTTTTTGATGAATGCACAAATTTATATAGGAATGAAACTTAATGTATTTCATGCTTTTTGATGAACGCATATATAGATAGAAATGGACGTATGTCTTGTGGGTTGCCCTAGGGTTCATGTTTAGTTTTGTGCATTATATCTTAAGATCAGGCAGCCTTTTGAACTTCTATTCTTCTTTTAGGATTTCCCTTTCAGCTTCTGCCCTTTTCTTGCTAGGATGCGATAACATTCGCATCACTTTCAGAGATTCGATCCATTGACTCATTTTTCCCCCTCTCTCTTTTATTGAAAAGGAAAACTTCTCTAAGTGGACCCCTCGAGTGACAATCGACATCGCCCTTTGGCAAAGTAACTTGTAGCTTCCTTCCTCAATCAGAGAAGACTTTACTTAGGACCGTAATGTAAGCCAGGTTTAAGGGTTGTAAGAAATGAATGGATACATAGGCCCAAATCTTTAAATTCAGCGGGGGTTGTATGAACCAAAACCACCTCCTATAAGAAATGAATTTTGCTCCTGTATGTACCATTCTTTTTAGATATTGTTATTTCTTTGTTCAAGCTTATTTAGACTAAGCAATTGTTCTTGATCTGAGATCACTTTAATTTAGACCGTAATGTGGGCCAGATTATGGGGTATTTGAAAGGAAGGATAAAGGCTTAAAACCTATTATATTTTCTAGGCTCCTGAAGAACCATGATCACCTTTGGCAAGTGGCTCCTACTCTTGTTTTTCTTCTGGACTTTTCTCTTTGTTAGGAGGCTTGCTTCTATTTTGTCCTTCTGTTGTCGTCTTGGATGACTCTATCTTCTCTTGAAAATCATCATTCATTAATTATGTTTGAAAAATTTGCTCGTATCTTCTTTTGATGGCTTTCTCCCTTCTTTTTTTTTTTAAAGATTCTTCTCTATATTAAAAAACTTGTTCTTATGCTTACTTCTGGAGATGTTGTCAAAACTGCATTTTTTTTTTTTTTTTTGGAGATCATCATTAATTTATCATGTGCTCTCTTGGACATCACTATTCATTCATTGCACGCTTTCTTGGAGATCACCATTCGTTCGCTGCTTGTTCTCTTGGAAATTATCACGCATTAATGGTTTTGCCTTGATCCAGTGTGGGCGGTGATCAATAGGTTGGCTAAATGATAGGAATGCAATCGGCTCAATTGAGCTTTGCAAGGGTTATATTTCTAACTGTATGCTAAAGGAACTGAGGGCCTCTCGTCATTTCAAGTAAAATTGCTCAGTTTATAAAGCCTTTTTTTTTTTAAAATTTAGCAACACTTAAAAAGATGACAGATGTTAGTTTGCGAGTTCACTTCTTGCATGTGCTTACCCCAGTATGGGGGGTGGCTCATGGTTTAGGCTTCTGAATGAAAATCACCGGTGGCTCTAGTGGGCTAACCAAGGGACTGCATTCTATTTTAGGATAATGAAATGATGGCTTCTCTTCCTTTTAAGGGTCTAGCTACTCGCTGCTTTGCCAAGACATCCTTCTGGGGTCACTCGGATTTTAATGAGCTACATAGCTGAGCGTCACCTCTCAGCCCTCTATATTTTTCCTCTCTCTGTACTTTCTATTTCTCTCTCCCCTCTTTTTAGAGTCAAAGATTGTTTCTGCTAAAAATGGTGCTTGCGCTATCCCATCCTCCAAGTTAGGGTAAAACATTTCGAAGGGAAAATTCCTGAAGAAGAAGACATCATTCATGAAGTGCCATGAAAACTTTGGATTCTTTGCATTTAGATAATGTTATTTTCATTCTCAAATTTGAATTGAAAATTGAAACATGAGTTTGAAAGAAATCCCCCTTTTTCGGAAACACCTCAAACTTGTTTTAGAATCACGCTAGCGTCCTTCACACTCCATTTGCCGTGTGTGTCATCTGATTACATATGGATGGCTTTAGGAGTTTAACGTTTTGTGGAGTGGCAACATGGTGTCGAGGTCATGGCTTTGCATAAATTATAAATTGGTTGGGATGCTAGAGGGATTCTGTTAGTTTAACTGTGCTCTTGGACCTGGAAAAAGAAAAACAAAATGCAGTTAGCATGTGGAGTTGAAGATTTTACACAATGCATGTCTTATAGAGGTCCTTCCTTTGAGGGAATCTAGGTATAATGTTGAGTCCATTTTGAAGGTGGGGTTTTGCCTCCGTGTGCAATACAATACCTCTTCGGCATGGGCCGGTTGATACTTTTTGTTTAGGGTATCCCATCCCTATGGACTGAGAAAGATTTGGGCCTCTCTTGAGATATAGTCCTATGCATGCCATGAATCCTTAGGGTTGGAGAAACCCTTAGGGGTTTAGGTAGGTTTAATTAAAATGAGATTGGATCATCCCTTTCTCTCTGCGGTTTATTGAATGCATGAGAATGCAATAACTTGATTTTCTTGAAACTCTTGTCCTGGGATGGATATTAATGCATGAGCCTAACAGCAAATACATGGGCAGCATAATGGTAATGAATAGGCAGTTTAGAAGACCCCCTTTTCATTCTTGCTTCATCCTCTAGCTCTCTTGGCCTTTATAGGCTGGGGAGAAGACAATAAGAATGTAAAAAGAAAAAAAAAAAAGAAGTTAGTGTCTCTAGATTAGAAATTTTTATGCAATGCATGCCCTAGGGGTGCCCCTATTTTGAAAGGGGAACTAAGCATGATGTGTTGGCTCACGTTTGGAGATAGGGGATTGCCCCTGTGTGCAATACTATACCTCTGCGAGTCTGTCCATTCATTCATTCACACATTCATGCATTCATTCGATGAAAGTAAGAAGAATAGTTTTATTGCATTTGATTCTTTTTTTTTTTTTTTTTTTTTTGTACATGAGATTGAAAGTACATTTGAAGGGGAAGGGGAACATTTTCCTTGGGACTATCATTTATGCTATTTTTACATATGAAATCCTAAACTACTCTTGAGTTTTTGGATTTGCCTTCTTGGATGGAGGTTGGTGAGAGACCTTGCTTCCGGATTGCCTCTTGTCTTCTTGGCAGCCCTATCTTTGTGAGCGAAGAGGGATTATGGCCCATTTTTATGAGATGACTTTGATGCATGCCATAAATCCTTAAGGTCTCTTGGTACCCTAAGGATTTTTGGTTGGCTTGATTTGGGCGAGAAGGCCTTTGGACCTTTCTCTGGGGATTAATCAAATGTATGGAGATACAATGACTTGAGTTACTTTGGGAACTCTTATCTTGAAATGAATTTAGATGCATGAACAGTTATGATGCAAAAAGATGTATGCATAACATAATGATGAAGATTAAGTAGCATAACAATGTGAATTGAACAGAAAATAAAGGAAAGTAAAGCAGTCGTCATTTCCTCCTTGGTTTTGATATTGGCGCGGGTGTCCTAAATCCAGTAGAGGTTCGGCTATGTATGGGGTGCTATATGAGCATAAGGTTGGGGGTTTACTAATGCTTCCTAAGAAAGCTTGGTTCCCGAACCTTCAAACCTCCAGCGTCCACCCCCGGAAGGGTGAATTCCATCTTTGGTTGGTGGTTCGAGCGGGAGAACTATCAAGAGACCGTAGGCTAAGAAACTGATACAACATCCACCCACAGTTAATATACTATTCTCCCTTTTATCTAGAAGGATAGTAACCAGGTAATTTCTGTAAAAATGCAAATGCAAGTGAGCGCACCAAGTGTGAGTGGAGTTTTTTGAAAATGGAGGAAAAGACCGAACAACACACATCACATCATGTTCCTTCATCACATACATGACAATAAATAAGACATGAAATAAAATATGAACAAAGGTTCCCCTACAAAAGAAAGATGCAAAAAGTTAGTAACTTTTCGAAAAACTCAATCCAAGGTAAAATGGATGGTCAATGTAAGAGCATGAATATAAGCAATGAATGTAAGTGATGACACCTATTTGAAAATTGTTTTGAAAAATAAGATTTGTTTTGGAAACTTAGAAAAATTTGAAAAGTAGACAAAACTGGACAAAGTAACCGTAGATTTTAGATGAGTAAAGGGTGAAGTGACATGTCAATGGCCTAACCCTCCAACTGTCCCCAATGGAGTTGCCAGCTGTCGTGCCCTGATTTTTGGGTGTCCAAGGTCCTTTTGGCTCAGAGACCAAAAGCATGGAACTCTGTCACTAGAACTCATCCTACTAGAAGGATAAGTGCAACTAGGTTTGAATTGAAAATTGATTTAGTTAAGAGCTTTTTACAAAAATAAAAGTCGCCACCTAACTTGATTAAGGTGAGCTAGGCCACCTAAAACTAAGTATAATCCAAAGATTAAACTTAGGGTTTTTGGAAAAGATTTTGAAAATTCCCTCAAGAGAGGGTTTTTAAGAAAGTAGGTTGTTTGGCAACCTTTGACAATATTTAAGTCCTTTTTGAAAATAACTCCATTTTGGTCTTTCGAAAATAGAAATCTATGGTTCGGGGGTTGGTAACGTGTGGAGAAGATATCCTAAGATCATCACCCTACCCTGCCCTTTTGGTACGTACATGTCTAATCACCCTTTGTTCACTCACTAGAATAACCGGTTATCATTATCCACCTAATATCCACTTTTAGAGTTTTAAAAACAGGATTTAATCATCACTTTTCAGATGAATGATGCATGAGGCAAGTTTTGGAAGAAGTTTGAAAATACAGAGGTTTTAAAGGGGTTTGAGATAGAAATCTTGAATTGATAGAAACTTTTGAAAAGGGGATTGGAGTTGAAATAAAAGTTATGACCGCACCATTTTAGGTTGCCTACGTATCTCATTTGGCGAGAATCAGGTCAATTGTAGTTTAGGCAAGAGCCCAATGGAAAATAGGCGCGTTAGGGCCTTTGGAAAGTTTGAAGACACTTTAAGGTCTTTGGAAAAGTTTAAGACACTTTGAGGTCTTTAGAAAAGTTTAAGACACTTCGAGGTCTTTGGAAAAGTTTGAAGACACTTTGTGGTCTTTGGAAAGAAAGAACTTGAGAGTTTTGATTCGAAATTGGGTAGTGGAGTGTTTCGAAATAGAACTTTGGAACTCTTGAAAGGGGGTTCTAAAATGTATTTACAATAACTCAATGGAGTTTTGGAAAGGCTTTGGGATAACTCAAGAGAGTTTTGAAAATGCCTTGAAGTCTTGTTTGGAAACCTTGGAGGTAAGATTTTGAAATGTTAAAAAGTTTTTTAAAATGGTTTTTGAAAGCACCTAAGACTTTGAAATTCTAATATTGACAAACTTGGAGGTTGTTCTTGATATATCACCTTCCTTTGGAATCCCTAACCATGTAAAGGGTAAGGACACCTTAGGGTTGTGAGTTCTTGAGAACATTTTTTGAAATATTTTGAAGATAGAGTGTAGGAACATTTGAAGAGGTTATGGAGTTGGTTTTTCAAATCTCAGGAGAGTAGGAGGCTTTAGAAAAATGGGTAATGCAGATAGTTTTAAATAGAGAGATCATTTAAAAAGGGGTCATGGGTTGAAACCTTGAAGTATACTAACCTAGGTTGGGTTGACCAATGGTTAGGGGTGATCTAAGGTTAACTAACTAGGGTTTGGTTAACCAAGGGTTAAGGTGACTAGGGTCAAGTTAACCTAGGGTTGAACAACGAGGGCCAAGTTAACTTAAGGTTAGATAACTAGGGTCAAGTTAACCTAAGGTTAACTAACTTGGTTTAGATTAACCCAGGGTTAGGTAACTAGGGTCAGGTTAACCTGATGTTGGACAACTAGGGTCAAGTTAACCTAGGGTTGGACAACTAGGGTCAAGTTAACCTAAGGTTAACTAACTTGGGTTAGATTAGCCTAGGCTTAGGCAACTAGGGTCAAGTTAACATAGGGTTGGATAACTAGGGTCAAGTTAACTTAAAGTTGGATTGGAAGATGGTTTTGAAAGGTGGTTTCATGCACTTTTGGAAAGGGTTTTGGAAAACAACTTATGTTATGCAAAGGACTTTGGTTGACAATCCTTTTGAAGATCATTTCCATGAAAATCTGGTTCTAGCTAAGAGTATGGTTTATATGGTTAATGTTTGGAGACCATTCAAAGGAAGGTTTCCTTATGACCATTATCACCATTATCTTGACAAGTGTACAAAATCCAAAAAAATCAACATGATGATGACAACTTTTTGAAACACCATTTTTAATGTAAAGATGGAGATAATAAATTTTTAAAAACCACTTTTGAAAAAGGATGATGAAAACCATTTTTTAAGAAAACCATTCCAACAAGAGAGGGTGCCCATTGCCAAATAAAAGGGAGACCACTCAAGAGAGGGTTCCATGGGGCCATTCCCACCACTAAACTTGAAAGAATGGAAACCTTGGAAATCAAAGAGTTTGGAAACCACTTGTGTTCAAGAATAAAAAGAGAAGGGAGCCATTCTCACAATTTAAGGCTCTAATGGCCAATAAAGAAGGGAGACCACTCAAGAGAGGGTTCCATGGGATCATTCCAACCACTAAACTTGAGAGAATGGAAGCCTTGGAAATTAGAGAGTTTGAAAACAACTTTTATGCTAATTGAAATGCAAGGATGCAAAAGTGAGTTAGAGGTTAGTGGGGATTTTCTAAGGCATGCTTTCTAAGGTCTCATTCTAAACTCCAAGGGACCAACTCTTAGAACCATTTTTTAGAGGAATGTTGAACTTGAAAATGGCATGGAAACATGAATAATGCAAGCTTTGTAGCACATGGTTAGAAACATGAAAATGAAGCCAAGCACACAAGACATGATCAAGTTAGCAAAATGCAAGGGGGGTCGTGAATACATGCATAGCTTTTAGGCTACACTACATAATCAAGGGGCTCCTAGGCCATACCATCTTAAAGTAGGCTAGTGAGAGATCCCCCTACATGGTGACTCTCACTTGCTTTCCTCTATGCATGGACTAAGAGCCCTCTTGGCTCAAGCATGTAAACAAGGGAGGTTGAAGATGGGGATTAAAATAGAGAATAGCCTAAGTAGGCTAGGGGGGAGAAGAGGAGCGTGGGGGAAGACACAAATGTAAAAGAGATACCACCTTTTGCCTTCAACACACTTGTAGTCTTCAATAGATGTCTTGATTGGTTCTTGAATGACTTCAAGAAGGCTTGACGGGCTGGAAGGGAGTGTTTAGTGGTGTATAAGGCTTTGTAGGTGTAGTGTATGGCCTTAAGGGAGGTGGAATCTAGCCTAAGTGTTAAAGGGGTGGAATATATGTAGGGATTCAAGATTCTGGAGTAGTTTCAGTAGAGCTTCGCAACAATTTCAAACCTGGAATATGCAAAGGGGGGGAGGGGGGGTCTGGTATTTATAAGCAATTTGGTACAAGCCTGGCACATGTGCCTAGCCAAAGTTTGCCCTAGCGCATGTAGCACTTACGCTAGTACTGTTCCAATGCCAAAATGACACGTGACACCCAGTGTACTGGTTAAATCTGGACAGGTAATCGAAATATGGTCGATTTGATCAAAATTTGAGTGCATGTAGCATACGCTCTATCACTGGGAAGGTTCGTTTGAACTTCGTCTCTATAATTGAGCCAACCAAGAAGGTTTCAGGGAAATCGGCAGCACCTGGGATGTTCTCCTAGGGCTCCCGATGAACTTTCATGTTTTTGAAAAGTTTGAATGGTGTTTGGAAGTGTGAGATATTGTCTCGGGAAATGTGCTTAAAATGGCATCTTTGCGGAGTGTTTGTGATACACTCTGTAGGGGTTCGAAAGTAGCTGTTTTTGTATCATGTGATCGGGGCCTTCGATAAGCAATCTTTTCAATCGGGCTGTACCGATGGAAAGTATTCTGGAAATACTTTTTGGAATTTCCTGATTTACACATTGCTCAAGTCGTTTGATAGTGCGCTTCAATTGGGGAATTGGAGAAAAAGTTGACCTTGGCAGAGCATCTGCGAGACGCTCTAGGGGTTACTGTAAGTTGTAGTTTTTGCACAGTACGATGAAGGGCTTATGGGAGAGATCTATCCGATTGAGCCGTATCGATGGAAAAATCTGTGGACAAGGTTTTGGGAATTTCCTAGTTTACGCATTTCTCCAGTCATTTGATGACGCGTTATAACCAGGGAATCAACAGAAAAGGCCGTTTGGGCAGAGCATCTGCGAGACGCTCCAGGGAGCCTTTATCGAGTGGTGGGTATTTAGCGTAGTAAGATCCTTCTTAGGTTAAACAATGGTGTGTGACAAGACCCGCTACTTAATATCCTAGGACCAGTGTTGTTTTGGGGCGCGTTTGGGTTGTTAGGGGTGAAATGGTCATTTTGGCTGGTTTTCATTGAAAATGGTCAGAAATGGATCGGAGTGTTATGTTAAGCGTGTTGGGTCATTCGGGGATAGTTTCGGGAAAGTCTTTTACCGTTTGGTGGGGTTTGTGCAGAAATGGGGCGTTCAGGGATAAAACGGTCATTTTGATTGGAGTTAGCCAGAATGGGACTAAACTTAGACCAGATGGCCTGTGGAGTGCGCCTAACAGTTTAGTAACATTTTGGAAGGGTGGACTTTTCATTTTAAGGGATTTTGAACTTTCTCAAAACGTGCCTAGAGACCCAAGGGGTAGGTTTGGTTATTAGGCTTCCATTGGGCCCAGCGGGCCTGAGAAGCGATTGAATGAATGGATAGGGGTTTGAAAGTTGATTTAGGCTTAAATGTGCTTTTGGAGTTTTGAAAAGGAGTTCGGTCAAGCCGAAGATTACTGAGCGGGCAAAAATGGGGTGCTTACAAGGTTGATCATATGCATGGAACGCATGTGGCTTGAGTTACATTGAAACTCTTGCCTTGGGATGATTACATATGCATGAACAGTTTAATAGCATGAATGACAAGATATTGATAGTAAAGCATTCACATATGTAAGCATAATAACAACAGGAGTAAGGAAATTAAAAAGCAGTCACTCTTTTCTCCTTGTTTTTGAAAAGACACGTGCCTTAAATCAGGCAAAGGTTCGGCAATGCATGGGTGCTATATGAGCATAGGGTTGAGGACTACTAATGCTTCCTCAAAAGCTCGAGTCCCAAATCTTCAAACCTAGGCCCACACCCCGGGGTGGTGCCATTATAGGTTGGTGATTTGAGCGGGAAAACTATCTAAAGGCCGTTGGTTAGGTGACATATCTGCCTACCACCAATAGTCAATGTACTATTCCCCCTTCTAACTAGAAGGTAGTAACTAAGGTTAACATTCCATGAAGATGCACATGTAAGTGTGTGTGTGATTTTGAAAATTGGAAGAAAAAGCCCAGCAACTCCCATACATCCTGTTACACATAACATACATGGCAATTTATGAACATAAATTAAAATGTGAACAAGGGTCCACCTACAAAAAAAAATGTGTAGTGTTAGTACTTTTCGAGGAACTCAATTGCAAAATAAAGTATGTTGTACGAACAATGCAAGAGCATGTAATAAATGCAATGTTTGACTTTTTGCAAAACAAAGACCCTTTTGAAAAATTTAGAATTTTAAAAAGTTTAGAAAGTGGATATAACTAAATATGGTAACCAATAAATCTAAGGTCAGTAAAGGGTGACGGGACATGACATAGGCCTAATCCTCTAATTATCCCCAGCGGAGTCACCAAGCTGTCATGCCCAGTTTTTTGGGACACCAGGCCCTCTTGGCTTGGGAAAAAGTACGATGCTATCTCGTTAGAATTTGTCGTCCTAGAAGCACAAATGACGGGGTTTGAATTTTTGAAATGGAATTGATTAGAGATTTTTTAAAAAGATCTTTGGAGTCACCACCTAACATATTTAAAGATGTGCAAAGTCATTCTAAGCACCCCATTTTTGCCTGCTCGGCAATCTCCGGCCTGGTCGAACTCCTTTTCAAATCTCCATAAGCACATTCAAGCCCAAATCAACTTTCAAACCCCTATCCAATTAGTCAATTGCTTCTCGGGCCCGCTGGACCCAATAGAGGCCTAATGACCAAACTTGCTCCTTGGACCTCTAGGCACATCTTGAGAAAGTTCAAAATCTTTCAAGATGGTAAGTCCGCCTTTCAAACTAAACAGTTAGGCGTACTCAATAACTCCAGTCCCATTTCGGCTAATTTCGGTCAAAATGACCATTTTACCCCTAGATGCCCTAGCACAGCACAAATCCCACCAAATAGTGAAAAACTCTTCCGGGATCATCCCTAAATGATCTGACACGCTTAACATAACCCTCGGGTCGATTCTTAACCTTTTTCAACTGAACCTGGTCAAAATGACCATTCTACCCCTGTCAACCCAAATGCACCCCAAAACAGCACCGATCCTAGAATTTTGAATGGAGGGTCATGTCATACACCCCCACATAACCTAAAAAGAACCTTACGACACTAAACACCTCTGACTCGATCAAAGTTCCTTGGAGCGTCTCACAGACGCTGTGCCAAAATTGCTTTTTCTCTCGATTCCCTAGTTATAACGTAATGTCAAACAACTTGAGAAATGCATAAACCAGGGAATTCCCGAAAGGTCATCCATAGGTCTTTCCATCAATACGGTTTGATCGAATAGATCTCTTCCTGAAGCTCCTCATCCCATGGCTCGAAAACTACTACTTTCGGCAACCCCTGGAGCATCTCACAAATGCTTCGCCAAGGTTGACTTTTTCTCTAATTCTCTAATTAAAACGCACAGTCAAACGACTTGAGAAATGCGTAAATTTGGGAATTCCCAAAAGTATTTCCAGTGTACTTTCCATCGGTACGGTTCGATCGGAAAGGTCATTTTCTAAAGGCCCCGATCATGCAACACAAAAACAACTACTTTTGAAACCCTGCGGAGCGTATCACAAAAGCTTCGCAGAAATGCAATTTCATACACATTTTCCGAGACGATATCTCACACTTTCGAACAACGTTCAAACTTTTTAAAAATACAAAAGTTCACGAGAAACCCTAGGAGAACACCCCGGCGCAATCGATTCCTCTGAAACCTCCCCAGTTGCCTCAATTATCAAGGCAAAGTTTAAACGAACACTCCTGGTGATGTAGCGTTTGCTACATGCGCCCGAATTTTGATCAAATTGACCAAAGTTCTATCAACCGTCAGGATTTAGCCAGTACAATAGGTGCCACATAGCATTCTAGCAATGAAATAGTACTGGTCAATGTGCTACATGCGCAAGGGCAAATTTCGGCCAGGCGCAAGGAGCACATACGCCAGGCCTCTCCTAGGTTACCTATAAATACAGGTCTCCCCCTTTGCATATTCCATAATAAAAAATAGAAGCGAGGCCCTACAAAAACTGCTCCAGAACCTCGAAATCCTATATACATCCCAACTCTCAAAAACTTAGGCTAGATTCCACCTCCCCCTAACTCATACACTTCACCTACATAACCTTCTACACCATAGAACACCTCCTTCCAGCCCCTCAAGCACACTTAAAGTCCTCCAAGCTCAAGCTAAGGTATCCATAGAAGATTGCAAGTGTATTGAAGGCAAAAGGTGGTATATCTTTTATATTTTGTCTTCCCCCACTTCTCTCTTCTCCCTCCTAGCCTACTTAGGCTATTCTCTATTTTAATCCCCATCTTCTACCCCCGTTTCTTGCATGCTTGAAGCAAGAGGGCTCTTAGTTCATGCCTAGGGGAAAGTTAGTGAGAACCACTGTATAGAGGGATCTCTCACTAGCCTACTTTAAGATGGTATGGCCTTCGAGCTCCTTGATTATATGGTGTAGCCCAAAGCCTTGTATGAATTTATAACCCTCTTGCATATTGCTATTTTGTTCATGTCTTGCGTGCTTGGTTTTATTTTCATGTTCATGACCATGTTCTTCAAAGCTTACACTATTCGTACTTACATACTATTTTCAAGCTCAATATTCATTTTAAAGTGGTTCTAAGAGTTGGTCCCTTGAAGCTTAGAATGAGGTTCTAGGAAATCATACCTTAGAAAATTCCCCCCATTAACCCCTAACTCTCATTTTTGCATCTTTGCATTCCAACTTATATAAAAATGGTTTTCAAACTCTCTAATTCCCAAGGGCTTTATTCGCTCAAGTTTAGTGGTTGAATTGGCCTCATGGAACCCTCTCTTGAGTGGTCTCCCTTCTACATTGGCCATAGGAGCCCCAAAATTGTTAGAATAGTTCCCTTCTCTTTTTATTCTTACATAAAAGTGATTTTTAAACTCTTTGACTTCTAAGGTTTCTATTCTCTCAAGTTTAGTGGTTGGAATGGCCCCATGAAACCCTCTCTCGAGTGGTCTCCCTCTACATATGCCATAGAAACCCTAACTTGTTGGAATGGTTTCCTTTAAAAATAGTTTCCAAAATCTTTTTTCCATAAATGGTTTTCAAAGATTTATTCTCCCCATCTTTGTATTTAAACTGGTTTTTCAAAAGTTGTAATCATTATGTGGACTTTTGAAATCCCCACTCTTGTCAAGATAAAGGTTATAATGGCTTTAAGGAAACCTTCTTTAGAATGGTTTTCAAGCACCAACTATATAAACCATAACCTTGGTTAGAGTCAAATTTTCATGGAAATGATCTTCTAAAAGGTTGTCAACCAAAGTCCTTTGCATAACATAATTTGTTTTATAAAACTCTTTTCAAAAATGCATAAAACCACCTTTAAAAACCATATTCCAATCCAACCCTAGCTTAACTTGACCCTAGTTATCCAACCCAAGGTCAAATTGACCCTAGTTGTCAAACCCTAGGTTAACTTAACCCTAGTTGCCCAACCGTAGGTTAACTTGACCTTAGTTATTCAACCCTACGTTAACTTGAGCCTAGTTATCCAACCTTAGGTTAATTTATAGTTGTCAAACCCTATGTTAACCTAACTCGAATGAGTTAACCCTATGTCACCTTAACCTTAGGTTAAACCAACCCGAGTTAGTTGACCCTAGGTCACGTTAACCCCAGGTTAACCTAACCCAAGTTAGTTAACCTTAGGTCACCCCTTACTTTAGGCCAACCCAACCTAGGTTAATATACTTCAAGGTTCCAACTTACAGACCCCTTTTAAATAATCTTTCTATTTAAAACTATTCTCATTAACTATTTTTCCAAAACCTCCTGCTCTCTTGAGATTTCAAAAACCAACTCTATAACCTTTTCAAATACTCCTACACTCTATCTTTGAATCATTTCTAAAAACATTTTCAAGAACTCACAACCCTAAGGTGTCCCTACCCCTTCTATGGTTAGGAATTCCAAAGGAAGGTGATATATCAAGAACAACTCCCAAGGCTGTCCATATTAGGGTTCCACAAACCACTTTCAAAAGCTTTTCTAAGACAAGTTTACTAAAACACTCCAAAATCATACCTCCAAGGTCTTCAAAACGAGACTTCTAAACACCTTCAAAACTCTCTTGAGTTATTTCAAAAGCACTTCCAAAACTCCCTTAAGTTGCTCCAAAAACATTTCAAAACATTTCAAAACCCCCTTTCAAGAGTTCCAAAGCTCTATCTCAAAACACTCCATTACCCAATTTCAAATCAAAACTCTTGAGTTCTCTTTTTCCAAAAATCACAAAGTGTCTTCAAACTTTTTCAAAAACCTCAAAGTTTTCTCAAACTTTTTCAAAGACCTCAAAGTGTCTTCAAACTTTCCAAAGATCTCAATGTGTCTTCAAAACATTCAAAAGGCCCTAATGTGCTTATTTTCCATCGGGCTTTGCTCGAACTATGAATGACCTGATTCTCGCCAAATGAGATACGTAGGCAACCTAAAATGGTGCAGTCATAAATTCTACTTCAACCCCAATCCCCTTTTTCAAAAGTTTCTGTCAATGCAAAGTTTCTGTCTCAAAACCCTTCAAAACTCCCATATTTTCAAATTTCTTCCAAAACTTGTATCATGCATCATTCATCAACCCCTTTTTTCAAAATTCTAAAGTGGAGATTAAGTGTATAATGGTAACCGGTTATTCTAGTGAATGAACGAAGGGTGAATAATATGTAGGTATCAAAATGGCGAGGTAGGGTGATGATCTTTGGATATCTTCCCTACATGTAACCAACCCGCGGACCATAGATTTCTATTTTCAAAAGATTAAAATGGAGTTATTTTCAAAAGGGGCTTAAATTTTTCTAAAGGTTACCAAACAACCTATTTTCTTAAAAACCCTCTCATAAGGAAGTTTTTCAAAATGTTTTTCAAAAACCCTAAGTTTGATCTTCGGATAATATTAGCTTTAGGTGACCTAACTCACCTTAATGAAGTTAGGTAGCGACTCCTGTTTTTCTAAAAAGCCCTTAATCAAACCAATTTCAAGTCCAAATCTAGTCGCACTCGTCCTTTTAGGAGGATGAATTCAAATGACAGAGTTTCGTGTTTTTCCCAAGCGGAGAGGACTCGGTCCCAAAAACCGAGGCACGACAACTAGCGACTCCGCTAAGGACACTTAGAGGGTTAGGCCATTGACATGTCCCTTCACCCTTCACTCACCCAGAATCTCCGATTACTTTGTCCAGTTTTATCCACTTTTCAAATTTGTCTAAGTTTCCAAAAATAGATCTTATTTAACAAAATGATTTTCAAATAAGTTTCATCACTTGCATTCATCGCTTACATTCATGCTTTTACATTAACCATCCATTTTACCTTGCATGAAGTTTTTCGAAAAGTTACTAACTCTTTGAATTTTTCTTTTGTAAGTGGACATTTGTTCACATTTTAGTTCATGTCTTATTTATTGCCATATATGTGATGAATGGGCAGGATGTGATGTGTGTTGTTGGGTCCTTTCCTCCATTTTTAAAAATTCCACACACACTTGGTGCACTTATTTGCATTTGCATTTTGCATATATTACCTTGTTACTACCCTTCTAGATAGAAGGGGGAATAGTATATTGACTGTGGGTGGATGCTGTGTCAGTTTCTTCACCTACGATCTTTTGATAGTTCCCCCGCTCGAACCACCAAGCAAAGATGGAGTTCACCCTTTCGGGGGTGGACGCCGAAGGTTTGAAGGTCCGTGAACCGAGCTTGTTTCGAAAGCATTAGTAAACCCCTAACTTCATGCTTATGTAGCACCCCATGCATAGCTAAACTTCTACCGGATTTAGGACACACGGGTCAATTTCAAAACCAAAGAGGAAAGGGCGACCACTTTACTTTCCTTTATTTTCTGTTCAATTCATGTTATTGTGTTGCTTAATCTTCATTGTTATGTTATGTATACATCTCTTCGCATCATAACTGCTTATGCATCGGAATTCATTTCAAGACAAGAGTTCCCAAAGTAACTTAAGTCATCGCATCTTCATACATCTAATTAACTTCAGAGAAAGACCCAAAGACCTTCTCACTCAAATCAAGCCAACCAAAACTCCTAAGGGTACCAAGAGACCCTAAGGACTCATGGCACGCATGAAAGTCATCTCATAAAGAGGGGCCCCCATCTCTCTTCACTCACAGAGATAGGGTTACCAAGAAGACAATGGGCAATCCGAAATCAAGATTTCTCACCAACCTTCATCAAAGAAGGCAAATCCGAAGACTCAAGAGTAGTTTAGGATTTCAAATGTAAAAATAGAATAGGCAAAAGTCGCAAGGAAAATGTTCTCCTTCCCTTCAAATGTACTTTCAATTCTATATATAGAAAAAAAAAAGAATCAAATGTAATAAAATTGTCCTTCCTACTTTCATCGAATGAATGCATGAATGTGTGAATGAATGAATGAACATGCTCGCGCAGGTATGGTACTGCATACAGGGGCAACCCCCTATCTCCAAAAGTGAGCCAACACATCATGTTTAGTCCCCCTCGAATAGTAGGGGCACCCCTAAGACATACATTACATAAAAACTTTCAAATTAAGGCACTAACTTTTCTATTTTCCTTGTTTTTCACTCTCTATTCCTCCCTCCTTTCAAAGAAAGAAAAGAAAGCGTAAAGCCCACGCTTGTAGAGAACTCCCTTGTATAGGTCGCCATCCCAGAAAGAAGCAGTTACTCATTTCAGAACATATAGCATCCATGGAGTCATTCAATATGCCACCAAGCTCGGCCCTTAAGCAAGGCCAGGCTTAGCTACTTGAAGAAATAAGAGAACTTGGGAGTAGGGTGACCAAAATAGAAACAATGGTCTCTTTGCTCCTATCCCATGCAGGTATAACACTCGATGAGCAGGAGGAAGCTCTCCAGGTCCAAATGCATAAAGAACATATTATCCTCCAAAAAAGGACCAAAGGAAAAGATCGAGATTACACCCCGTTGGCTTGCTCTCTAACCACCGCCTACCGACGGCTTTGCCAAGCCAATCATCTCGTCCTGGTACTAACCGGACCCCTAGATCACATAATCCTAATCTATCATGTGAATACCATTCCAACTCACCCGGCCATGACACAGAAAATTGTCCCACTTTGAAATGCAAAATCCAAAACCTCCTCAATTTTCAAGCCACTAACCCAGCCATTATTATGCCAGAACCTGATCCTTGGCCTTCAGAAACATCTAGGACACCCTTTCGACCTAAGAGAGCTAGCTGGAGAAATCAAGTTTTTACTAAACTTGCTTGCACACAAACCACAACCTATTATGGCCTCCTAGCAGCAGGACACCTAAAGCCTATACCCTCTCGGCCTCTGCCCAATCCCCTACCACCCAACTTCAACTCAGCAGCAACATGCGAATATCATTCGGGTGGCCAGAGTCATGACATTGAGGAATGCTTCTCTTTGAGGCATAAAATTTAGGACTTAATTGACTCAAAAGTTATTGGCACATAAGAAGCCAACCCAACTCCTGTCGCTTCCTGCCCATTATTGGACCACACCATCAATTTTATCACGGGAGATGAGGCTAATCCAGACAGTCCCAGCAAAGGAAAGGATAGCATTGAGAAGCTGCAAGTCCTGGGGGGTAGTCGAGGCACCGCATCTGAAGCAAAAAGGGAAAGAAAAAAAGTGGTCCACCAGTACACCATCACCACTAGCGCCTTGAAAGCCACAGACAGCAATTTGATCAGCCTTGCGCAACCCAATGAGGCACCTGGCAAGTGGAGCGTATAATCCCGAAGCCTTTCTAAGGAGCTTATCAATTGAAAAAGAAAAAGGGATGTTTTCTGTATTCATCTACTTTCCTTCCTATCTCCTACTTTTCCTGCCCATATTCCTGTCTTATGCTTGTGCTTTCAATTAAGGCCATGCCATGTTAAAAAAAAAATGAAAACGAAGGGCTCTAGTTTATTCCCTTTGACTAATACTCTTGTGGATAATGATTGCTTTTAAGAATTCTTCCGCAATCTGTAATGACTTGGCTTAAAGGATGGGATAGCATGGGTAACCCATTCAACGGAGATTAAAACCTTTGAGAGAAAGAGAGTGAAAGAGAGGAGGAAGATAGACTTAACAAAGAAATGCAGAGCTGATTAAAGAGGCAACACTTGAATGATATCCTAGCTAAGAGATGGATAGCCGAGCTCCCAAAATAAAGAGAAGCCATCGCTCAATCCTTCCAAAAGAAGTATATACTTCCCTTCGCTCAGCTCACTAAAGCTGTAAGTGATTTCCATTCAAATATCCTCAAACCAAGAACCATCCTCCATATTGGGGTAAGCGCATAATGGTTGATTCGATAGAAAGTACAAGGATTTATTTAGAAATGTTGTCTGAATTTTGTAAAAAGGCTTTATGGATTAAGCAATTTAATCTGAAATGAAGAGAGGGCCTCGGTTCTACTACCATACAGTTGGAGACAACCCCTTGCAAAGTCCACTTGAGCCGGTCACATCATTTGAAAAAAAATATATTCCGTCCTAATGATCACTGCCCACATTGGGTTAAGGTAAAAACCATAAACAAGAACTAATGAGCAATGAAAATAGTGATTCCCAGAGGATATGATAGCGACAACATCTCTAAGAACAAGCATAGCAGCAAGTTTTGGTACAAAGAAGAGTCTCGGATGACATGCCAAAAAAACAAAAAAGGGCAAGAAAGAGAAAAGATAATGTCATCCCAAAATAGGAATGAAAATGTCAGCACCTCTAAAAGTTGACATAGGAACAAGTCTCTATGAAAAAGTTCTAATTAGAAGGAAGAAGAAAAAAGTCCAAAAGAACAAAAAAGGGAAGAAGGAATGAAGGGAGAAGGAAAGGGAAGTTAAAATTGTCAAAGGTGATCATGCGTCTTTTCGAACCCCATAAGTGATAATGTTTGAGCCTTTATATCCCTTTGTTCATAAACCCCTTAATCTAGTCCACATCACGGTCCAAATTAAAGTCCTCTCAGATCAAAGAAAATTGCTTAGTCCAAATAAGCCTAAACAATAGGAATACCAGTTTCAAAAAAAAAAAAAAATAAACAAAAAAATAAGAAAGAGAAGAAGAAGAAGAAGAAGAAGAAGAAGAAGAAGAAGAAAAAGAAGAATGAGTAGGAGGGTAGGGGCAATGTCATGTTCCAAAGTGTGCTTAGATGGTTTTGGTTTAAACAATCGACTAAAAGAAAATCTTTGAGCCTAAATATCCCTTCATTTCTTACAACGCCCAAACCCGGCCTATATTACGGTCCTAAAAGAAGTCTTTTCAGATTGAGAGCCAAGCTGTTTATCACTCTGCAAAGGGTAGGCAAGTTGTCGCTCAAGCTGTAGTAAAATATGAAGATTTGAGGGAGAAAACCAAGTGAAGACAGAAAATCCCTAAATAGTAACCTTATAGAAAGTAGATAGCAGCAACCCAAAAGGTTAAGATCCCCTACGAATGGTGCACATGCTATCACACCCTGACAAGAATTGGACAAAACCAAGGGGGTAGGATCTTGGAAGGAATGCAGAATCCCAAGAGTATGGGCTCTGGGGCAACCTGGGGCATTCTTCATAAATAACCTGTATTCACGCAGTACTTGTGCATTCATGACATGTATAACCTGTACATTCATGAATTTTTGTGTAGTTCAATTCTATTCGTGCATTCATCAAAAAGTATGACATGCATCAAATTCCATTCCTGTATGTCCACTCAATCAAAAAGTATGACGTACATTCAATTCTATTCTTGTGCATGCATTCATCAAAAAGTATGATATGTATTCAACTTCATTCATGTATATGCATTCATCAAAAAATATGACATGCATTCGAAATCTATCTCTTTACATTCATCAAAAAGTATGATAGGCATTCATGTATGTGCATTCATCAAAAAGTACGATATACATTCAAAATCCATCTCTATGCGTTCATCAAGAAGCATGACATGCATTCAATTCCATCCCTGCAGGAGCATCCATAAAAAAACATGACATATGTTAAATTCTATCTTTATGCATTCATAAAAAAGTATAACATGCACTTATTTCCTCATGTATCAATATGTACATTCATCCAAAAGTATGATATGCATTCATTTTAACCTATGGTGGACTTATATAGTATATACCAAATGACATGTCTAACAAAATACATTGGCAAGTGTTTAGGTGATTATAAAAGAAAAGGTGTCCCGAAGTAGAAGCACAACATCCCAGAAGGTCTGCCGGCCAGAATCCAAGCAATCTGCAAAATAAATGGACCCCAGAAAACCCGAATTGTCATCCATAGACAACAAGAAACAAAGATTGGGGCACTGAATCACCCTCGACCTCCCCAATCAACTATGAACAGCCTAATCCAACCTTTTTCAAAACCACAGAGAATAGGGCAATGACCCATCCTCGACCACCCAAATTAATGTCAGCCTAACTAGACCTCTTCAAATCGTAAAAACTAGGGCAACGACCCACCCTACACCTTCCATTCAATTGCAAACCAGTTGATCCACTCAAACAAAACTAACCTATAGATGTTCGACCTTCTAAATATCTTAAACCTTTTAAAATGAGGCATCAACCCCTCCAAAACCAAGTTCAAGAACCCAAAGAATCACCTTACCCAGAATCCCGCCATGCCAGTCAGATGCAAAAATCAATAATCAACACATCAAAGGAACATTACTCTCCAAAAATCTCGATCCAAGAAGTAGCAAATGTCATCTTCTCCAACATTCAAGACAAAAGAACAACAAGTAAATCCCTTATATAAGCAGATTAGGTTTTAGAGCTTCCCCCGAAAAAGCAAATTGAGTTTCAAAGCTTCCCTTGAAATATTAGATTGGGTTTCGAGCTTCCCTAAAAAAAGTAGATTGGGTTTCGAGCTTCCTCCAAAAAAGTAGATTGAGTTTCAGAGCTTCCCCCAAAAAAGCATATTAGGTTTTGCATTTCCTCTAAAAAAGCAGATTAGGTTTTAGAGCTTCGTCCGAAAAAGCAAATTGGGTTTCAGAGCTTCCTCCGAAAAAGTATATTGGGTTTCAGAGCTTCCCCTGAAAAAGCAAATTGGGTTTCAAGCTTTCTTCGAAAAAGCATATTGGGTTTTAAAGCTTCCTCCAAAAAAGCAGATTAGGTTTTCGAGCTTCCATCGAAAAAGCAACTTGGGTTTTAGAGCTTCCTCAGAAAAAAAGAAAATTAGGTTTCAAAGCTTCCCCCGAAAAAGCAGATTGGGTTTCAGACCTTCCTTCAAAAAAAGTACATTGGGTTTCAACGCTTCCTCCGAAAAAGCAGATTGGGTTTTCAAGCCTCCTTTGAAAAAGCAAATTGGGTTTTTGAGCTTCCTTCGAAAAAGCAGATTGGGTTTTGAGCTTCCTCTTAAAAAAAAAAAAAAACAGATTGGGTTTCAAAACTTTTCCCAAAAAAGTAGATTAAGTTTCAGAGCTTCACCTAAAAAAGCATAATAGGTTTTAGAGCTTTTTCCAAAAAAAAGCAGATTGAGTTTTAGAGCTTTTTCCAAAAATGCAGATTGGGTTTCAGTACTTCCTCTGAAAAAACAGATTAGGTTTTTGAGCTTTCCCCTTTAAAAGCATATATCAACCTTGAATCTCCCTAGAGGAGTAGCATTCCGCCAGACGGTGGGTCAGTTCAAGAAGAATCAATTTCAAGATATCAACCTTGAACCTCCACAAAGGAGCAGCATTCTACCAGATGGAGCGTCAGTTCAAGAAGAATCAACTTCCAGACATCAACTTTGAATCTCCCCAGAGAAGCAGCATTCCGCCGATAGGAGCGTCAGTTTAAGAAGAATCAATTTCCAAACGTTAACCCTAAAACTTCTTGGAGGAGTACCATTCCACCTGATGAAATGTCGGTTTGAGATAACTTACTCTCCAAATTTTTTCAACTATGGTCCCTCTGATTACCTCGCGGTCAGCATAGGATCCTTCCTTTTTCATTTTGTCTTCAACAAGCAAAGATAGAAAAAGAAAGGCAGCTGTAAGCACCCCATTTTTGCCCACTCGGCAATCTCCGGCCTGACCGAACTCCCTTTCAAAACTCCGTAAGCACATTCAAGCCCCAATCAACTTTCAAACCCCTATTCAATCAGTCAATCGTTTCTCGAGCCTAATAGAGGCCTAATAACCAAACCTGTCCCTTGGGCCTCCAAGCGCATCTTGAAAAGGTTCAAAATCCCTCAAGATGGTAAGTCCACCTTTCCAAAGTGTTACTAAACCGTTAGGCGTACTCAATAACTCCAGTCTCATTTTGGCTAACTCTCGTAAAAAATGACCATTTTACCTCTAGATGCCCTAGCACAGCACAAATCCCACCAAACAGTGAAAAACTCTTCTGAGATCATCGTTGAATGATCTGACACACTTAACATAACCCTCCGGTCCATTCCTGACCTTTTTTAACCGAACCCGGTCAAAATGGCTATTCTGGCCCTGTCAACCCAAGCGCACCCTAAAACAACACCGATCCTAGAATTTTGAATGGCGGGTCTTGTCATACACCCCCGCTTAACCTAAAAAGGACCTTACGACACTAAACACCTCTGACTCGATAAAAGTTCCATAGAGCGCCTCGTAGACGCTCCACCAAAATTGCCTTTTCTTTCAATTCCCTAGTAATAACATACTGTCAAACGACTTAAGAAATGCGTAAGCCAGGGAATTCCCAAAAGCTCATACATAGGTCTTTACATAGATACGGTTTGATCAAATAGATCGCTTTCTGAAGTTCCTCATCGTGTGGCTCGAAAATTGCTACTTTCGACAACCCCTGGAGCATCTCAAAGATGCTCCGCCAAGGTTGACTTTTCTCTAATTCCCTAATTAAAACGCATTATCAAATGACTTGAGAAATGCGTAAATTAGGGAATTCTCAAAAGTATTTCCAGAGTACTTTCCATCGGTACAGTCTGATCAGAAAGGTCACTTCCTGAAGGCCCCGATCACAAGACACAAAAATAGCTACTTTTGAAACCCTGCGGGGCGTATCATAGATGCTCTGCAGAAATGTAATTTCATGCACATTTTCTGAGATGATATCTCACACTTTTGAACACCGTTCAAACTTTTCAAAAACACAAAAGTTTATGAGAAACCTTAGGTGAACACCCCTGGTGCAACTGATACCTCTAAAACGTCCTCGGTTGGCTCAATTAACAAGGCAAGGTTTAAACGAACACTCCCGGTGACAGAGCGTATACTACATGCGTCCAGATTTTGATTAAATCGATCAAAGTTCGATCAACCGTCAGGATTTAACTAGTACAATGGGTGATACATGGTATTCTGGCAATAGAACAGTACTGGCGCATATGCTACATGCGTCAGGGCAAATTTTGGCCCGGCGCATGTAGCACATGCGCCGGGCCTCTCCCAGGTTGCCTATAAATATAGGCCTCCCCCTTTGCATATTCCAGAATCAAAAATTGAAGCAAAGCTCTGCAAAAACTGCTCTAGAACCTCAAAATCCTATATACGTCCCACCTCTCAAACACTTAGGCTAGATTCCACCTCCCCCTAACCCATACACTTCACCTACATCACCTTCTACACCATAGAACACCTCCTTCCAGCCACTCAAGCACACTTAAAGTCCTCCAAGCTCAAGCCAAGACAACCATAGAAGATTGCAAGTGTATTGAAGGCAAAAGGTGGTATATCTTTTATATGTTGTCTTCCCCCACTTTTCTTTTCTCCCTCCTACCCTACTTAGGCTATTCTCTATTTTAATCCCCATCTTCTACTCCCCTTTCATGCATTCTTAAAGCAAGAGGGCTCTTAGTTCATGCCTAGGGAGAAGTTTGTGAGAGCCACCGTGTAGGGGGATCTCTCACTAGCCTACCTTAAGATGGTATGGCCGTGGAGGCCCTTGATTATGCAGTGTAGCCTAAAGCCTTGTTTGAATTCATAACCCTCTTGCATATTGCTATCTTGTTCATGTCTTGTGTGCTTGGTTTTATTTTCATGTTCATAACCATGTTCTTCAAAGCTTACACTATTCTTACTTACATACTATTTTCAAGCTCAATATTCCCTTCAAAGTGTTTCTAAGAGTTGGTCCCTTGAAGCTTAGAATGAGATTCTAGGAAATTATACCTTACAAAATTCTCCCCATTAACCCCTAACTCATATTTTTGCATCTTTGCATTTCAACTTATACAAAAATGGTTTTCAAACTCTCTAATTCCCAAGGTTTCTATTCCCTCAAGTTTAATGGTTGGATTGACCTAATGGAACCATCTCTCGAGTGGTCTTCCTTCTACATTTGCCATAGGAGCCCTAAAATTGTTAAAATAGTTCCCTTCTCTTTTTATTCTTACATAAAAGTGATTTTCACACTCTTTGACTTCTAAGGTTTCTATTCTCTCAAGTTTAGTAGTTGGAATAGCCCCATGGAACCCTCTCTTGAGTGGTCTCCCTCTACATTGGCCATAGGAACTCTAACTTGTTGGAATGGTTTCCTTTAAAAATGGTTTCCAAATTTTTTTTTCCCAAAAATGGTTTTCCAAGATTTATTCTCCCCATCTTTGTATTTAAACTGGTTTTCCAAAAGTTGTCATCATTATGTGGAATTTTGAAATCCCCATTCTTGTCAAGATAAATGTTATAATGGCCTTAAGGAAACCTTATTTGGAATGGTTTTCAAGCACCAACCATATAAACCATATCCTTGGCTAGAGTCAAATTTTCATGGAAATGATCATCAAAAAGGTTGTCAACCAAAGTCCTTTGCATAACATGATTTGTTTTCTAAAACTCTTTTAAAAAATGCATAAAACCACCTTTGAAAACAATCTTCCAATCGAACCCTAGCTTAACTTGACCCTAGTTATCCAACCGTAGGTTAACTTGAGCCTAGTTGCCCAACCGTAGGTTAACTTGACCCTAGTTATCCAACCCTAGGTTAACTTGACCCTAGTTGTCCAACCCTAGGTTAACTTGACCCTAGTTACCCAACCCTAGGTTAACTTGACTCTAGTTGTCCAACCCTAGGTTAACCTAACCCGAATGAGTTAACCCTAGGTCACCTTAATCTTAGGTTAACCCAATCCGAGTTAGTTGACCCTAGGTCACCTCAACCCTAGGTTAACCTAACCCAAGTTAGTTAACCTTAGGCCACCCCTTACCTTAGCCCAACCCAACCTGAGTTAATATACTTCAAGGTTCCAACTCACGGACCTCTTTTAAATGATCTTTCTATTTAAAACTATTCTCATAATCCATTTTTTCCAAACCTCCTGCTCTCTTGAGATTCCAAAAACCAACTCCATAACCTTTTCAAATACTCCTACCCTCTATCTTTGAATCATTTCTAAAAACGTTTTCAGGAACTCACAATCCTAAGGTGTCCCTACATTTTCTATGGTTAGGGATTCCAAAGGAAGGTGATATATCAAGAACAACCCTTAAAGTTTTCCATATTAGGGTTCCACAAACCACTTTCAAAAGCTTTTCTTAGACAAGTTTACTAAAACACTCCAAAATCATACCTCCAAGGTCTTCAAAACGAAACTTCTAAACACCTTCAAAACTCTCTTTAGTTATTTCAAAAGCACTTCCAAAACTCCCTTGAGTTGCTCCAAAAATATTTCAAAACATTTCAAAACCCCCTTTCAAGAGTTCCAAAGTTCTATCTCAAAACACTCCACTACCCGATTTCAAATCAAAACTCTCAAGTTCTCTTTTTCCAAAAACCACAAAGTGTCTTCAAACTTTTTCAAAAACCTCAAAGTGTCCTCAAACTTTTTCAAAGACCTCAAAGTATCTTCAAACTTTCCAAAGACCTCAATGTGTCTTCAAACATTCCAAAGGCCCTAATGCGCCTATTTTTCATCGGGCTTTTGCCTGAACTACGAACGACCTGATTCTCGCCAAATGAGAAATGTAGGCAATCTAAAATGGTGCGGTCATAACTTCTACTTCATCCCCAATCCCCTTTTTAAAAGTTTCTATCAATACAAAATTTCTATCTCAAACCCCTTCAAAACTCTCATATTTTCAAATTTCTTTCAAAACTTGCATCATGCATCATTCATTCGAAAAGTGATGACTAAACCCCGTTTTTCAAAATTCTAAAGTGGATATTAAGTGGATAATGGTAACCGGTTATTCTAGTGAGTGAACGAAGGGTGAATAGACATGTAGGTACCGAAAGGGCGGGGTAAGGTGATGATTTTAGGATATCTTCCCTATACGTAACCAACCCTTGGACCATAAATTTCTATTTTCAAAAGACCAAAATGGAGTTATTTTCAAAAATGGCTTAAAATTTTCTAAAGGTTGTCAAACAACCTATTTTCTTAAAAACCCTATCATGAGAAAGTTTTTCAAAATCTTTTTTAAAAACCCTAAGTTTGATCTTCGGATTATACTTAGCTTTAGATGACCTAACTCACCTTAATCAAGTTAGGTGGTGACTCCTATTTTTCTAAAAAACCCTTAATCAAACCAATTTCAAGTCTAAACCTAGTCGCACTCGTCCTTTTAGGAGGATGAGTTCTTGAGCCGAGAGGACTAGGTCCCAAAAATCGGGGCACGACAATCATCTGCACCAAGTAAAACTCGAAGGTTAAACTAAGGTTTTGGAAAGTATTTTTGAAAAACATCCCCTTGAGAGGGTATTAGAATGTCGGGTTGTTTGACAACCCTAAAAATGTTGGAAAGCCCTTTTAAAAATTGACTTCGGATTTGGTCTTTGAAATAGAAATTCTTAAGTCCAAGGGTTGGTTACGTGTAAGGAAGATGTCCTAAGACTATCACCCTACCCCGCCCTTGCAGTACCTATATGTCTATTTACCTTTTACTCACCTAAGTACGACTTACCGGTTACCTATGTTTAATGATATCCACTTAGAAAATAATTGAAAACAAAATTTGAAGAAGAGTTTGAAATAGGAAATTGAGTTTGAAAATTTGTTATAGAATTTGGAATTTAAAAAGGGTTATGGAATTGGAAATTTAAAAAGAGTTGTGACCGCACCCCATGAAGGGTTACCTACGTACCTCTTTAAAGATGATCAGGTCAGCTGTAGTTTGGACAAGGGTCCGAAAAAGTTAAAATTTTGAAGTGGGTTTCTATTTTTAGAAAGTTTTCTTTCCAAGAAAGTTTGAGTTTGAAAATGTTTCCTTTTTCAAGAAAGTTTGGCTTTGAATAATCTCGTTTTCAAGAAGATTAGATTTTGAAAATGTTTCCTTTCCAAAAAGATTTGATTTGAAAATGTTTTCTTTTTAGGAAGGTTTAGATTTGAAAATGTTTCCTTTTCAGGAAGATTGGATTTGAAAATGCTTTCTTTTTAAGAAGATTGGATTTGATTTGAAGATATTGACTTGATTTGAAAAGATTTGATTTGATTTGAAAAGAATGGGTTTGAAAAATGTTTCCTTTTTAGGAAGATTGGATTTGAAAATGTTTCCTTTTCATGAAGATTGGATTTGAAAATGCTTCATTTTTAGAAAGATTGGATTTGATTTGAAGATATTGACTTAATTTGAAAGGATTTGATTTGATTTGAAAATATTAGGTTTGAGAAATATTTCTTTTTTAGAAAGATTGGATTTGATTTCAAAATATTGACTTGATTTGAAAATATTTGATTTGATTTGAAAAGATTGGGTTTGGAAAAATGTTTTCTTTTCAAGAAGATTGGATTTGATTTGAAAATATTGACTTGATTTGAAAATATTTTATTTGATTTTGAAAAAGGCAAATTTGGATTGTTTCCAAAATGGAAGTAGTTGATTTATGTTTTAAATTTGGAAGGTTTGAAAAATGAGTGATTTGAGGGATTTGAAATATAAGGTTTTGACTTGACTGATTTAAAAAAAAAAAGTTTGGAAAAGGAAAGTTTTGATTGATTTGGAAATTAAGAATTTTGAGGGTTTAAAAAAGGTATAATTTCGACTTGAAAAAGGAAAGTTTTCGAGATGGAAAAAATAGGATTTTCCTGGGATTGGACTTGTAGGGTTTGACAAATAAGAGTTTCGTAAGTGGTTCGAAACCCGAGTCTTTTGAAAATATGATTTAGGGCTCGAAACCCTAGCTTAGGTTTTAGACATCCAAATGAATATCGCAGTTTGTCTAAAACCATTCTAGCCATTAGAAGGCAAGAATCACTTTAGGCTCATGACTCGAAAAAAAAAAAAAACAACAAAGGCACAGGGCCAAAAATGTAGGCCTTTTTGGGTCATTTTGAATGTCACATTTTTTTCGAAACAACTGTAATCATGAAAAGACTAGGATCATTCCGAGACTATTTTTTTTAAAAGAAACAAATGTAGGCTAACGGGAGCCATTTAAAATGTTACACTTTTCTAGGAAAACCCTAACCATGAGAGGGTTAAGATCAACCTAGAATGGTGGTTTTGAGAAAACAACTTTGAAAATGATTTTAGGGGATAAAGAGATGGCAAGAATGCAAATGCATGACAACGATAATAACGGCATGAAACATACAAGGCTAGATATCACTACATTGCAAGAGGGCCCTAAGGCCATGTCGTGACACAAGTGAAGGCCAAGAAGAGAGTCCCAATGGGTAATCTCCTCTTATTCAATCTCGACATGGACTTAATGTCCTCTTGTTCCAACTATGCAAGAAAGGGAGGTTTAGAGATAAGGGTTTACAAAAGAGAAGAACCAAGTGGGTTCGGAGGGAGAAAAGAGAGTGGGGGATTACGGAAAGGTAAACTAGAGATTACCTTGTCTCGTTTCTTCTTTCTTTGACATAGGATTAGTCCTTGGACTCAGGAAGACTTCAGGACCTTTTGGGCAGCGGGGCAGACCTTCAGTGGAGATCGGAGGCTAAGGCTTCAAAGCTTCGGGCTAAGGCTCGGCCAACAAGACTTTAAGAGAGAGGAGGGCTCCGAAAGCTATTTGAAACAAAGGGAGAGAGTTTCTAGATAGATTTTTTGACCTAAAATAGTGAGGGGGGAGGTTTGTATTTATAGTGCAAAAGTAGGGGGTACGAGTGGCGCACTAAGAGTGGCATAGGGACATTAATGACAGTTGTAAAAAGGCTGGATACGGGACTTGTTTGATGATGGTCAATTTGTAACCACTTTTGACAGCTTGGGGGCTGGTGTGCACCTCTAGAAGTGGCTCAAGGCTAAAAAAATGGTCATGCTTCACTCGAAGTGGAGCAGGGAGGTTTAGGTTCAAAAAGGAAAGTGCTGAAAAGCGGGGCCCAGCTAAAAATGGAACGGAATACTCTAGAAAGTGTCCCGGAGGTTGCTAGTTTGATTTTCAAAGCCAGTGTGGTTGAAGAGAGTGACCGGATTGCGATCACCTCATCTCGAGAGCTTTAGAGTTGACCAAGCTTGACCAGGGTTGACTGGGGTTGACCAAAGTTTGATCGGGGTTAATCAGAGTTGACCAGGGGTGACCAAAGTTTACTAGAGTTGACTGGCATTAACAAGAGTTAACTGGAGTTGACCAAGGTTGACTGGGGTTAATCAGAGTTTACTAGGGTTAACTAGAGTCAACTGGAGGATACCGGTTTGATACCCAGAGCCGGTGTAGTTTCTTAAGACATTTGGATGCCTAGGGGCAAAATGGTCATTTTGACTGAAAAACCTCTGGAAAAGGACCAGGGTTGAATTGATGGCATTAGACATGCTGGACCATCTAGGTATGGCCTTGGAAGGTGGTCTTACCATTCTAAAAACTTAGTACTTTCTCGAAAAATGTATTTGGCTTGCTAAGAGCAAAATGGTTGTTTTTCAGCGAGACAGGCTAGCAGGCGTTGGTGTTGACTAGTCTGGACTTCTGTCTGAGAAATTGGTACTTTCTTAGTGGACAAGTTTGAAAGGATCTTACCGCCTTGAGGGATAAACTTTCTCGAAAGTCGTACTAAACTTGGACGGTCTTTCGTTCTTGAGGGGTTTGTGCTTTCTCAAAGAACATACTAGATTAGCGAACATTCTACATTGATGGGCTTGCAAGTGCCAGAAGTGAACTGCTCTTCCATCTCGGGAACTTAGGTACTTTCTGGATATGAGTGTGAAAGGGGCTTTACCGATCCGAGGAATAAACTTTCTTAGTGATCGTGCCATACTGGATTGAATGGTCTTACCATTTATGAGTGATCAACTTTCTCGAATGACGGGACAATTGGATTTGACTTTGAATTTGAATGGACTTATCGTCTTATAGAGGACGTGCCGGTTTGGATTGAACTGACTAATGCAACAGGGGCATTTTGGTCATTTTACCTCTATTGGGCTTAGCGAGCCCACGAAGCAATTGTTTGAATGGACTGGATCTGTAAAGCCGGTTTGGGCTTGAGTGTGCTTATGTTGGTTTGGAGGTGTTTTGGTTGGGCCGGAGATCGCCGAGTGGCTAAAATGAGGTGCTAACAGGGTGCTGGTTCACAATTTATTATTAGGTTTTAGATTGGCAAATTCTAAAGCACTTTTTTTTTATGTAATTTCAACATTTAGATAGACATGTTTAAGTGTAGGAATAAATTATGATGTTACAGTAAAGAAAAAACAGAGAGAATAAATACGTTGCCAGGCATTTGAACGGCGAGACAAGGCGTTTGAACAACAGAGATGTTTGAATGGTGGGCCAGACTGTTCGAACGCAAGCCAGAGCAGAGGACTTCGAGTTCTAATCCTCCTTGGGTTTGGATTCCTGTCTAACCTTGACATATATTTTGTCCAAGGCTCGGGAAACATTTCAGACTCTATATAAAGGCTACAGACCCTGGAGAAACAGTTTACGCACTTGAAAAGAATTCATCTAGCTATTTTAGAGAGCTTTATTGTCCCTCCAAGATTATTAGAGTGTTCTTCTGGTCAACCAAACCACTTCACATAATCATCTTTGGTGGATTCCAAAGGTTAACATCAATAGTAAGGGAGAACAGTGCATCACGGGTTTTAGCGATCAAGTTCGATACTTCTAATAGAGTTGGCATTCAACGGGGTTGAGTTGTAAGTTTGTTCTTGTAAGTATTCAAAGTTTATAGTGTTAAGTATGTTAGTGGTAGTGTGTGGCCCTGTGATTTTTTCCTTGCTTAATAGGGTTTCCCCGCTAAAATCATGTGTGCTTTGTCTGTTTACTTTACTATTTTAAAGTTGCACATCAGATCGACGTACCTAGTTAATTGACCAGTTCAGATTATTAAACAAACACTTCAGTTAATCAACTACTCTTGGAAATTTCGAGTTCCCAGGCTTTTTCAATTGGTATCAGAGTAGGTTCACTCTATTCATGAATATAATTTTTTAAAATTCTACAAGTGTTATCTTTTACTTGGGATCATGGATATGAAAAGAGAAGAGGTTCCACTATTAGACCACCACATTTTGATGGAACTAATTATTCATACTAGAAGGTACACATGAGAGCTTTCCTTCAGGCAATTGATGAACGCGTATAGATTTTAGTGACTGATGGTTGGAATCATCCTACTACTACTATTGCTAAAGTGGTCTCTAACAAACCTTCGAACCAATGAACTCCCCTTGAAATTGAAACTACTGAATGGAATAGCAAGGCCATAAATATCCTCTATAGTAGTCTCTCACGTAAAGAGTTTAGAAGAATTTCTATTTGTAAGATTGTTAAAGAGGCATGGGATATCCTTAAAATCACTTATGACGTAACTAGTATTGTTAAAATTGCAAAGCTTCAAAGGTTAACAACAAATTTTGAAAATTTGTTTATGAATGAAACTGATACATTTAGTGAATTTTATGCAAAATTGAGTGATATTATAAATTCAAGTTTCAATCTTCGAGAGAAGATTTCTTGTTCTCTAGATTCTTGCCTAACAGATTTCAACCTAAAGTGACTGCTATTAAAGAAAGCAAAGATATTGATTCACTTCGGGTTGATGAACTTGTAGGAAATCTTTAAACTTATGAGGCTAGTTTCGTCAAATTAAAAAGGCAAACCTATTGCTTTTAACTTCTCAAATGAAAACAAAAACGAGTCTGAAAAAGAAGAGGATGAAGAGAATTCTAAAATTGTGAATTACCTTCTAAACTGTTTTAGAAAAACTCTTTTGAGAAAGGGTAATCTCAACAATTTCAAGGACAAGAACAAGTTCAATATCAACAAAAAGAATGGCAATGGAAACAACAACACTCCCAACAACAATGATCCTAAGATTGATGGAAAAGGAAACAAGAAGAGCAATGAAATAAAGTGTTTTGAATGCCAAGGGTTTACACATTATTTCTGAATGCTCCAACCGTCTAAAGAGAAAAGGTAAGGTTATGACTGTGACCTGGAATGATTCTGATAAGGAAGAACGATTAGACACTGAGGAAATAGGTAACTCAGGTAATTTTCTGACTTTTACTGCTTCTATTAATTTTGGGACAAATTTCCCCATATATGAGTTGAATTTCCCTAGGTCTGAGTCAAACCCTATTAATTGTATTAATTCAACTAGTCCTATAAAAGATCTCAATCCCACTGACTCTGAAGATGCTGTATTGATTCAATTAATTCACAATAATGGAAAATTGAAATCAAAATTATCAAGCCTAGGCAAGATTAATCAAGATCTATTTGTAAACCTCAAGAATTGTCAACAAGATCATGAGATACTTTTCAAGAAATCTAAGGATAACTAGGCCCTAATTAGTCAACTTCAAACCTATAGGACCACCCTTTCAGGAAAATTGATTGTAACCAAAGAGGGTTTGTTCAAAGCATTTGAGAAGAACAAGAATCCTGAGAAAGAACTTCAATTTGTTAAATCTAATATGTCTCAAACTAAAGATTTTCTCAAGGGTTTCAGTATAGGCTCCAAGAAGATGAATCACATTTGGAGCGTTCAAAAAACTTTTGGAGATAAAGATAATTGAATTTGATGGAATCTCTACAAATAAATCACCAAAATTCATTCCTCCTGTTGATCCATCAAATTCAGACACATACCAGGACGTTTCAGAACCTTCAAATTTCAAAAACACGTAAAACAGCCTAGGTATGTTCCTAATTTTATGAACTTTAATTTCCTGAAGTACTTAAACGGGTACAGAAGGCCTTCGAATGCCTGATGTCCGAATGGCCAGCAATGGAGTTTGAACGGTAGGCGTTCAAACATTAAGGGAAGGCGTTAGCAAATGGCATTTTCCAAAATAGAAGACCACTCAATCCAAATATGTTCTTGTTTGCCATCACTGTGGCATTGTAAGACATATCAAACCTAGGTGCAACCTGTTACAAAAATCTTTTCATCAAAAGCAACTAGAATGCCTGATAATGCTCTACACTGTCAGCTTAAGGATCTAAACACACAAGTTACTCAGCTCAAACAAGAAATTTTGAAATCAAAAATTACAAAATCTATCTAGGTTAGAAAATCCAATTTGAAAGGACTTATTGTGCATTCGGCATTAAAGGCAAATAAATCAAACTTGTGATACCTTGATAGTGGATTTTCTAGACATATATCCAATGACAAGACTGTTTTCACAAAACTTGAAGATTTTAATGGAGGTCTTGTTACTTTTAGGGATGGAAAATCTTTTAGGGTTACTGAAAAAGGAACGGTTCCACATTTGGAATCCCCAAGCTAGACAATATCTAATTGGTTGAGGGACTTCAAGTAAATCTCCTTAGCATAAGTTAGATTTGTGATGAAAAGCATGATGTACACTTTTCAAATCTTAACTGCATGATTTTGGATATTAAAGGAAATAGTGTGATGCATGGTTTGAGGACTTCTGACAATTACTATGGAATTATCCCTATAGGTGAACTATCATATCACTCAGTCACTGCGAATGAAGTAGAACTCTAACATTAGAGATTAGGCTGTAAGCACCCCATTGTTGACTGCTCGGCAGTCTACACTCCGTCCAGACTTGTTTTCAAGTCATTTTGGGCATATTCCAATCAAAACCAATTCTCTAGGTTCAAATTCCATCTTTCCATCGCTTCGCGGACCTGTCAGGCCCAAATGGAGGGAAAATGACCAAAATGCCCTTAGGGCATTATCCTTTCTTATTCCAATTCCAATCCCTCTCTCGAGACAGTTTATTTCTCGAGACGGTTCGAGTAGCAAAACTACTCACAGAACCGATGGAGTAGCGGAAATACTCACAAAACCGTCAGAGTGGCGGAAACACTCACAATCCAGGCACGTCTCCTCGGAGACGGTAAGACCCCTTTCCAATCCCTCTCTCGAGACAGTTTATTCCTCGAGACGGTTCCAATCCAGGCACGCCTCTTTGGAGACGGTAAGACGCCTTTCCAATCCCTCTCTCGAGACAGTTTATTCCTCGAGACGGTCCGAGTAGCAAAACTACTCACAAAACCGTTAGAGTGGCAGAAACACTCACAAAACCGTTAGAGTGGTGAAAACACTCACAATCCAGGCACGTCTCCTTGGAGACGGTAAAACCCCTTTCCAATCCCTCTCTCGAGACAGTTTATTCCTCGTGACGGTTCCAAATCCAGGCACGTCTCCTCGGAGACGGTAAGACCCCTTTCCAATCCCTCTCTCGAGACAGTTTATTCCTCGAGACGGTTCCAATCTAGGCACGCCTCTTCAGAGACGGTAAGACCCCTTTCCAATCCCTCTCTCGAGACAGTTTATTCCTCGAGACGGTTCCAATCCAGGCACGCCTTTTCAGAGACGGTAAGACCCCTTTCCAATCCCTCTCTCGAGACAGTTTATTCCTCGAGACGGTCCGAGTAGCAAAACTACTCACAAAACCGTTAGAGTGGCAGAAACACTCACAAAACCGTCAGAGTGGCAGAAACACTCACAATCCAGGCATGTCTCCTCGGAGACGGTAAGACCCTTTTCCAATCCCTCTCTCGAGACAGTTTATTCCTCGAGACGGTTCCAAATCCAGGCACGTCTCCTCGGAGACGGTAAGACCCCTTTCCAATCCCTCTCTCGAGACAGTTTATTCCTCGAGACGGTTCCAATCCAGGCATGCCTCTTCGGAGACGGTAAGACCCCTTTCCAATCCCTCTCTCGAGACAGTTTATTCCTCGAGACGGTTCCAATCCAGGCACGCCTCTTCGGAGACAGTAAGACCCCTTTCCAATCCCTCTCTCGAGACAGTTTATTCCTCGAGATGGTTCGAGTAGCAAAAATACTCACAGAACCGTTAGAGTTGCGGAAATACTCACAAATCATCAACCCCGTCCGAGTAGCGGAAATACTCACACCGTTAGAGTGACGGAAACACTCAAAACCTAGGTCAACACTAGTGGCTGTTAGCCCACTTCGGTAAAAAATGACCAAATTACCCTTAGGACCTTTTTGAGACTTTTCGGTTAGGACCTTTTCGAGACTTTTCGGTCAAGATGACCATTTTGCCCCAAGGCATCCGTATGCCCCGGGAACCACACCGGCTCTGGGTATTAAACCAGTAATGACCTGAGAATACTTTTTATAGTGTTCTCAACCTTCGTTTACCTTTCCGGACCATTCCGAGTTAGTTCCGGCCAACCCGGTACAAAATGACCATTTTGCCCCTGGAGGGCCGGTCTCCTTTTTCGACCACACCGGCTCTGGGTATCAAACCAGTAATGACCCGAGAATACTTTTTATAGTGTTCTCAACCTTCCTTTACCTTTCCGGACCATTCCAAGGCAGTTCCGGCGAACCCGGTACAAAATGACCATTTTGCCCCTGGTGGGCCGGTCTCCTTTTCCGACCACACCGGCTCTGGGTATCAAACCGGCAACCTCTGGGAACATTCTAAATAATGTTTTCAGATCTCAAGTCTTCTTCCGGGACAGTCCGAGTCTGTCCCGGCAGTTTCCTAGTCCGATTGACCGTTTTGCCCCTAAAGGCTCGGTTAACCTTTCCGACCCACCTTATCTTCATTTTTCAAGTCAAATACCTCCAGGACACTGTTCTAAGTGTTCCTGCTCCTTTCCGGCCTTCCGGGTCATTCCCGACTCCTTCAAATTATTCCCGAACTTTTCGGAGTCACTCCTAGTGAAGCCAAGCTAAAATTTACATGGTAATCACTAGTACAGGCGCCCAAATCTAGTCAAAGATACGTTGCTTGCCGACCTTAATTGTTTCCTAAATGGCTGGCGCCACTAGTAGTGGCGCCAAGCCAAAAAATGGCCTGGCGCCACTACTAGTGGCGCTAGTGTATAATTTGGCCTGGCGCCACTGCAACAGGCGCCAGGTTTGTCCTCCCTCTATAAATACAGAGCCTCGTTCAACGTGAAAGGGGTCTGAAAACTTAACCTAAAAATCTTATATTTCGATATACAGAACTCGAGCACCTCCTAAATCCTAGTTTTCCTAGGTTTGCCAAACCCTAGCCACTATACACAAACCCTAGCCTCTTATACACTCATACACTCCCCTATACACTTATACACTAGCCTTCAACCACCCTTCAAAGACTTGAAGAGCTGCCATCCAAAGCTTGAAGACAACCCTTGAAAACTGAAGAAGAAGATCAAGACGAAGACCGAAGACCGAAGACAAGCAAGGCACGCAAATTAAAGAAGATACAAGGTAGGCTCCCTATTTAATTTTCTGCACTTTCCCCCTCTCTCTTCTCTCTCCCACCCACTTGGGTTTTCTCTATTTTAATCCCCCATCTCTTTCCCCCCCTTTCTTTGCATGCTTGAAATAAGGGGATTCCCGGTCCATGTGTAGGATTGGACTATTGGAGAGTCACCGTGTCGGGGGCTTTCTTCTAGTCTAACCAAAGACCACGTGGGTCCGGGCCCCTTGATTATGTGGTGAAGCCTTAGCCTTGTATGTTCATGACCCCCAAATTGCATTGTGCATATCATAGTCTTGCATCTTCCAAAAACCGTTTTCAAAGTTGTTTTTCAAAACGTTTTCAAACTTGTTTTCAAAATTGCATCAAAATCTCTTTTTCAAAAACTTGTTTTCAAAACCACAATTCTAGGGTGATTCTAGCCTTTCCATGGCTAGGGTTGCTTTAGGAAAGTGTTATATTAAATGTGGCATTTTGGTCTATATTTTCAAAACCACTTTCTTAAAGTGGCTTTAGTCCTCTTATGGCTAGAATTGTTTTAGGAAAGTGAGATGTTTTTTAAACCTTCTAAACTCTCTCTTTTCAAAAATCTCTTCCTAAAAATCTCTTTTTCAACATACTTTCCTAAAACTCTCCTTTTTCAAAATTGTTTTCAAAAACTCCCTTCCAAAATCTATTTTTCAAAACTATCTTTTTCAACTCCTCTCCAAAATCTTTTCCTCAAAATTCACTTTCTAAAATCACTCCCTAGATTCACTTTCCTAAAAAAATCTCTCCTAAAAATCTTTCCAAAAACTCTCTTTTCTAAAATCTTCCTTCTAGAAATTCCCCTTTAGGTTTTCCTTCCAAAACCTTCGTTTCCAAAAACGGACTTTCTAAATATCCCTTTTCCTTAGAGCCCAAGTCAAGCCCTAGAACCCACAATTAGGAAACCCTAAATTTTCTTCCCAAAAACATGATTTTCAAACTTTGCCCCAAACCTAGGTTTCCAAAACCTCATGTTTTCACATAAAAAATATACATGTTTCCAAAACTTTTTTTCTACGTCAAAACTACAATTTTTCAAATCTAGGGTTTCTAGAATCTCCTTTTCCAAATCCTATCTTCTCTTTAGGAAATCAAATCAAATCTCCCCGTTTAGGAAACTAGATCCTATCCTCCGTTTTTGGAAATAAAATCAAACTTTCTCTTTTCAAAACAAAATCCAATCCCTTTCAAAACCCAACTCTTTCCTAATTCAAATCCTTCCTAATTTTTCACTTTCCTAAACCTTAAGTTTCCAAAACTTGAACATAAAAATCTTTCCTAATTCAACCCTTTCCTAATTCTACCCTTTTTTCAAATCTTAACTTTTCAAACCTAAGTTTTCAAACTCTTCCTAAATTCAAACCTTTTCTAATCTCAAGATTTTCTAAAACTCTAAAACTTTCTAAATCTTAAACTTTCTAAATTTCAAATCTTTCCAAATTCAAAACTTTCTAAATTTGAAACTTTCTCAAGTTAAATCTTTCTAAACTTAAATCTCTCCAAATTCTAAACTTTCCAAAACTTCAAAATCTTTCTAAATCTAAGGCTTTTCTAAACTCAAAACTTTCTTAATTCAAACATTTCCTAAACTGAAAGTTTTCCTTTTTCAAACCTTTCCTAAAACGAAACTTTCTTATTTTCAAAACTTCCTTGTTTTTAAAGCTTTCCAAATTCAAAACTTCCCTTTTTCAAAACATTTCTAAATTCAAAACTTTCTTAATTTGGGAACTTTCCTAATCTGAAAACCTTTCCTTTTTCGAAAACTTACTAAACTCGAAACTTTCCAATTTCAAAACTTTCTTAAACCTAAAAATTTCCTAATTCAAAACTTTCTTAATTTGAAACTTTCCAAAAATGAAACTTTCCAAAAATAACATTTTCCTAATTCGAAACTTCCCTAATCTAATCTTTCCTAAATTCCAAGTTTCCAAATCTTTCCAAATCCAACATCCCAATCCAATCTTCCTTAATCTCAAGTCTTTCCTAGGTCTCCTATCTTTCCTAAGTCTAGGTTTCCCAAACCTTCGTCTTTTCAAAATAAGTCTAAATCTCTCTCTTCCAAGTTCGATCTTTTCAAATCAAAATTCAATCTTTTCAATTCCAAAATTCCAAATTCTAATTTTCAATCCTCCATTCAAAGTTCAATCTCTCAATCTTCTACTTTCAATTTCTAATTCAATCTCCTTCTTCAAATCAACTCTTCTATTTTCAATCGGACTCCGGTTCGAACTACGACTGACCTGATTCCCCCAAAGGGATACGTAGGCAACCTTCATAGGTGCGGTCACAACACTTTTCAAATTTTCAATTCCACCCTCATGGGTGCGGTTTCCAAAATCTTTTCAAATCTCAAATTCCAATCAATTTTCAAACTTCCAATTTCAAATTTCTATTTCCAAATTTTTGAACTTTCCAATTTCAATTCCATCTCTTCAAATCTATTTTCAAATCAAATCAATCTCTTTTCAAATCTATTTTTCAATTCTCTTCTATTGCACTTGCATATCATATATCATGTTAGTTTCTTTTTAAACATTGTTTTTCTAAAAGTGAATAGGGTTGAACATTTGTTAATTAAAGACTCTCATAGGTGAATCTAGGGTAGATTGACATGTAGGTACCGAAAGGGCGGGGTAGGGTGATAGCTTAGTGCGTCTTCCCTACACGTAACCAACCTCCGAACCTAGGATCACTGATTTCAAAGACCAAAAGGAGTTATTTTTCAAAAAAGGGCTAAATGTTTTCCAAATGTTGCCAAATAACCTGTTTTCTTAAAAACCCTCTCTCAATGAGATATTTTCAAATCGTTTTTTTTCAAAAACCCTAAGTGTAGTCTTCGGATTATTCTTAGTTTTTAGGTGACCTAACTCACCTTAATCAAGTTAGGTGGCGACTCTGATTCTTTTTCAAAAAGCCCTTTATTCAAACCAATTTTCAATTCAAACCTAGTCGCACTCATTCTTCTAGGAGGGTGAGTTCTAACAAGAGAGTACAACATTTTTCCTGCTTGTATGAGTATTCCTCGAGTGCGAAAAATCTGGGCGCAACATAGGCCATATGAATTATAAGACCTAATTAAACAGCTTACTCTGAATTGGTAAAATGTGTACCAAAATTAGGGAATCCTTCCAACCCTATTTGTGGTTCTTACCAGATAGATAAATAGATTTGGTCTTCCCACAAGAAAACTGATAGACCTGCCACTAAGCATCCCCTAGAACTTATGTATATGAACTTGATTGGACCATCTAGGGTTGGGAGCTTAGGAGGTAAGAAATATATACTTGTTGCGGTTGATGATTTTTCTAGAAATACATGTAGTGGGAGATTCATGGGGATGTCACTCGAGCCTTGTCTCTTATCGCTCATCTCACCATTGAGATTTCTAGGCTTCGCGCTGACTTCACCACCATAAGTGGTATTTGGTAGTGATTCAAGGTATCTTAGAGTGCTAGTTTCCTCTGTCAACACCATAGGAGCTACGGAGCTGATGTTTAAAGCTTAGATTGATCGGCTTAGTTTTACATTCTCATGTACTCAATCTAAAGCTTTGTTTTGATTATGTATAGTGCATTATCCATGTTTTTCATGCACTATTTGTATTGGGTAAATGCAAGTAGTTTGTAGGTTCTAGGTATTTCCTCCTTTGTTGATGCTTTGATTGTCAATTTGTAACAAAAAAAGGGGGAGTATTTATAAAAAAAAGAAAGGTTTACACTTGTTTTGAGTATTGCTTTGCAGCTTCACTTCTTCACTTGCTTGCTTTGAATATTGCTTTGCATACTTGATTGCTTAGTATTGTTATTACTCTTCCCACATTTGCTTTTCACGAGGTGGTTTTAGTTGTGGATGTGTAGGGCAACAGCTAAGCTTTTGAAGACTTTCAAAACATGCTGAGATTTTGATTCTCTCATACAGTCGTCATTTTGAGTCTTTGCTTGTAAATCATTTTTTATTGTATTTTGTCACAGAATTGCCAAAGGGGGAGATTGTTAGGTTTTAAATTGGTGAATTCTAAGAAAAAGCACTTTGTATGTAATTCTAGCATTTAGATAGATGTGTCAAAGTGTAAGAATGAATCAAGATATTACAGCAAAGGCAAAACAAAGAGAATGAAGGGTACCAGCATTTGAATGCAAACCAAAGTAGAGGACTTCGAGTTCTAATCCTCATCGAGTTTGGATTCCTGTCTAACTTCTACATATACTTGGTCCAAGACTTTGCAAACACTCTAGACTCTATATAAGGGCTCTAAACCCTAAAGAAATAGTTTACACACTTGAAGAGAATTCATCTAGCTATTTTAGAGAGCTTTATTGTGCCTGCTAGATTATTAGAGTGTTCTTTTGGTTAACCAAATAACTTCACAAATCGTCTTTAATGGATTCCAAAGGTTGACATAGATAGCATAGGAAAAGAATGCATCACGGGTTCTAGCGATCAAGTCCGAAACTTCTACCAAAGTTGGCATTCAATGAGTAGGGCTGTAAGTTTATTCTTGTAACTGTTCAAAGTTCATATTGCTAAGTACGTTAGTGGTTGGGTGTAGCCTCGTGATTTTTTCGCTAATTGATAGGGTTTTCACTCTAAAATTCTATCTGTCTTGTCTCTTTACTTTACTATTTTAAAGTTACACATAGGAACAACGTACCTCGTTAATTAACCGGTTTAGATTATTAAACACTTAGGTTAATTAACTACTCTAGGCAAATCTGGGTGCCAACGGGGGTTGGTTGAGTTGGTAAAGATCAGACACTTTGCTTACAATACTCAGGTTCGACTCCCGCTACCAAGAGTCCCCTTTGATAGGCAATTTGTTAGTACTACTGTAAGCCCTTATTAAGGCTGGTGTAATGACATGCCCTAACCTTAGAATGAGGTAGTTTCCCTCTCCCCCCCCCCCCCCCCCCCCCCCCAAAAAAAAAATGTTTATTCACTAAAAAAAAAATCTGGGTTTTCAAGCTTTTTCCTTTATTAGTCCAACCGGTAGTTCAATCAAATATATCTTGGTTATTTATAAAGGTAAATGCCTCATATATTAGATGTGACAAAAATAATACACAAAACGGTATCTAGCATAGACATGTGTTACTATTGTTAATACAAGGAAGGTGTTCAGTCTAGTCTAGGTCTGATAACACTGCTTATATCACACACAAAAAGAAATAAATAAATAATTGGGTTTTTTTCTTTTGTACAACATTATGGCATGGCAACCACAATTGGTCAAATTGGGTTGGCCTTTCAATCAATCTCCAGGCGCTCAATGCCAGTATTGGTGCGAGGAGGAATAATAGCCATAGTCATTCCTTCAATCACCCAACAACAATCTACTTTATTTACTCGGCATGTAGCTCTCTCTTTTCTGGTGAACTTGCCAACCGGAACAAGAAAAGGTAATAACTCAGACAAAGTCAAGTTGACTGACACATTTCAATTAAAAAGTATTCTCTTCCTATCTCTTTTTATCACTCCTAAGTCCCAACACTGGCCATGACGACAAAACTTTGGCCAGCGCAAAGCTATTGCAATGCCAGTGGCTTGGGTAAAATAGTCTGCCTTCTTGTTTGTCATTTTTTTTTAACATTTTATTCACCATTCCTTATTCTGACTCGGACAATCTCTCATTTCCTCTATCTCATAACTTACTATTAAAAATAAGAAACACCGACGAAATCATGGAGTCAAAAATTAAAAATAAAGCTAAAACCTTAAATAAATAAATAAAGAAGAAGAAGAAGAAAGCATGAAAAATATGATATATAAATGAATATAAGATTAGAACCATCTGAATATCTGTTGTAATATGAAACTAACTACCAGCAAGACTCAACTCAAAATCATATTTCGCCTGAAATGATAATGACAGAAAGAGGCATAAGAAGAATAAGAAGAAGAAGAAGAAGAAGAAGAATGAAGATGTGGAGAGTGGGGGGGTAGTTTGGTGATTGAGGAAGAGTGGGAGGTTGATGATGGAGAGGTTGTTGATTCGGAGGAACAGATAGTAGTTCATAGTGAAGGGATCTTGGAGGTTTTGTTTTGGAGCAACCAATGGCTAAGGGATCTTTTGGGTAATGTTGGTTGTGGTAGATTTTTCATGTAATAATAGGGAATTTTTTCCTTTTCGATTATCACCAAAGCTATTTGTTTGAAGGAAATTTCTTTACCCCATCAATTCTGGTAACAATAAGACTTTCACCAACGTTATTTGCCGCACTTTCCTTCACTCCAATTGTTTCTGGCAATGGCGAAATATTAGCCCCCTTGATTTCAATGACAGCAAGGCCTTAAGACAGCCATCACGTCTGGCGACGGCCATTGACGTCTCTCTCTCTCTCTCTCTCTCTCTCTATCTCTCTCTCTGTCTCTCACCAGTCGGCTCTGTTATCTACATTCGTCTGTAGATCTGCTTCTCTGTTACAAATCTATATTACATTTCCGCTTAAGTTTTTCAAAATGTTCTAGAGATACATTTTAATCGAATGGTTGATAGTAGTTTTGTTTCCAATTGAATGGTTGAGATCATTTTCTTCACTTCCAATGTGCTGCCCAGATATGTCACTATCAGTGGTCCCACCATCAATGCCTCTCAGATTTAATTTTCACAATTCAAACCCACCTTTGCTAGCATACAGGTTTGGTGAAAACATTTATTGTTCACACTGTTTCATAGTCTCACTATACATTATATCTAAAAACCGTCAAAAAGTGAGAGTTGTTAGGTGTGTTGGGTGTTTTCAAAGAGAGAGAGAGGAGGCGGAAGCAGCTTCCATGGTTATCTGGAGTGAGAACTCTATGTATAAGGGGCTGAAATCGGGTCAGGGGAAGAGAGAGAGGGAGCCATGGAAGGTGATTCTATATTTCGGGGATGGTTGTGGTGGTGAGGATGGCAAAAGGCAATGATGAAGGAGTGAGTTTTGATGGAGAAAGAAAGAGAGAAGGGAAGCGCAACCCAGGGAAACACACAGCCGAACCACCTTTCCACCAATGGCCGCCCTCGCCCTCCTTCATCACTATCTCAGCCAAGACCACACTGCCTTGTCCACCTCTCTACCTAGCTGTGTCAACCTATCATCTCCATGGTTCATTGCTGCACCCACACGAAGTTGAGTCACCCACAGCATGGCTGACCACCCACCAAAGGCCGACCTATACCCTCTCTCTAAAGCTATTCTTCTTTTTCGCAAACCACTACCATGAGACCAGGCCAACTTTCCTCCTCGGTCCAATAATCACTGACCAACCTCCCAATCTCACTTGAAAAACCTCTCCTTCCCCCACTGTGGGCCTGCGGCCACACAACCGAAACCACCATGCTTTCATCTGTGACCATAATTACCTGCCAAAGCTTTCTCCCCTCTATGTTTTCTCTTCACTTTACAACCCCATAACAGAAGACCTAAACCCAAAACAGTCTCTTCAAGAGCACTGGCACCATTGCTACTCTCTCTCTCTCTCTGTGGCCAATACCACCATGGGCCAGCATCTGTCCTCGACCCACATTTGGCCAAGCACTTGGCCAACCACCAAGCCGAACCGCCCCTCTTCTCCATTAACTCTACTTCTGTATCTTTATAGAGACCCAACACCTTTTTCCTGCTTTATTTATATCTGTTATCTGTACCTTACAAATGCACAAAAAATTCCATGACCACCTAAAAAACCCACCGCATCGTAGTCCATCTTCCTCTCTCTAAACACCACTTACTCTCTCAGAAATTAACTAACAGAACCACCAACTTGAACCAATTACCTCTCCCTCTCTCCCTAAATTCCTCTTTCTCACTCCATAAAATAGGTAAAATACACTTTGCACCCTTGCATTTTATACTGAATTTTACTTCAAGACCTACACTTTCAATTATAATAGCTAAACTCATGTACTTCTAAATTGTTGCAATGTCACCTTTCTGTAAGCTTTTGTTTGTGCAATTGACACTCAAAAACCTTAAGCGTCTCACGTGGCTCTTTTTGAAGGGCAAAAATGTATTCTCACGTTAACTGACCTTATTTATCTCAATCATTTAGTTTCCAAACTTCTATATAATAATTTCTCACCAATACCTGTTAAACTTTTTACAGTCATTTTATGTATAAGACAAAATTAGAGTTGCAAAATACTCTTAAATCATCTCAAATGAATGAGGGTTGAGGCGTTTGGGTGCTAAAATGGTATGAAAATACAATTTTATTCTTGAAAAATGGTCATGCAAGATGAACATGCCTTTTAACTATTAATTGCACTAACGGAAACTTATGAAATGGTGAAATTGTAAAATTAAAAATACAAAAACTTAATTGTTATAATTAAAAATACAAGTTCTAAAATGAAATTCACTGTAAAGTGGAATGGTGCAAAATGTATTTTACCTCTATAAAATTCACCATAAAATTGAATAACCACCACCATTAGCAGCAGCCTCCATGTTACTCATGCTCACTCAACTTTTTTCTCTCACTACTACAATCCAAACCCAATAACCCATTCTCACAAATATACATTTTCGTTTTGTTTACCCCCACCAAGGGCCGACATACATACATACATACATATATATACATATACGTGTGTGCGTGTGTGTAATCCAATGGCTATCTAATATTTTAAAAAATTTCACGCTTTCTTTGCCCAAAGAGAATTGGTTTTTATTCAAAAAGGACTATGACCCACTTGCAAAAGGGTCAGACAACAAAACCGGTGTTTCCCAGTTTCGATTCTAACATTTTAATCCATTGACACATGGCGCTTTCATAGAGCGGGAGTATGAATTCAACTGATATTTCCGCTGTAGCTAGCATTCTCCTTGGTGCGAGATGTACTGAGTCTTGGTCTCGAAACTAAAGCCACGATGTCGCTCGAAATGAATATAACACCATTTTGCATTTTGTGATGACCAAACTCGTCAAGAAAAAGAATACTTCTATGATGAATCACTTTCGTCATAAAAGGGGAACCAATTAAAATAAAATTCCCTTTCCTTTGACATAATCAATATTTTGTGTGACAAAATTGTCAAGAGGCTTTTTTGTGGGTGAAATATTTGTTGACAAAATCAAAATTGTCTTAAATGAAAAGTTGTAACCTCAGTTAAAGGAAAACGTTAGGTTCCATTTAGTAACACTATCAGTTTTATTTTTTGTTTTGTATTTTTATTATATTTTTTTGTGTTTTTGTGATTTGATAATGGACATTTATATGTTACCGTTGTACCTATTTTGATATATTTCACTTTTTTTTTTAAATTTTATAAACAACTCAAATTAAAAAAACATTAAATAATCATTACTTTTTAAATTTTTGAAAACAAATAAAAAAACATTACCAAACAAGGCCTTAAATTCATAGATTTCAGTGACGAAGTTTAAATTATTGCAAAAACATCTTGTCACTAAATGCCAAATTTGTGGTATTGTTGCCCTTTGCCGTGTATAATTTGTCATAAAGAAGTGCGTATCCTAATTTTCCACGAATAAATTCTTGATTGTCTAGCAAGGAAAATTTACTATATGTGTTGATCACTCTCACCTTCTAGGCACTATTTACACTACTAAAAACGAGCCTCATAGCCGCAAAAGGTTGGTTAACCGTCATAAAAGATCTTTTATGACGGCCGTGCAATGACAAATCAATCAACAATAACAGAAAAAAAAATCACAAAAGCTTTTGCAATGACAAATTCGCCGTCAAAAAAGCCCAACGCCCAAACAAGTTTTTTTGCACAAGAGCACAATTTGCCACGGTCAATTAAGCATTTGTGACAAAAAGTGCCGCCACAAAAAAGACTTTTTGTGACAATTGTGCAACCATTGCAAAAAATCGTGCCTTCGTTAACTCTATTGTCACAGCTATTTGCCATCACAAATAATAAAAAACCGTCACAAATACCATGACTATTTTTTAAATATTTATTTTTAAAATTCACTTTCTTGTAATTTCTATATATATAATTAGATAAATCAATAAATAAATTTTATTCACCAAAACATAAATATATAAAATGAAATTCAAATATATATATATATATATATAATATTAATCGGCATCATACATATATCCAAAATGCAAAAGCAAAAAATAAACTAACATCAATACATTGAACCATAGAAACTAATTTTTTTCATCTAAAATACAAAACATATTGTCGAACATTAATATATCGAAAATAGTCAAAAACATTCATTGACTAGACACTCCATTAATCCTGATCATTAATCCTGATTATCAGCAACAATGGCCTTCTACTTCAAAATAACCTAAGTAAAAATAAAACAATAACAATACAATTAATTAAACAGTTAATAGATATATATATATATATATATATCTATGTGAATGATTAACGAAAAAAAAACAAATAAAACAAAACTATAATTTATATCAATAAATTTTTATGCATTGATTTGCATGCAACGTGTCGGCCAACCAATTCTCCCACAGTTATAATGCCTTTGCGTGGTCTATCTAAAAGAGCATTAAGACTTCTCGCATTTCTAACAAAAATTTTATAAAAATTTGAACCCACAAGCTTTCCATTCACTTCTGACAATGGATTCATACTAACAAGAAGTCCTTCTGCAAACTCGAGTTTTGAAAGCTCTACGCAATCCTATAACCTTATATACAATATGTTTTAATAAGCAATTATTAACACCAAGTTATGGATGTAGTACAACATCATGGATTCCATGCCACATGAAAGCTATACATATAACAGAAATATGCTACATGCACCTTGCTGTGAGTTTTGTGTACACGGACCTTGCCAAAGTCTTAATTATGTTGCTGTGTCTGGTGCATGTACCCATTCCTATAGAGTTTACAAAGAAAACTGCGCACAAAAAAGCGAGCAGAGTACTGGCTTACGTCGTTGTAGTTCGTAGCAGCCTTTCGTTTCAAGCCACGACCTCTCTCTTTTACTTTACTAGTTTCATTGTCTTCCTCAACTCCATTGTAGTAATATATTCATATGAGAACTTAATCAGCAATAAGATAAAATGACCATATATTAAGTTCATCTATGAAAGGACTTGAGAGGATACATTTGTGATATCTTCCATTTTTTTCTAGAAAACTAGTTGACGTGCCCGTGCAAGGTCTAATTTTCCGGATTAAATGGAAAATCTAGCATGGAGTTAAGAACTTTGTTGTGTGAAAATTTTTAATTCTACAGAATTATATTATCAAACAAAAATGTAAAGAAAAAAACTTTCAAGATTCATTAAGTACAATTGTAAGTACGTGATGTGTTAAAAAAAAAAATTTGTTACAAAGGGAGAAGCTTATGCTCTCTGCATAATATATAGCTTCATGTTTCAGCTCTATGTCGTTGTCAACCTGGAAAAATGAAACATAAAGTGAAAGAATTCAAGGGCAGACCCCAGTAAAATCTGGAGGAGTAAGTAACATGTTTCATAAATCTTTGTGTTCCTTTGGAATTCAAGCTCCATATTTGCATGGACCGACTTTTTTGATCTTGCAATGTCAACATGTATGGAATGATCAATGACAAGATCTATAAGAACCTAGAAGTGGGATACTGTCTCAACAGTTCTTCGGAATGACGACAGGCACAAAGAAAAAAAGGGAAATAAAATAACAAAAAATAGGATAAAAGAAATGTCAATGTTATGATAATATGACAGTTTGGGGCATAGCTTGAAACTAAACATCCGAACCGCAAGAAATTGAAATATTCCAGTAAAGTTCATTTATGGAATGGTTTTAGGACTATCACAACATTGTCAGCGGGAAGCAAGAAGTTCAACTACAATTGTGTTGTACAAAACATAATGTAATAACAAAATACGGAGAAAAGGATTCCCGACCAAAATGAAATTGTGTCCATTTTGGAAGTTCCTATATCCAAATTGATAGGGCTGGATCACATTTTGGATTGGGGGGCCTAAGGGTACATGGACTACATCTCCAAAGAAACTCCAATAATTCTTGGAGGACAAAATAAATGCAGTGAATGAAAATGACCGGATTGATGTAGTTAGAATCATTGTCAAGTTTGTTCATGGCATCATGCATACAAGCAAGGTGGTTCACAACTGGTACATTGATAAAACTCGTGGCACAAAGAAGAGGTTTTAGAAGTCATGCATACAAAACCCAAAGAAAAATAACATGGAATGTAAAGAGCCTATAGAACAATTCAAAATGATAGACAACTGTGAGCATATAGAACAATTCATAAGAAAAAATGCAAAAGAAAAGATGGATACCTGGTTGATCAATTGAAGCCACAATGATTCTTTGCATGTTTACTAAGGATTGGTGTAATTTGCATTACAAGAAAAGCATAACTGTTAAATATTTACTTTACAACCTGTAGAGAACCTAACAAAAGGAAAGAGAATGGAAGGGAAAAGAAGTATGACAAAAATTGTAGGGTAAGTAGTTTAAATTTTTTTTCTTTGAATTTTCTTTTCCTTCTCTCCCAAGTTAAAAACCAAACCCAGGAAGGCATGAAAATAGAGGCTATTAAACATGCTTTGGACCATCTAAAAAACAGGGCAAAAAGCAGCACAACACAAATGTTAATTTGTGCAACAAACAAAAGAGGAGTAACTCTGCGACTTTCATAGAACAGATAAAAGCACTGAAAACTAAAAATGGAATGGCTCTATCTAAATTAACACTCCTAACATAAACTTATGACACTTGTCTTTTGTTTCAGATGGATGGATGACAATTCAAGAACCTTCTACAATAATCAGCAAAAAAAAAAAAAGAAAAGAACCTTCTCCGATGGTATATTCCAAATATATTTTACATCAAATGATTGAATCTATTATATTATAGATAGATGAAGAAATATAAAACAAAAAAAAAAAAAAAAAAGCTAACCTATAGTTCTTGAAATAATGTTCCAGTAGGCGTTGGAAATAATCACAGCCAAGATATCACTAACGTACCGTTAGTTTTCCCATAGCTCTTGATAAAATGCATCCGTTACTGCTTAATTGTTTAAATGGTCAATCAACAGCTTTAGAATTAAATGAACAGTCTCACAAGAGTGAATCTAATTAGGTAGCAATATATGCTTCGTGGGATCTAACTCAGTGGCCATGAAGGTAGTACGCAGTGCAAACTTGGTTATAAATTTGAAACATTATACATGTTTCTATCATCACTGGCCATTAAGGTAGTATGCAGTGCAAACTTGGTTATAAATTTGAAACATTATGCATGTTTCTATCATCACTTGTGAAATAAAGACCCGACTTTAGTTTAAGACTAAAGGCATGCGAAAGGTAGGATTTAATGCTCATACTTCATTATTAAATTCCTCTACTTGTGCATCGTAATGCTAGATGTTCAAAGTACCTGCACTGTGGAGATCCATTTTGGCCCCAGATTTTGTAACCTACAAACTGAAATTACAATCAGATTAGCTTTCTTAACATTTAATTTTCACAAATAACAGTTATTTCTAATTTCAACTCAAAGTTTAAACAGGTAAAACTCTATCTCACCTTATCATAACTCATAACTGATAGCATCATTCAGTGCTAGAGCTAATATGAATAGAACAATATATTATGGATTTCCTTGAAATAAACACAAGAAGTATAAAATAACAACATTGGATTTTGAAACAATGAATGATTGTGCTCCAAAAGTGCAATTATAAGACCTTAACTAGTGTTTTGTTATATTTTGTTTATGATTATATATACCTCTTAAGTTATATCCTAGTACTAATTAAATCTATTTTGATTTTTATAGAAAATGAAGCTAAAAAGGTGCCTAGAAGTTGACCACTGTAGTCATCGCTTGAACGTCATTTGAACGATGGATGGAGTTTTGAAGAGTTGTTTTGGTCATTGCAGTGGTTGTTCGAATGCTGTTGGGATATTGGAACAGTAGTCGTTCGGACGCTGAAACATGCCTTGTTTTGGTCGTTCGGACGATGGACGAAGGATTTCTCAAGATTTACTATTTCATCGTTCGAACATTGAAAAATGCACTGTTTTGGTCGTTTGGACGACGACCCAGCATAGCTTCGAATTTTTTTGTCTCCTTGTTGGTTTAGGACTCTAGACTTAATTATATATACTTGTAATTAAGCCCTAAAAAGAAGAGGACGTTTTTTAAGGTTTTAGGAGTAGGAGTAGGATTAGAATAGTTAGGTTTTCAATTCCATTTATCGCTTTTTAGATTTAGATTCAAGGTTTCTATCATTTTTTAACATGAAGATCAAGATTTCTAGTACTTATTCAATTACTTCATGTTTCCATAGATGGAGATGAGTAACTAAATATTTTCATCTTGGGATCAATTGTGAAGATCAATTGAAGATCTTGGATGAATAAAGGATGTACAATTTTGGGTTTCAAAGTTAAATTTTTGTTTCTTCTTTCTTCTTCTTCTTCGTTCTAGAAACCTTAGAAAACCTGGATGTTTGATTATGTTCGGTAACGTTTATGCGTGAATCTATATTTAGTATATGCGCTGCGCGAATCGATGATACTGGTACTTGATTCTAACAACTCGATTTATTTTAGAAGTTGATGTTTTGAAGAACACTTGGTTTTATCACTAAATGTTCCGAATTCAAGACTCGCAACGTAATCGAAGGATTTCAGTTATTAAATTATCTCCTTTGGAATTCCAAGAGACACAATTAGTTGGATCAATTGATCCCATGACTTTTTCTTTATTTCGTAGTTTAAATTAAATAACAAATCTTTTTTCAACCTAAAATTAAATTTTTTTTGTTTATTGGGGTGTTTTTCCTAAAATTTTTGATCCTCTACAAGTTTTCCTATTTACCTAAACTATCTTCCTTGTAGGATCGATCTTGTACTTACAAGAAATTATTACGACATCACGGCTGTGCACTTGCGATTAGGTATCACCCTTTTAGGGAGCGATCAAGTTTTTGGCACCGTTACGGGGGGAACGAACTCGGGTCACCAGCGTGATAGGCGAGAATACTCACCCGCAAGGAACCTGGATTGTTATCTAATTTAAACTAAGAAATAAAGAAAAAGTCATGTGATCAATTGATCCATCCAATTGCGTCTCTTAGAATACCGAAGGAGATAATTTAATAACTCAAGTTCTTCAACTACGTCGCGAGTCTCAGATTCAGGAGATTTAGTGATAAAACCAAGTGTTTTTTAAAACTTCAACTTCTAGAATAAATCGAGTTGTTAGAAACAAGGACGAGTACCATCAATTCGTGCAGTGCATATATTGAATATAGATTCACGCATAAACATTACCGAACATAATCAAACCTCTAGGTATTCAAAAGTTTCTAGAACAACGAAGAAGAAGAAAGGAGAAAAAAAAATTTAACTTTGAAACCAAAAATTGTACTTCCTTTGTTCATTCAAGATCTTCAATTGATCTTTACAATTGATTCCAAGATGAAAATATTTAGCTACTCATCTTCGTTTATGGAAACTTGAAGTAATTGAATAAGTATTGAAAATCTTGATCTTTATGTGAAAAAATGATAGAAATCTTGAATCTAAATCTAGAAAGTGATAAATTGAATTGAAAAGTAATATATTTAATTACAAGAAGTGAAAACCTAGCTATTCTAACCCTACTCCTACTCCTAAAACCTAGAAAAACGTCCTCTCCTTTTTAGGGTTTAATTACAAGTATATATAATTAAGTTTGGAGTCCTAAACCAACAAGAAAACAAAAAAAATTCAAGGTTGTGCTGGGTCGTCATCCGAATGACCAAAACAGTGCATTTTTTAACGTCCAAGAGATGAAATAGTAAATCTTGAGAAATCCTTCGTTCGTCGTTCGAACGACCAAAATAAGGCATTTTTCAACATCTGAACGACCATTGTTCCAACGTCTGAACAACGTTCGAATGACCACTGTAGTGAACAAAACAACTCTCTGAATCTCCATCCATCGTTCGAACGGCGTCCGAACCATGACTTCAGTGGTAAACTTCTAGGAACCTTTTTAGCTTAATTTCCTATAAAAATCAAAATAGACTTAATTAGTACTAGGATATAACTAAAGAGGTATATATAATCATAAACTAAGGGTAACAAAGCATAAGTTAAGGTCTTATAATTGCACTTTTGGAGTGCAATCACACCTTCCAACTAGCCTTTTGCTAGTCCCTAGCAAAACTAAAAAACCAAAAAGATAATCTCAATTTTCATAGGGGCAATGAGTGCATTTAACATATGCACCAAGCCTTTAAACCCCTAGATTACCCCTAGTGGACAAATGGTGTCTCATGAGGACTTGCAGTGATGAATACCCACAAACATCTATCCATGTCATGTCAATATGATATCAAAGAAACACAAAACAGATATTAACCTCATTTAAGTCATGTCTCAATCCACTTAGATCTTGAATTATTGTAAGGTAAAGACATAAAGCATTGAAGAAATAGAATACAATAAAGTTTACAACCAATGGCAAATGATTCTAATGTCTCGTAACTCGTACAATTATATCCTTTATGCTTCGACCCAAGTCTCACAAGGCATACACTCAACTTGGAACATGACATAGGATCTCTCAATGGAAAGCTCATTTTAGAGAGATTCTGAATAAAGCTAGGTTTGGGTAAGAAGCTCATCCAGTTTAGTGAACTGGGTGTCATTCAAGCATGATGCCTCATCAAGATCATTTGTTCTTTCTTCTGCTTCTTCCTTCACTCACGCTTCTAGTAGCTTCTCGTCCTCCTTGGTCATGGCTCTTGATAAAAGAGAAGAGTCTCCATTTTTTGCATCAAGAAGTGTTTCCTCCTCTAAGTTGACTCCAATTTTCTCATGGCAGATTTCCTTCATGTTACATGTAATAAATATGAATTAAAAATAATATATTGAGACAAATCTAACACTAATGATAAAGCTCTTCAACTAGAAATTAGTTATTACACCCACTCTTAATCAGGTGTCATTAATACCATCATAGGCAAACGTGATCGCACAGGTCACTAACCTGTAATTGAAACGTCCACATAATCCTAAAGATAGAAATCTTATAGGAATCAACAATGTTGTTATATATATCAACAATCAGTTAACATCATCATACAATCCTCTGAATATAACTCATTCTAATACAAGAGTAGAAATAAACAAGACTCCAAGAGTTATCATATTTGTAAGACTAATTATCGACATCATAGAGATAGGCTACCGACTTCACAATAAAAGCTTCTCGAAACTCCCCAATTCAACCCCAACCTCTACAGTGGACTAGATATCTTTAAATATCCTGCAAAATAATCTGTGTGGGTATGAGCTATATATCTACGTGCTCACAAATATAATCAAACTCATAATGACTGAATGATGAATAATTTGCCAATCAATAGATAAATCACCACCAACAATAAGAAATGTCTCTTGTATTACAATGTATGATACATCACAGATAAGCGCACTATTTATGATATCATTGGCCCAATATATCAATGGCTTGTTATCAAAAAAATGTCCCTCTTTCAACACCCTTTAAGTTAGCCCCCACTCGGCTAAACCTTAGGTTAGCCCCCACTGCTAAGCCCCCACAATTCATATATTGTGCACACAATATATGAATTGTGTGCAAATATCACCTTATAATCTACCAATCACCTCCAATATAGATAATAAGACATTCAACACAATATAAATATAAATATCTTATACCCCACTTGCTACCACTTTATAACCACAATCGAGTCACCCCTTTGGTAGAGCTGAACTGCTTTACTCCGCTTTTGAACCTATCACACACCACCACATCAAACTTGATGAAGTAAATGTTATAATGCACAACCAATGTATGAAATATGACATGTTAAACCCTTTCCAATGTCATACAAAGTACAAATGTACACTAATGCAAATTTTCTGACCTTTAGGATAGTCCTAAGCATCGTCAGGACAACTAGAAGAAAGTTACCGACCTTTATAGAATATGCCGACTATGATGAAAAGTGTCGACCTTAATAGAAAGTACCATCCTTTGACCTATCGTTAGGACAATCTTCCTACCGTCTAATCAACCAGAGAAGAAAAATTGCCTACTAGATAAGGTAAATTGCTGACCTTACTCTAGTAGCTTGTCGTCAGGACGATACCAGGGACCACCCTACCGACCAGAACATCATTGTGGTTCAACTATTAAATATGCTAACATAACTCCATAGCTTACCACACCATCCCAACACAACCACAAACTCTCCAAAGACCCAAATGAAACTCTAAGGCCACAATCAGACTCCACACATCAAAACCATGAACAACATGTAAGATTCAGGGCTTTTACTTGATACCTTTAAATATTTCTTCACATCTCACCTCCTATTCACCATCATGGCATGACATGATATATAAACATGCAAAACCACAAATACACAATAACACAAGCATGAACATGGGATTCTCACCTCAAGAAATGATCACACAAGCTTTCCCTTGCACTTCCCTCTTCTTTTTCTTCCTTTCTCTCTTTCTTTTTTCTTTTCTCTTACTTTCATTCTTACCCAAACACTTTTCCTCTACACCAACTCCTCTCTTTCTTCTTCCCCCCTTGACTTGAAAGCCAAGATAGATACAACTTGTATCTAATGCACCACATGTCACGCATACACCATTGCTAGTGACAAGCACACACCTTATGCACACACTTCACATAAATAAGTCACACACCTAAGTGTCAAGCATACACATGCACACTTAGCACTTCACTAATCCACATGATTAATATAATTAATCACACTTATGATAATTAATTATGATTACTATGAGATAAAGATTCTGTAGTTTCCAAATCAAGGTTAGCCCACTAAGAATGGTAGTGTTGATTTACTACAGAAGAGACCTAACATAAGCCTACTACAGCTAATGATGCTGACTTGAAATCAACAAATCCCAGCATCTGCTAAGGCATAGCGAACCTACATGAAATATTCACAAAGATGATAACTCCCCCCCCCCCCCCCCCCCCCCCCCCCCAACCAAAAAATGGCATGTTCTCATTCAATCAAGCTAATCAAACTCCTCAATTAGTATAATCACACACTAGAATGTATGCAATTAAACTAAGTATGATGCTAAACAATGTCATGTTTTATAATTCTTTCATTCTTTAAGAATTTTGTCCCAAAATTCAATTACTAGGCTGACATAAATATGGATATTATTTTCTCATTATTTTCTCACTATCCCATGTAGCCTCTTCCACCATATGACTCCTCCATAACACTTTCACTAATGGTATTACCTTGTTACGACAAAATGGCTCTCTATGATCTAGTATCTGAACAGGTTCTTCAACATAACTCAAATCATCTTCCAACTCTATTGGTTGCAAAAGTAACATATGAGAAGGATCTGTCATATACTTCCTCAATATAGAAACATGAAAAACATCATGCAATCTAGACATTTTCGGAGGCAAATCCAACCAGTAAGCTATCGTGCCAACTCTTTTCACAATTTTATAAGGTCCAATGTATTTTGGACTCAATTTGTCTTTCTTCCCAAATCTTAAAATACCATTTAATGGATATACTTTCAAAAATACCTTATCACCAACTTCAAACTCTAATTCTCTTATTCTATTGCCGACATAGCTTTTCTGCCTACTTTGTGCTACTTTCAAGTAACCTTGAACAATTTTAATCTCCTCAGTTGTATCTTGAACCATATTAGGTTCCAACAACTGTCTCTCTCCCACCTCACTCCAACATACTGGGGTTCGACACCGATATCTGTACAAAGCTTCAAATGGAGCCATCCCAATGCTAGATTGATAACTGTTATTATAAGCAAACTCTATTAAAGCTAAGTGATCCTCCTAACTACCTTTAAAGTCAAGTACACAAGCCCTCAACATATCCTTTAGAGTTTGAATAGTCCTCTCTGATTGACCATCTATTTGAGGATAAAATGTCATGCTAAACTTCAAAGTTGTACTTATAGCCAGCTGTAAACTGGTTCAAAATCTATAAGTAAATCCTAGATCCATGTCTACAACCATAGACACTGGAGTACCATGTAACCTCACAATCTCATTAACATAGAACTTAACATATCTGTTAAGAGTATAAGTAGTCTTAACTAATAAGAAATAAGCTAATTTAGTCAACTTATCAACGATCACCCAAATAGAATTAAATCCACTTTGGGTTTTGGGTAATCCCACCACAAAGTTTATAGTTATGTGCTCCCACTTCCATTGTGGAATAGGAAGAGGTTGCAATAAAGCTATCGACTTCTAATGTTTTGCCTTCACTTGTTAACAAATTAAGCACATAGCCACAAACTCGGCAATCTCTCTTTTGATGTGCCTCTTCTAAAATCTCTTTCTTGAAAGCTAAATTGTTTGTTACACAAAAACGAGTCCGAAACATCAATGTACCATCTTCATGTATGGAGAAGTCAGCTCTCATTCCACCCTTTACTTGTTTTCTGATTTTCTCCAATTGTGAATCATGAATTTGCAATTCCCGAATTTGTTCAAACAATAAAGGTCTTACCCGAAACTGTGCTGACACTGAATTAATTTCCATTCTTTCAAACTCTACTCCCAAACAATTATGCCCGATGACATTAATGACATGCCAATCTCCCTGAAAATTCTTACTTTAAGCATCTGCCACAACATTAGCTCTTCTCGGATGATAATGAATGACACACTCATAATGTTTAATTAATTCCATCCATCGCCTATTGTCGTGCCCCAATTTTTTGCACTCGAAAAAAATACACACAAGTAGGAAAAACACAGTGCTATCTCATTAGAACTCATCCTCCTAGAAGGACGAGTGCGACTAGGTTTGAATTGGAAATTGATTTGATTAAGGGCTTTTAAAAAAGTTTTTGGAATCGCCAACTAACTTGATTAAGGTGAGTTAGGTCACCTAAAACTAAGTGCAATCCAAAGATTAAACTTAGGCTTTTTTTAGAAAGGTTTCGAAAACTTTCTCAAAATAGGGTTTTTAGAAAATAGGTTATTTGGCAACCTTTGAAAATATTTAAGCCATTTTTTAAAATAACTCCATTTTGGTCTTTAAAAACAATTATCTAGGTTTGGAGGTTGGTTACGTGTAGGGAAGATGCACTAAGCCATCACTTTACTATTAGCACCCCATTTTGGCCACTCGACGATCTCCGGCACGACCAGAAGCACCTCCAAATCAACACAAGTATACTCAAGCCAAAACCGGCTCCCCAGATCCAGTCCAATTAAACAACGGCTTCGTGGGCCCACTGGGCTCAACAGAGGCAAAATAACCAAAATGCCCCTCATGCATTAGTCAATCCAATCCAACCCGGCACGTCTTCGATAAGGCGATAAGTCCATTCAAATCCAAAGTCAAATCCATTTGTCCCGTCATTCGAGAAAGTTAATTCCTTATTGGCAGTAAGACCATCCAATCCATCACATCACGATCACCGAGAAAGTTTATCCCTCGGATCGGTGAAGCCCCTTTCACACTCATCTCCGGAAAGTACCTAAGTCCCCGAGATGGATGAGTGGTTCACTTTTGGCGCCTGCAAGCCCCCTAATATAGAATGTTTGCTAATCCGACATGTTCTTTGAGAAAGCACAAACCCTTCAAGAATAGAAGACTGTCCAAGTCTGGCACGTTCTTTGAAAAAGCACAAACCCCTCAAGAATGGAAGACTGTCCTAGTCTGGCATGACCTTTGAAAAATTTTATCCCTCAAGGCGATAAGACCCTTTCAAGGCTGTCTACCGAGAAAGTACCAATTCCTCGAACAAAAGTCCAAACGAGATCCAGAACGGTCAACACCGATGCCTGCTAGCCCATCCCAGTAAAAAAATGACTATTTTATCCCTAGTGGGCATAACACATTTGTAAGCACCCCATTTTTGCCCGCTCGACAATCTCTGGCCCAACTAAACTCCCTTTCAAAAGTCTTAAACGCATTCAAGCCCAAATCAACTTTCATACCCCTATCCAATCAGTTAACCACTTTTTAGGCTTGTTGGGCCTAATAAAGGCCTAATAACCAAACTTACCCTTTTGAGCCTCCAGGCACATCTTGAGAAAGTTCACAATCCCTTAAGATGGTAAGTTCGCCTTTCCAAAATATTACTAAACTATTAGGCGTACTCCACACGCCATCCGGTCTAATTTCAGTCCTATTCCGACTAACTCCGGTCAAAATGACCGTTTTACCCCTAAATGCCCCAACTCTGCACAAACCCCACCGAACGGTAAAAGACTTTCCTGAAACCATCCCTGAATGACCCGGCATGCTTAACATAACACTCCGATCTATTCCTAACCATTTTCAACCAAAACCAACCGAAATGACCATTTTACCCCTGATAACCCAAACACGCCCCAAAACAGCACTAGTCCTAGGATATTAAGCAGCAGGTCTTGTCACACACCCCTGTTTAACCTAAGGAGGACCTTACGATGCTAAACACCTATCACTAGATAAAGGCTCCCTGGAGTGTCTCACAGACACTCTGCCCGAATGGCCTTTTCTCTTGATTCCCTAGTTAGAACGTGTCGTCAAATGACTCGAGAAATGCGTAAACCAGGAAATTCCTGACACCTCGTCCACAGATCCTTCCATCAATATGGCTCGATCGGATAGATCGCTCCCCGAAGCCCTTCATCGTATGGCCCAAAAACTGCACCTTCTAGCAATCCCTGGAGCATCTCACAGACGCTCTGCCAAGGTTGACTTTTTCTTTAATTCCCTGATTGCAACGCACTGTCAAACGACTTGAGAAATGCGTAAATCTGGGATTTCCTGAAAGTATTTTCAGAGTACTTTCCATCAGTACAGTCCGATTGGAAAGATCGCTTCCCAAAGGCCTCGATCGTAGACGCTCCGCAAAGATGTCCTTTTATGCACACTTCTCGAGACGATATCCCATGCTTTCAAACACAATTCAAACTTTTCAAAAATATGAAAGTTCACGATAAGCCCTAGGAGAACATCCCAAGTGCTGCCACTTTTCCCGAAACCTTCTAGGTTGTCTCAATTATTGAGATAAAGTTTAAACGAACCTTCCCGATGATGGAGCGTATGCTATATGCGCTAAAATTTTGATTAGATCGACCAAATTTTGATCAACTGTCGAGATTTAACCAGTACATTGGGTGCCACGTGTCATTCTGGCAATGAAACAGTACCTGCGCATGTACTACATATGCCAGGGCAAATTTTGGCCAGGCATATGTAGCACATATGCCAGGCCGGTTCCAGTTTGCCTATAAATACCAGCCTCCCCCTTTGCATATTCTAACTCCAAAATTGATGCGAAACTCTGCTGAAACTGCTCCAGAAGCTTGAATCTCCATACATATCTCCTCCTCCAACACTTAGGCTAGATTCAACCTCCCTCAAGCCTATACACTTCATCTACAAGGCCTTATACACTTAAAAACTCCCATCCAGCCCTTTAAGCCTTCTTGAAGTCATTCAAGCTCCAATCAAGACATCCATTGAAGACTACAAGTGTGTTGAAGGTAAAAAGTGGTATCCCTTTTACATTTTTTGTCTTCCCCCACTCTTCTCTTCTCCCTCCTAGCCTACTTAGGCTATTCTCTATTTTAATGTCCATCTTCAACCCCCCATTCTTGCATGTTTGAGCCAAAAGGGCTCTTAGTCCATGCCTAGAGGAAAGCAAGTGAGAGCCACCGTGTAGAGGGATCTCTCACTAGCCCACTTTAAGATGGTATGGCCTAGGAGCCCCTTATTTCTGTGGTGTAGCCTAAAAGTCTTGTATGTGCTCATGACCTCTTGCATATTATTATTTTGATCATGCCTTGTGTGCTTGGCTTCATTTTTATGCTTATCATTGTGTTCTACAATGCTCACATTACTCTTATTTCCATGCCATTTCCAAGCTTTATATCCCATTCAAAGAATGGTTCCAAGAATTGGCTCCTTGAAGTTTAGGATTATACCTTAGAAAAGCATGCCTTAGATAATTCCTTACTAACCCCCCTAACTCTCTTTTTGGCATCATGGCATTTTGACTTGCCTAAGAATTGTTTTCAAGGTCTCCAAATTTCAAGGTTTCTATTCTTTTAAGTTTAGTAGTTGAAATGGCCCCATAGAGCCCTCTCTTGAGTGGTCTCCCTTTTGTTTGGCCATAGGAACCCTCTCTTGTTAGAATGGTCTCCTTGGAAAATGGTTTTCAAAGATCCTTTTCCTAAAATGGTTTCCAAAAATTCATTCTTTCCATCTATGCATTAAAAAATGGTGCTTCAAAAAGTTGTTATCATATTGATTTTTGACCCCTTGCACTCTTACCAAGATAATTGTTATAATGGCCATGAGGGAGCATTCCTTAGAATGGTCTCCAAGCACCACCCATACAAACCATACTCTTGGCTAGAGTCAAATTTTCGTGGAAATGATTTTCAAAAAAGATTGCCTACCAAAGTCCATTGCATAACAAGTTTTGTTTTTCAAAACTTTTTCCAAAAGTTCATCAAACGACCTTTCAAAATCATCATTCAATCCAACCCTAGGTTAACTTGACCCTAGTTGTCCAACCCTAGGTTAACTTGACCCTAGTTACCTAACCCTAGGTTAACTTGACCTTAGTTGACCAACCCTAGGTTAACTTGACCCTAGTTGTCCAACCCTAGGTTAACTTGACCCTAGCTGTCCACCCCTAGGTTAACTTGACCCTAGTTATCCAACCCTAGGTTAACTTGACCTTAGTTAACTCACCTTAGGTTAACTTAACCCTAGTTAGTTAACCCTAAGTCATCTCAACCTTAGGTTAACCCTACTCTAGTTAGTTAACCCTAAGTCATCTTAACCCTAGGTCAACCTAACCCAAGTTAGTGAACCTTAGGTCACCCTTAACCATAGGCTAACCCAACATAGGTTAATATGCTTCAAGGTTCCAACTCATGAACCCTTTTTGAATGATCTTTCAATTTTAAACCATACTCATTACCCCATTTTTTTTTTTCAAAACCTTCAACCTTCTTGAGATTTCAAAAAACAACTCCAAGATATTTCCAAAAATATTTTCAAAGGGTCATAAACCTAAGGTGTCCCTAGCCCTCTTATGGTTAAGGACCCTGAAGGAAGGTGATATATCAAGAGCAACCTCCAAGGTTATCCATATTAGGACTCCAAACCTTTAGCCATTTTTAAAAGCCACCTTCAAAAACTAATTTATCAAAACATTCCAAAGTCATACCTCCAAGGTTTTCAAAAATACTTTCAAACTCTCTTGAGTTACCCAAAAACTTTACCAAAAATCTTTTGATTTGATCCAAAAACATTTTCAAAACATTCCGCCATCCCATTCCAAGTCAAAGCTTTCGAGACCTCAAAGTGTCTTAAACTTTTCCAAAGGCCTCAAAGTGTCTTAAACTTGTCCAAAGACCTCAAAGCGTCTTCAAACTTTTCCAAAGACCTCAAAGTGTCTTCACATTTTCCAAAGGCCGTAACGCGCCTATTTTCCATCGGGTTCTTGCCCAAACTATGAATAACCTGATTCTCGCCAAATGAGATACGTAGGCAACCTAAAATGGTGCGGTCATAACTTTTATTTCAACTCCAATCCCCTTTTCAAAAACTTTCAATCAATTCAAAGTTCTCATTTCAAGCTCCTTCAAAACTTTCGCATTTTCAAACTCCTTCCAAAACTTGCATCATACATCACCCATCCAAAAAGTGATGACTAAACCCCATTTTCAAAGTTCTAAAGTGGATATTAAGTGGACAATGGTAACTGGTTATTCTAGTGAGTGAACGAAGGGTGATTAGACATGTAGGTACTGAAAGGCGGGGTAGGGTGATGATCTTAGGATATCTTCCCGACACGTAACCAACCCCCGAACCATAGATTTCTGTTTTTGAAAGACCAAAATGGAGTTATTTTCAAAAAGGGCTTAAATCTTTCCAAAGGTTGCCAAACAACCTATTTTATTAAAAACCTTCTCTTGGGGGAGTTTTCAAAATCCAATTCAAAAAACCCTAAGTTTGATCTTCGAATTAATGCTTAGTTTTAGGTGACCTAACTCACCTTAATCAAGTTAGGTGGTGACTCCTATTTTTTTGAAAAGCCCTTAGTCAAACCTAATTTTCAAATCGAGTTGCACTTGTCCTTGTAGGAGGATAGGTTCTAGTGACAGAGTTCCGTATTTTTGGTCTCCGAATCGAAAGGACCTTGGACACCCAAAAACCGGGGTACGATAACATTCATCAAGAAAGTACAAAGTCCTCAGAGCCGTCCCCAGACAATCTGGCATGCCTAGTGCCATCCAATCAACCCCAGTCCTTTCCAGGAGGTTCCCCGATCAAAATGATCATTTTGCCCCTGGGTATCCAAATGCCCTAGGAAACCACACCGGCTTTGGGTATCAAACTGGCAATACCTCAGTCAATCCTGGTCAACCCCAATAAACTCTGGTCAACTCTGGTCAACCCCAGTCAACTCTGGTCAACCCAGTAAACCCCTATCAATCTTAGTTAACCCTAGAACTCCCAGGATGAGGTGACTGCCATCCGATCACTCTCTTTAACCATACCGACTCTAGGAATCAAACTGGAAACCTCCAAGACACTTTCCAAAGTATTCCCTTCCATTTTTAGCCAGGCCCTACCGTTCGGCACCTTTTCTTTTCAAAACCAGAACCTCCTTACTCCACTTCAAGTGAAGCATGCTCTTTCTTTAGCCCTACGTCACTAATAATGGTGCATAACCCCCCAGAATTGGTTACAAATTGACCAGCCTCATATCTGGCCTTTTTTTAAGCCTGTATTAAACCTCTTTGTGCCATTTGTAGTGGCACATGGCCGAGATTGGGCCATGCGCCACTAAGAGTGGCGCACCACTCTCCCTTTGTGCACTATAAATACAGACCCCCTACACTATTTTGGGTCAAAATAATTATCCAGAAACTCTCCCCTCTATTCCAGACAGCTCCCAGAGCCCTCTCTCTCTCTCTCTCTCTTGAAGTCCCACCGGCTGAGTCCGAGTCTGAACTCCCAAAGCCCTAGCTTCCAAGCTCCACCGAAGGTTCGCCTCGCTGCCTAGAATCTCCCTAGGCCTTCCCGAGTCCAAGGCCCGATCCCCCACGAAAGAAAGAAGGAACGAGACAAGCTAATCCCCATTTTACCTTTCCTTACTCCCTCACTTTCTCTTCTCCCTCTAAACCCACTTAGGTTCTTCTCTTTTTTAATCCCCTATCTCTAAACTCCCCTTTCTTGCATGCTTGAAACAAGAGGACGTTAAGTCCATGTCGAGAGTGAACAAGAGGATATTACCGATCAAGACTCTCTTCTTAGCTCTCACTTACTTCACGGCATTGCCTTAGGGCCCTCTTACAATGTGGTGATACCAAACCTTGTATGTTTCATGTCGTTATTATCGTCATCATACATTTGTACTCATCATGTCTTTAACACTTAAAACTATTTTTCAAAGTTGTTTTCTCAAAACCACAATTGGAGGTGGATCCTAACCCTCTCATGGTTATGGTTTTTCTAGAAAAGTGTGAGATTTTAAACGGCTCCCATTAGCCTACATTTCCTTCTTTTCAAAAAACATGTTCTCAAAATGGTCCTAGCCTTTTCATGACTAGGGTTGTTTCGAGAAATGTGTGACATTCAAAAGAACCTGAAAGGTCTATATTTTTGGCCTCGTGCTGTTATTATTTTTCAAAGCCACAAGCCTAAAGCAATTCTAGCCTTTCAATGGCTAGAATGGCCTTAGGCAAAGTGCGTTATTCATTTGGATGACTAAAATCCAAGTTAGGGTTTCGGGCCCTAAAACATGTTTTTAAAAAACTCAGTTCTCGAATAAGAACAATTTCCAAAACTTGTATTTGTTAAACCCTAGAAGTCCAATCCTAGGAAAATCCCGTTTTTGCCAACTTGAAAACCTTCCATTTTTAAGCCAAAATCCTACCATTTTCAAACCCTCAAAATCCTAAACTTTGAAATCAATCAAAACTTCCCTTTTTGAAACTTTCCTTTTCAAAATCAACCAAATCAAAACCTTCCATTTCAAATCCCTTAAATCACTTTTTTTTAAAACCTTCCAAATTTATACCTAACTTGCCTTTTTCAAAATCAAATCAAATTTTTTCGAAAAGGAAACCTTTCAAAATCAAATCTTTCTGAAAAGGAAACATTTCAAAAATCCACTCTTCCTAAAATGGAAATATTTTCCAAATCAAATCTTTACAAATCAAATCAAATCTCAATCTTCATGAAAAGTAAACACTTCAAAATCAAATCAAACCTTCCTGAAAAGGAAACATTTTCAAACTCAAACTTTCCTAAAAAGAAAACATTTTCAAATCTAATCTTTTCTAAAAAGGAAACCTTTTCAAACCCAAACTTTCCTGAAAAGGAAACATTTTCAAACTCGATCTTTCCTGAAAAGGAAATACCTTCAAACTCAAACTTTCCTAAAAATGAAACTTTTTAAAAATGAAAACTTTCTAGAAATAGAAATGTATTTTAAAATTTCAATTCTTGTTCGAACTACGACTGACCTGATCCTCTTTAAGGAGGTACGTAGGCAACCCTTCATGGGATGCGGTTACAACCTTTTTCAAATTTCTAATTTCACAACCTTTTTCAAATTTCCAATTTCATTTTTCAAACTCTAATCCTTCTTTTAAACTCTTTTTCAACTTTGTTTTCAAAAGTTTTTCTAAGTGGATGGCATTAAACATAGGTAACCAGTGAGTCATAGTTAGGTGAGTAAAAGGTGATTAGACATATAGGTACCACAAGGGCGGGGTAGAGTGATAGTCTTATGACATCTTCCCTACACGTAACCAACCCCCGGACTTAAGAATTTCTGTTTCGAAGACCAAAAATGGAGTAAATTTTCAAAAGAGCTTTCCAACATTTTTAGGGTTATCAAACAACTTTACCTTCTAAAACCCTCTCATGAGAACGTTTTTCAAAAACCTTTTCCAACACCTAAGTTTAACCCTCGGGTTTTACTTGGTGTAGATGACCTAGCACTTCTTTAAATATGTTAGGTGGTGACTCTAAAGACCTTTTCAAAAAGTCTTAATTAATTCCATTTCAAAATTTCAAACCCCGTCGCATTAGTCCTTCTAGGAGGACGAGTTCTAACGAGAGAGCATCGTACTAATTCCCCCTAACCCCCGGGTCGAAAGGGCCGGGCATCCAAAAGTGGGGCACAACAGCTTGGTGACTCCACTGGGGACAATTAGTGGGTTAGGCCTATGTCATGTCTTGTCACTCTTTACTCACCTTAGGTTTGCCAGTTACCTTGTTTAGTTATATCAACTTTCTAAACTTTTCAAAATGGTCTTTGTTTTGCAAAAAGTCAAAACATTGCATTGATTACATGCTCTTGCATTGTTCATACATCATACTTTCTTTTGCATTTGAGTTCCTCGAAAAGTAATAACTCTGTGCATTTGTTTTATAGGTGGAATCTTGTTTACATTTTAATTTATGCTCATAAACTACCATGTATGCTATGTATGACAGGATGTATGGGAGTTGTTGGCTTCTTTCCTCCAATTTTCAAAATCACACACACACTTGCATATGCATTTTCATGAAATATTGACCCTAGTTACTACCTTCTAGTTAGAAGAGGGAACAGTGCATTGACTTTTGGTGGTAGGCAGATGTGTCACCTAACCAACGGTCTTTAGATAGTTCTCCCGTTCAGATCACCAACCTTTAATGGCACCACCACAGGGAGTGGGCCTAGGCTTGAAGATTTGGGAGCCAAACTTTTTAGGAAGCATTAGTAGCCCTCAACCTCATGTTCATATAGCACCCACGCATAGCCGAACCTCTACCCAATTTAAGACACGTGTTTTTTAAAAACCAAGGAGGAAAGAGCAACCACCTTTCAATTTACTTACTCTGGTTGTTATTATGCTTACTCACATGAATGATTTGCTATAAATATCTTGTCATTCATGCTATTAAACTGCTCATGCATATGTAATCATCCCAAGGCAAGAGTTTTAAAGTAACTCAAGCCACTTGCACTTCATGCATATGATCAATCTTCAACAGAATGGCCCACGAGCCAATCTCAAATCATAAGCCTACCCAATTCCTAAGGGTTCCAAACCCTAAGGATCATGGCATGTATCCAAGAATCATTTCATAAGAGGGGCCCTAAGCCCTTTCGCGTATGGAGATAAGGTTTCCATAAGACAAGGGGCAAAATCCCAAGACAAGGTTGCTCAATGAACTCCAAACATCAAAAAGGCAAAACCGAAAACTCAAGAGCAGTTAGGTTTTCCCTTGTAATAGTAAATAGATGGAAAGTCCAATGGAAAATGTTCCCTCTCCCCTTTCTATCTATTTTCAATTCTATGTACTAGAACAATCCAATGTAATAAAATCATTAATTTACTTCCCTTCAATGAACGGATGTATGAAACAGGCACAGGTACGGTATCTACATATTTGGGCAATGCCCTATCTCCAAAAGTGAGCAAACACAGCATGCTTAGTCCCCCTCTCAAAGCAAGGGCACCCATAGGCCATGCATTGCATATAAACTTTCAAACCAAGGCACTAACTTCTTATTTGTTTTGTGCTATCTATCCTCCCCCTCATCTCTCAAGTACCAAGAAAACCAAATATGAAGCCAAAACCAAAAAAGGGGTTTCCTAAACTGCTTATCTATTGCCATTATGATGTGCACATATTCACTATTATCATGCTCATGCATTAATATCCATTTTAAATACATGAGTTCCAAGAAACTCAAGTCAATGCATTTTCATCAGCTGTAGAGAGAAAGGAACAATCCAATCTCATATTAATCAAACCTACCAAAGCTTCTAAATGTTTTTCAACCCTAAGGATTCATGGCATGCATAGAACCATATCTTAAGAGAGGCCTAAATCTCTCTCCTTCCATGGAGACGGGATTGCCCAAACAAAGAAGTATCGACCAACCCATGCCGACGAGGTATTGTATTGCATACAGGGGCAACACCTCACCTCCAAAATGGACTTAGCATCATGCCTAGATTCCCACAAAGAAGGAACCTCCATAAGACATGCATTGCATAAGGTCTTCAACTCCATATGCTAATTCCATTTGTTTTTCTTTCTCTTTTTCCAAGCCCAAGAGCATAGCCAAAGCTATGTAGTCTCTCCGTAGTCCCACCCAGTCCATAACTCTTGCAAGGATGAGCCTATTGAAGAATAGAAGGGATTGACTACTCATCAAAAAAGTGTTACCTCTCAAGCAACAACCTCCACAACATGTCATGACAATCGCCATCTATAGACTGACATGACAAAACCCTCCAGTCACCTGATAGTTAGGAAATTGGTCACCAACTACCTCAGCAGCAGAAGGTGCCAACCTGAGAAGGGACTAGGGGCACAGCTACAGGGTGGTCCTCCTAAAAAAACAAAAAAAGAAAAGAAAAGTGTCATTCCATCCTTGATCATCAACTGAAAATCCATGCCTCATCTTCTACTAGCTCACTCTCCTCAAGGTCTCGCCAATCTAGTGGCATCAGACAATAAGTTGGCCAACTAGACCATCCATCAAATTCCCAGACCCTGAAGGCCTTGGTAAAACGTACAGGAGGAATCCTTGATTTTAGCTTGTCGAAGTGTCATGTAAATATCAACTGTATAATAGGCTAATATGAAATAGAGGACTCTTGAGCATTAAAATGCTTTCCCTGGCATGCTAAAATCTTTTTTCTAGAAAAATGAAACTTGTAGGGTATCCTGAAGGCTGGCATCTTTTGACCCTAAAAACTCCCCAAAGGTCCTCTATAGATTGTCATAGATAATGTCAACAACCTAAAACAACACATGATAGCAGAACTTCAAAATCAATCACAACAGCTCAATATCCAACCATCAACAAACAAAGGAGGTCATTGATTCACCAGAATACAAATGTCAAGGAGATCACAAAGGTTGGCACGAGCAGCTACCCGTTCACAAAGTCCCAGTCAGAGTCTCAACTGGGGCAACACCACCCTCATTAATCTACTGCAATAAGGCAGTTCTACTAGTTAAAGAAGGAACCCCTCTCTCCAAATCCTTGGGGAGACTAAAACCACCGAAGCAGTATGAGCAGCCTTGCCTTTTAGAGAACAACATGTCCGGTACAACCAAAGACGCATCTCTAAATGCTTCAGCAGAAAAATCAAACCTCGACAGAGGACTTCGTCTCCAAAAAGACATCTCCAGCCTGGCAAAAAGCTAGAAGCAAAGTTCATTCCCAACAATGAAGACTCAAAGTCATTGATCCTAGTAGAGACAGACAGGGAAGTTTTCCCAGCACCCATCAACTCAAGCTTGATAAAGCATTACTCTATGTAATTAGAAACTCTAATAGAGCAATGATGACAATAATCAAAATAAATAGAGGCCCTCAATTCCTCTACCATATAGTTAAACAAAACCCTTACAAAACCCCTTGAGCAAGTCACATTTCCATCATATAACCAGCTCCACCCATAATGGGTCGAAAGCCAAAGCATAGGGGCAGTGAAAGAAAAAAAAGGGGGTAGCATGACCTATCAAAAAAAAAAAAAAGGAATAGCTCTAGCAAAGTCATTTTCTGCCAAGTAAGTGGTAGAAAACAAAGAAAAAGAGTTTTGTCGCACCCCGATTTTTCGCACTCGAGGAATACACACACAAGCGAAAAAAATATTGTACCCTCTCGTTATAACTCACCCTCCTAGAAGAATGAGTGTGACTAGGTTTGAATTGAAAATTGGTTTGAATAAAGGGCTTTCGGAAAACATTTGTAGTCGCCACCTAACTTGATTAAGGTGAGTAGGGTCACCTAAAAACTAAGCACAATCCGAAAATTACACTTAGGGTTTTTAAAAATGATTTTGAAAATCCTTCCTCAATAGAGGGTTTTTAGGAAAACAGGTTGTTTGACAACCTTTGAAAAATATGTAAGCCCTTTTTTTGAAAGTAAACTCCATTTTTGTCTTTAAAAACAGTGATCCTAGGTTCAGAGGTTAGTTACGTGTAGGGAAGATGCACTAAGCCATCACCCTACCCTGCTCTTACGGTACCTACATGTCTATTTACCCTAGATTCACCTATGAGAGTCTTCAACTAAAAAATGTTCAATCCTATCCACTTTAGAAAAATAATGTTTTAAAAGACATGATGCATGATATGTAAATGCAAGAGAGAGAGTTGGAAAATAGACTTGAAAAGATAGAATTGAAATTGAAAAGTTTTAGAAATTGGAAATAGGGATTTTAAAAATAGATTTTTGAAATTAAAAACTCGAAATAGATTATGGAATTGGAAGTTGGAAATAGAACATAGAATTAGAAATTGGAAAGAAGTCATGGAAATAGAAGCTTGAAAAAGATTGTGGAATTGGAGATTTGAAAGAAGTTGTGACCGCACCCATGAAGGTTGCCTACGTATCTTTTTTGAGGAATCAGGTCAGTCGTAGTTCGGACAAAAGTCCGATAGAAAATAGATTTTGGATTTGAACTTAGAATAGAAGATTGGAAATTAGAAATTGAAATTATTTTGGAAAGATTGAGGTTTAGGAAACCTAGACTTTGGAAAGATGGGATTTAGGAAAGACTAGAGGTTTAAGAAAGATTTGACTCGATTGTTAGACTTGGAAGATTAGGAAAGTTGAAATTATGAAAGGTTAGAATTAGGAAAGTTTTGGTTTAGGAAAGATTCAATTTAGGAAAGTTTTGAATTAGAGAAGTTTCCGTTTTAAGAAAGGTTTTGAAATAGGGAAGTTTTAAAAGTAAGAAAGTTTTGAGTTTAGGAAGCTTTAGATTTGGAAAGATTTGAAGTTTTGAATTTGAAAAGTTGAAATTTGGAAAGGGATGAAATTAGGAAATGATTGAATTAGGAAAGATTTGGAAGCTTAATGTTTAAGTGTCGCGCCCAGATTTTCGCACTGGAGGAATACACACACAAGCGGGAAAAACACTATACGCTCTCGTTAGAGTTCACCCTCCTAGAAGAATGAGTGCGACTAGGTTTGCATTGAAAATTGATTTGAATAAAGGACTTTTAGAAAAAGTTTGGAGACACCACCTAACTTGATTAAGGTGAGTTAGGTCACCTATAAACTAAGTATAATCCAAAGACTACACTTAGGGTTTTTGGAAAAGGTCTTTGAAAATACGACCTCAAAAGTGGGTTTTTAAGAAAAATAGGTTGTTTGGCAACCTTTAGAAAACATTTAGCCCTTTTTAGAAAATAACTCCGTTTTTGGTCTTTGAAATCAGTAATCCTAGGTTTGAAGGTTGGTTACGTGTAAGGAAGACGCACTAAGCCATCACCCTACCCTACCCTTGCGGTACCTACATGTCAATTTACCCTAAATTCACCTATGAGAGTCTTCAACTAACAACTGTTCAATCCTATCCACTTTATAAAGGAATTGATGAAAAGAAACTAACATGATGCATGATATGCAAGTGCAAGAAAGGAGACTTGATTTGGAAATAAATTTGAAAAGAAGAATTTGATTTGAGAAAGGGGATTTGAAAAGATAGATTAGAAAGTTTCAGAAATTAGAAATAGAGATTTGGAAATAGAAATTTGGAATTGGAAACTCGGAAGAGATTAGGAAATTGGAGAGTTGAAAAAGGTTGTCGAAATAGAAATTTGAAAAAGGTTGTGACCTCACCCATGAGGGTTGCCTACATATCCCTTTGGAGGAATCAGGTCAGTTGTAGTTCGGACAAGAGTTCGACTGAAAATAGAAGAGTTGATTTGGAAAAGAGTTGGAGTTGGAATTTGAATTGAAATTGGAAGAATAGGAAATTTGTACTTTGATTGGAAGATCTGAAAAGATTGGTTTTGAAAGACTTGGCTTTAGGAAACCTAGACTTAGGAACTTAGAAAAGAAAGATTGAACTTAACTTAAAAAGATTTTTGAAAAGAATTAACTCGAATATTGGACTCTAAAGATTAGGGAAGCTTGGATTTAGGAAGGGTTCGAATTAGGAAAGTTCCGTTTTAGGAAAGTGTCACATTAGAAAAGTTTCACATTAGAAAAATTTCAACTTAGAAAAGTTTTGAATTAAGAAAGTTTCATTTTAAGAAAGATTTTGAAATAAGAAAGGTTTCGAAAAAGGAAAGGTTTCACTTTAGGAAAATTTTGATTTAGGAAAGTTTTGACTTAAGAAAGTTTCGAATTTAGAAAGTTTTTGAAATAGGAAGGTTTGAATTTGGAATGTTTTGAAATAAGGAAGTTTTGAAAATAAGAAAATTTTAAATTTAGAAAGTTGGAAGTTTAGAAAGATTTAACTTAAGAAAGTTTCGAATTTAGAATGCTTTGGATTTAGAAAGATTTGAAATTTAGAAAGTTTAAGAGTTAAAAAGTTTTAGAGTTTGAGTTTTAGAAATTTTTGAGATTAGGAAAGGTTTGAGTTTAAGAAAGATTTGAAAACTTAGATTTAGAAAGTTAAGATTTGAAAAGGGGTAGAATTAGGAAAGGGCTAAATTAGGAAAGATTTGGATTCTGAGTTTTAAAATTGAGGAAAGATTTTTATGTTCAAGTTTTGGAAACTTAAGATTTAGGAAAGTAGAAGATTAGGAAGGAGTTAAATTAGGAAAGATTTGGATTTTGTTTCTAAGAAGAAGTGTTTTGATTTTGTTTCTAAAAACGGAGGATTGGATCCAATTACCTGAATGGGAAGATTGGATTTGGCTTGTTAAAGGGAAGATTTGATTTGACAAGGATTTGGAAGAGAAAGTTTTAGAAACCCTAGATTTGGAAGACTATAGTTTTGACGTAAAAAAAATAGGTTTTGAAAATATGTATATTTTGGATGTGAAAAGAAAGATTTTGGAAACCTAGGTTTTAATGCAAGTTTGAAAACTATGTTTTTGGAATGAAAACTAGGGTTTCCTATTCGTGAGTTCTAGGGCTTGACTTGGGCACCAAGAAAAGGAATTTTTGGAAAGTGGGTTTTAGGGAGGAAGATTTTTAGAAGCAGATCTAGAGAAAGAGTTTTTAGAAAAGTGTGTTTTGAAAAGAATTTTAGGAGGGAAGTTTTTGTAAAGTAAAACTTTGAGAGAGTTTTGGAAATAAGATTTTGGAAGGAGATTGTTAGAAAGAGTTTTTAGGGAAGAGATTTGGGGAGTGTTTTCTAAGAAGGAAACCTAGGGAGTGTTTTTAGGAAAGGAATTTTGAGGAGAGTGTTTTGGGAAAGAGTTTGAAAAAAAGAGTTTTGAAAAATAGATTGTCAGAGGAAGTTTTTAGAAAACAATTTTAGAAAGAAGAGTTTTTAGAAAGCAAGTTGAAAAAGAGAGTTTTAGAAAGAGAGACTTTTGAAAAGAGAGTTTTTTGGAAAGTATAAAAACGTCTCACTTTTCTAAAGCGATTCTAACCATAAGAAGGTTAGAACCACTTTAAGAAAGTGGTTTTGAAAACAGCAAGGAGTTCAAATCCTAGACCACATCAGTCACTTTAAATGTAACACTTTCCTAAAGCAATCCTAGCGTTGGAAAGGCTAGAATCACCCTAGGATTGTGATTTTGAAAACAAGTTTTGAAAAAGGAAATTTTGATGCAATTCTGAAAACAAGTTTAATGCAAGCTTTGAAAACGAGTTTGAAAATGATTTTTGAAAGAATACAAGATAATGATATGTACAATGCAAATTGGGGTCGTGAACATACAAGGTTAAGGCTTCACCACATAATCAAGGGGGCCAAACCCACGTGGTCTCTGGTTAGACTCTAAAAAAGCTCTCGACACGGTGACCCTCCAATAGTCTAATCCTACACATAGACCAAGAATCCCCTTATTTCAAGCATGCAAAGAAAGGGGGAAAGAAGATGGAGGATTAAAGTAGAGAAAACCCACGTGGGTTAGGAGGGAGAAGAGAGGAGGGGAAGTGTAGAAACTTAAAGAGAAAACCTACCGTATGTCTTGTTTATTTCGCTTGGCTTTGCGCGCCTTGCGTTTCTTCGGTCTTCGCTTCACTTTAGTCTTCAAGGGCTTGTCCTTGATCTTCAAAACTTGTAGTTACAGCAATCCAAGCTTTCGAGGGAGGGTTGGAGGCTAGTGTATAAGTGTATAGGAGTGTGTATGAGTGTATAGGAGGCTAGGGTTTGGAAAACTTAGAGAAGCTAGGGTTTAGGGAGGCTACAAGCTTTGTATATCGAATATTTGGATTTTCAGACTGAGTTTGCGGACCTCTTTCACACTGGAAGAGGCTCTGTATTTATAGAGATAGGAATGCACTGGCGTTTGTTGTAGTGGCGCTAAGCCAAAAATTACACTGGCGCTACTAGGAGTGGCGCCAAGCCATTTTTTGGCTTGGCGTCACTAGTAATGGCGCTAGCCATTTAGGAAATGTTTAAGGTCAGCAAGCAACGTATCTTTAGAAGATTTGGGCGCCTGTACTAGTGACTCCGAAAGATCCGGGGATGAATTGAAGGGCTGGGAATGACCCGGAGCGCCAGAAAGGGGTAAGAACCCTTAGAATAATGTCTCGGTGACAAAGAACTTGAAAAATGATGACAAGATTTGTTAGATGGGTTAACCGGGCCATTAGGGGCAAAACGGTCAACTAGGCCAGAAAGCTGCCGAGACGAACTCAAAATGTCCTGGAAGAAGACTCAAGATTTGGAAACATTATTTAGAATATTCTCAAAGGTCACCGGTTTGACACCCAGAGCCGGTGTGGTCGAAAAAGGCGACCGGCCCACCAGGGGCAAAACGGTTATTTCGCACCGTGTTTGTCGGAACTAACTCGACATGATCCGGAAAGATAATGGAAGGTCAGGAATACTATGAGAAGCATTCTTAGGAGGTTACCGGTTTGATACCCAGAGCCGGTGTAGTTCCCGGGGCTTTCGGATGCCTAGGGGCAAAATGGTCATTTAGCTTCTAGTGGACCTTACAGGCCCAGGAAGCAACTAGTGGACTAAATTGGCGTTTAGAAGTCAGGTTAGAGTCTGAATATGCGTGTGATGTGCGAAAATGAACCCAGTCGGGCCGGAGATTGTCGAGCGGGCAAAAATGGGGTGCCTACAGCTGCCCTTCTTTTTCTGTCTTCGCTTGTCGAAGACAGAAAATGATAAAGTAAGAGTCTCATGTTGACTGCAAGGCAATCGGAGGGACTGGAAGAATTGGAATCCAGAGAATAGTTACCTCAAGTATGGGGTCGATGCTTGGTATTTTGTTTGGTAAAATGATACTCCTTTAGCGAAATTAATGCTCCTTGAACTGGCGCTCCATCTGGCATAACAATGCTCTTCTGGGGGAATTGATGCTTCTTGGACTGGCACTTCATCTGGCGAAACACTGCTCCTCTGGGGAAATCCAAGGTTGACGTCTGATATTTCTTGAACTGACACTCTGTCGGACGAAACACTACTCCTCTAGGGAAATTGACGCTTCTTGAACTAGCAGTCCGTTTGGCGAAACACTGCTCCTCTGGGGGAATTGACGCTTCTTGAACTAGCACTCCGTCTAGTGAAACACTACTCCTCTGGGGAAATCCAAGATTAACATCTAATATCTCTTGAACCGACACTTCGTCTGGCAAAACGTTCCTCCTTTGGGGAAGTCCAAGGTTGACTTCTGATATCTCTTGAACCAGCACTCCGTCTCGCGAAACGTTGCTCCTCTGGGGAAGTCCAAGGTTGATTTCTGATATTTCTTGAACCGACACTTCATCTGGTGAAAAGCTGCTCCTCTAGGGAAGTCCAAGGTTGATTTATGATATTTCTTAGGCCGGCACTTCGTCTAGCGAAAAACTGCTCCTCTGGGGAAGTCCAAGGTTGATTGGGGAGGTTGAGGGTGGGCCATTGCCCCATTCCTTACTTTTTGTTGGCTAGGGGAGTCTAAACTTCCTAAGGTGTATGCCAATGTTGGAGATGTCTGAGGTTAGTTGGTCGCAAGATGGCTTTTTAGCTCCATTTTGTACTTTACCTTGTTCCTTATTTCCTATTTGGGAGAGAGAGAAAGACATAGAGTGAGTTTTGTACAAAAACAAATTAAAAATGCCCTAGTAAGGGGCGTCATTTTTTTTTATTTTTTATGATGATTGCACATGGCATTAAATGCATGATTTATTTTTTATGAATGCACTGGTTCACATAGAAGTGGAATTAAATGCATGTTATACTTTTAGATAATACGCATACATGAATAGAATTAAATGCAAAAATTAAATTAAATGCATAACCTACTTCCTTACAAATGAACAGGTTTATACAGGAATGCAGTTGAATGCATGAATAGATACAAACTACATAGGAATCTAAATGGATGTGCAGGTTATACATGTCATGGATGAATGTCCCAGGATTGCCCCAGGGCCCATACTCTCAGGATTCTTTTTCCTTTCCAAGATTCTGCCCCATTCAGTTTTGTCCCATTCTTATCGGGGTGTGATAGCATATGTACCATTCTCCAAGGATGTTGACCTTTGGGTTTGCTATCCTATCCCTAATTTTTACGGGGTTGCTGTTTAGGATTTTTCTGACCTCACTTGGTTTTTTCGCTCAGATTTCCAAAATGCCACCATGGCTTAAGCAACGACTCGCATGCCCTTTGCAGAGCGATAAACAGCTAAGCCCTCAAACCGAGAAGACTTCTTTTAGGACTGTAACGTAGGTTGGGTTTAGGGGTTATAAGAAACGAAGGGATATTTAGGCTCGAAGATCTTCTTTTAGTAGGTTGTTTAAACCAAAACCATCTTAGCACACCTTGGAGCATGAGATTGGCCCTTGCATTCCCTTCTAATTCTCCTTTCTCAGCCTAGTTGTCTTGGTATTGTTCAGGCTTATTTGGACTAAGCAATTTTCTTTGATCAGAGAGGACTTTAATTTGGACTGTAACGTAGGCTAGGTTAAGGGGTTTATGAATGAAAAGGATGCGTAGGCTCAAATTTGATGTTGTTTATAATAGGGTTTAGATCCACACCATCCTTAGTCAGTCTTCCAGTGGGGTTTCGTTCCCTGATATCCTCCTCTAGTTTCAGCAAACATCTAGCTCAGTTAGATCAAGCAATCCTTTTCAATCGGAGAGGACTTTAATAGGGTTGTAATGTAGGCCACGGTTTCGGGTTTTTACAAGAAAGGGTAAAGGCTCAAATATCCTCCTCTAGTTTCAGCAAACGTCTGGCTCATTTAGATCAAACAATCCTTTTCAATCGGAGAGGACTTTAACAGGGTTGTAATGTAGGCCACGGTTTCGGGTTTTTACAAGAAAGGGTAAAGGCTCAAACCTATTACTTCTACTTGGTGGCTTTGCTACCTAGGATCATCTTTGAATTTTCTCTTTTACAAGAGTAGTTGACCTTTCTTATAACTTTTGACCTTCTTAGTCTGACATTTGCCCCTTTTCTTTCTTCCCGCTTTTTTTTTTTTTAACTTCCGTCTTTCCTATATGCTTTTCAAGATAGCACAAACTTGGTTCTTTTTTGGTCTTTTCTTTGATATGCCCCTTTTTTTTCAAACATTTCTACAACTTCTTTTTCTCAAATCCTTTCCTTAGCATTTCGATTTAACCCATTGTGGACGGTGATCCCAAGGTTGGGGTGTTTTCTGAAAAGGAAAGGTAACCGGTTCAATAGGTTTGACAAGGGTTGCTTTTAACTATATGGGAAATGGAATGAGGGCCTTTCTTCATTTTGAACAAGAATGCGTGATCCATAGAGCTTTCACATTACTTCAGCTTAATGGTCGATGACGTTCTCTGCCAGATCTTCTGTTGCCTGTCTGCCCCAATGTGGGGGGATGGTTTCAGATCGGGGTTGACAAAAAAAACCTCCGCTTTCTACCAGCCACTAGTGGGTTAAGCAAAAGGGGATGTTTTTGTGTATGTAGCAGAATTGAGGGCCTCTAATCATTTCAAATTGAATTGCTTAGTCCATAAAGCCTTAGTACAAAATTTAGACAATATCCCTAGGGATGATGTGTTTCTGTCAGTGAACCCCTATATGTTCTATCAAATCAACTATTCTGTGCTTACCCCAATGTGGGGTATGGTTCTTGGTTTGGGGATATCTGAGAAGAAATTATGTACGACTCTAGTGGGCTGAGCAAATGGTAGTATTTATTTGGACAAATAGAACAATGGCTTCTCATCATTTTGGGGACTCGGCTGCCCATCGCCTAGCCAGGATATCATGCAAGTGTCGTCTTTTCAATAAAATTCGCACTTCTTTGTTGAGATTGTTTTCTTCCTATCTCTCACTCTCTCTATGTCTCTCAAAGGTTTTAACCCCTTTTTGAATGGGTTGTCTATGCTATCCCATTATTCAAGTCGAGTCATTTATCAAATGGGAAAGAATCCCTAAACGCAATAATCATCCACAAGAGTATAAGACAAAAGGGATAAATTGAAAACTTTATCTTTTTCATTTCAAATCATGAATGCATGGCATATGTGTTTATTTAATAAGACATAAGAAATAGATAGATAAAAAGGAAATAGATAAATTTTATGAAAACCTCCCTTTTCTTATGGGCCTTTTGGTGAGAACCCTTAACCCTTAATAGGGTTTTGGGACTATGCCAACCTCCTTGATGCTTCATTCACCAGGTGTATCAACAGATGGTGAGTTCTGGAAATTTGGCATGCATTTAGAAGATTATGTTGTTGCAATGCACGGGTTTGACAAGACTTCGCATATAGTGAAGTCCTCTTCTACTTGAAGTTCTCCTCTACTTGGATGATGATTGTTGCGACATGTCATGGAGGTAGTGTCTTGTAGATGGATGGTCAGTTCTTCTTGTTATTTGATGTAGGTTTGGCCTTTTCTAACAACTAGGTTTATCCTTCCGTGAGTTTGAATTGGGCATAATGCTTCGGTTGTGCTCTTTGACCTGAAAAAGGAAAACAAAATGTAGTCAGCACGTGGAGTTGGAAGGTCTATGCGATGTATATCCTATGAAGGGTCCCTGATTTGAGGGAATCTAGATATGACAACAAGTCCATTTTGGAGGTGGGGTTTTACCCCTATTATGCAATATAATACCTCTTTAGCATGAGCCGGTTGATGTTTTCTTGTTTAGGCAATCCCGCTTCCATGGACTGAGAGAGATTTGGGCCTCTCTCGAAATATGGTTCCATGGATGCCATGAATCTGTAGGGTTTAAGAACCTTTAGGAGTTTTGGTAGGTTTGATTAACATGAGATTGGATTGCTCCTTTCTCTCTACGATTGATTTGATGCATGAGAATGAAATGACTTGAGTTTTTTGGAACTCTTGTCTTGAAATGGATGTGAGTGCATGAGCATAATAAAAGTGAACATGTGAGCAGTATGATAACAATAAATGAATGGTTTAGAAAAAACCCCCTTCTTGTCTTGCTTTTGTTTCGGTTCTCTTGGTACTTAGAGATGAGGAGGGGGAGGATAGAAGACAAAAACAAAAAAAGAAGTTAGTGCCTTGATTTGAAAATTTTTATGCAATATATGTCCTAGGGGTGCCCCTGTATGAGAGGGAGACTGAACATGATGCATTGGCTCACTTTTGGAGATAGGGGGTTTGCCCCTATATGCAGGTACCTTACTATTGAGTGGGATCCTTCATCCATTCATACAATCATCTATCCATTCATTCGCAAAAAAAAAAATAAAGAAGTACATTGAACTTTGGGTTTAAGATACAAAAGAATTGAAATACATTTCAACAGGGGGAAGGGAACATTTTCCTTGGGACTTTCACCTATCTAGTTTTACAAAGGAAAAACCTAAACTACTCCTGAGTCTTCGGATTCGCCTTCATTGGATTTGATGTTGGGGAGGTCACTGAGAGACCTTGTTGATTGATTGCCCGTTGTCTTCTTGGCAATCCTATCTCCGGGAGCATAGAGGGATTGGGGCCCCTCTTATGAAATGAATTGAGGTGCATGCCACTAGTCCTTAGGGTTACATAGGAACCCTTGGGGTTTAGGTAGGTTTAATGCAAGAGAGAGTGAACTAGGTGTCACTCTCGATGGGTTGATCATATGCATGAGGATGTAGGGACTTGAGTTACTTGGAACTCTTGTCTTAACATGGAATATGAAATGCATGAAAATAAATGCATAAAGTTTAAGGAGAGAGAATACAGTTGAAGTAAGCATGCATGCATGAGCAGTTAGACAGGCATTATAACAGTATGAATACAGTCATTATAACAACAAGAATAAGCAGGTATAAATGAAAGTAAGATCAGTCGCCCTTTCCTCCATGGTTTTGAAAAACGGTGCGCGTGTCTTAAATCCGGCAGAGGTTCGGCTGTGCAGGGTGTCTATATGAGTATGAGGTTGAGGGTTGACTAATACGTCCTAAAAAGGCTCGGTCCTCGGATCTTCAAACCTAGGCCCACTCCCCGAGGTGGTGCCATGATCGGTTGGTAATCTGAGCGGGAGAACCATCAAGAGGCCGTAGGCGAAGAAACTGACACAGCTTCTTGCCCACAACCAATATACCGTTCCCCCTCTCTAACTAAAAAGGACATATCAGGGTAAAATGCAAGTATGCAAAATGCAAGTGCACATGCAGTGTGTGTGTGATTTTTAACAGCGGAGGAAAGAGCCCAACAACACCCATTCATCTTGCTCATCACATTCAATACATGGCAGTTAATAAAATTTAAACAAAATGTGTACCTACAAAACAAAGATGCAAGAGTTAGTATGTAGCTGGCAAACTTAATACCAGATAATATGAATAAATGCATATTTTTTGAAAATAATTTTCAAAATTTGGTTTTGAAAATGTAAAGTGAATAGGATTGAACAAGTTAATTAAAGACTCTACATGGGTGAAGGGCAAAAAGACATGACTACAGCCTAACCCTCTAAGTGTCTCCAGGAGAGTCGCCAGCTGTCGCACCCAGATTTTTCGCACTGGAGGAATACACACATAAGCAGGAAAAATACTATACTCACTCGTTAGAACTCACCATCTTAGAAGAATGAGTACAACTAGGTTTGAATTGAAAATTAATTTGAATAAAGGGCTTTTGGAAAAAGTTTGGAGTCGCCACCTAACTTGATTAAGGTGAGTTAAGTCACCTAAAAACTAAGCATAATCCAAAGACTACACTTAGGGTTTTTGGAAAAGGTTTTTGAAAATACCACCTCAAGAGAGGGTTTTTAAGAAAAACAGGCTGTTTGGCAACCTTTAGAAAACATTTAGCCCTTTTTAGAAAATAACTCCGTTTTTGGTCTTTGAAATCAGTGATCCTAGGTTCGGAGGTTGGTGACATGTAGAGAATACACACTAAGCTATCACCCTACCCCGCCCTTGCGGTACCTACATGTCAATTTACCCTAAATTCACCTATGAGAGTCTTCAACTAACAACTGTTCAATCCTATCCACTTTATAAAAGAATTTATGAAAAGACACTAACATGATGCATGATATGCAAGTGCAAGAAAGGAGACTTGATTTGGAAATAGATTTGATTTGACAAAGGGGATTTGAAAAGATAGATTAGAAAGTTTTAGAAATTGGAAATAGAAATTTGGAATTGGAAACTTGGAAGAGATTAGGAACTTGGAGACTTGAAAAAGGTTGTGAAAATTGAAGTTTGAAAAAGGTTGTGACCGCATCCATAAGGGTTGCCTATGTATCCCTTTGGAGGAATCAGGTCAGTCGTAGTTTAGACAAGAGTCCGATTGAAAATAGAACAGTTGGTTTGGAAAAGAGTTAGAGTTGGAATTCCAATCGGAATTGGAAGAATAGAAAATTTGGACTTTGATTGGAAGATTTGAAAAGATTGGTTTTGAAAGACTTGCCTTTAGGAAACCTAGACTTAGAAACTTAGAAAAGAAAATTTGAACTTGACTTAAAAAGATTTATGAAAAGAATTAACTCAAATATTGGACTCGGAAGATTAGGGAAGCTTCGATTTAGGAAGGGTTCAAATTAGAAAAGTTCCATTTTAGGAAAGTGTCATTTTAGGAAAGTATCATTTTAGGAAAGTTTCAAATTATAAAAATTTCAACTTAGGAAAGTTTTGAATTAAGAAAGTGTCATTTTAAGAAAGGTTTTGAAATAGGAAAGGTTTCGAAAAAAGAAAGGTTTCACTGTAGGAAAATTTCGATTTAGGAAAGTTTTAACTTAAGAAAGTTTCGAATTTAGAATGTTTTCGAAATAGGAAGGTTTGAATTTGGAATGTTTTGAAATAAGGAAGTTTTGAAAATAAGAAAGTTCTAAATTTAGAAAGTTTGGAAGTTTAAAAAGATTTAACTTAAGAAAGTTTCGAATTTAGAATGCTTTGAATTTAGAAAGATTTGAAATTTAGAAAGTTTAAGAGTTAAAAAGTTTTAGAGTTTGAGTTTTAGAAAATTTTGAGATTAGGAAAGGTTTGAGTTTAATAAAGATTTGAAAATTTAGATTTGGAAAGTTAAGATTTAAAAAGGGGTAGAATTAGAAAAGGGTTGAATTAGGAAAGATTTGGATTTTGAGTTTTAAAATTTAAGAAAGATTTTTATGTTCAAGTTTTGGAAACTTAAGATTTAGAAAAGTAGAAGATTAAGAAGGAGTTGAATTAGGAAAGATTTGGATTTTGTTTCTAAGAAGAAGTATTTTGATTTTGTTTCCAAAAACGGAGGATTGGATCCAGTTTCCTAAACGGGAATATTGGATTTGGCTTCTTAATGGGAAGAATTGATTTGACAAGGATTTGGAAGAGGAAGTTTTAGAAACCCTAGATTTGGAAGACTATAGTTTTGACATAAAAAATTAGATTTTGGAAATATGTATAGTTTGGATATAAAAAGGGAGATTTTGAAAACCTAGGTTTTAAGGCAAGTTTGAAAACCATATTTTTTGAAAGAAAACTAGGGTTTCCTAATCGTGAGTTCTAGGGCTTGACTTGAGCACCAAGAAGAGGAATTTTTGGAAAGTGAGTTTTAGGAAGGAAGATTTTTAGGAGATCTAGAGAAAGAGTTTTTAGAAAAGTGTGTTTTAAAAAGAATTTTAGGAAGAAAGTTTTTGGAAAGTAAAACTTTGAGAGAGTTTTGGAAACAAGATTTTGGAAGGAGATTGTTCGAAAGAGTTTTTAGGAAAGAGATTTAAGGAACGTTTTCTAAGAAGGAAACCTAAGGAGTGTTTTTAGGAAAGGAATTTTGAGGAGAGTGTTTTGGGAAAGAGTTTTAGAAAAAGAGATTTGAAAAATAGATTGTTGGAGGAAGTTTTTAGAAAACAATTTTGGAAAGAAGAGTTTTGAGAAAGCATGTTGAAAAAGAGGGTTTTCTAGAAAGTATAAAAACGTCTCACTTTCCTAAAGCAAGTCTAACGAAGAGTTGAAAACCTAGACTATATCGGTCACTTTAAATGTAACACTTTCCTAAAGCAATCTTAGCCATGGAAAGGGCCAGAATCACCCTAGGATTGTGATTTTGAAACCAAGTTTTGAAAAAGGAGATTTTGATGCAATTTTGAAAACAAGTTTAATGCAAGCTTTAAAAACGAGTTTGAAAACGATTTTTGGAAGAATGCAAGATAATGATATGCACAATGCAAATTGGGGTCGTGAACATACAAGGTTAAGGCTGTACCACATAATCAAGGGGGCCGAACCCACGTGGTCTCCAGTTAAACTAAAAAAAAGCCCACGACACGGTGACCCTCCAATAGTTTAATCCTACACATGGACTTGGAATCCCCTTGTTTCAAGCATACAAAGAAAGGGGGGAAGAAGATGGGGGATTAAAATAGAGAAAACCCAAGTGGGTTTGGAGGGAGAAGAGAGAGGGGGAAGTACAGAAACTTAAAGAGAAAACCTACCGTATGTCTTGTTTATTTCGCTTGGCTTTGCGCCCCTTACTTTTCTTCGGTCTTCGCTTCACTTCAGTCTTCGAGGGCTTGTCTTTGATCTTCAAAGCTTGTAGTTGCAGCAATCCAAGCCTTCGAGGGAGGGTTGGAGGCTAGTGTATAAGTGTATAGGAGTGTGTATGAGTGTATAGGAGGCTAGTGTTTGGTGTATGGTGGCTAGGGTTTGGAAAACCTAGAGAAGCTGGGGTTTAGGGAGGCTACAAGCTCTGTATATCAAATATTAGGGTTTTCAGACTCAGTTTGCGGACCTCTTTCACACTGGAAGAGGCTCTGTATTTATAGATATAGGAATGCACTGGCGCTTGTTGCAGTGGCGCCAGGCCAAAAATTACACTGGTGCCATTAGCAGTGGCGTCAGGCCATGTTTTGGCTTGACACCACTACTAGTGGCACCAGCCATTTAGGAAATATTTAAGGTCGGAAAGCAACGTATCTTTAGAAGATTTGGGCGCTTGTACTAATGACTACCATGTAATTTTTAGCCTGACTTCACTAGGAGTGACTCCAGAAGATCTGGGGATGAATTGAAGGGGCCGTGAATGACCTGGAAAGCCAGAAAGGGATAGGAACCCTTAGAATAATGTCTCAGGGACAAAGGACTTGAAAAATGATGACAAGATTTGTTATAAGGGTTGACCGAGCCATTAAGGGAAAAACGGTCAACTAGGCCAAAAAGCTACCGGGACGAACTCAAAATGTCCCGGAAGAAAACTTGAGATTTGGAAACATTATTTAGAATGTTCGCAAAGGTTATTGGTTTGATACCCAGAGCCGGTGTGGTCGGAAAAGGCGACCGGCCCACCAAGGGCAAAACGGTTATTTCGCACCAAGTTTGCCGAAACTAACTCGAAATGATTCGGAAAGATAATGGAAGGTCGAGAATACTATGAGAAGCATTCTTAGGAGGTTACCGGTTTGATACCTAGAGCCGGTGTGGTTCCCGGGGCTTTTAGATTCCTAGGGGCAAAATGGTCATCTAGCTTCTAGTGGGCCTTACAGGCCCGGGAAGCAACCGGTGGACTAAATTGAGTTTAGAAGTCCGGTTAGAGTCTGAATATACGTGTGATATGCAAAAATGAACCCAGTCGGGCCGGAGATTGCCGAGCGGGCAAAAATGAGGTGCTTACATTAAGGAAAGATTTAAAAGTTTAAGTTTAGGAAACTTAAGGTTTAGAAAAGTAGGAGATTAGGAAGGATTGGAATTAGGAAAGGTTTGGATTGGGAAGGATTGAGATTCCTATTTCCTAAAACAAAGGATTAGATTTTGTTTCTGAAAGATGTGTTTTGATTTTGTTTCAAAAAACAGAGGATAAAATCTAATTTCCTAAATGGAAAGATTGGATTTGGAAAGGGAAGTTTTAGAAACCCTAGATTTGGAAGACTATAGTTTTGATGCAGAAAATAGGTTTTGGAAACTTATGATTTTGATGTAGAAAACAAGTGGTTTTGGAAACCTAGGTTTTGAGGCCAAAATAAGGGATTGAAAATCATGTTTTTGAGAAGGAAAATTAGGGTTTCCTAATCGTGGGTTCTAGGGAATTTAAAGATTTTAGAAAGTGGGTTTTTGGAAAGTAACACTTTGAGAGAGATTTTGGAAAGGGAATTTTTGGAAGGAAATCATTGGAAAGAGTTTTTAGGAAAGAGATTTAGGGAGCGTTTTCTAAGAACGAAACCTAGGAAGTGTTTTTAGGAAAAGAATTTTGAAGAGAGCTTCTTGCAAAGGAGTTTAAAAAGAAGTTTTGAAAAATAGTTTTTTGCAGGGAGCTTTTGAAAACAATTTTGGAAAGAAGATTGGAGAGAGTTTTTAGAAAGCATGTTGAAAAAGGGATTTTTAGAAAGAAATATTTGAAAAAAGAGTTTTTAGAAAGTATATAAAATATCACACTTTCCTAAAGCGATTCTAACCATAAGAAGATTAGAAACCATTTTAAGATAGTAGTTTTGAAAACAACAAAGGTTTTGAAAATATGGACCGTATTGGCCACTTTAAATGTAACACTTTCCTAAAGCAACCCTAGCCATGAAAAGGCTAGAATCACCTTAGCATTGTGATTTTGAAAACAAGTTTTGAAAAAGAAGAATTTGATGCAAGTTCGAAAACGACGTTAATACAAGTTTTGAAAAACGAGTTTGAAAATGAATTTTAGAAGAATGCAAGGTCATGATATGCACAATGCAAATTGGGGTTGTGAACATACAAGGTCAAAGGCTTCACCACATAATCAAGGGGGCCAAACCTACATGGTCTCTGGTTAGACTAAAAGAAAGCCCCCGACACGGTGACTCTCCAATAGCCTAATCCTACATATGGACCGGGAAGTCCCTTGTTTCGAGCATGCAAAGAAAAGGGGGGGAGGGGGGTGGGGAAGAAGATGGGGGATTAAAATAGAAGAAAACCCAAGTGAGTTAGGAGAGAGAAGAGAGGGGGAAGATGCGTAAACTTAAAGAGAAAGCCTACCTTGTGTCTTCTTTATTTTGCTTAGCTTTGCACACTTTGTTTTCTCGCTTTGCTTCGGTCTTCGCTTCAATCTTCAAGAGTTTGTCTTCGATCTTCAAAGCTTCGTAGTTGCAGTAATCCAAGCCTTCAATGGAGGGTTTAAGGCTGGTGTATGAATATATGAGAGTGTATGAGTGTATAGGAGGCTAGGGTTTGGTAAACCTAAAGGAGACTAGGGTTTTGCGAGGCTACGAGCTCTATATATCCAAAAGTAGGGTTTTTAGACTAAGTTTGTTGACCTCTTTCATGCTGGAGGAGGCTCTGTATTTATAGACAAGGGAATGACCTAGCGCCTGTTGCAATGGCGCTAGGCCAAAAATGCTTATGGCACCACTACTAGGGGCGTTAGGCCAAATATTGGCTTAGCGCCACTGCTAGTGGCACTAACCAGTTAGGAAAGTTTTAAGGTCGGCAAGCAACGTATCTTGAGAAGATTTGGGTGCTTGTACTAGTGACTACCATACAATTTTCAACCTAGCTTCACTAGGAGTGACTCCGGAAGGTCCGGGAAGCATTTAAGGGACTGGGAATGGCCCGAAGGCCTGAAAAGGGCAGGAACCCTTAGAATAGGTTCCCGAAGGTAATGGACTTGAAAAATGATGTTAGGGTTTGTTAGAGAGGTCGACCGAGCCATTAGGGGCAAAATGGTCAATCGGGCCGGGAAGCTGCTGGGACGGACCTGGAATGTCCCGGAAGAAGACTTAAGATTTGAAAACATTATTTAGAATGTTGTTAAAGGTAACCGGTTTGATACCCAGAGCCGGTGTGGTCGAAAAAGACGACTAGCCCACTAGGGGCAAAACGGTCATTTTGCACTACGTTTGCCGGAATTAACTCGGAATGATCCGGAAAGATAAAGGAAGCTCAAGAATACTATAAAAAGCATCCTCAGGAGATTACCGGTTTGATACCCAGAGTCGGTGTGGTCCCCGGGGCGCTTGGATGCCTAGGGGCAAAATCGTCATCTTGACCGGAAAGTCTCGGAATTGGCTTGAAACTGGCTAGAAGGCACCTAATCATGCTGGATTGCTTTTAAGACAATCTTGGAAGGGTGGACTTACCATTCTAAAGATTTAGGTATTATCTCAAGAAATGTGCCGAAAAATAGCCTTAGGGGCAGTTTGGTCAATTTTCACCGAAGTGGGCTAGCAGGCACTGGTGTTGACTTGGATTTTGAGTGTTTCTGTCACTTTGACGGCGGTCCTGTGATACAGGGGTTTGTTGGCAATTCCCTATATTGACTGTTGCGATGTTTACGAGTACTTTTGCTACTCTAACGGTTCATGATCATTCCCGAGACTACCTAATCTCGAGAAGCTGCTAAAGGGACTTAGCACTTGAGAAGTCAACTTTCTCGAAAGGCATGCCGAAACAAACATTTCTGTATTGGTGGGCTAGCAGGCGCCAAAGGTGGACCGTTCTACCATCTAGGGGACTTGGGGTCTCGTCCCGGTCGACTGGTTTAAAGGGACTTACCGTTTCGAATAAACTTTCTCCGAAAAACGTGCAGGATTGGATAGACTTACCGTCTCGTGGAATCAACTTTGTTAAGAGAGGGATTGGAATTGGAATTGGAAAGGAGACTTACAGTCTTCGAAAAGATGCGCCTGTTAGAATTAGAAAGGGGACTTACCGTCTTCGAAAAGACGCACCTATGGGAATATGGAAAGGAGACTTACCGTCTTTGGAAAGATATGCCTGATTTAGAATTGGAAAGGCGACTTACGGTCTTCAGAAAGATGCGCCTATGGGATCGGACCGAATAACGCCCACATGGCTGGCCTGTAAAGCGATGAATAGACAAGATTAGACTTGGAAAGTTGATTTGACTCCAAATATGTTCACATTGACTTGAATACAAGTCTGAACGGATCGTAGACTGCTGAGCAGTCAAAAATGAGGTGCTTACAGCTGCCCCTCTTTTTCTGTCTTTGCTTGTCGAAGACAGAAAACGATAAAGTAAGAGTCTCATGTTGACCATGAGGCGGTCAGAGGGATGGATTTCGAAAATTTCTTGACACCGGTAGTGCGAAAATGGATATTGGGCCCAAAAGGCCTTCGAAAATGAGATTTGGAGGGAAAAAGGGCAAAACTGCCCAGAATTTGAAAACTGGCGCCACTAGCAGTGGCGCCTATGAAAGAAAAGGCTTGCAGTGGCGTCAGGCTTAGAAATAAAACCAGAAATATTTCTGGTTTGGCATTGCTGTGGGTTTCGAAAGTTTTTCACAAAACCAACAGGCATTGCAAGGCAGCCGACTTGGACATTGAAGGAGCACCTCTTGAAGACCACGGGTGATTGTTAGAAGGAGACCACATCACCAGAAAAGTCGCCGGAAGAGAAAATTTCGCCAGAGAACTCTGAAAAGTGAGTTTTCAATTTTCTGTTGATTTTGATGTGTAGAATTTCGTTTGAACCATGTGAATAGTAGAAATTGATGTTTTGATATGTTTTGAACATTATGGTGATGTTATTTTTGTATTTTGGTGCTTGTTTGATTGAATTTGAGTGATTTTACGTGATTATGTGAATAGGGTTTTCTGCAGGAATTGATGGTTTGTTCCTACAGGCTTGGGTATTAAGTTTTTTGGCTAGATTTTTATATAATGTGCCTTAGAAAAATGTGTTTAACAACCGTGTGAAGTGTCGTGATTTTTTTGAAAACTCAGTGAATTTTTTATTTCTCGAAAAATAAAAAAATACTTAAAAAATTAGGAAAATGGGAAAACTTAAGAAATTAATGAAATTTTTAGAGTTCAAAATTTAAAAAAAAAGTAGAAATATTTTAGAAAACATTTGAAATGATTTTGAGAAATTTTAGGCTAACTTTGAAAACCATTGATTTATTGAAAAAATAAAACATGTGTTTTGAAAATTTTGAAAAATTAAAAAGTATGCGGGGGTGCTGATGTTATATGACTGTAACGTTGTGAAGTGCACGGTTTGTGTTTTGTGTTGATGTCATGGGTGTTGTAGGGACCATTTTTAAACGAATCTCTGTCAAAATTTTTAGAAATTAGGGAAAGAGTTGGAAAATGTTTAGAAATAAAATCTTTTGGAAGGAAAAAGCCAAAAAACCCTTTTGACATGAAGTTGAAAAATCACAAGGTGTAGGAAATTCATTTTGACTTATTGTTTGAAATCTTTTTATTATTGTTTTTATTATTTTTTTTTCATATTTATTTACTTTATTTTATTATTATCTATCTGCATGCACCGTATATTAACACCTCTTACTTGGCTTACCTTTTCAGGATGGCAGACGCAGGTGATGATGGTTCTGAGAGGAGATGTCGCTCGGGGAATGCGGCTCGGACAGATTCCACTGGCAGTTTAGTCGATCTAGAGGTAGCTGGCGATCTACCGAACGAGCCTCTTCCAATCAGAGCAGACAGGGGAGTAGACCACTTGTTGATCCCTTTCCTCCGATTGAGCAGGCCTTTACGGAGGAGATTGGTGTTGAGGAGGAGGTGTCGGGCCTTGGGAATCAGGTGGCCGGTTATGGGAAAGCCTCCTCTAGACATAGGCAGATGGATGTTGACTTAGGTGACCTGGAGGTACCGGACATCCCACCGCTCGGGAATCTTGCTTATCACCCCGGCGTATATTCTAGATAGCATTTACCCCCTCCTCGAGTACACATAGCTTTTAGAGGGGCTGTTCATCAGGTTTTCATGACCAAGCAGCGAGCTGCTCCATCATATCGTGCCTTCTTGGTTGAGATCGGACTTGAAGCCTTCATGGGATTACAAGGTAACTGCCTGAACCGGCATTTGGTACTAGCGCTTGTTGAGAGGTGGTTCGGGGAGACCGGGACATTCCTTTTTGTCGGCTTCGAATTAGGTCCCACCCCCTTAGATTGGGCGATCATCACAGGGCTTTCCTTCGTTGGATGGCGGATCACTTTGCAGTCAGTTAGTAGAGACAAGGCCTGCATTCTGCTGGACTTGCCACCTCTTGAGTGTTCTGCCTTCCCAGTCTCTTGGCTCAGTTAGGATGACCGTACCTTTGCTGCTAAGCCATCGCCTGCCAAGCGGGATATTATGAGACGGTGACTTGTTTTGTACATCAACTTTAGCTGCTGCTGCAACAACAACAAGTCGCTTGTGCCTTTTCATTTGGTGAGCATATTAGCTGATCTTGGGGCTTTATCGGAGCTGGATTGGGGGTCCTTCTCCTTTGGTTGCTTCCTTCAATCGGTGCGGGTCCGGACTTCTTCTCGTTGGGGCAGCATGACTACTTTCTGGCCCTTTCTTGTCTGGTGGAGCTATGAGTACCTGCGTATTTGTCACCCCGCAGTTGTCGAGGACGACCTTTATCCTCGTGCTTTGAGGTGGGCTCGTGACCGGGTGGCCCAGCGATTGGAGATTACTGACTTTGTGATGCTACGGGCGAACCTGGAGCTGATTGAGGCGAGAGATGTAACTTGGCAGCCCTTCATTGGATCAGTTCATTATGAGACGGTCCGGTACTTGGTCCTGTTGTCCTTGTCGGGGGCTGCTTTTCTCAGTGATGATACTTGTGAGTCTTATTGAGGAGAGCGACACTGGCAGCAGTTTCATGAGGAGTTCCGGTCAGCAGGAGCTCCACCAGAATATATGTTTGGGGCCTTGGTGGCGGGAGTACCTATCCCTTATCAGGAGCGGCAGCCGGGTGCTGAGTTCTTGCTTCCTCTGGATACAGATTATGCTGCGCACTTTGGGGCTCATTCTGTCGATGCCTTCACCCAATTTAAGGTAGTAGTCGAGGAATACACGGTGGGCCGAGAGGTGGTTGACTTATGGCGCCGAGTCTGAGGATATGTGCCCTAGGCTGAGTTTTCTACTCTGAGGGATCGATACTAGATGGAGCGAGATTAGTATTAGGCAGAGGTGCTTCCTTGACGGCTCAAATAGCTTAGATGGGAGGCGGCGGGGTATGTCATCTTTTCTCTTCTTCTTTTTGTTCTGTTGTTGTTTAGTTCTTCTTTCATGTGGCTGATTTCGGTTCTATCTTTCCTGCAGGATGTTGGTGCTTCGAGTAGTTATCCGCCTCCTCCGATGCTGGGTTTTGGGGATTTCGATTCAGATGACATTGACTTTGACCTTTGATAGATGCCCCTTGTGGAGGCTCTAATCATCCTTTGCCCCTATTCCTGAGATGTAATTATGTCATACAGTTTTATTTTGTAAGTTTTTTATAAAGACTGACATTTATGGTATTTAGATGCATGGATAGGCAGAGACATTTATAATTGATTTTTTTGAGCTAAGTATATGATCAGATGCATGTGATGGATGATGATGCATATTTATTACATGAGTCGACATTAAACTATGTTGGTGACTTCTGTTTCTACTGAGAGTTATGTCCTATATATGCAAAGCTCATGCCGATTTTTTTTTTTTTTGAAAATGTATGCACATATTAGAAATACATTAACTAACAGAATGACAAGGGGTGCTGTCAAACTCAATATCTTTGGAATGGCAACACTTTCCTTTTCGGGGGTCTACCTTACCTTAATTGGATGATAGCACTTCATAACTTTCTCAACGTTCCGACCCTCTCCGATTCTCTATTTCAGGGTTAGTGTATGGGATTATTGGGCTGAAACTCTTAACTCTCGAGGTTTTAGCAACAGCTTTCCCGACCTTCAGCAGAGTAATAAGTAGCCAGTCCTTTCAATCTGAGGAGACTTTGTTTATGACCATAATGTAGGCTACGTTATGGGGTTTTAGAAACAACGAGATATACAAGCTCAAATTCGATGTTGTTTTCAGCAGGATTTAGATCCATACGATCCTTGACTATTTTTCATTAGGGTTAGCGTCCTTCTTTAGCTTTGGCAGCGTGGCTAGCTCATTTAGATCAATCAACCCGTTTTCAATCAGAGTGGACTTTAGTAGGGTTGTAATGTAGGCCATGGTTTTGGGGGTTTTGCAAGAAAGGGTAAAGGCTCAAACCTATTGTTTCTACTAGGTTTCTTTGTAACCTAGGATCACCTTTAAATTTTCTTCTTGCTTTTACTATATTCTTCTCAGGGTGAAAATGACTCTTTTCTTTCACCCTTTCAGTATAAACATGACTTTCTTCTTCTTTTTTTTTTTTTTTTATTATGCTTTTTAAGATGGCACATTCGTGGCTTTCTTTAGGTTTTTGTTTTTTGCTTTTTTTTTTTTTTGTCCTTTTCCCCCTTGACAACTCTTTTCCTTTGCTTTTTTTTTTCTTTTTCTTTTTATCTCTTTTCTTTCCTTTTTTTTTTTTGAAACAAATCATTCTACAACCCTTTTTTCCTTAGCCGTTCAATCTAACCCAATGTGGGCAGTGATCCCTAGGTTAGGGTTTTCTCGAAAAAGATAAGTGGCTCAACAGGTTTGGCAAGGGGTTGCTTCTGAGTGTATGGAAAATGAAATGAGGGTCTCTCTTCACTTTAAACTAGATTGCTTGATCTATAGAGCTTTCAATACTATCCTAGCAAGATAGAGGTGGATACCACTTCTAGAATTCTCAACTATTGTCTACTCCAGTGTGGGGAGGACAGTCTTGGATCGGAGTTGACAAAGAAAATTTCGTTTGTTCCAAGGCTCTAGGGGTTAAACAAAGGGAATATAAACACTTGTTCTTTGACATAGGGAAATGAAAGGTGGCTCCTCTTCACTTTGATAATCTAGCCACGCATCGCTTAGCTTCAGTGTCTTGCAAGTATTCCTTTTGGGTAGTATCCTCACTCATCCAAGAACTCTCTTTTTTTGCAAAGCTGATCATTGAGGGAGTGGTTAGCTCATGCTATCATTCCTTCAAGTCAAACTGACCCCTAAGATAAATCATGGCCGTTGCGTAGCAAGTAGTTACCATTCACAACAGAAACGAAGGCAACAACAATGAATAAAAAGAGTTAATCATTTTATCTTATCAATGAAAAGCATATAGTTCTATTTTAAATAAACAAAAATGCAGCTATTAAGGACAAAAATATAAAAGGGATAGAAAGAGGGTGGGTAAAAACACCCCTCTCTTGTACGCTCTTAATGGAAACTCATTTCAATGTGGCCTTGGGACAATGCCCACGTCTTCGATACTCCACTCGTGATTCAGGTCCTTGGCCAGGGCAAGACAGGCAAAGGCTTCTTCTAGAGCTTCGAACATGTTGACGGTGATAGTGCAGTTGGTAGCTTCATTGATCTCCTTCTTGTTCCTTGTAAGAGGTCCTTTTGGAAATAGGGTGGCTAGTTCACCCCTTTCTAACTCGAACGGTTCTGTCTGTACTCTTGGCTTCTTTACCCCCAGCTCATTTCTTTATAGTTGTACTTAGTTGCAGGCCAAGGGTTCTCTAGTAAGTGACGTTCCGCCGCGGCATACTTTGGATGCAGAAACTCAGCACCCCATCCATTAACAGGCATGTTTTCAGTAGGATCTTCTTCCGAAAACACTGGCTCCTCAACTGGCCAATTAGAAGCATCAGGCACGTCATGAGGGTTCTAGAGATAGATCAGGCATAATGGGAAGTCTTCCTCCCAGTCATCTTCTTCATCGGTCTCCTAATCGTCCTCATAATCTTCGGCCTTGGGCTCATCAAACTCTCCCTTGCCTTCCATTTCTACTAGTATTAGGTTGACAATGTGATCCGGCAGAGAGTTAGTGGTCACATTAGGGGCCGGAGCAGGTTTTACTGGCTGCAGATCAATGATCTTATTGTCGATCAACTCCTGAATTTTGTGCTTGAGAGCAAAGCAACTTTCGGTGTTATGCCCTTGCCCACCCGAATGGTATTCACATGCAAGGGTGGCATTAAAGGTTGTGGGTAGAGGGCTTGGCAATGGGCGAGCAGGTATGGGCTTCAGGATATTGTTCTTCAGCAAGTTATGGTAGGCTTCAGTTTGGGTACAGGCTAAGATGTCGAAGGGAGGGATATGTCTAGCAGGTCAATTAAAGTTGGGTCGTGCCCCGGTGGGGCCATAGTTAGGGGGTTGGAACAGGCATGGTTAAAGTGGGTAAGGGTAGGACAGGGTGTGATTGTATTGGTGGACAGTATTGGGGTGGTTGGCCAGGCAGGATGGCAGAAACTTCACTTTCCTTCCTGATTGTTCCCTTTGTAGTAGCCACTCTCTTGACTATGTTGGTGGTATTTTCTCTAGTCTGGGCGTAGGGGTCCGTAATCCTCCCTATCTTGAGGCCGTTTTCTATCATCTCCCCCTACATGATGAGCTCGGAGAAGCATTTTCCTACACTTGTGCAGAGCTTATCATAGTATATACCTTGAAAAGTGTGCACAAATACATGTATGTACTCCTTCTCTTCCAATGAGGGATTGACTTGTGTGGCTGCTTCTCTCCATCTCAGGGCATACTTATTGAAGCTTTCCTTTTCACCCTTGTGTCATGCCTAAATTTTTCACACTCAAGGAATACACACACAAGCGGGAAAAATACTGTACTCTCTCGTTAGAACTCATCCTCCTAGAAGAATGAGTGCGACTAGGTTTGAATTGAAAATAGATTTGAATAAAGGGCTTTTGGAAAACATTTGGAGTCACCACCTAACTTGATTAAGGCGAGTTTGGTCACCTAAAAACTAAGCATAATCCGAAGACTACACTTAGGGTTTTTGAAAATTTAAAATACTTCCTCAAGAGAGGGTTTCCAGGAAAACAGGTTGTTTGGCAACCTTTAGAAAATAATTAAGCCCTTTTTGAAAATAAACTCCATTTAGGTCTTTGAAAACAGTGATTCTAGGTTCGAAGGTTGGTTACGTGTAGGGAAGACGCACTAAGCCATCACCCTACCCCGCCCTTGCAATACCGACATGTCTATTTACCCTAGATTCACCTATGAGAGTCTTCAACTAACAAATGTTCAATCCTATCCACTTTAGAAAAATAACGTTTTAAAAGACATGATGCATGATATGCAAGTGCAAGAAAAGAAAGTTGGAAAATAGATTTGGAAAGAAATTGATTTGAAAGAAATTTGAAAAGACAAATTTGAAATTGGAAAGTTTTAAAAATTAGAAATAGAGATTTTGAAATAGAAATTGGAAAACGATTGTGAATTTGAGATTTGAAAAAGGTTGTGACCGCACCCATGAGGGTTGCCTACGTATCCTTTTTGAGGAATCAGGTCAGTCGTAGTTCGGACAAAAGTCCGATAGAAAAATAGAAGGTTTGATTAGAAAAAGAAATTGAATTGGAATTTGGATTTGATTTGAATTTAGAATAGACAATTAGAATTTCAAATGGAAGAATAGAGACCCTAGACCGAGGAAGATAGGACTTAGAAAGGACTCGAGATTAAGAAAGACTTGACTCGAATGGTGGACTTGGAAGATCAAAGAAAGATTGGATTTAGGAAGGGTTAAAATTAGGAAAGGTCTGATTTAGGAAAGTTTCAAAATAGGAAAGTGTCATTTTTGGAAAGTTTCATTTTAGGAATGTTTCAATTTAGGAAAGTTTTCAAATTAGGAAAGTTTTGAAATTAAAAAAGGTTTTGAAATTAGGAAAGGTTTCGTTTTAAGAGAGTATTGAAATTTGAAAAGTTCTGAATTTAGAATGTTTTGAAATTGGGAAGTTTTGAAAGTTGGAAAGTTTAGAATTTAAAAAGTTTTGAATTTAGAAAGTTTTAGGTTTTGGAAAGATTTAAAGTTTAGGGAAGTTTAGAATTTTAGAAAGATTTAAAGTTTGAGTTTTAAAAATTCTTGAAATTAGGAAAGCTTTTGAGTTTAAGAAGGGTTTGAAAACTTAGATTTGGAAAGTTAAGATTTGGAAAGGGATGGAATTAAGAAAGGTTTGAAGGCTTAAAGTTTAAGGAAAGATTTAAAAGTTTAAGCTTAGGAAACTTAAGGTTTTGGAAAGTACTAGATTAGGAAGGAGTTGAATTAGGAAATATTTGGGTTTAGAAGGATTGGGATTCCTATTTCCTAAAGCAAGGGATTGGATTTTGTTTCTAAAAAGAGATGTTTTGATTTTGTTTCCAAAAACGGAAGATAGGATCAAGTTTCTTAAAGGGGAGATTGGGTTTGGTTTCCTAAAGGGAAGATTGGATTTGGCATGGATTTGAAAAGATGGAGTTTTGAAAATTCTAGTTTTGGGAAGACTACAGTTTTGATGCAGAAAAGGGGTTTTGGAAATATATATAGTTTTGATGTAGAAAACGAGAGGTTTTGGAAACCTAGGTTTTGAGGCCAAAGTAAGGGATTAGAAATCATGCTTTTGGGAAGGAAAATTAGGGTTTCTTAATTGTGGGTTCTTGGGTTTGACTTGGACTTGAAAGAAAGAGATTTTTTGGAAAGTGAGTTTTTGGAAAAGGGGATTTTTGGAAGGGAATCCTAGAGAAGAGTTTCTAGAAAGTGAATTTTGAAAAGAGAGAGTTTTTGAAAAGAAATCCTAGTAAGGAGTTTTTAGGAAGAGATTTTTGGGAAGAGTTGTTTAGGAAGGAAACGTGAGGAGCGTCTTTGGAGAGTGAACTTTAAGGTAAGCATTTTTGGAAAGGAGCTTTTAGGAAAGATGTTTTTGGAAAGAGATTGTTGGAAAGGAGTTTTTGAAAAATAATTTTGGAAAGGAGATTGGGGATAGTTTTCTAAGAAAGAAACCTATGGAGTGTTTTTAAGAAAGGAATTTTGAAGAGGGTGTTTTGGAAAGGAGTTGAAAAGAAAGTTTTGAAAATAGATTTTTAGAGGGAGCTTTCAAAAACAATTTTAGAAAGAAGACTAGAGAGAGTTTATGGAAAGTATGCAGGAAAAGAGATTTTTAGGAGGAGAATTTTGAGAAGAGTTTTTTCGAAAGTATATAAAATACCTCACTTTCCTAAAGCGATTCTAACCATAAGAAGATTAGATCCACTTTAAGATAGTAGTTTTGAAAACAACAAAGATTTTGAAAATATGGACCATTTTGGCCACTTTAAATGTAACATTTTCGTAAAGCAATCCTAACCATGGAAAGGCTAGAATCACCTTAGGATTGTGATTTTGAAAACAAGTTTTGAGAAAGAAGATTTTGATGTAAGTTTTTGAAAACAAGTTTAATGCAAGCTTTTAAAAACAATTTTGAAACAAACATTGGTGGAATGCAAGATCATGATATGCACAATGCAAATTGAGGTCGTGAACATATATGGTTAAAGGTTTCACCACATAATCAAGGGGGTCGAACCCACGTGGTCTCCGGTTAGACTAAAAGAAAGCCCCCGACATCGTGACTCTCCAATAGTCTAATCCTACACATGGACCGGGAATTCTCTTGTTTCAAGCATGCAAAGAAGGGGGGGGGGGGGGAAGAAGATGGGGGATTAAAATAGAAGAAAACCCAAGTGGGTTAGGAGAGAGAAGAGAGGGGGAAGATGCGCAAACGTAATTAAGAAGCCTACCTTTTGTCTTCTTTATTTTGCTTAGCTTTGCGCGCTTTGCTTTGCTTGTCTTGCTTCGGTCTTCACTTCAGTCTTCAAGAGTTTGTCTTCAATCTTCGAAGCTTCAAATTGCAGTACTTCAAGTCTTCAAAGGAGGTTTTGGTGGCTAGTGTATGAGTGTATAGAAGTATATGTGAGTGTATAGGAGGTTAGGGTTTGTGTATGGAGGCTAGGGTTTGGAAACATAAAGGAGACTAGGGTTTGGAAACCTAAAGGAGACTAGGGTTTTGGGAAGCTACGAGCTCTGTATATGGAAAAGTAGGGTTTTTAGACTGAGTTTGAGGACCTCTTTCATGCCGGAGTGTCGCGCCCAAATTTTTCGCAGTCGAGGAATACTCACCCAAGCGGGAAAAATGTTGTACTCTCTCGTTAGAACTCACCCTCCTAGAAGAATGAGTGCGACTAGGTTTGAATTGAAAATTGGTTTGAATAAAGGGCTTTTGAAAAAGATTCGGAGTCGCCACCTAACTTGATTAAGGTGAGTTAGGTCACCTAAAAACTAAGAGTAACCCGAAGACTACACTTAGGGTTTTTGGAAAAAGGTTTTTGAAAATATCTCCTCAAGAGAGAGGGTTTTTAGGAAAACAGGTTGTTTAGCAACCTTTGGAAAATATTTAGCCCTTTTTGAAAAAATAACTCCTTTTGGTCTTTGAAATCAGTGATCTAAGTTCGGAGGTTGGTTACGTGTAGGGAAGACGCACTAAGTTATCACCCTACCCCGTCCTTTCGGTACCTACATGTCAATCTACCCTAGATTCACCTATGAGAATCTTTAACCAACTATAATTCAACCCTATTCACTTTGAAAAAGAATGTTTAAAACGAAACTAATATGATGCATGATATGCACGTGCAAGATGAAAGAATCGGAAAATAGAAATTGATTTGAAAAGAAATTGATTTGATTTGAAAATAGACTTGAAGAAATAGAATTGAAATTGGAAAGTTTGAAAATTGAAAGTAGAAATTTGAAAATAGAAATTTTGAAATTGGAATTTGAGATTTGAAAATATTTTGGAAACTACACCCATGAGGGTGGAATTGAAAGTTTGAAAAGTGTTGTGACCGCACCTATGAAGGTTGCCTACGTATCCCTTTGGGAGAATCAGGTCAGTCGTAGTTTGGACCGGAGTCCAATTGAAAATAGATTGATTTGAAGAGAGAAATTGGATTAGAAGAAAGAAGTTGAATTGAAAACTGGATTTTATTTGGGATTAGAAGAGGAGATTGAATTTGAAAAGATTGGAATTGCTTTGGAAAGTTGATTTGGAAAGACTTGGTTTTGGAAAGATGGAGGTTTAGGAAACCAAGACTTAAGAAAGATAGGAGACCTAGGAAAGACTTGAGATTAAAAAAGATTAGATTGGAATGTTGGATTTGGAAAGATCTTGAAAGATTTGGAAACTTGAAATTTAGGAAAAATTTAGATTAGGAAAGTTTCGAATTAGGAAAGTGTCATTTTTGGAAAGTTTGAAATTAGGAAAGTTTTGAATTTAGGAAAGTTTTAGGTTTAGGAAAGTTTTGAATTTAAGAAAGTTTGGAAATTGGAAAATTTTGAAAATTGGAAAGTTTTGTTTTAGGAAAGGTTTGAAAAAGAAAAGTTTTCAATTTAGGAAATGTTTGAATTAAGAAAGTCTTAAATTAAGAAAGTTTTGAGTTTAGGAAAGTTTTAGATTTGAAAAGATTTTGAAGTTTTGAAAAGTTTAGAATTTAGAAAGATTTTAGGTTTAGAAAGATTTAACTTGAGAAAGTTTCAAATTTAGAAAGTTTTGAATTTGTAAAGATTTGAAATTTAGAAAGTTTAAGATTTAGAAGGTTTTAGAGTTTTAGAAAATCTTGAGATTAGGAAAGGTTTGAATTTAGGAAAGATTTGAAAATTTAGATTTGGAAAGTTAAGATTTGGAAAGGGGTAGAATTAGGAAAAAGTTGAATTAGGAAAAGTTTTGAATGTTGAGTTTTAAAATTTAGGGAATATTTTTATGTGCAAGTTTTGGAAACTTAAGATTTAGGAAAGTGGAGGATTAGGAAGGATTTGAATTAGGAAAGATTTGGATTTGGAAGGGATTGGATTTGGTTTCTAAAAGAAAAGATTTGATTTTGTTTCCAAAAATGGAGGACGGGATCTAGTTTCCTAAACGGAGAGATTTGATTCGGTTTCCTAAAGGGAAGGTAGGATTTGGCTAGGATTTGGAAAGGGAGATTCTAGAAACCCTAGATTTGGAAAATTATAGTTTCGGCGTAGAAAATAGGTTTTGGAAACGTGTATGGTTTGGATGTAGAAAACATGAGGTTTTAGAAACCTAGGTTTGGGGTAAAGTTTGAAAATCATGTTTTTGGAAAGAAAATTAGGGTTTCCTAATTGTGGGTTCTAGGGCTTGACTTGGGCTCTAAAGAAAGAGTTTTTTGGAAAGTGCATTTTTGGAAACGAAGGTTTTCTAGAAGGGAATCCTAGGGAGGAGTTTTTGGAAAGTGAATTTGAAGATAGAGTTTTTGAAAAAAGATTTTAAAGAGAAGGAGTTTTGGAAAGTGTGTTTTTGGAAACATAGATTTTGAGAGGAAAAATCCTAGAGGGGAGTTTCTAGAGGGAAGATTTTGGAAAAGAGAGTTTTTGGAAAGATTTTTAGGGAGCGTTTTTAGAAAGTGAATTTTTAGGAGAGAGAGCTTTGGAAAGGAGTTGGAAAGGGGAGTTTCGAAAAATAGATTTTGGAAGGGAGTTTTTGAAAACAATTTTTGGAGAAGAGAGTTTTAGGAAAGTATGTTGAAAAAGAGATTTTTAGGAAAGGATTTTTGAAAAGAGAGTTTTTAGAAGGTATGAAAACATCTCACTTTCCTAAAGCAATTCTAGCCATAAGAGGGCTAGAATCACTTTAAGAAAGTGGTTTTGGAAAACAATAAGATTTGAAAATATAGACCAAAAAGGTCACTTTTAATGTAACACTTTCCTAAAGCAACCCTAGCCATGGAAAGGCTAGAATCACCCTAGGATTGTGTTTTGAAAACAAGTTTTTGAAAAAGAGATTTTGATGCAATTTTGAAAACAAGTTTGAAAACAACTTTGAAAACGGTTTTTGGAAGATGCAAGACTATGATATGCACAATGCAATTTGGGGTCGTGAACATACAAGGCTAAGGCTTCACCACATAATCAAGGGGGCCGGACCCACGTGGTCTCTGGTTAGGCTAGAAGAAATCCCCCGACACGGTGACTCTCCAACAGTCTAATCCTACACATGGACCGGGAGTCCCCTTGTTTCAAGCATGCAAAGAAAGGGGGGGGAAAGAGATGGGGGATTAAAATAGAGAAAACCCAAGTGGGTTGGAGAGAGAAGATAGAGGGGGGAAGTACAGAAAATTAAAGAGAAAGCCTACCGTATGTCTTCTTTATTTTGCGCGCCGTGCTGTTTTCGGTCTTCGGTCTTTGTCTTGATCTTCACCTTCAGTCTTCAAGAGTTGTCTTCAAGCTTTTGATGGCAGCTCTTCCGATCTTCAAAGGATGGTTGAAGGCTAGGGTATGAGTGTACGGGGGTGTGTATGAGTGTATAGGAGGCTAGGGTTTATGTATGGTGGCTAGGGTTTGGGAAAACCTAGGGAGGCTAGGGTTTAGGAGGTGCTCAAGCTCTGTATATCGAAATATAGGATTCTTAGGTTAAGTTTCCAGACCCCTTTCACGTTGAATGAGACTCTGTATTTATAGAAGGAGGATAAACCTGGCGCCTGTTGCAGTGGTGCCAGGCCAAATTCTACACTAGCGCCACTAGTAGTGGCACCAAGCCATTTTTTAGCTTGGCGCCACTAGTAGTGGCGCCTGTTGCAGTGGTGCCAGGCCAAATTCTACACTAGCGCCACTAGTAGTGGCACCAGGCCATTTTTTAGCTTGGCGCCACTACTAGTGGCGCCAGGCAATTAGGAAAGGTTTAAGGTCGGCATGCAACGTCTCTTTGACTAGATTTGGGCGCCTGTACTAGTGACTACCATGTAAATTTTAGCCTGGCTTCACTAGGAGTGACTCCGGAAAGTCCGGGAATGACCCGGGGGGCCGGAAAGGAACAGGAACACTTAAAATAGTGTCTTGGAGATATTTGACTTGAAAAATGAAGATAGGATGTGTCGGAAAGGTCGACCGAGCCTTTAGGGGCAAAACGGTCAATCGGACTAAGAAACTGTCGGGGCGAACTCGGATTGTCCCGGAAAAAGACTTGGGATCTACAAACATTATTTAGAACGTTCTTAGAGGTTGCCGGTTTGATTCCCAGAGCCGGCGTGGTTAGAAAAGGAGACTGGCCCACTAGGGGCAAAACGGTCATTTTGTGTCGGGTTTTCCAGAATTGACTCGAAATAGTCCGGAAAGGTAAAGGAAGGTTGAGAATACTATAAAAAGTATTCTCGGGACATTACCGGTTCGATACTCAAAGCCGGTATGGTCGAAGAAAGAGACCGGCCCTCTAGGGGCAAAACGGTCATTTTGTACGGGGTTGGCCGGAACTGACTCGGAATGATCCGAAAAGGTAAAGGAAGGTTGAGAATACTATAAAAAGTATTCTTGAAACATTACCGGTTTGATACTTAAAGCCGGTATGGTCGAAGAAGGAGACCGGCCCTCTAGGGGTAAAACGGTCATTTTGTACTTGGTTGGCCGAAACTGACTCAGAATGATCCAGAAAGGTAAGGGGAGGTTGAGAACACTATAAAAAGTATTCTCAGGAGGTTACCGGTTTGATACCCAGAGCCGGTGTGGTTCCCGGGGCATTTGGATGCTTAGGGGCAAAATGGTCATCTTGACCGAAAAGTCTCGGAAAAGGTCCTAATGGTAATCTGGTCATTTTTCACCGAAGTGAGCTAACAGACACTGGTGTTGACCTGGGCTTTGAGTGTTTCTGCCACTCTCACGGTGTGAGTATTTCCGCTACTCGGACGGGGTTGATGATTTGGGAGTATTTCCGCTACTCTAACGGCTTTGTGAGTGTTTCCGCTACTCTAATGGCTTTGTGAGTAGTTTTGCTACTCAGAGCGTCTCGAGGAATAAACTGTCTCGAGAGAGGGACTGGAAGGGGTCTTACCGTCTCTGAAGAGATGTGCCTGGATTGGAGTCGTCTCGAGGAATAAACTGTCTCGAGAGTGGGATTGGAAAGGGGTCTTACCGTCTCCAAAGAGACGTGCCTGGGTTTTGAGTGTTTCCGCCACTCTAACAATTTTGTGAGTACTTCCGCTACTCTAACGGTTTTGTGAGTGTTTCCGCCACTCTAACGGGTTTTGTGAGTAGTTTTGCTACTCGGATCGTCTCGAGGAATAAACTGTGTCGAGAGTGGGACTGGAAGGGGCCTTACCGTCTCCGAAGAGATGTGCCTGGATTGGAGCCGTCTCGAGGAATAAATTGTCTCGAGAGTGGGATTGGAAAGGGGTCTTACCGTCTCCGAAGAGACGTGCCTGGATTGTGAGTGTTTCTGCCATTCTAACGATTTTGTGAGTACTTCCGCTACTCTAACGGTTTTGTGAGTGTTTTCGCCACTCTAACGGTTTTGTGAGTAGTTTTGCTACTCGGACCGTCTCGAGGAATAAACTGTCTCGAGAGAGGGACTGGAATTGGAATAAGAAAGGACAATGCCCCTAAGGGCATTTTGGTCATTTTGCCTCTATTTGGGCTTGACAGGCCCGCGAAGCGATGGAAAGACGGAATTTGGACCTAGAGGATTGGTTTCGATTGGAATATGCCCAAAATGACTTGAAAATGAGTTTGGATGGAGTGTAGATTGTCGAGCGGTCAAAAATGGGGTGCTTACAGCTGCCCCTCTTTTTCTGTCTTTGCTTGTCAAAGACAAAAAACGATAAGAGTAAGAGTCCCATGTTGACTGCGAGGCAGTCGGAGGGACGGACACTGAGATTCTTTCAACAACGGGGGTCGAAAACGGATAACAGACCAAAAAGGCCTTTGAAAATGAGTTTTGGCGGGAAAAAGGGCAAAACTGCCCAAAATTTATAACTGGCGCCACTACTTTGGCAGAAATAACTGGCGCCTCTACTAGTGGCGCCAGGTTTAAAGTTAAAACCAGAAAATTTCTAGTTCGAACAGCCGCGGCACTTTGAAGAAATTTCGCAAACTCGTGAGGCATTACGAGGAATCAATCTTGGAAATTGAAGGAGCACTCCTTGGGGACCACGGGTGATTGCTGGAGGGAGTCCACGTAGCCGAAAAAGTCGCCGGAAGTGAAGATTTCGCCGGAGAACTTCCAAAAGGTGAGTTTTCAAATTTTGTTGATTTTGATGTGTAGAACTTCGTTTGAATCATGTGAATAGTGAAAATTAATGTTTTGAACACTTTGGTGATGTTGTTTTTGCAATTTGATGGTTGTTTGATTGAATTTGAGTGATTTTTCATGATTATGCAAAGAGAGCTTTCTGCAGGACTAGGGGATTTGTTCTTATAAGCATGGGTATTAGGTTTTCTGGCTATGTTTTTGTGCAATGTGTCGTAGAAAAATGTGTTTAACAACCGTATGAAGTTTCGTGATTTTTTGAAAACTCGGTGAATTTTTGATTTTTTGAAAATTAGAAAAATATTTAGAAAATTAGAAAAAATTAGGAAATTCAAGAAATTGATGAAATTTTTAAAGTTTGAAATTTGAAAAAATGTAGGAATATTTTGAAAACATTTGAGGTGATTTTGAAAAATTTTGGAAGCCTTTTGAAAACCATTGATTTATTTGAAAAATAAAACATGAGTTTTGAAAATTTTGAAAAATTGGAAAGTGTGCACGAGTGCCATTGTCATGTGATTGTAGCGTTGGAAGGTGCATATTTCGTGTTTTGTGTTGATGTCATGGGCGTTGTAGGGGCCATTTTTAAATGAGACTCTGCTGAAATTTTTAGAAATTATGGAAAGAGTTGGTTAAAATCTCAAAAATAAAATCTTTTTGAAGGGAAATGGCAGAGAACCCTTGAGATGTGATTTGGAGTTGGAAAACCAAGACATGTGAAAATTTTGTTTTTGATTTGTTATTCAAAATCCTTTATTTGTTTTGTGTTATTTGTTTGTTTTATTTTACTGTTATTTAAACTGCATGAATGGTATATTTACATCACTTACCTTGGCTTACCTTTTTAGGATGGCAGATGCAGTTTTGAGTCGGCTGAGAGCCTGGCATAGTAGTTACCCTCCGGATGAGCAGGATATCTTTCATCGGTCCTTTGGTCGGGTGGCCTCGCATTTATCAGTGCAGCTTATTCCTGGACTCATGGAGGTAGTGATCCCTTTCTGGCAGTCAGACTTGTCTCTTTTCCGTTTTGGAGAGTGTGAGCTTACCCCTACTCCTCACGAGTATGGGTTCCTTCTTGGTTTCCGAGATATTTCTGCTAACATTGTGGGACCCCTTTTTCCAGATGGTTGTATCACAGTGGTTTCATCCCAGCTCGGATTCAGACGCGCAGTTCTTTTGTCTTCTTCTTTGCCCCAGTTTCCTTATGTCCCAGCAGAGTTCCTCTTTTCCCGTTTTGAGTTTCCTACGGGCATGCGAGTTCATTCAGGTGAGTGGCACACCTCCCAGGATTGGGCTATTTCTCGTATGGTTGCCTTAGCCTTGCTTCTGCTGAACTTCTTGGTGTTCCCCCGAGACGATGATTTAATGGACTGTCGACTCTGTGCACCACTGGCCTTGATCCGTACGGGACATTCCTATGCTCTTATGATTGTAGGGGAGATCTTCGTGAGTCTTACGAGATTTCAGCAGTCCCTTGACGCTCGTTTCCACGGATGCACTACTCTCTTCCAGCTCTGGGCGATCAGTCATTTGTTTGTTACACCTTTATTTCAGCACACGTGGTATCCTGAGCTCGATCATGTATATTCCCTGGCGAGATCTCAGGGTGTCATGGCAGATGAGGGGAGATTTCCGTAGACCGCTGCATCCTAGGCTGACTATCTTTAGAGCATGAGGTCAGGCACAGTCAAGTGGTATTCAGGGCTGGTTGGTAGATATTGCTTGAGAGTTCAGTCTTCTAGGAGAGCTTTCGTGCCCCTAGCAGGCCTGCAGGGCATTGCCCCTTTTTTCGGGATTCGGGTTCTACGACAGCTTGGTAGGAGTCAGGATATCCCTTTTCTAGCTTCTGCAGCCGAGTTTACTCTTGTCTTTAAGGCGTCGATTCCTAGAGCATTGGTGGAGAAAGTTATGGATATATGGAGATCTTTGCTTCCTCATGTTGATGATGATGGTCCCTTCTCTGACATGCCCCCTGCGACCGAGGCCTATCATTACTGGCTTCGACACTACGTGTTGGGTCCTAGTAGACTTGGGGATCTTCTCATTGAGACTCCTTTACCTCCTGTAGGGTATACCGACTTCTTGACTGCTATGATTGTTCAAGGGCGTCGCCACAGACGGGAGAACCGTCGTCTGATACGGATGTTGCATGACCGATTGAGGATGAGAGACGCTGAGGTAGTTTTACTAGAGAGGCGGTTAGCAGCAGCTAGATCGACACATGATGACCCACCTTCGGGTGCTGCGAGGGCCCACAGGCGACCACATGGCGTTCCAGGCAGCTCTCCTTCCCTGGAGGGTGATGTGATGGATGGCCCGTCCTTGCGGGAGACTGTGGAGTCCCTTACTCGAGAGAGGGACATGCTTCTAGCTAGATGTGTGGACTATGAGCGAGGCCGGCCTGGGTCTTCTGTTGCTGGTACTTCTTCGACTGCTCCCCTTGTGACCGGCGAGCCAGTGGATCCTTGCTTAGCTGATTCCTCCTCTGATGACGACGGGGAGCGATATATTTTTGCCCCTCACTCTTAGATTTGCTGATTTATGCATTTATAGAAAAACATACTTTGTTTAGTGTTATGCCTCTTTTATCTTATGAATTCATGACCTCCCGTGCTTTTGGTATGATTTTCTGCATGATTAGTATAGTAAAAAATTTAGGAAAAATTAAATGAGAATTGCAGTTTAATGAAAAATAACTCCCCTTTGTTTGATTCATTGACTCACTGATTGTTCTGTGAAAGGGACCTCTGCTTCTTTTAACCCTAACTGGGCTAAACCGGAGAATGCCTTTCGAGACGCCTTTCGACTTTTACACCGTTGCTTTCATACCTTAACTTCCGGGGAATGTGGTAGCTCGAGCTATTTCTTATATCTAAATCCCTTGTTCTTACCTCCCTTTTTTTTTTTTTTTTTTTTGGCTATTTTTGCTACTAGTGCCCCTGAGGGTTTTCACCAGTCCCAACTCTGTCATTTTTGCACGAAGGCGCCTTTGCAGGTTTTCGCCAGGGTCGACAGTTTTGTATCTTGCCACATCCCTACCTTTTTACCTACGGCGCCCTTTCGGGTTTTCACCGTATCCTTGGGAAGCGCTTAACTTTTCTCTCTTCTTTCTCTCTCTTTCCTCAGCTTGGTCTCGGATTTCTGTTGAGAAGCCCCTAAACGCTACTTGCATCATTCTCCAGCTCATGGCATATTTAGTAAGCTCATTTGGACTAATCGATTTAATTCCAATCTGAGAAGACTTTTAGGGGTTATGGTATTGGTATTTACTTTTGAAAGAAAAAGAAAAGGCTCAAGCCTACCACTCTACTAGTGATCACCTTTTTGGTTCAACGACACTTTTCCTGTATATTCCCATCTCTCCTTGGGTATCTCATTGCACGCCCCTTTTTTTTTTTTTTTTTGCCAATGACGTTAATACCAGTATTTGTGCAAACTTCAAGGCTATTTTTTTTAAATATTTTTTTATGTTTTTTAGTGCCTCTACTAAACATGATCACTTTATTGGGGGGGAATGCTCCTGAAAGAAAGTAACCGGCTCTAAAGGTTTGGCAAAGGTTACGTATATATGCATTTTAATTGGACAGAAAATGAAATAAGGGCCCCTCGTCATCTTGGAATTAGATTGTTTAGTCCATAGAGTTTTAACCTTAAAACACTACCTTATTGATTAATGGAGAATGAGGAGAGTAGGTTTTATTGCTTCTTTACAGAAACCAAAAGGTCTAGCTTTCGGAATCATATATAGTAGCGTTTGACAGCATCTGAATTCAATGGGCTAGGAAATTCTTGGCCATCCATTTCCTCCAAAACGAGAGCTCCTCCAGATAAGACTTTCTTTACCATGAATGGCCCTTTGTAGTTTGGAGCAAACTTTCCCTGTGCCGTCTCCTGATGGGGGAACACCTTCTTGAGCACCAAATCTCCCGACTGGAATGATCGAGGTCGTACCTTTTTGTCAAATGCTCTGGTCATTCGCCTTTTGTAACATTGAGCGTGATAAACTGCAGCTAACCGCTTCTCATCCAGCAAACAAAGTTGGGCATATCGGTCTTTAATCCATTCTGCTTCGTCTAACTTGGTTTCTGTTAAGATCCGTAAAGAAGGAATCTCAATCTCAACAGGGATGACTGCCTCGATGCCGTAAACTAGCTCAAAAGCAGTACTTCTAGTGGAGACCCTCATAATAGTTCGGTAAGCCATCAATGCAAACGGAAGTTTCTCATGCCAATCTTTGCAATTGTCAATCATTTTTCGGAGTATTCTCTTAATATTCTTGTTGGCTGCTTCTACTGCCCCATTCATCTAGGGCCGATAAGTGACCGAATTCCGGTGAGTAATGCAAAATGTTTGGCATAGCTTCGATATTAATTCGTTGTTCAGATTGGAACCATTATCAGTAATGAGTGACTCGGGAATCCCATGCCGGCAGATGATGTAATTTTTTATGAACCTTTCTACGACCTTCTTGGTGACATGGATGTAAGAGACGGCTTCCACCCATTTAGTGAAATAATCAATAGCGACCAGGATGAAGCGATGGCCGTTGGAAGCTTTAGGAGTGATAGGACCGATCATATCTATCCCCCCACATAGAAAAGGGCCATGGGGCAGACATAGAATGGAGCTCAGACGGTGGTGCTTTGATCTTATCCCCATGTATCTGACATTTGTGACATCGAAGAACGTATCTAATGCAATCTGACTCCATTGTTGACCAGTAATACCCTGTCCGGAGAATCTTCTTTGCAAGCGTGTGGCCATTCATGTGGGGGCCACAAACTCCCTCATGCAATTCTTCCATGATAACTTTGGCTTTGGCGGCATTGACACATCTTAGAGGTCCGAACCATGATCTCCTGAAAAGCTCATTTCCAGCCATGAAATAGTGTCCCGCCAAACGGCAAATGGTCTTCCTATCGTGTTGTGTTACTGCATCGGGGAACGTCCTGGTTTGAATATACCTCTGGATGTCATAAAACCACGGTTTCTTGAGAGGTTCAATAGTTGTATGCAGACAATAAGAGGGGACATCCCTGGTGAAGATTTGTAGAGGGGGTATTTCAGTGCCATTGTCGACCTTGATTGTTGCAGCCAATGTAGCCAAGGCATCGGCGAAGCTGTTCTCTGTTCGGGGCACGTGACGAAAATCCACGCTTTTGAATAGCTGACACAAGTCCTTGACCTGTTGATGATACGGGGAGAGTTTGGCATCTCGAGTTTGATAGACGTCCTTGGATTGCTGAATGACCAAATCTGAATCACCGAGAACAACCAATTCATCAATCTTCATTTCTAATGCCAATCTTAATCCCAGGATGCAAGCCTCATATTCGGCGATGTTATTAGTGCAGAGTTTAAGTTGTAACTTAACCACAATAGGATAATGACTGCCTGTTCTCGATACTATTACCGCCCCAATGCCGGCTCCCCTTTTGTTAGTAGTGCTTTCGAAAAACATCTTCCATCCGGCTGGTTCTTGCTCTTCAGATGCACCATCAACGCATACTATATTTTCATCAGGGAATTGGGGCTCCATGGATTGATAATCATCAATGGGGTTCTCGGCCAGATAATCAGCTATCACCTGCCCCTTGACTGCTTTACGGGTAGTGAATACAATATCGAATTCTGACAGGATCATGTGCCATCGAGCAATTCTGCTGGACAGGGTTGGTTTCTCGAATATATACTTGAGGGGATCCATTTGAGAGATGAGGAAGGTGGTATGATAGAGCATGTAGTGTCGAAGCCTGTGAGCTGCCCAGGCTAATGCACAACAGGTTTTCTCGAGATCAGAATACTTCGCCTCATATAGCAGAAATTTCTTACTGAGGTAGTAGATGGCTTGCTCTTTTCTCCCTGTTTCATCATGTTGCCCCAAGACACATCCCATAGAAGTATCTAACACTGTCATGTACATCAGCAAAGGACGCCCCGGGGTTGGTGCCACTAGGATAGGGGGATTTTGAAGATATTCTTTAATTTTCTCAAACACCATTTAACAGTTATCATCCCATTCCTTTGGAACGTCTTTCTTAAGGAGCTTGAAAATAGGTTCGCACGGGTAGGTCATTTGGGCGATAAACCTGCTAATAAAGTTCAATTTTCCTAGAAAAGACCGAACCTCCTTTTCCCCTTTTGGTGTAGGCATTTCAACAATGGACTTCACCTTGGCAAGATCAACCTCTATCCCCTTTTCATTGACTATGAATCCCAACAATTTCCCTGAAGACACTCCGAACGTGCATTTGGCCGGATTTAGCTTAAGCTGATATCTACGGATGCGATCAAACACCTTCCGCAAGTTAAACAAGTGGTCCTTCCGCTGCTTGAACTTGACGATCATGTCATCCACATAGATCTCTACTTCCTGATGCATCATGTCATGGAATAAAGTTACCATGGCTTTTTTGTAGGTTGCCCCTGCGTTACGAAGACCGAATGGCATGACCTTATAACAGTATACTCCCCAGGGGGTAATGAAAGCAGTCTTCTCCTGATCTTCTTCAGCCAACTTGATCTGATTATAGCCCGAAAAACCGTCCATAAAGGAAAACATTCCATGACCGGCCGTGTTGTCAACAAGCAAGTTTATGTGGGGAAGAGGAAAATCATCCTTTGGACTGGCCCTGTTGAGGTCTCGAAAGTCAATGCACATCCGCACCTTGCCATCTTTCTTGGGTACCGGGACAATATTGGCCAGTCATTGAGGATACTCTACCACTTGCAGAAATCCTGCCTGGAATTGTTTAATCACCTCCTCCTTAATCTTCAGGTTCCATTCGGGTTTCAATCTTCTTAGCTTCTGCTTAAAGGGCTTCATCTGCGGGTCCAAAGGTAGTCTATGTTCGATAATGGATTCATCTAGTCCGGGCATGTCTTGATAGGACCATGCGAAAACATCCAAGTATGCACGCAAAAGTTCCAATAACTCTTTGTGCTGCCATTGATCTAGGCCCGTACCAATTCTAAGCTCCTTCGGATCCCCTTCATTTCCCAAATTAACTGTTTTCGTTTCCTCAATGTTTGGGGTATTACGATTCTCATGTCTTTCTATTTGTTCTCGAATTTCTTCTGGCACCTCCTCTGTAAAATTTATATCTTCTTCAATCCCCAGTTGTTGGTAATCAAACTCGGTGTTCAAGTCATCATTTATCAAGATTGGCATTCCCTGGATTAGTTGAGTAGGATATCGGATGCAAGGGTCCTTGGCATGGAAAATAGTGCACAATAAATCAAACAAGAAAGGGATATTATTTTATTCATTGATAACTTGCTTTTAAAAAGTTAAGACAAATAAATTTGAAAGGACAAAGTTTATGGCGAATCAGTGGCTCCAGGGTCTCGCTCTAACGAGCTTTATACCGAAACTTGCGAGCACGGATGATGTCTTGGCTGGCCCAATTACGCAACTTTTCGCCTGGCAACATTGCTCGAATGGATCCATCTTGGGTTACTCCGATGCTAATCGTCATGACGGGCGCTTCTCCTTGGACTTTTCTCTTCTTATTACTTAATGCAGGTGTTCCTTTTCCCATGTCTAACTACTTGAATTGGTCCGAGAGCTCCATGATAGCTTTCTTATCAGCCCTTTTCTTCCGCGCTGTTTCTATTCTTTCTCTTTTCGTGGGTTCATATCCCAACCCAAAGGTGGGTTCAGCTGACGGTATTTCTACGATTTTTGGTCTTCCTTGTAACCATCTCCCTAAGCCTTTACCCGGATGGAAACCATTTTCTTTAAAGTACCGTACTACCATCTGAGAGTTCTTGGAATAATTTGGCTTCACCTGATCTTCCTTCTGCACGACAGTGATATATTCAAATGATTGAAAACAAGAGGGCAGTTCAATGCCCGATGCAATGATGTCAGCTTTGTATACGGCGAGCTCTTTTTCAGCGAAATTAGCGATTAACTTGGAGCCCACGATGAACTTGACTTTCTGATGAAGACTAGAAGGAACCGCTCCTACCGAATGAATCCAGGGCCTTCCTAACAGCAAGTTATAGATAGCCAAAATGTGTAAAACTTGAAATTTAATCGTGAAGGTTACTGGTCCTATCTCAACAGGCATTTCAATTTCTCCCATGGCTTCCCTCCGAGATCCATCAAAGGCACGGATGATCATACCAGTATTTTTCAAATAAGTTTGTTCCATTCCCAGCCTTTCCAGAGTAGAATACGGGCACACATTCAATGCCGACCCATTATCTATCAATACTTTGGCCACCATTCTTCCTCTTGTTCTTACAGCAATATGCAAAGCCCGAGTATGACCTGTTCCATCAGCCGGAATCTCGTAATCAGAGAAAGTGATGATGTTTGGGGCCATAATGAGACTGACCATGTCATATAGATTCTCTGGCGTGAAACTCTCGGGCACATGAGCATCCTTGAGGATCTTTATTAAAGCATTCCGGTGCACCTCAGAAGTGAGCAGCAAACCCAACATTGAAATATGGGCTGCGTGTAAGCACCCCATTTTTGACCGCTCGGCAGTCTACACTCCGTCCAAACTTGTTTTCAAGTCATTGTGGAAATATTCCAATTGAAACCAATCCTCTAGGTCCAAATTCCGCCTTTCCATCGCTTCGCGAGTCTGTCAGGCCCAAATAGAGGCAAAATGACCAAAATGCCCTTAGGGGCATTGTCCTTTCTTATTCCAATTCCAGTCCCTCTCTCGAGACAATTTATTCCTCGAGACGGTCCGAGTAGTAAAACTACTCACAAAACCGTTAGAGTGGCGGAAACACTCACAAAACCGTTAGAGTAGCGGAAGTACTCACAAAACTGTTAGAGTGGCGGAAACACTCAAAACCCAGGCACGTCTCTTTGGAGACGGTAAGACCCCTTTCCAATCCCACTCTAAAGACAGTTTATTCCTCAAGACGGCTCCAATCCAGGCACGTCTCTTCAGAGACGGTAAGACCCCTTCTAGTCCCACTCTCGAGATAGTTTATTCCTCGAGACGGTCCGAGTAGCAAAACTACTCACAAAACCGTTAGAGTAGCGGAAATACTTACAGAACCGTTAGAGTAGCGGAAATACTCACAACCCCGTTAGAGTAGCGAAAATACTTCCAAATCATCAACCCCGTCCGAGTAGCAGAAATACTCACAAATCATCAACCCCGTCCGAGTAGCAGAAATACTCAACCCCGTCCGAGTGGCGAAGACACTCAAAACCTAGGTCAACACCCGTGTCTGTTAGCTCACTTCGGTGAAAAATGACCAGACTACCCTTAGGACCTTTTCCGAGACTTTCCGGTCAAGATGACCATTTTGCCCCTAAGCATCCGAATGCCCCGGGAACCACACCGGCTCTGGGTATCAAACCGGTAATGTCCCGAGAATACTTTTTATAGTGTTCTCAACCTTCTTTTACCTTTTCGGACCATTCCGAGTTAGTTTCGGCAAACCCGATACAAAATGACCGTTTTGCCCCTGGAGGGCCGGTCTCCTTCTTCGACCACACCGGCTCTGGGTATCAAACCGGTAATGTCTTGAGAATACTTTTTATAGTGTTATCGACCTTCCTTTACCTTTCCGGACCATTTCGAGTCAGTTCCGGCAAACCCGGTACAAAATGACCGTTTTGCCCCTGGTGGGCCGGTCTCCTTTTCCGACCACGCCGGCTCTGCGAATCAAACCGGCAACCTCTGGGAACATTCTAAATAATGTTTCCAGATCCCAAGTCTTTTTCCGGGACAATCCGGGTTCGCCCCGGCAGTTTTCCGGTCCGATTGACCGTTTTGCCCCTAAAGGCCCGGTCAACCTTTCCGACCCACCTTATCCTCACTTTCCAAGTCAAATACCTCTAGGACACTATTTTAAGTGTTCCTGCTCCTTTCTGGCCTTCCGGGTCATTCCCGGCTTCTTCAAATCATTCCCGGACTTTCCGGAGTCACTCCTAGTGAAGCTAGGCTAAAAACTGCATGGTAGTCACTAGTACAGGCGCCCAAATCTAGTCACAGATATATTGCTTGCCGACCATAAATCTTTCCTAATTGGCTGGCACCACTAGTAGTGGCGCCAAGCCAAAAAATGGCCTGGTGCCACTCCTAGTGGCGCCAGTGTAAAATTTGCCCTGGCGCCACTGCAACAGGCGCCAGGTTTGTCCTCTTTCTATAAATACAGAGCCTCGTTCAACGTGAAAAAGGTCTGCAAACTTAACCTAAGAATCCTATATTTCGATATACAAAGCTCGAGCACCTCCAAAAACCCTAGTTTCCTTAGGTTCTCCAAACCCTAACCACTCTACACTAAACCCTAGCCTCCTATACACTCATACACACCCCCATACACTCATACCCTAGCTTTCAACCATCCTTTGAAGACTGGAAGAGCTGCCATCTAAAGGTTGAAGACAACCCTTGAAGGTTGAAGAAGAAGATCAAGACAAAGACTGAAGACCGAAGATAGCGCGCAAAATAAAGAAGACATACGGTAGGTTTTTTCTTTAATTTTCTGCACTTCCCCCCTCTCTCTTCTCTCTCCAACGCACTTGGGTTTTCTCTATTTTAATCCCTCATCTCTTTCCCCCCCTTTCTTTGCATGCTTGAAACAAGGGGACTCCCGGTCCATGTGTAGGATTAGACTATTGGAGAGTCACCGTGTCGGGGGATTTCTTCTAGCCTAACCAGAGACCACGTGGGTCCGGCCCCCTTGATTATGTGGTGAAGCCTATGTTCACGACCCCAAATTGCATTGTGCATATCATAGTCTTGCATCTTCCAAAAAACCATTTTCAAAGTTGTTTTTAAAATCGTTTTCAAACTTGTTTTCAAAATTGCATCAAAAGCTCTTTTTCAAAAACATGTTTTCAAAATCACAATCCTAGGGTGATTCTAGCCTTCCCATGGCTAGGGTTGCTTTAGGAAAGTGTTACATTAAAAGTGACCTTTTGGTCTATATTTTCAAATCTTGTTGTTTTCAAAACCACTTTCTTAAAGTGGTTCTAATCCTCTTATGGCTAGAATTGCTTTAGGAAAGTGAGATGTTTTTAATCCTTCTAAAAACTCTCTCTTCAAAAATCTCTTCCTAAAAATCTCTTTTTCAACATACTTTCCTAAAACTCCCCTCTCCAAAATTGTTTTAAAAAATTCCCTTCCAAAATCTATTTTTCAAAATTCTCTCTCCAAATTCTTTTCCTCAAAATTCACCCTCTAAAAATACTCCCTAGACTCACCGTCCTAAAAACTCTCTCCAAAAATCTTTCTAAAAACTCTCTTCCCAAAATTTTTTTCTAGAAACTCTCCTCTAGGATCTTCTTTCCAAAAAACACGTTTCTAAAAACACACTTTCCAAAACTCCCTCTTTCCTAAAATCTTTTTCCAAAAACTCCCTCTCCAAATTCACTTTCCAAAAACTCCTCCCTAGGATTCCCTTCTAGAAAACCTTCGTTTCCAAAAATGCACTTTCCAAAAACTCTTTCCTTAGAAGCCCAAGTCAAGCCGTAGAACTCACAATTAGGAAACCCTAATTTTCTTTCCAAAAACATAGTTTTCAAACTTTGCCCCAAACCTAGGTTTCCAAAATCCCTTGTTTTCACATCCAAACCATACATGTTTCCAAAACCTCTTTTCTACGTTAAAATCCTACACTTTCAAATCTAGGGTTTCTAAAACCTCCCTTTCCAATTCCTTGCCAAATCAAATCTTCCCTTTAGAAAACAAAATCAAACCTTTGCTTTAGGAAACCAAATCCAATCTCCCTGTTTAGGAAACTAGATCCCCTTCTTTGTTTTTGGAAATAAAATCCAACCTTTCTCTTTTAGAAACTAAATCCAATCCCCTCCTAATCCCAAACCTTTCCTAATTCAATTCCTTCCTAAACCATAAGTTTCCTAAACCCAAACTTTAAACCTTTCCTTAAGTTCCAAAATCCAACTCTTCCCTAATTCATATTCTTCCTAAACTTCTACTTTCCTAAATTTTAAGTTTCCAAAACTTGAACATAAAAATCTTTCCTAAGTTTTAAAACTCAACTTTCAAATCTTTCCTAATTCAACCCTTTCCTAATCCTACCTCTTTTCCAAATCTCAATCTAATTTTTCAAACTTTTTCTAAACTCAAACCATTCCTAATCTCAAGATCTCCAAAAACCCTAAAACTTTTTAAATCTTAAACTTTCCGAATTTCAAATCTTTCTAAATTCAAAACTTTCCAAAACTTCAAAATCTTTTTAAATCTAAAACTTTTCTAAATTCAAAACTTTCTCAATTCAAGACTTTCTTAAGTTGAAACTTTTCTTAATTCAAACATTTCCTAAAACGTAACTTTCCTACTTTCAAGACTTTCCTAAGTTAAAACTTTCTAAATTCAAAACTTTCCAATTTTCCAAAACTTCCTAATTTCAAAACCTTTCCTAAAACAACACTTTCCTAAGTTGAAATTTTCTCAAACCTAAAACTTTCCTAATTTGAAAACTTTCTTAATTTGAAAACTTTCCAAAAATGAAACTTTCCTAAATTGAACTTTTCCTAATTCAAACATTTCTTAAAATCCAACCTTTCCTAAATCTCCTAAACCTTCCGAGTCGAGTCAAATCTTCCCTAAGTCTAGGTTTCCTAAAACCAAGTCTTTCCAAAATCAATATTTCCAAAGCAAGTCCAATCTTCTCAATTTCAATTTCCAATCTCCTCTTCTAATCTCAAATCAAATCCAATTTTCAATTCAATCTCTTTCTTCCCATCCAATCTCTCTCTTCAAATCAATCTCTTTTCAATCAGACTTTGGTCCGAACTACGACTGACCTGATTCCCCCGAAGGGATACGTAGGCAACCTTCATAGGTGCGGTCACAACACTTTTCAAACTTTCAATTCCACCCTCATGGGTGTGGTTTCCAAAATCTTTTCAAATCTCAAATTCCAATTTCAAAATTTCTATTTTCAAACTTCTATTTTCAATTTTCAAACTTTTCAATTTCAATTCTATTTCTTCAAATCTATTTTCAAATCAAATCAATTTCTTTTCAAATCAATTTCTATTTTCCACTTCTCTCATCTTGCACTTGCATATCATGCATCATGCTAAATTAGTTTTCAAACATTCTTTTTCAAACTAAATAGGGTTGAACATATGTTAATTAAAGACTCTCATAGGTGAATCTAGGGTAGATTGACATGTAGGTACCGAAAGGGCGGGGTAGGGTGATAGCTTAGTGCGTCTTCCCTACACGTAACCAACCTCCGAACCTAGAATCACTGTTTTCAAAGACCAAAAGGAGTTATTTTTCTAAAAAGGGCTAAATGTTTTCCAAAGGTTGCCAAACAACCTGTTTTCCTAAAAACCCTCTCTTGTGGAGATATTTTCAAAAACCTTTTTTCAAAAATCCTAAGTGTAGTCTTCGGATTATTCTTAGTTTTTAGGTGACCTAACTCACCTTAGTCAAGTTAGGTGGCGACTCCGAATCTTTTTCAAAAGCCCTTTATTCAAATCAAATTTTCAATTCAAACCTGGTTGAGCTCATTCTTCTAGGAGGGTGAGTTCTAACGAGAGAGTACAGCATTTTTCCCGTTTGGGTGAGTATTCCTCGAGTGCGAAAAATCTGGGCGCGACACTATGGCTTTCCTACGCTGTTCCATGATATCGTAATCAACCTTTCCTAAAGCTTTGGTGAATTCTGACATCTCTTGATCTGTTGACTGGTTGGAACACTCTCCTTCTTTGTCCTTACCCTTCCTTTTTCTTTGCACTTCAACAGAGGTATAAAGGTGCCCTGACCGAGTCATTTCCCCTACTTCTGTTACGGGCTCTCTGATGCCCTTATCAGGTGGGTAATTCCATGGGACGTTATAAAGACTGGGTATTGGTGTTCGGGTTATGGTGGGAAGAGCTATCCTTGGGTTTACAGGCAAAGGGATTGCTACAGCTGAAGGGTTGGTGAGGACGGGTAGAGTGGTGGGCACATTTGGCTTCTTTGGCAAGACTAAAGGCAGTTTAGGTCGTGTGCTTCCTTGGTTGTTGGTTTGAGGTTCAGGTCGAGCCATAGCGATCATGGGTTCTGGTTCGAACAACGTATTAAGGATAAGGGGATAAGGGGAAGGGTCTAGTAAGGCTCCTATGGTTAAGTCCATGCTAGGGAGATAAGATTGCGTGGTTAGGATGGAAGGATTTTGGTATTCGGGCTCCTTTAAGGCAGGAATTGTCCCTTCTGAGATTGTGGTAAGTGTGTTGCACAAGGGGTCCCTGCTTGCATTCCCGCTTCTCAATGATATGTTTTCCTGAAGCTTGTAACCCATGGCCTTCACTATTATAGAGGAAGTTGGACTAGTATTCATTACCTATAACAATGACGACAACAGTTACAAATTAGAGTTTGGTTCCTGGAGAAATCTATGCAATGCATGTCCTAGGGTATCCCTCTTAAAGAGGGAAACTAGTCATGATGTATTGGCTCACTTTTGGAGATAGGGGGTTTGCCCCTGTATGCAGACATCTTACCTGTCAGGTAGGAAACTTCAGCCATTCATGCATTCATTCATAAAAATAAAGAAGTACATTAACTTTTGGGTTTAAGATACAAAAGAATTGAAATACATTTTAATAGGGGGAGGGAGAACATTTTCCTTTGGACTTCCACCTATCTACTTTTAACAAGAGAGATCCTAAACTACTCTTGAGTCTTCAGATTCGCCTTCCTTGGATTTGATGTCGAGGAGGTCGCTGAGAGACTTTGTTGATTGATTACCCCTTGTCTTCTTGGCAACCCTATCTCCGTGAGCATAGAGGGATTGGGGCCCCTCTTATGGAATGAATTGAGATGCATGCAATGAGCCCTTAGGGTTACGCGGGAACCCTTAGGGTTTGGGTAGGTTAAATGCAAGGGAGAGTGACGTTGGTGTCACTCTCAATGGGTTGATCATATGCATGAGAATGCAGTGACTTGAGTTACTTGGAACTCTTGTCTTGACATGGAATATTGAATGCATGAACATGAATATGCAAAAAGTATAAGGAGAGAAAGTACATGCATGCATGAGCAGTTAGATAAGCATTATAACAGTATAAACACAAGCATTATAATAACAGGTATAAATGAAAGTAAAAGCAGTCGCCCTTTCCTTTGTGATTTTGAAAACGGTGCTCATGTCCTAAATCCTGTAGAGGTTCGGCTATGCATGGTGTCTATATGAGTATGAGGTTGGGGGTTGACTAATGCATCCTAAAAAGGCTCGGTCCCCGGATCTTCAAACCTAGGCCCACTCCCCGAGGTGGTGCCATGATTGGTTGGTGATCGGAGCGGGGGAACCATCAAAAGGCCGTAGGCGAAGAAACTGACACAGCATCTTGCCCACAACCAATATACCGTTCCCCCTTTCTAACTAGAAAGGACATATCCGGGTATGCAAGTGCACATGCAGTGTGTGTGTGATTTTTAAAAGTGCAAGAAAGGGACCAACAACTCCCATTCATCCTGTACATCACATTCATGCAAAGCAGTTAATAAAATTTAAACATAAAGGGCACCTACAAAACAAAGATGCAAGTGTCAGTATGTGGATGACAAACATAATACAAGATAAGATGAATGAATGCATGTTTGTTTTTTGAAAACATTTTGGAATTTTAGTTTTGAAAATTTAGAGTGAATAGGATTGAACCAAGTTAATTGAAGACTCTACATGGGTAAAGGGTAAAGAGACATGACTAACAGCCTAACCCTAAAAGTGTCCCCAGCGGAGTCGCCAGCTGTCGCGCCCAGATTTTTCGCACTCGAGGAATACTCACCCAAGCGGGAAAAATGCTGTACTCTCTCGTTAGAACTCACCCTCCTAGAAGAATGAGTGCGACTAGGTTTGAATTGAAAATTGGTTTGAATAAAGGGCTTTTGATAAAGATTCGGAGTCGCCACTTAACTTGATTAAGGTGAGTTTGGTCACCTAAAAACTAAGAGTAACCCGAAGACTACACTTAGGGTTTTTGGGAAAAGGTTTTTGAAAATATCTCCTCAAGAGAGAGGGTTTTTAGGAAAACAGGTTGTTTGGCAACCTTTGGAAAACATTTAGCCCTTTTTGGAAAAATAACTCCTTTTGGTCTTTGAAATCAGTGATCTAAGTTCGGAGGTTGGTTACGTGTAGGGAAGACGCACTAAGCTATCACCCTACCCCGCCCTTTCGGTACCTACATGTCGATCTACACTAGATTCATCTATGAGAGTCTTTAACCAACTATAGTTCAACCCTATTCACTTTGAAAAAGAATGTTTAAAACGAAACTAATATGATGCATGATATGCACGTGCAAGATGAAAGAATCGGAAAATAGAAATTGATTTGAAAAGAAATTGATTTGATTTGAAAATAGACTTGAAGAAATAGAATTGAAATTGGAAAGTTTGAAAATTGAAAGTAGAAATTTGAAAATAGAAATTTTGAAATTGGAATTTGAGATTTGAAAATATTTTGGAAACCACACCCATGAGGGTGGAATTGAAAGTTTGAAAAGTGTTGTGACCGCACCTATGAAGGTTGCCTACGTATCCCTTTGGGGGAATCAGGTCAGTCGTAGTTCGGACCGGAGTCCGATTGAAAATAGATTGATTTGAAGAGAGAAATTGGATTAGAAGAAAGAGGTTCAATTGAAAACTGGATTTTATTTGGGATTAGAAGAGGAGATTGAATTTGAAAAGATTGGAATTGCTTTGGAAAGATTGATTTGGAAAGACTTGGTTTTGGAAAGATGGAAGTTTAGGAAACGTAGACTTAAGAAAGATAGGAGACCTAGGAAAGACTTGAGATTAGAAAAGATTAGATTGGAATGTTGGATTTGGAAAGATCTTGAAAGATTTGGAAACTTGAAATTTAGGAAAAATTTAGATTAGGAAAGTTTCGAATTAGGAAAGTGTCATTTTTGAAAAGTTTGAAATTAGGAAAGTTTTGAATTTAGGAAAGTTTTAGGTTTAGGAAAGTTTTGAATTTAAGAAAGTTTGGAAATTGGAAAGTTTTGAAAATTGGAAAGTTTTGTTTTAGGAAAGGTTTGAAAAAGGAAAGTTTTCAATTTAGGAAATGTTTGAATTAAGAAAGTTTCAACTTAAGAAAGTCTTAAATTAAGAAAGTTTTGAGTTTAGGAAAGTTTTAGATTTGAAAAGATTTTGAAGTTTTGGAAAGTTTAGAATTTAGAAAGATTTCAGGTTTAGAAAGATTTAACTTAAGAAAGTTTGGAATTTGGAAAGATTTGAAATTTAGAAAGTTTAAGATTTAGAAGGTTTTAGAGTTTTAGAAAATCTTGAGATTAGGAAAGGTTTGAATTTAGGAAAGATTTGAAAATTTAGATTTGGAAAGTTAAGATTTGGAAAGGGGTAGAATTAGGAAAGGGTTGAATTAGGAAAAGTTTTGAAAGTTGAGTTTCAAAATTTAGGGAATATTTTTGTGTTCAAGTTTTGGAAACTTAAGATTTAGGAAAGTGGAGGATTAGGAAGGATTTGAATTAGGAAAGATTTGGATTTGGAAGGGAATGGATTTGGTTTCTAAAAGAAAAGATTTGATTTTGTTTCCAAAAACGGAGGACGGGATCTAGTTTCCTAAACGGAGAGATTTGATTCGGTTTCCTAAAGGGAAGGTAGGATTTGACTAGGATTTGGAAAGTGAGATTCTAGAAACCCTAGATTTGGAAAATTATAGTTTCGGCATAGAAAATAGGTTTTAGAAACGTGTATGGTTTGGATGTAGAAAACATGAGGTTTTAGAAACCTAGGTTTGGGGCAAAGTTTGAAAATCATGTTTTTAGAAAGAAAATTAGGGTTTCCTAATTGTGAGTTCTAGGGCTTGACTTGGGCTCTAAGGAAAGAGTTTTTTGGAAAGTGCGTTTTTGGAAGCGAAGGTTTTCTAGAAGGGAATCCTAGGGAGGAGTTTTTGGAAAGTGAATTTGAAGATAGAGTTTTTGGAAAAAGATTTTAAAGAGAAGGAGTTTTGGAAAGTGTGTTTTTGGAAACATAGATTTTGAGAGGAAAAATCCTAGAGGGGAGTTTCTAGAGGGAAGATTTTGAAAAAGAGAGTTTTTGGAAAGATTTTTAGGGAGCGTTTTTAGAAAGTGAATTTTTAGGAGAGAGAGCTTTGGAAAGGAGTTGGAAAGGGGAGTTTCGAAAAATAGATTTTGGAAGGGAGTTTTTGAAAACAATTTTTGGAGAAGAGAGTTTTAGGAAAATATGTTGAAAAAGAGATTTTTAGGAAAGGATTTTTGAAAAGAGAGTTTTTAGAAGTTATGAAAACATCTCACTTTTCTAAAACAATTCTAGCCATAAGAGGGCTAGAATCACTTTAAGAAAGTGGTTTTGGAAAACAATAAGATTTGAAAATATATACCAAAAAGGTCACTTTAAATGTAACACTTTCCTAAAGCAACCCTAGCCATGGAAAGGCTAGAATCACCCTAGGATTGTGGTTTTGAAAACAAGTTTTTGAAAAAGAGATTTTGATGCAATTTTGAAAACAAGTTTGAAAACAACTTTGAAAACGGTTTTTGGAAGATGGAAGACTATGATATGCACAATGCAATTTGGGGTCGTGAACATACAAGGCTAAGGCTTCACCACATAATCAAGGGGGCCGGACCCACGTGGTCTCTGATTAGACTAGAAGAAAGCCCCCGACACGGTGACTCTCCAACAGTCTAATCCTACACATGGACCGGGAGTCCCCTTGTTTCAAGCATGTAAAGAAAGGGGGGGGGGGGGAAAAGAGATGGGGGATTAAAATAGAGAAAACCCAAGTGGGTTGGAGAGAGAAGAGAGAGGGGGAAGTACAGAAAATTAAAGAGAAAGCCTACCGTATGTCTTCTTTATTTTACGCGCCTCGCTGTCATCGGTCTTCGGTCTTTGTCTTGATCTTCAGCTTCAGTCTTCAAGAGTTGTCTTCAAGCTTTTGATGGCAGCTCTTCCGATCTTCAAAGGATGGTTGAAGGCTAGGGTATGAGTGTATGGGGGTGTGTATGAGTGAATAGGAGGCTAGGGTTTATGTATGGTGGCTAGGGTTTGGGAAAACCTAGGGAGGCTAGGGTTTAGGAGGTGCTCGAGCTCTGTATATCGAAATATAGGATTCTTAGGTTAAGTTTGCAGGCCCCTTTCACGTTGAATGAGGCTCTGTATTTATAGAAGGAGGATAAACCTGGCGTCTGTTGCAGTGGCGCTAGGCCAAATTCTACACTGGCACCACTAGTAGTGGCGCCAGCCAATTAGGAAAGGTTTAAAGTCGGCAAGCAACATATCTTTGACTAGATTTGGGCGCCTGTACTAGTGACAACCATGTAAATTTTAGCCTGGCTTCACTAGGAGTGACTTCGGAAAGTTCGGGAATGATTTGAAGGAGCCGGGAATGACCCGGGGGGCCGGAAAGGAACAGGAACACTTAAATAGTGTCCTGGAGATATTTGACTTGAAAAATGAAGATAGGATGTGTCGGAAAGGTCGACCGAGCCTTTAGGGGCAAAACGGTCAATCAGACTAAGAAACTGCCGGGGCAAACTCAGATTGTCCTGGAAAAAGACTTGGGATCTGGAAACATTATTTAGAATGTTCCCAGAGATTGCCGGTTTGATTCCCAGGGCCGGTGTGGTCAGAAAAGGAAACCTGCCCATTAGGGGCAAAACGGTCATTTTGTGCCGGGTTTGCCGGAACTGACTCGGAATAGTCCGGAAAGGTAAAAGAAGGTTGAGAATACTATAAAAAGTATTCTCGAGACATTACCGGTTCGATACTCAAAGCCGGTATGGTCGAAGAAAGAGACCGGCCCTCTAGGGGTAAAACGGTCATTTTGTACCGGGTTGGCCGGAACTGACTCGGAATGATCCGGAAAGGTAAAGGAAGGTTGAGAATATTATAAAAAGTATTCTCGGAACATTACCGGTTCGATACTCAAAGCCGGTATGGTCGAAGAAGGAGACCGGCCCTCCAGGGGCAAAACGGTCATTTTGTATCGGGTTGGCCGGAACTAATTTGGAATGATCCGGAAAGGTAAGGGGAGGTTGAGAACACTATAAAAAGTATTCTCAGGACGTTACCGGTTTGATACCCAGAGCCGGTGTGGTTCCCAGAGCATTCGGATGCTTAGGGGCAAAATGGTCATCTCAACTGAAAAGTCTCGGAAAAGGTCCTAATGGTAGTCTGGTCATTTTTCACCGAAATGAGCTAACAGACACTGGTGTTGACCTGGGTTTTGAGTGTTTCCGCCACTCCCACGGTGTGAGTATTTCCGCTACTCGGACGGGGTTGATGATTTGGGAGTATTTCTGCTACTCGGACGGGGTTGATGATTTGTGAGTATTTCCGCTACTCTAACGGCTTTGTGAGTATTTCCGCTACTCTAATGGCTTTGTGAGTATTTCCGCTACTCTAACGGTTTTGTGAGTAGTTTTTCTACTCAGACCGTCTCGAGGAATAAACTGTCTCGAGAGAGGGACTGGAAGGGGTCTTACCATCTCCGAAGAGACGTGCCTGGATTGGAGCCGTCTCGAGGAATAAACTGTCTCGAGAGTGGGATTGGAAAGGGGTCTTACCGTCTCCAAATAGACGTGCCTGGGTTTTGAGTGTTTCCGCCACTTTAACGGTTTTTTGAGTACTTCTGCTACTCTAACGGTTTTGTGAGTGTTTCTGCCACTCTAATAGTTTTGTGAGTAGTTTTGCTACTCGGACTGTCTCGAGGAATAAACTGTCTCAAGAGTGGGACTGGAAGGGGTCTTACCGTCTCCGAAGAGACGTGCCTGGATTGGAGCTGTCTCGAGGAATAAACTGTCTCGAGAGTGGGATTGGAATGGGGTCTTACCGTCTCCGAAGAGACGTGTCTGGATTGTGAGTGTTTCCGCCACTCTAACGGTTTTGTGAGTACTGTCGCTACTCTAACAATTTTGTGAGTGTTTCCGCCACTCTAACAGTTTTGTGAGTAGTTTTGCTACTCGGACCGTCTCGAGGAATAAATTGTCTCGAGAGAGAGACTGGAATTGGAATAAGAAAGGACAATGCCCCTAAGGGCATTTTGGTCATTTTGCCTCTATTTGGGTCTGACAGGCCCGCGAAGCGATGGAAAGATGGAATTTGGACCTAGAGGATTGGTTTCGATTGAAATATGCCCAAAATGACTTGAAAACGAGTCTGGACGGAGTGTAGACTGTCGAGCGGTCAAAAATAGGGTGCTTACACGAAAGAGGCTCTGTTTTTATAGACAAGGGAATGATCTGACGCCTGTTGCAGTGGCACTAGGCCAAAAATGCTTCTGGCTCCACTAGGAGTGGCGCTAGGCCAAATATTGGCTTGGCGCCACTACTAGTGGCGCCAGCCATTTAGGAAAGTTTTAAGGTCGGCAAGTAATGTATCTTGAGAAGATTTGGGAGCCTGTATTACTGACTACCATGCAATTTTTAGCCTGGCTTCATTAGGAGTGACTTCGGAAGGTCCGGGAAGCATTTAAGGGACCGAAAATGGCCCGAAAGGCCAAAAAAGGGCAGGAACCCTTAGAATAGGGTCCCAGAGGTAACAGACTTGAAAAAGGATGACAAGATTTGTCAGAAGGGTTAACCGGGCCATTAGGGGCAAAACGGTTAATCGAGCCAGAAAGCTGTCGGGATGGACTCGAAATATTCCAGAAGGAGGCTCAAGATTTGGAAACATTATTTAGAATGTTCCCAACGGCTACCAGTTTGATACCCAGAGCCAGTGTGGTCGGAAAAGGCGACAGGCCCACCAAGGCCAAAACCCTCATTTTGCACAAAGTTTACCGGAACTGACTTGGAATGATCCGGAAAGATGAAGGAAGGTCGGGAATACTATAAGAAGCATTCTCGGGAGGTTACCGGTTTGATACCCAAAGCCAGTGTGGTTCTCGGGGCGTTCGGATGCCTAGGGGCAAAGTGGTTATCTTGACTGGAAAGTCTCGGAACTGGCCCGAAACTGACTAGAAGGCACCTAATCATGCCGGATCGTCTCTAAGATGATCTTGGAAGGGGTGAACTTACCATTATGAGGACTCAGGTGTGTTCTCGAGAAACGTGCCAGAAAATGGCCTTAGGGGCAGTTTGGTCATTTTTCACCAAAGTGGACTAGCAAGCACTAGTGTTGACCTGGGTTTTGAGTGTTTTCGCCACTCTGACGGCGGTCCCGTGACACAGGGGTTGGTTGGCAATTCCCTATATCGACCTGCTTGCAAGTATTTCCGCTACTCTGACAGTTACGATGTTTACGAGTACTTTTGCTACTCTGATGGTTCGCGATCATATTCCCGGAACTGCCTGATCTCGAGAAGTTGCTAAAGAAACTTTACGCCTGAGAAGTCAACTTTCTCGGAAGGCGTGCTGAAATGGACATTTCTGCATTGGCGAGTTAGCAGGCTCCAATGGTGGACCATTGTATCGTCTCGAGAACTTGGGGTCTCGTCCCAGTCGACAGGTTTAAAGGGACTTACCATTCCGAAAAAACTTTTTTCGAAAAACGTGCCGGATTGGATAGACTTACCATCTCGGGGAATCAGCTTGCTCAAGAGAGGGATTGGAATTGGAATTGAAAAAGGGGTTGGAAAGGGGACTTACCATCTTCGAAACGACGAGCCTGTGGAATTGGGAAGGGGACTTACCGTCTTCGGAAAGACGAGCCTATTAGAATATGGAAAGGGGACTTACCGTCTTCGGAAAGACATGCCTATGGGAATATGGAAAGGGGACTTACCGTCTTTGGAAAGATGCGCCTGATTTGGAATTGGACGGAACAATGCCCCTAAGGGCATTTTGGTCATTTTGCCTCTATTTGGGCTTGGTGAGCCCGCGAAGCGATGGATAGACAGGATTAGATTTGGAAAATTGATTTGACTTAAAATATGTCCGCATTAACTTGAATACAAGTCTAGACGGATTGGAGACCGCCGAGCGGTCAAAAATGGGGTGCTTACAATTGCCCCTCTTTTTCTATCTTTGCTTGTCGAAGACAGAAAATGATAAAGGAAAAGTCCCATGTTGACCGTGAGACGGTCGGAGGGACGGACTTTGGAAATATCTTGACAACGTGGGTTCGAAAATGGATATTGGCCCCAAAAGGCCCTCGAAAAAGAGTTTTGGCGGGAAAAATGGCAAAATTGCATAGAATTTGGAAACTAGCACCACTAGCAGTGACGCCTTTGGAAATTTTAGCTTGGCGCCTCTGCTCATGGCGCGAAGCTTGGGATTAAAACAAAAAAAATTCTGGTTCGAATACTTGCGGCATTTGAAGAGTTTTTCGAAAAGTTGAGAGCGTTTGTGCGGAAACTGACTTGAACCTTGAAGGAGCACTTCTTGAAGACCACGGGTGATTGCTAGAAGGAGATCACGTCGCCGGAAGAGAAGATTTTGCCAGAGAACTCCAAAAAGTGAGTTTTCAAATTTTTGTTGATTTTGATGTGTAGAATTTCGTTTGAACCATGTGAATAGTAGAAATTGATGTTTTGATATGTTTTGAACATTATGGTGATGTTATTTTTGCATTTTGGTGCTTGTTTGATTGAATTTGAGTGATTTTACGTGATTATGTGAAGAGTGTTTTCTGCAGAAATTGCGGGTTTGTTCCTACAGGCTTGGACATTGGGTTTTCTGGCTAGATTTTTATGCCATGTGCCTTAGAAAAATGTGTTTAACAACCATGTGAAGTTTCGTGATTTTTTGAAAACTTGGTGAATTTTTGATTTTTTGAAAAATAGGAAAATACTTAGAAAATTAGGAAAATGGGAAAACTTAAGAAATTGATGAAATTTTTAGAGTTTAAAATTTTGAAAAATATAGGAATATTTTAGAAAACATTTGAAATGATTTTGAGAAATTTTAGGATAACTTTAAAAACCATTGATTCATTGGAAAAATAAAACATGTGTTTTGAAAATTTTAAAAAATTAAAAAGTGTGCGGGTGCTGATGTCATGTGATTGTAATGTTGTGAAGTGCACGGTTTGTGTTTTGTTTTGATGCTGTGAGTGTTGTAGGGACCATTTTTAAACAAAACTCTACTGAAATTTTTAGAAATTAGGGAAAAAGTTGGATAAGGTTTAGAAATAAAATCTTTTTGAAGGAAAAAGACAGAAAACCGTTGAGATTTGACTTGAAATTGGGAAATCAAAATGTGTAGAAATTTCGTTATGACTTATCATTTGAAATCTTTTTATTTGTTTTATTGTTTGCTGTTTATTGTGTTTTACTTTATTATGTTATTATTTATCTGCATGTACGGTATAGTAACACCTTTTACCTTGGCTTACCTTTTTAGGATGGTAGATGCGGGTGATGATGGTTCTGAGAGGAGACGTCGCTCGGGGAAGGCGGCTCGGATAGATTCCACCGGCGGTTCTAGTCAATCTAAAGGTAGCCGACGATCTACCGGACGGTCCTCCTCCAGTTAGAGCGGACAGGGGAGTAGGCCACCTGTCGACCCCTTTCCTCCAGTTAAGCAGGCCTTTGCGGAGGAGATTGGTGCTAAGAAGGAGGTACCGAGCCTTGGGGACCAGGTGACCGGTTATGGGAGAGCTTCCTCCAAATATAGGTAGACGGATGCTGACTTGGGAGACCTGGAGGTACCAGACATCCTATCGCTCGGGGGACCTTGCTTATCACCCCAGCGTATATTGCAGACAGCATTTGCCCCCTCCTCGAGTGCACACAGCTTTTAGAGGGGTTGTTCATCAGGTCGTCCTGACCATGCAGCGGGCTGCTCAATCATATTGTGCCTTCTTGGCTGAGATCGAATTTGGAGCCTTATAAGATTACAGGCTAACCGCCTGAATCGGCATTTGGTACTAGCACTGGTTAAGCAGTGGTTTAGAGAGATCGGGACCTTCCATTTTGTCAGCTTCGAGTTGGGACCCACTCCCTTGGATTGGGCAATCATCATACGACATTCCTTCGTTGGCTGGCGGATCACTTTACAGTCAGTCAATAGAGACGAGGCATGCATTATGCTGGACTTGCCCCCCCTGAGCATTCGGCCTTCCCAGTCTCTTGGCTTAGTCAGGATGACCATAACTTTGCTACTAAGCCATCGCCTGCCAGGCGGGACATTATGAGACGGCGACTTGTTTTGTGCATCATCTTTAGTTGCTTCTGCAACAAAAATAAGTCGCTTGTGCCTTTCGTTTGATAAGCATAGTAGCTGATCTTGGGGCTTTATCAGAGCTGGATTGGGAATCCTTCTCCTTTGGCTGTTTCCTTCGATCGATGCGGGTCTGGACTTCTGCCCATTGGGGCAGCATGACTAGTTTCTGGCCCTTTCTTGTCTGGTGGAGTTATGAGTACTTGCCTATTCCTCGCCCTGCAGTTGTTGAGGACAACCTTTATCCACGTGCTTTGAGGTAGGCTCGTGACCGGGTGGCCCAGCAACCGGAGATTACTGACTTTGTGACACTACGGGCGAACCTAGAGTTGATTGAGGCGAGAGATGTGACTTGGCGGCCCTTCATTAGTTCAGTTCATTATGAGACAGTCCGGTACTTGGTCCCATTGTCTCTGTCGAGGGCTGCTTTTCTCAATGACGATACTTGGGAGTCCTATCTCGGAAAGCGACACTGGCGGCAGTTTCATGAGGAGTTTCGATCAGTAGGAGCTCCGCCAGAGTATATGTTTGGAGCCTTGGTGGCGGGAGTGTCTATCCCCTATCAGAAGCATCAGCCGGGTGTCGAGTTCTTGCTTCCTCTAGACACAGATTATGTTGCATACTTCGGGGCTCATTCTGTCGGTGCCTTACGCTGTGGGCCAGGAGGTGGTTGACTTGTGGTGACGGGTTGGGGGATACGCGCCCCAGGCTGAGTTTACTGCTGTGAGGGATCAAAGGGATCGATAGCAGATAGAGCGAGACCAGTATAAGGCAAAGGTGGCTTCCTTGACGGCTCGGATAGCTCAGATGGAGGTGGCGGGATATGTCGTCTTTTCTCTCCTTCTTTTTGCTCTGCTGTTGTTTAGTTCTTCTTTCATGCGGCTGATTTCGGTTTTATCTTCTCTACAGGATGCTAGTGGTTCGAGTAGCTATCCGCCTCTTTTGATGTCGGGTTTCGGGGATTTCGATCCAGATGATATTGCCTTTAACCTTTGATAGATACCCTTTGTGGAGATTCTGTTCTTCCCTTACCCCTATTCTTGAGATGTATTTATGTTAGGTAATTCTATTTTGTAAGTTTTGTACAAAGATGGATATTTATGGTATTTAGATGCATGGGTAGACAGAAACATTTATGATCTTTTTCAGCTACACATATGATCAGATGCATGTGATGGATGATGATGTTATGTGTCTATTACAAGGGTTGATGTTGGTGACTTCTGTTTTTACAAGGAGTTATGTCCTATGCAAAGCTCATGTGATTTTTTTTTTTTTTGTTGTATACACATATTAGAAACACATTAACTAATAGAATGACAAGGGGTGCTGCGAACTTGATATCCTTGGGAATAGTAACTCCTTCTTTTTCGCCCGCCGGGGCGGGGGGGGGAGGGGTCGGGGGGTCTAACCTCTCCTCTGGCTCAACCTTACCTTGATTGGATGATAGCACTTCGCACTGGGGTTAGTGTGATTGCCTCCGACTTTCTGCCTCGGGGTTAGTGTATATAATTATTGGGCTGAGACTCTTGACTCTCAGGGTTTTAGCAACAGTTTACCTAACCTTTAGCAAAGCGATAAGTGGCTAGTCTTTCAATCTGAGGAGACATTGTTTGAGACTGTAATGTTGGCTAGGTTATGGGGTTTCAGAAACAACGAGATATGCAGGCTCAAATTTGATGTCTTTTCAGTAGGGTTTAGATCCATACCATCCTTGACTATTTTTCTTAGTAGGGTTAGCGTCCTTCTTTAGCTTCGGTGGCATGTCTAGCTCATTTAGATCAAGCAATCTATTTTTAATTAGAGTGGACTTTAGTAGGGTTGTAATGTAGGCTATGGTTTTGGGGTTTTGCAAGAAAGGGTAAAGGCTCGAATCTATTGTTTATACTGGGTTTCTTTGTAACCTAGGATCACCTTTGAATTTTCTTCTTGCTTTTACTATATACTTTCTCAGGGTGAAAATGACCTATTTTCTTTCACCCTTTCTATATATTTCTTGAGATAAACATGACTCTCTTCTCTTTCGATCTTCTTATTATGCTTTTGAAGATGATTCTATCATAGTTTTCTTCAGGCCTTTCCTTAGGTTTTTTTCTTTTTTTTTTTTTATTTTTCATTTTTTTTTTCGGCCTCTTGCCCTTTGGCAACTCTTTTCTTTCATTTTTTTCTTTTATCTCTTTTTTTTCCAAACCATTCTACAGCCCCTTTTTTTTTCTTAGACTTTTTCCTTGGTAGTTCAATCTAACCCAATGTGGGCGGTGATCCCTAGGTTGGGGTTTTCTCGAAAGGGTAAATGGCTCAACGGGTTTGGCAAAGGGTTGCTTCTGACTGTATGGGAAATGAAATGAGGGCCTCTCTTCACCGTGAATTAGATTGCTTGATCTATAGAGCTTTCGATACTATCTTAGCATGATAGAGGTGGATACCATTCCTAGAGTTTTCAACTATTGTATGCCCCAGTGTGGGGAGGACAGTCTTGGATCGGGGTTGACAAAGAAAATTTTCGCTTTCCATGAGGCACTAGGGGTTAAGCAAAGGAAATATAAGCATTTTTTTTATTATTACTATATTTTTTTTATATATTGAAAAATGAAAGATGGCTCCCCTTCATTTTGATAATCTGGCCGCACATCGCTTAGCTTCGGAGTCTTGCAAGTGTTGCCTTTGGGTAGTTTCCTCACACATCTAAGAACTCTTTTTTTTTGGAACTTTGATCGTTAACTCATGCTATCATCCCTTCAAGTCAAACTGACCCCTAAGATAGACCATGCTCCTGGCGTAGAAAGTAGCTACCATTCCCAAGAGAAGATAAGACAACAGTGATGGAATAAAAGACTATTATTTGATTATTATTATCATTTCTTATGGAAAGCATAGAGTTCTTAAGCAAAAATGAAATGTAAACATTCATTTAAAGATAGGAAGTAAAAGGGATAGAAAGAAAGTGCATGAAAACACCACTCTCTTGTACGCTTTTGAAGGGATTCCTGTTTTAGTAAGGCCTTGGGACCATGCCCACATCTACATTCCATCCACGGTTGAGATTTTCGGCCAAGGTAGGACAGGTAGATGCTTCTCTCGGAGTTCCAGTGAGTTGGCGGTGATGATGTAATTGTCAGCTTTCTTGACCGTCTTGCCTTCATTTGTTTGCTCTGTAGTTTCTCTAACAAAATAGTCGGGCGACTCGTCTTCATCCAGCTTGATAGGTCGAGCCTGGGGTTTTCTGCTATGCTGTCCAGCCATGGCTCGGTGTTCCTCAGGTGTACACAATGGGGGATTCTTATCACTGAGTTTGGACAACTCCTGGTCAATTTTCTTCACAGATTCATATGCGAGTTCGTCTTCGGGGGTCGCATTTTATCGGGGTTATACCATAACCAGGCATGACACTGCTCCGTATCTTGGCATTCCATTTCTTTCCCATCCTTGTAATATATCTCTTGGCATGCAGCAAAACAAACCTTGTTGTTACCAAACCTTGTAATGACGTTGACGATGTGGTTTAGCGAAGGGTTCATAACACCGTTTGGAGAAGGATTTGCTGATCGTAAGCCTATAATCTTGTTGTCTATCAGGTCCTGAATCTTATGCTTGAGGGTCAAACAATCTTCAGTGTCATGTCCTTGGCCGGCCGAATGATACTTACAGCTCGCTGCAGATTCAAAGTAAAGAGGTAGAGGATTGGGTCGGGGTCGGGCAGGTATAGGCTTTAGATATCCAGCTTCTAAAAGACCAAAATAGGCCATGGTCTGTGAACACGCGAGTTTAGTAAATGTCCATTTTTTCCCACTTGCTCGCCTAGGCCGAGGAGGTGTTGCCGATGTTTTTTATGATTGGGAATCGAGCTTTGGTGAGGTCACAAACGGGTTGACGGTTCAGGAATTGAAAGGGCTTTGGGTTTTATGTTTCAAAATGGGATAATTTTTTATGACAGGGCTAAATGAGTTAGGATGGTATCCGTAGGAGAGATTATATAATCCATAGGTTTGGTTAGAGGTTGGTTTGGAAGGCATCCGAGCAAGGCCCTCGGCCTGGGAAGGTTGTTGGTAAGCAATGGTCGAGGCATGGTCTTGGTCTTCCTTCTTCATCTGTTTTCGTCCATCATAAGGTATCAAGAGTAAGTAATGCCATGGGCGTTTCTTAGCTTTTGGCTTCTAAGATGAGGGGGGGAAGGGGAACGAGGAGAGGTACCTGAAACCAACAAAGGAAAAGAGTTAGTATTTTATCGGGGTTATACCGTAACCAGGCATGTCACTGCTCCGTATCTTCGCATTCCATTTCCCCCCATCCTTGTAATATATCTCTTGGCATGCAGCAAAACAAAACTTGTTGTTACCAAACCTTGTAATGACGTTGACGGTGTGGTCTAGCGGAGGGTTCATAACACCGTTCGGAGAAGGATTTGCTGATCGTAAGCCCATAATCTTGTTGTCTATCAGGTCTTGAATCTTATGCTTAAGGGTCAAACAATCTTCAGTGTCATCTCCTTGGCCGGTCGAATGATACTTACAACTCGCTGCAAATTCAAAGTAAAGAGGCAGAGGATTGGGCTGGGGTCGAGCAGGTATAGGCTTCAAATATCCGGCTTCTGAAAGACCAAAATAGGTCATGGTCTGTGAACACGCGAGTTTAGTAAATGTCTGCTTTTTCCCACTTGTTCGCCTAGGTTGAGGAGGTGTTGCAGATGTTTTTGACGATTGAGAACTGAGCTTTGGTGAGGTCACAAACGGGTTGATGGTTCAGGAATTGAAAGGGCTTTGGGTTTTATGTTTCAAAATGGGATAATTTTCGGTGACAGGGCCAAATGGGTTAGGATGGTATCCATAGGAGAGATTATATAATCCATAGGTTTGGTTAGAGGTTGGTTTGGAAGGCATCTGAGCAAGGCCCTCAGCTTGGGAAGGTTGTTGGTAAGCAATGGTCGAGGCATGGTCTTGGTCTTCTTTCTTCATCTTTTTTCGTCCATCATAAGGTATCAAGAGTAAGTAATGCCATGGTCGTTTCTTAGCTTTTGGCTTCTAAGACGAGCGAGGGGGACGAGGAGGGGTACCTGAAACCAACAAAGGAAGAGAGTTAGTATTTTATCTTAACAAGTCTTTATGCAATGCATGCTCTAGGGTGCCCATCTTTATGAGGGAAACTACACATGGTCTATTGGCTCACTTTTGGAGATAGGGGATTTGCCCATGTATGCAAATACCTTACCATCAAATGGGAACCTTTCCTTCGTTCATGCATTAATTCACTCACTCATTCGCGGAAAATAAAGAAATACATTTAACTTCGGGTTTAATATACAAAAGAATTGAAATACATTTAAACAGGGGGAGAGGGAACATGTTTCTTTAGGGGTTCCACCTATCTAATTTTACAAAGGAAACCCTAAACTACACTTGAGTCTTCGGATTTGCCTTCGTTGGATTTGATATCGAGGAGGTCGCTGAGAGACCTTGTTGATCGATTGCCCCTTGTCTTCTTGACAATCCTATCTCCATGAGCATAGAGAGATTAGGGCCCCTCTTATGGAATGAATTGAGGTGCATGCTATGAGTCCTTAGGGTTACGTGGGAACCCTTAAGGTTTGGGTATGCTTAATGCAAGGGAGAGTGAATTAGGTTTCACTCTCTTTGGGTTGATCATATCCATGAGAATTCAGTGACTTAAGTTACTTAGAACTCTTATCTTGACTTGAATACGGGATGCATGAAAATGGATGCATAAAGTATAAGGAAAGAGAGTACAGTTGAAGTACATATGCATGTATGAGCAGTTAGATAATCATTATAACAGTAAGAATACAGTCATTATAACAATAAGAATAGACAAGTATAAATGAAAAATTAGAGCAGTCGCCCTTTCCTCCATGGTTTTGAAAACGGTGTGCGTGTCTTAAACCTGGCAGAGGTTTGGCTATGCATGGTGTCTATATGAGCATGAGGTTGAGTGTTGAGTAATGCATCTTAAAAAGGCTCGGTCCCCGGATTTTCAAACCTAGGCCCACTCCCTGAGGAGGTGCCATGATCGGTTGGTGATCCGAGCATAGGAACCATCAAGAAGCCGTAGGCGAAGAAACTGACACAGCATCTTGCGCACAACCAATATATCATTCCCCCTTTCTAACTAGAAAGGTCATATTAGGGTAAAATGCAAGTATGCAAAATGCAGGTGCACATGCAGTGTGTGTGTGATTTTTGAAAGCGGAGGACAGAGCCCAACAACTCTCATTCATCCTATTCATCACTTTCATGCATGGCAGTTAAAATTTAAACAAAAAGTGCACCTACAAAACAAAGATGCAAGAGTTAGTATGTGGATGGCAAACTTAATACAAGATAATATGAATAAATACATGTTTTTTCGTTGAAAACAATTTTGAAAATTTGGTTTTCAAAATTTAAAGTGAATAGGATTGAACAAGTTAATTGAAGACTCTACATGGCTGAAGGGTAAAAAGACATGACTATGGTCTAACCCTCTAAGTGTCCCCAGTGGAGTCGCGAACTGTTGCGCCCAGATTTTTCGCACTCAAGGAATACACACACAAGTGGGAAAATTACGATACTCTCTCGTTAGAACTCACCCTCCTACAAGAATGAGTGCGACTATGTTTGAATTGAAAATAGATTTGAATAAAGGGCTTTTGAAAAACATTTGGAGTCGCCACCTAACTTGATTAAGGTGAGTTAGGTCACCTAAAAACTAAGCATAATACAAAGACTACACTTAGGGTTTTTAAAAACGATTTTTAAAATACTTCCTCAATAGAGGGTTTTTAGGAAAACAGGTTGTTTGGCAACCTTAAGAAAATAAACCCCATTTTGGTATTTGAAAACAGTGATTCTAGGTTCAGAGGTTGGTTACGTGTAGGGAAGACGCACTAACCCATCACCCTACCCTGCCCTTGCGGTACCTATATGTCTATTTACCCTAGATTCACCTATGAGAGTCTTTAACTAAAAAATGTTCAATCCTATCCACTTTAGAAAAATAATGTTTTAAAAGACATGATGCATGATATGCAAGTGCAAGAAAGTTGGAAAATAGATTTGGAAAGAAATTAATTTGAAAGAAATTTGAAAAGACAGATTTGAAATTGGAAAGTTTTAGAAATTGAAAATAGAGATTTGAAAATAGAAATTGGAAAAAGAATGTGAAATTTGAGATTTGAAAAAGGTTGTGACCGCACCCATGAGGGTTGCCTACATATCTTTTTTGAGAAATCAGGTCAGTCGTAGTTCGGACAAAAGTCCGATAGAAAAATAGAAGGTTTGATTGGAAAAAGAAATTGAATTGGAATTTGAATTTGATTTGAATTTAGAATAGACGATTGGAATTTGAAATGGAATAATAAAGACCCTAGACCTAGGAAGATAGGACTTAGAAAGGACTCGAGATTAAGAAATACTTGACTCGAATGGTGGGCTTGGAAGATCGAAGAAAGATTGGATTTAGGAAGGGTTCGAATTAGGAAAGGTCTGATTTAGGAAAGTTTCAAAATAGGAAAGTGTCATTTTTTGAAAGTGTCGAAAGTTTCAATTTAGGAAAGTTTTCGAATTAGAAAAGTTTTGAAATTAGAAAAGGTTTTGAAATTAGGAAAGGTTTCGTTTTAAGAAAGTATTGAAATTTGAAATGTTTTGAATTTAGAATGTTTTGAAATTGGGATGTTTTGAAATTGGGATGTTTTGAAAGTTGGAAAGTTTAGAATTTAGAAAGTTTCGATTTTAGAAAGTTTTAGATTTTGGAAAGATTTGAAATTTAGGGAAGTTTAGAATTTTAGAAAGATTCAAAGTTTGAGTTTTAGAAATTCTTGAAATTAGGAATGACTTTGAGTTTAAGAAGGGTTTGAAAACTTAGATTTGAAAAGTTAAGACTTGGAAATGGATGGAATTAAGAAAGGTTTGAAAGCTTAAAGTTTAAGGAAAGATTTAAAAGTTTAAGTTTAGGAAACTTAAGGTTTAGGAAAGTACTAGATTAGGAAGGAGTTGAATTAGGAAAGATTTGGGTTTGGAAGAATTAAGATTCCTATTTCCTAAAGCAAGGGATTGGATTTTGTTTCTAAAAAGAGATGTTTTAATTTTGTTTCCAAAAACGGAGGATAGGATCAAATTTCCTAAAGGGGAGATTGGGTTCGGTTTCCTAAAGGAAAGATTGGATTTGGTTTCCTAAAGGGAAGATTGGATTTGGCATGGATTTGGAAAGATAGAGTTTTGGAAATTCTAGTTTTGGGAGGATTATAGTTTTGATGTAGAAAAGGGGTTTTGGAAATATATATAGTTTTGATGTAGAAAACAAGAGGTTTTGGAAACCTAGGTTTTGAGGCCAAAGTAAGGGATTGGAAATCATGGTTTTGGGAATGAAAATTAGGGTTTCTTAATTGTGGGTTCTAGGGTTTGACTTGGACTCGAAAAAAGGAGATTTTTTGGAAAGTGAGTTTTTGGAAAGGGGGATTTTTAGAAGGAAATCCTAGAGAAAAGTTTCTAGAAAGTGAATTTCGAAAAGAGAGTTTTTGGAAAGAAATCTTAGTGAGGAGATTTTAGAAAGAGATTTTTGGGAAGAGTTGTTTAGGAAGGAAACGTAAGGAGCGTCTTTGGAGAGTGAACTTTGAGGAAAGCGTTTTTAGACAAGAGCTTTTAGGAAAGATGTTTTTGGAAAGAGATTGTTGGAAATGAGTTTTTGAAAAACAATTTTTGAAAGGAGATTGGAGAGAGTTTTACAAAAAGGAAACCTAGGGAGTGTTTTTAGGAAAGGAATTTTGAAGAGGGTGTTTTGGAAAGGAGTTGAAAATGAAGTTTTGAAAATATATTTTTGGAGGGAGCTTTTGAAAACAATTTTGGAAAGAAGACTGGAGAGAGTTTATGGAAAGCATGTTGGGAAAGAAATTTTTAGGAGGAGATTTTTTTGAAGAGTTTTTGAGAAAGTATATAAAATACCGCACTTTCCTAAAGCGATTCTAACCTTCAGAAGATTAGATCCACTTTAAGATAGTGATTTTGAAAACAACAAAGGTTTTGAAATTATGGACCATATTGGCCATTTTAAATGTAACACTTTCCTAAAGCAACCCTAGCCATGGAAATGCTATAATCACCTTAGCATTGTGATTTTTAAAACAAATTTTGAGAAAGAAGATTTTGATGTAAGTTTTTGAAAAAAAATTTAATGCAAGCTTATGAAAACAAGTTCAAAACAAACTTTGAAGGAATGCAAGATCATGATATGCATAATGCAAATTGGGGTCGTGAACATACAAGGTTAAAGGTTCACCACATAATCAAGGGGGCCGAACCCACGTGATCTCTGGTTAGACTAAAAGAAAGCCCCCGACACGGTAACTCTCCAATAGCCTAATCGTTCACATGGACTGGGAATTCCGTTGTTTCGAGCATGCAAAGAAAGGGGGGGTGCAGAAGAAGATGGGGAATTAAAATAGAAGAAAACCCAAGTGGGTTAAGAGAGAGAAGAGAGGGGGAAGATGCGTAAACGTAAATAAGAAGCCTACCTTGTGTCTTCTTTATTTTGCTTAGCTTTACGTGCCTTGCTTTGCTTGTAATGCTTCGGTCTTCACTTCAGTCTTCAAGAGTTTGTCTTCAATCTTTAAAGCTTCAGATTGCAGCACTTCAAGTTTTCAAAGGAGGCTAGTGTATGAGTGTATAGAAGTGTATGTGAGTGTATATGAGGCTAGGGTTTGTATATGGAGGCTAGGGTTTGGAAACCTAAAGAAGACTAGGGTTTTGGGAAGCTACGAGCTCTGTATATCGAAAAGTAGGATTTTTAGACTGAATTTACGGACCACTTTCACGCTGGAGGGGGCTCTGTATTTATAGACAAGGGAATGACCTGGTGCCTATTGTAGTGGCGCTAGGCTAAAAATGCTTTTGGCGCCACTAGGAGTGGCGCTCGGTCAAATATTGGCTTGTAGTGGTACTAGCCACTTAGGAAAGTTTTAAGGTCGGCCAGCAATGTATCTTGAGAAGATTTGGGCACCTGTACTAGTGACTACCATTTAATTTTTAGTCTGGCTTCACTAGGAGTGACTTTGGAAGGTCCAGGAAGCATTTAAGGGACCGAAAATGGCCCGGAAGGCCGGAAAAGGGCAAGAACCCTTAGAATAGGGTCTCGAAGGTAATGGACTTGAAAAATGATGACAAGATTTGTCAGAAGGGTTGACTGGGCCATTAGAGGCAAAATGGTCAATCGGGCTTAAAAGCTGCCAAGATGGAGACTGGAGAGAAACGTTATTTAGAATGTTCCCAAAGGCTACCGGTTTGATACCCAGAGCTGGTGTGGTTGGAAAAGGCAATTGGCCCACTAGGGGCAAAACAATCATTTTACACCGACTTTACCGGAACTGACTCAGAATGATCCGGAAAGGTAAAGGAAGGTCGGGAATACTATAAGAAGCATTCTCAAGAGGTTACCAGTTTGATACCCAGAGTCGGTGTAGTCCCTGGGGCGTTTGGATGCCTAGGGGCAAAATGGTCATCTTGACCTAAAAGTCTCAAAACTGGCCTGAAACTGACTAGAAAGCACCTAATCACGCCGGATCATCTCTAAGATGATCTTGGAAGGGGTGGACTTACCATTCTGAGGACTCAGGTGTGTTCTTGAGAAACGTGCTGGAAAATGGCCCTAGGGACAATTTGGTCATTTTTCAACGAAGTGGACTAGCATGCACTAGTGTTGACCTGGGTTTTGAGTGTTTCCGCCACTCTGACGGTAGTCTCGTGACACAGGGGTTTGTTGGCAATTCCCTATATCAACCTGCTTGCAAGTATTTCCGCTACTCTAACGGTTGCGATGTTTACGAGTACTTCTGCTACTCTGACAGTTCGCGATCATTCCTGGGACTGTTTGATCTCGGGAAGCTGCTAAAGGGACTTAGTGCCTGAGAAGTCAACTTTCTCGGAAGGCATGCTGAAACGGACATTTCTGCATTAGCGGGCTAGCAAGCGCCTAAGGTGGACCATTCTACCATCTCGGGGACTTGGGGTCTCGTCCCGGTCGACAGGTTTAAAAGGACTCACCGTTTTGAAAAAACTTTCTCCAGAAAACGTGCCGAATTAGATAGACTTACCGTCTCGAGGAATCAGCTTTCTTGAGAGAGGGATTGGAATTGGAATTGGAAAAGAGGTTGGAAGGGGACTTACTGTCTTCGAAAAGGCGCACCTGTGGAATTGGAAAGGGGACTTACTGTCTTCGGAAAGACGAGCCTATTGGAATATGGAAAGGGGACTTACCGTCTTCAAAAAGACACGCCTGTGGGAATATGGAAGGGAGACTTACCGTCTTCGGAAAGACGTGCCTATGAAAATATGAAAAAGGGACTTACCGCTTTTAGAAAGACGCGCCTGATTTGGAATTGGACCGAACAATGCCGCTAAGGGCATTTTGGTCATTTTGCCTCTATTTGGGCTTGGTGAGCCCGTGAAGTGATGGATAGACAGGATTAGACTTGGAAAGTTGATTTGACTCAAAATACGTCCGCATTGACTTGAATTCAAGTCTGAACGGACTGCAGACCGTTGAGCGGCCAAAAATAGGGTGCTTACACCTTGCTCATAGTCATCAAGGACCATCGGTCAAAGGTGAGATCAATATTGTGACAATATTAGGCTTTGAATGCATTGACCGACTCGATCCAAGTTGTGATCTTCCTTAGGTCCAGACAAGCAAACCATTGTAGAGCAGACCTAGTGAGGCTGTGTTGGAATAGCTACAAGAGGAGTTTCGGATCGTTGCCGTGACCACTTAGCTCTCTTGCATAGAGTCGAAGATGAGCGACAGGGTTACCAGTGCTGTCATACTTCTGGAAGTTAGGCATTTTGGACCTAGCAGGTCTCGGGGGGCTTTCTTTACGAAAAGCGAATGTAATATGGTCTCCTCCTCTTCAGTGCTGATCTCTTTAGCATCTTCTTTAGTCCTCCCAATATTTTCAGATTGAAGCACGATCCTTGGATTAGCAGGTTTAGGGTCCTTGGATGAAGTCATAAATGATGATGGGACTGCAGCAGCATCCTTTATAGCCATAGTTTGAATGAGTTTGAGCATCTCATCTATCTTGGTCCTTATTTCGTTGACCTCTTCCCAAGAGACTTGAGATGATTCTTCAGGGTTAGCAGTCATAAGTGATGCTCTTTGCCGGGTGATAATAAGATCCTTAGGTGGATGTTACCCCTTCTTGGGAGCAATGTTGACTCAGTGCAGGGTGATTTTTGTAAATAAAAGGAAAAGACAAAAAAGACAGAAACACAAATTGCTAGTCAGTTTCTAATTTTTAGAGAGCTTTATGCAATGCATGTCCTTGGGTGCCCCTCTTTTAGAGGGGAAGCTAAGCATGATTTATTGGCTCACTTTTGGAGATAGGAGATTTGCCCCTGTATGCAGATGCCTTACTATCAGATGAGGAGCTTCACCCATTAACATGTTCATCCATCCATTGCTCAGGAAAAATAAAGAAATGCATTTAACTTTGGGTTTAATATACAAAATAATTTAAATACATTTTAACAGGGGGAGAGGGAACATGTTTCTTTGGGGGCTCCACCTATCTAATTTTACAAAGGAAACCCTAAACTACTCTTAAGTCTTTGTATTCGCCTTCGTTAGATTTGATGTCGAGGATGTCGCTGAGAGACCTTGTTGATTGATTGCCCCTTGTCTTATTGGCGACCTTATCTCCGTCAGCATGGAGGGATTGGGGCCCCTCATATGGAATGAATTGAGGTGCATGCCATGAGTCCTTAGGGTTGTAAGCACCCCATTTTTGACCGTTTGGCAGTCTACACTCCGTCCATACTTGTACTCAAGTCAATATGGTCGTATTCCAATCGAAACCAACTCTCTAAGTCTAAATCCCGTATGTCCATCGCTTCGTGGGCCCACCGGCCCAAATAGAGGCAAAATGACCAAAATGCCCTCAGGGGCATTGTTCTTTCCAATTCCAATCCCTCTCCCGGGACCGTTTATTCCTCGAGATGGTAAATCTACTCCAATCAGGCACGTCTTTCCGAAGACGATAAGACCCCTTTCCAATTCCAATCCCTCTCTCGAGACAGTTGATTCCTTGAGACGGTAAATCTATTCCAAATCAGGCGCGTCTTTCCAAAGACGATAAGACCCCTTTCCAATTCCAACCCCTCTCTTGAGACAGTTTATTCCTCGAGACGGTCTGGCACGTTTTTCAAAAAAAATCTCTTCGGAACGGAAAGTTCCTTTAAACCTGTCGACCGGGATGAGACCCCAAGTCCCCTAGATGGTAGAACGGTCCACCTTTGGCTCCTACTAGCCCGCCAATACAGAACTGTCCATTTAGGGATGCCTTTCGAGAAAGTTGATTCTCAGGCGCTAAGTCCCTTTAGTAGCTTCTCGAGATTAGGCAGTCCCGGGAATGATCACAAACCGTTAGAGTAGCAAAAATACTCACAAACATCGTAACCGTCAGAGGAGCTGAAATACTCGTAAACAGGTCGATATAGGGAATTGCCATCAGAGTGGCGGAAACGCTTAAAACCCAGGTCAACACCGGTGCCTGCTAGCCCACTTCGGTGAAAAATGACCAAACTGCCCCTTGGGCCTTTTCCAGCACGTTTCTCAAGAATACACCTGAGTCTTCAGAATGGTAAGTCCAACATTCCAAGATTATCTTAAAGGAAATTTGGCATGATTAGGTGCCTTCTAGTCCGTTTCGGGCAAATTCCGAGACTTTTCGGTCAAGATGACCATTTTGCCCCTAGGCATCCGAACGCCCCGGGAACCACACCGGCTCTGGGTATCAAATCGGTAACCTCCCAAGAATGCTTCTTATAGTATTCTCAACTTTTCTCTATCTTTCCAGATCATTCCGAGTCAATTCCGGTAAACCCGGTGCAAAATGACCGTTTTGCCCCTAGTGGATTGGTTGCCTTTTTCTAGCCACGCCAGCTCTGGGTATCAAACTGGTAACCTCCTGAGATTGCTTCTTATAGTATTCTGAGCCTTCCTCTACCTTCCCAGATCATTCCGAGTCAATTCCAGCAAACTCGGTACAAAATGACCGTTTTGCCCATAGAGGGTCGGTCGCCTTTTTGCGACCGCATTGGCTCTGGGTATCAAACCGGAAACCTTTGGGAACATTTTGAATAATGTTTTCAAATCTCGAGTCTTCTTACGGGACAGTTCGAGTCCGTCCCGGCAGCTTTCCGACTCGATTGACCATTTTGCCCCTAATGACTCGGTCAAATCCTTCCAATACATCCTATCTTCATTTTTCAAGTTAAATAGCTACGGGACACTATTCTAAGTGTTCCTGCCCCTTTTTTTGGCCTTCTGGGTCATTCCCAATCTCTCAAACTCCTTCCTGGACTTTTCGGAGTCACTCCTAATGAAGCTAGGCTAAAAATTACATGGTAGTCACTAGTACAAGCGCCCAAATCTAATCAAAGATACGTTGCTTGCCGACCTTAACAATTTCGTAATTGGATGGCACCACTACAAGTGGCGCCAAACCAATATTTGGCCTGGCACCACTCTTAGTGGTGCTAGAAGCATTTTTGGCATGGCGCCACTACAACAGGCGCTAGGTCTATCCTACCTCTATAAATATAGAGTCTCTTCCAGTATGAAAGGGGTTCGCAAACTCAGTCTCAAAACCCTAATTTTCGATACACAGAGCTCGTACACTCCCAAAAACCTAGCTTTCCTAGGTTTTCCAAACCCTAGCCACCATACACAAACCCTAAGCCTTATATACACTCATACACACCTCTATACACTTATACACTAGCCTCCAACCCTCCATTGAAAACTTGAATTGCTGCAATTACGAAGATTTGAAGACCGAAGACTAGAGCCCTCGAAGATCAAGACTGAAGTGAAGCAAAGACCGAAGAAAAGCAAGGCGCGCAAAATAAACAAAACACAAGGTAGGCTTTCGTTTTACGTTTCTGCACTTTCCCCTCTCTCTTCTCTCTCATAACCCATTTGGGTTTTCCCTATTTTAATCCCCTATCTCTTCCCCCCCCCCCCCCCCCCTTCTTTCAGCTTGAAACAAGGGGACTCCCGGTCCATGTGTAGGATTAGACTATTGGAGGGTCACCGTGTCGGGGGCTTTCCTTTAGGCTAACCAGAGACTACATGGGTTCGGCCCCCTTGATTATGTGGTGAAGCCTTAACCTTGTATGTTCACGACCCCAAACTTGTATTGTGCATATCATGATCTTGCATCTACCAAAAATCGTTTTCAAACTCGTTTTCAAAATTTGCAATAAACTTGTTTTCAAAATTGCATCAAAATCTCCTTTTCAAAATTTGTTTTTAAAACCACAATCCTAGGGTGATTCTTGCCTTTCCATGACTAGGGTTACTTTAAGAAAGTGTTACATTTAAAGTGACTTTTATGGTCCATATTTTCAAATCTAGTTGTTTTCAAAACCGCTTTCCTAAAGTGGTTCTAGCCCTCTTATGGTTAGAATCGCTTGATGAAAGTGCGACATTTTTATACCTTCTAAAACCTCTATTTTCAAAAGTCTTTTTTTTTTTTTTCTAAAAATCTCTTTTTCAACATACTTTCCTAAAACTCTCTTTTCCAAAGTTGTTTTCAAAAACTCCCTCCAATAATCTATTTATCAAAACTCCCTTTTTCAACTCCTTTTCAAAATCCTCTTCCCAAAATCCACTTTCTAAAAACACTCCCTAAAAATCTTTCGAAAAACTCTCTCCAACAATCTTCTATGAAAAATCTTTCTAAAAACTCTCTTCCCAAAATCTTTCTTCTAGAAACTCCGTTCTAGGATTTTCCTTCTAAACACTCGTTTCTAAAAACACACTTTCCAAAAACTCTTTTTTTTTAAAATCTCTTTCCAAAAACTCTATCTTCAAATTCACTTTCCAAAAACACTTCTCAAGGACTCCTTTCTCAAAATCTTCGTTTCCAAAAACGCACTTTCCAAAAATCCCTTTTCTTGATGCCCAAAACAAGCCCTAGAACTCACGATTAGGAAATCCTAATTTTTCCTTCCCAAAAACATGATTTCCAATCCCCTATTTTGGCCTCAAAACCTAGGTTTCCAAAACTATATCAAAACTATACATATTTTCAAAAACCTATTTTCTATATCAAAACTATAGCCTTCCAAATCTAGAGTTTCTAAAACTTCCTCTTTCCAAATCCTTCTTAAATCAAATCTTCCCATTGTAAGCATCCCATTTTTGACCGCTCAGTAGTCTACACTCCGTCCAGACTTGTACTCAATTCAATATGGACGTATTCCAATTGAAACCAACTCTCTAAGTCTAAATCCCATCTGTCCATTGCTTCGTGGGCCCACCAGGCCCAAATAGAGGCAAAATGACCAAAATACCCTTAGGGGCATTCCCTTTTCTAAGTCCAATCCCTCTCTCGAGACAGTTGATTCCTCGAGACGGTAAATCTACTCCAATTAGGCACATCTTTTCAAAGACGGTAAGACCCGTTTCCAATTCCTTTTCCAATTCCAATTCCAATCCCTCTCTCGAGACAGTTGATTCCATGAGATGGTAAATTTACTCCAATCAGGTGCGTCTTTCCGAAGACGATAAGACCTCTTTCTAATTCCAATCCCTGTCTCGAGACAGTTTAATTCTCGAGACGGTAAATCTACTTCAATCAGGCGCGTTTTTTCAAAGACTATAAGACCCCTTTCCAATTCCAATAAATTTCTCGAGACAGTTTATTCCTCGAGATGGTAAATCTATTCCAAATCAGGCATGTCTTTCCGAAGACGATAAGGCCCCTTTCCAATTCCAATCCCTCTCTCGAGATAGTTTATTCCTTGAGATGGTCCGGCTTGTTTTTTGAAGAAAATCTCTTCGAAACAGTAAGTCCCTTTAAACATGTTGACCGGGACAAGACTCCAAGTCCCCTAGATGGTAGAACGGTTCACCTTTGGCGCCTCCTAGCCTGCCAATGTAGAAATGTCTATTTAGACACGCCTTTCGAAAAAGTTGATTCTCAAGAGCCAAGTCCCTTTAGCAGCTTCCCGAGATCAGGCAGTCTTAGGAATCATCGCGAACCGTCAGAGTAGCGGAATTACTCACAAACATCACAACTGTTAGAGTAGCGAAAATACTCACAAGCAGGTCGATAGAGGGAATTGCCAACAAACCTCTGTATCACACGACCGCCGTTAAAGTGGCAGAAACACTTAAAACCCAGGTCAACACTAGTGCCTGCTAGCCCACTTCGGTGAAAAATGACCAAACTACCCCTTAGGCCTTTTCCAACACGTTTCTCGAGAACACACCTGAGTCTTCAAAATGGTAAGTCTAACCTTCCAAGATTGTCTTAAAGGAAATCTGGTATGATTAGGTGCCTTTTAGTCCGTTTCGGGCCAATTCTGAGACTTTTCGGTCAAGATGACCATTTCGCCCCTAGGCATCCGAATGCCCCGGGAACCACACCGGCTCTGGGTATCGAACCGATAACCTTCCAAGAATGCTTCTTATAGTATTCTCTACTTTTCTTTATCTTTCCAGATCATTCTGAGTCAATTCCGGTAAACTCGGTGCAAAATGACCATTTTGCCCTTGGTGGGCCGATCACCTTTTTCTAGCCACACCAGCTCTGGGTATCAAACTGGTAGCCTCCTGAGATTGCTTGTTATAGTATTATGAACTTTCCTCTACCTTCCCGAATCATTCCGAGTCAATTCCGGCAAACCCGGTATAAAATGACTGTTTTGCCCCTAGAGGGCCGGTCGCCTTTTCCGGCCACCCCAGCTCTAGGTATCAAACCGTCAACCTTTGGGAACATTCTGAATAATGTTTCCAAATCTCGAGTCTTCTTCCAGGACAGTCCAAGTCCGTCCCGGCAGCTTTCCGACTCGATTGACTGTTTTGCCCCTAATGTCCCGGTCAAATCCTTCCAATACATCCTATCTTCATTTTTAAAGTTAAATAGCTCCGGGACACTATTCTAAGTACTCCTGCCCTTTTTTCAGCCTTCCGGGTCGCTCCCGATCTCTCAAACTCCTTCCCGGACTTTCCGGAGTCACTCCTAATGAAGATAGGCTAAATACAGAGCCTCCTCTAGCATAAAAGGGGTCCGCAAACTCAGTCTAAAAATCCTATATTTCGATATACAGAGCTCGTACATTCCCAAAACCCTAGCTTCCATAGGTTTTCCAAACCCTAGCCACCATACCCAAACCCTAACCTCATATACACTTATACACACACCTATACACTTATACACTAGCCTCCAACCCTCCATTGAAGACTTGGATTGCTGCAACTACGACGATTTGAAGACCCAAGACGAGCCCTCGAAAATCATGACTGAAGTGAAGCGAAGACCGATGGAAAGCAAGACGCGCAAAATAAACAAAACACAAGGTAGGCTTTCGTTTTACGTTTCTGCACTTCCCCCTCTCTCTTCTCTCTCCTAACCCACTTGGGTTTTCTCTATTTTAATCCCCTATCTTTTTCCCCCCCTTTCTTTGCATGCTTGAAACAAGGGGACTCCTGGTCCATGTGTAGGATTAGACTATTGGAGGGTCACCGTGTCGGGGGCTTTCCTTTAGGCTAACCGAAGACCACGTGGGTTCGGCCCCCTTGATTATGTGGTGAAGCCTTAACCTTGTATGTTCACGACCCCAAACTTGTATTGTGCATATCATTATCTTGCATCTTCCAAAAATCGTTTTCAAAGTTTGCATTAGAGTTATTTTCAAAATTGCATCAAAATCTCCTTTTTTAAAACATGTTTTCAAAATCACAATCCTAGGGTGATTTTAGCCTTTCCATGGTTAGGGTTTCTTTAGGAAAGTGTTACATTTAAAAGTGACTTTCATGGTCCATATTTTCAAACCTTTGTTATTTTCAAAACCACTTACCTAAAGTGGTTCTAGCCTTCTTATGGTTAGAATCGCTTTCGGAAAGTGCGACATTTTTATACCTTCTAAAAACTCTCTTTTCAAAAGTCTCTTTTCCGAGAAATCTCTATTCCAACATACTTTCCTAAAACTCTCCTTTCCAAAGTTGTTTTCAAAAACTCCCTCCAAAAATCTATTTTTTCAAAACACTCTTTTTCAACTCCTTTCCAAAATACTCTCCCCAAAATCCACATTCTAAAAACGCTCCCTAAAAATCTTTCCAAAAACTCTCGCCAACAATCTTCTACCAAAAATCTTTCTAAAAACTCTCTTCCCAAAATCTTTCTTCTAGAAACTCCCCTCTATGATTTTCCTTCTAAAATCTTTGTTTCCAAAAACGCACTTTTCAAAAATCCCTTTTCTTGATGCCCAAATCAAGCCCTAGAACTCACGATTATGAAACCCTAATTTTCTTCCCAAAAACATGGTTTTCAAACTTGTCTTAAAACCTAGGTTTCTAATATCCCCTGTTTTCTACATCAAAATTACATATTTTCAAAAACCTATTTTCTACGTCAAAACAATAGCCTTCCAAATCTAGCGTTTCTAAAACTTCCCCTTTCCAAATCCTTGTCAAATCAAATCTTCCCTTTAGGAAACCAAATCAAATCTTCCCGTTTAGGAAACTAGATCTCATCCTCCATTTTTGGAAACAAAATCAAACCTTCTCTTTTAGAAACAAAATCCAATCCCTTCCTATTCCAAATCTTTCCTAGTTCAAATCCTTCCTAATTCTCTACTTTCCTAAATCTTAAGTTTCCAAAACTTGAACATGAAAATCTTTCCTAAATTTTAAAACTTAACTTCCACATCTTTCCTAATTCTACCCCTTTTCAAATCTTAACTTTCCAAATCTACGTTTTCCAATCTTTCCTAAATTCAAACCTTTTCTAATCTCAAGATTTTCTAAATCCTAAACTTTCTAAATTTCAAATCTTTCTAAATTCAAAGCTTTCTAAATTCAAAACTTTCTTAAGTTAAATCTTTTTAAACTTCCTAAATCTTTCTAAAACTCTAAACTTTCCTAAAACTTTAAATCTTTCCAAATCTAAAACTTTCTTATTCTTAAAACTTTCTTATTTTCAAAACCTTTCCTATTTCAATACCTTTTTTAAAATGAAACTTTCTTATTCAAAAGTTTCTTAAGTTGAAACTTTTTTAATTCAAACATTTTCTAAATCTTTCCTAATTTAAAATCTTTCTAAAATTCTAAGCTTTCCAAATTCAAAACTTTTTTAACTTGAAACTTTCCAAATTCTAGACCTTTCTTAAACTAAACTTTTCCTAATTCAAAACATTTCTAAATTTGACATTTCCTATTTCAAAACCTTTCTTACAACAAAACTTTCCTAATTCCAAAACTTTCCTAAAATGACACTTTCCTAATCTGAATCTTTTCTAAATTCCAAGCTTTCCTAATCTTCCAAGTCCAATATTCAAGTCAATTCTTTTCCAAAATCTTTCCAAGTCAAATCCAATCCTTCTTTTTGAAGTTCTTAAGTCTAGGTTTCCTAAAACCAAATTTTCCAAAGTCAAGTCTTTTCAAATCTTCCAATCAAAGTTCAATCTCTCAATCTTCCAATCCAATTTCCAATTCAATCTCTTTCTTTCAAATCAACTCTTCTATTTTCAATTGGACTCTTGTCTGAACTACGACTGACCTGATTCCTCCAAAAGGATACGTAGGCAACCCTCATGGGTGCGGTCTCCACATTTTCTAAATCTCAAATTCCACAATCTTTTCAAATCTCCCATCTATTTTCAAACTTCCAATTTCAATTTTCTATTTCCAAATCTCTATTTCTAATTTTTCAAACTTTCCAATTTCCAAATCTATCCTTTCAAATCTTTCTTGTAAAATCAAATCAAATTCTTCTTTTCAAATCTATTTCCAAATCAAGTCTCTTTTCTTGCACTTGCATATCATGCATCATGCCTTTTTAAACATTGTTTTCTAAAGTGGATAAGATTGGATAGTTGTTAATTGAAGACTCTCATAGGTGAATCTAGGGTAGATTGACATGTAGGTACCGAAAGGGCGAGGTAGGGTGATAGCTTAGTGCGTCTTCCCTACACGTAACCAACCTCCGAACCTAGAATCACTGTTTTCATAGACCAAAATGGAGTTATTTTCAAAAAATGGCTAAATGTTTTCCGAAAGTTGCCAAACAACCTGTTTTCTTAAAAACAATCTCTTGAGGAGATCATTTCAAAACCTTTTTCAAAAAAAACCCTAAGTGTAGTTTTCGGATTATGCTGAATTTTTAGGTGACCTAACTTACCTTAATCAAGTTAGGTGGCGACTCCAAATCTTTTCCATAAGCCCTTTATTTAAATCTATTTTCAATTCAAACCTAGTCGCACTCATTTTTCTAGGAGGGTGAGTTCTAACAAGAGAGTACAGTATTTTTTCCGCTTGTGTGTACGCTACAGTTGGCGACTCCACTGGGAACACTTAGAGGGTTAGGCCGTAGTCATGTCTCTTTACCTTTCACCCATGTAGAGTCTTCAATTAACCTGGTTCAATCTTATTCACTTTAAATTTTCACAACCAAATTTTCAAAATTGTTTTAAAAAAAAACATGCATTTATTCATTTTATCTTGTATTATGTTTGTCATCCACATACTAACACTTAAATCTTTGTTTTATAGGTACACATTTTGTTTAAATTTTATTAACTACTATGCATGAATACGATGAATAGGATGAATGGGTGTTGTTGGGCTCTTTCCTCCACTTTTAAAAATCACACACACACTGCATGTGCACCTGCATTCTGCATACTTGCATTATTACCCTGATGTGACCTTTCTAGTTAGAAAGGGGGAACGGTATATTGGTTGTGGGCAAGATGCTGCGTCAGTTTCTTCGCCTACGGCCTCTTGATGGTTCCCCCGCTCAAATCACCAACCGATCATGGCACCACCTCGGGGAGTGGGCCTAGGTTTGAAGATCCAGGGACCGAGCCTTTTTAGGACGCATTAGTCAACCCTCAACCTCATGCTCATATAGACACCATGCATAGTCGAACCTCTGTCGGATTTAAGATAGGAGCACCGTTTTCAAAACCACAGAGGAAAGGGCGACTGCTCTTACTTTCATTTATACTTGTCTATTCCTGCTGTTATACTAACTGTATTCATACTGTTCTAATGCCTGTCTAACTACTCATGCATGCACGTTTTTCTTGCTATTGCATTCTCTCTCCTTATACTATTTACATATCCATTTTCATGCATTCCATATTCCAAGTCAAGACAAGAGTTCCAAGTAACTTAAGTCACTGTATTATCTTGCACAGGATCAACCCATTGAGAGTGACACCTAGTTCACTCTCCCTTGCATTAAACCTACCCAAACCCTAAGGGTTCCCATATAACCCTTAGGACTCGTGGCATGCATCTCAATTCATTCCATAAGAGGGGCCCCAATCCCTCTATTCTCACAGAGATAGGATTGCCATGAAGACAAGGGGTAACCAATCAGCATGGTCTCTCAGCGACCTCCACGACATCAAATCCAAGGAAGGCGAATCCCAAGACTCAAGAGTAGTTTAGGGTTTTCCTTTGTAAAAGTAGATAGGTGGAAGTCCAAAGGAAAATGTTCCCCCTCCCCCTATTAAAATGTATTTCAATTCTTTTGTATCTTAAACCCAAAATTTAATGTACTTCTTTACTTTTATGAATAAATGCATAGATGGCTTAAAGGTTCCCACTTGACGGTAAGGTATCTGCATACAGGGGCAAATCTCCTATCTCCAAAAAGTGAGTCAAATACATCATGCCTAGCTTCCCTCTTAAGAGAGGAGCACCCTAGAGCATGCATTGCATAAAGACTTGTCAAGATAAAACACTGACTCTTTTCTTTCATTGGTTTTAGGTACCTCCCCTTGTTCCCCCTGTCATTACGGCCAAAAGCTCAGAAACACTCATGGAGTCACTCACACTCGACACCTTAACTCTACTACTAGCAGAAGCAAAAGGAGTCAGACACAGGATGACTAAAATGAAAGGCATGCTTTCTTCACTTTTATCCCACACAACCCATGAGCAAGTAGAGTCCTCGCAGGCCCAAACCCATGATGGACGGAAAAGGATGAAGAAGGAAGACCATGACTATGCCACCACCATTGCTTACCAACGACCTCCCCAAGTCGAGGGCCTTGCTCAGATGCCTCCAAACCAACCCCTAACCAAACATAAGGATTATATAATCTCTCCTTCGTATATCATCCCAACCCATTTGGCGCTGCCACCGAAAATTGTCCCATTTTAAAACATAAAACCCGAAGCCCTTTCAATTCCCGAATCATCAACCCGGCTATGACCTCACCAAAGCCCGGTCCCCAATCATCAAAAACATCTGCAACACCTCCTCGGCCTAGGCGAACAAGTGGGAAAAAGCGGACGTTTACTAAACTTGCGTGCTCACAGACCGCGGCCTATTTTGGCCTCTTAGCAACTGGATATCTGAAACCTATACCTACTCGACCCCAGCCCAATCCTCTGCCTCATTACTTCAAATTTGCAGCAAGCTGTAAGTATCATTCGGATAGCCAAGGACATGGCACTGAAGATTGTTTGACCCTCAGGCATAAGATTCAAGACCTGATAGATAACAAGGTCATTGGGGTACGACTAGCAAATCCTTCTCCAAACGGCCCTACAGACCCTCTACTGGACCACACCGTCAACATCGTTACAAAGTTTGGTAACAACAAGGTTTGTTTTGCTGCATGCCAAGAGATATATTACAAGAATGGGGAGGAAATGGAATGCGACGATATGAAACAGAGTCATACTCGGTTACGATGCAACCCCGATAAAATGCCGACCCCCGAAAACGAACTCGCATATGAATCTGTGAAGAAAATGGACCAGGAGCTATCCAAACTAGGTAATAAAAATCTACTATTGTGTACACCTGAGGAACACCGAGCCCCGGCTGAAGGACAAAGTAGAAAACCCTGGGCTCGACCTATTAAGCTGGACGAAGACGAGTCGCCCGAGTGGTTTGTTAGAGAAACTCCGGAGCAAACAAATGAAGGCAAGACGGTCAAGAGAGCTGACAATTACATCATCACCGCCAACTCACTTGGTACTCCGAGAGAAGCATTTACCTACCCTGCCTTGGCTCAAAATCTCAACCATGGATGGAATGCAGACGAGGGCACTGTCCCAAGACCTTACTGAAAAAGGAGTCCCTTCAAAAGCATACAAGAGAGGGGTGTTTTCACCCACTTTCTTTCTATCCCTTTTACTTCCTGTCTTTAAATGCTTACATTTTCTTATTGCTGAAGAACTCTATGCTTTCCATAAGAATTGATAATAATAATAAAATAATAGTCTTTTATTCCATCACGGTTGTCTTATATTCTCTTGGGAATGGTAGCTACTTTTTATACAAGGGGCATAGTGTATCTTATGGAATGATTCAATTTGAATTGATGATAGCATGAGTTAACCACTCACCAAATGATAAGCTTTCCACAGAGAGAAAAGATAAGGATGAATGAGGATACTACCCAAAGGCAGCACTTGCAAGACTCTGAAGCTAAGCGATGTGTGACCAGTTTATCAAAATGAAGAGGAGCCATCTTTCACTTCCCCACATGTAAATAAAAGAATAAATAACTAAATAAATAAACAAATGTGCTTATATTCCCTTTGCTTAACCCTTAGTGCCTCACGAAAAATGAAGTTTTCTTTGTTAACCCCAATCCAAGACTGTCCTCCCCACACTGGGGCAGACAACAGTTGAGAACTCTAGGAGTGGTGTCCACTTCTATCATGCTAGGATAGTGTCGAAAGCTCTATGGATCAAGCAATCTAATTCAAAGTGAAGAGAGGCCCTCATTTCATTTTCATACAGTCAAAAGAAACCCCTTGCCAAACCTGTTGAGCCATCTATCCTTTTCCTGAAAAAAACCCCAACCTAAGGATCACCGCCTACATTGGGTAGATTGAACTGCCAAGGAAAAGGCCTAAGAAAAAAGGGCCGATGAATTCTTCATTTCATGAAGGAATAGAAAGAAAAAACAAAGGAAAGGAGTTGCCAAGGGGCAAGAGGCCAAGCAAAAAAAAAGAAAAACAAAAAAAAAAATCCTTTAAGGAAAGGCCTGAAGGAAAATCATGATTGTGTCATCTTCAAGAGCATAATAAGAGGATCGAAAGAAAAGAAAGTCATGTTTATCTCAAAAAGCATATAGAAAGGGTGAAAGAACAAGGTCATTTTCACCCTGAGAAGTCATATAAAAAGCAAGGAGGAAATTCAAAGGTGATCCTAGGTTACAAAGAAACCCAATAGAAACAACAGGTTCAAGCCTTTACCCTTTCTTGCAAAACCTCGCAACCATGGCCTATATTACAACCCTATTAAAGTCCAATATGATTCAAAATGGATTTCTTGTTCTAAATGAGTTGCATACGATGCCAAAGCTAAAGAAGGATGTTAACCCTACTAAAAATCAATCAAGGATGGTATGGATCTAAACCCTACTGAAAACAACATCGAATTTGAGCCTATATATCCCGTTGTTTCTGAAACCCCATAACCTAGCCTACATTACGGTCCCAAGCAAAGTCTCCTCAGATTGAAAGAACTGGCCACTTATCGCTCTGCCAAAGGTCAGGTAAGCGATCGCTAAAACCCCGAGAGTCGAGAGTTTCAGCTCAGTAACCTCATACACTAACCTGGAGGCAGAGAAGCCGGAGGCGATCAAAAGGTTGATAAAGGTGCGAAATGCTATCGTTCAATCAAGGTAGGGTTGAGCTAGAAGAGAGGCTAAATCCCCGAAGAGGAGGGAATTACCATTCCCAAGACTACAAGTCTAACAGCACCCTGTGTCATTCTATTAACATATTTCTAGCCTGTGCATATGTTAAAAAAAAAAAAAATCAGCATGGGCTTTGCACACATAGGATATAACTCCCTGTAGAAATAGAAGTCACTAACATTAACTCATGTAATAAATACATAACATCATCATCCACCACATGCATCTGATCATATACTTAGCTGAAAAAATCATAAATGTATTTGTCTATCCATGCATCTAAATACCATAAATATTCATTTCTGTACAGAATATCAAAATAAAACTGTCTAACATAAATACAACTCAGGGACAAGGGGCAAAAAAATATCAGAGTCTCCACAAGGGGCATACATCACAGGTCAAAGTCGATGTCATATGGATCAAAATCCCGGCAACCTGGCATCCGAGGAGGTGGATAACTACTCGAAGCACCGCCATCCTGCAGGGAAAATAGAACCGAAATCAGCTGCATGCAAAAAGAACTAAGCAACAGCAGAGCAAGAAGAAGCAGAGAAAGAATAACATACCCCCCCACCACCCAACTGAGATAACCGAGCCGCCAGGGAAGCTACCTCGGCCGGGTACTGATCCCGCTCCATCTGGTACTGATCTCTCTGGTCTCTCACAGAGTAAACTTAGCCTGGGGCACATATTCTCTGGCTTGGCCCCACAAGTCAACCACCTCCTGGCCAACAGCGTACCTGCCGACTACTACCTCAAACCGGGTGAAGGCACCGACCGAATGAGCCCCAAAGTACGCAGCATAATCTGTATCCGGAGGAAGCAAGAACTCGGCATCTGGCTGACGCTCCTGATAAGGGATAGGCACTCCTGCCATCAGGGCTCCAAACATATACTCTGGCGGAGCTCCTGCTGATCGGAACTCCTCATGAAATTGCCGCCAGTATCGCTCTCCAAGATAGGACTCCCAAGTGTCATCACTGAGAAAAACAGCTCTCGACAAGGACAACGGGACCAAATACCGGACTGTCTCATAATGAACTAATCCAATGAAGGGCTGCCAGGTCACATCCCTCGCCTCAATCAGCTCCAGGTTAGGCCGGAGCATCACAAAATCAGTAATCTCCGATCGTTGGGCTACCTGGTCACGAGCCCACCTCAAAGCACGAGGATAGAGGTCATCCTCAACGATTGTAGGGCGACGAACGAGAAGGTACTCGTAACTCCACCAGACAAGGAAAGGCTAGAAACTAGTCATGTTACCCTAACGAGAAGAAGTCCAAACCCACATCGACCGAAGAAAGCAGCCAAAGGAAAAGGACCCCCAGTCCAGCTCAGATAAAGCTCCAAGATCGGCTACTATACTCACTAACCGACATGGCACGAGCGACTTGTTGTTGTTGCAGAAGCAGCTAAAGATGATGTACAAAACAAGTCGCTGTCTCATGATGTCCCGCCTGGCAGGCAATGGCTCAATAGCAAAGGTACGGTTATCCTGACAGATCCAAGAGACTAGGAAGGCAGAACGCTAAGGAGGAGGCAAGTCCAACAGCAAACAGGCCTCTTCCCTACTGACTGAATCCAGGGTGATCCGCCAGCCGACAAAGGAAAGCCCTGTGATGATCGCCCAATCCAAGGGAGTGGGACCTAGCTCGAAGCCAACAAAGCGGAAGGTCCCGGTCTCTCCAAACCACCGCTCAACCAATGCCAGTACTAAATGACGGTCTAGGCGGTTAGCCTGTAATCCCCTGAAGGCACCGAATCCGATCTCCGCCAAGAAGGCACGATATGATGGGGTAGCCCGTTGCATGGTCACAGAAACCTGATGAACAGCCCCTCTGAAAGCTGTATGTACCCACAAAGGGGGCAAATGCTGTCTAGAGTACACGCTGGGGTGGTAAGCAAGATCCCCGAGTGGTGGGACATTCGGTATCTGCAGATCTCCCAAATCAGCATCCGTCTGCCTATGCTTGGAGGAAGCTTTCTCATAATCGATCACCTAATCCCCAAGGCCCGATACCTCCTCCTCGGCACCAATCTCCTTTACGAAAGCCTGCTCAACTGGGGGAAAGGGGTCGACAGGTGGCCTACTCCCCTGACCACTCTGACTAGATGATGCCTGCCCAATAGACCGTCGGCTACCCCTAGACCGACTGGAGCCGCTAGTGGAATCTGTCCAAGCCACCTTCCCCAAACGGCGTCTCCTTTGAGAGCCATCATCGCCTGCATCTGCCATCCTGAAAAGGTAAGGCAAGGTAAGAGGTGTGAATGTACCATATATGCAATAAATTATAACATAATAAAGCAAAATAAAATAAACAACTAACACAAAAAAATAATAATAAATAAATAAATAAAAAGATTTCAAATGATAAGTCAAAAACGAAATTTCCACACATCTTGATTTTCTAACTTCAAATCAAATCTCAAGGATTTTCTGCCTTTTTCTTTCAAAAAGATTTTTACTCTAAACCATTATTTCCAATTCTTTCCCAAATTTCTAAAAATTTCAGTAGAATTTCGTTTGAAAATGACCCCTACAACACCCATGACATTAACACAAAATACGAAACATGCACTCCACAATGTTACAATCACATAACATCAGCACTCGCACACATTTTTCAATTTTTTGAAATTTTCAAAACACATGTTTTATTTTTCGAATAAATCAATAGTTTTCAAAAATGCCGTAAAATTCTTCAAAATCATTTCAAATGTTTGTCAAAAATATTCCTACATTTTTTTAATTTTAAACTATGAGGAATTTCAACAACTTCTTGAGTTTTCTCATTTTACTAAATTTTCTAAGTATTTTCCTATTTTTCAAAAAATCAAAAATTCACCGAGTTTTCAAAAAATCACGAAACTTCATACGGTTGATAAACACATTTTTCTAAGGCACATGACATAAAAATCTAGCCAGAAAACCCAATGTCCAAGCCAGTAGGAACAAATTCCCTATTCCTGCAGAAAACCCCCTTCACATACTCACATATAATCACTCAAATTCAATCCTACAAGCACCAAAATGCAAAAATACCTTCACCATCATGCTCAAAACATATCAAAACATCAATTTCCACTATTCACATGATTCAAACGAAATTCTACACATCAAAATCAATAAAACTTGAGAACTCACTTTTTCGGAGTTGTCCGGTGAAATCTTCTCTTCCGGCGATTTTTCCGGCAACGTGGTCTCCTTCCGACAATCACCCACGATCCCCAAGAGGTGCCTCTTCAAGGTTCAAGTCGATTTCCACGCAGAAACTCTCGGTTCTCCACAAACTCTCCAAAATACCGTAGCGGTTCGAACCAGAATTTTTTTCGTTTTAACTCCAAGCCTAGCACCACTAGCAGAGGCGCCAAGCATTTTCTATCAAAGGCGTCACTCCTAGTGGTGCCAGTGTCCCATTCTGGGTAGCTTTGCTCTTTTTCCTGCCAAATCTCATTTTCGAAGGCCTTTTTTGGCCCGATATTCATTTTCGACCCCCGTTATCGAAAAATTCCCAATGTACATCCCTCCGACTGCCTCGCGGTCAACATGGGACTCTTACTTTATCGTTTTTGTCTTTGACAAGCAAAGACAGAAAAAGAGGGGCAGTTGTAAGCACTCCATTTTTTACCGCTCGGTAGTCTACACTCCGTCTAGACTTGTACTCAAGTCCATATGGACGTATTCCAATCGAAACCAACTCTCTAAGTCTAAATCCCATCTGTCCATCGCTTCGTGGCCCACCAGGCCCAAATAGAGGCAAAATGACCAAAATGCCCTTAGGGGCATTCCCCTTTCTAATTCCAATCTCTCTCGCAAGACAGTTGATTCCTCGATACGATAAATCTACTCCAATTTGGCACGTCTTTCCGAAGATGGTAAGACCTCTTTCCCATTCCTTTTTCAATTCCAATTCCAATCCCTCTCTCGAGACAGATGATTCCTTGAGACGGTAAATCTACTCCAGTCAGGCGCGTCTTTCCGAAGACGATAAGACCCCTTTCCAATCCCTCTCTCGAGACAGTTTATTCCTCAAGACGGTAAATCTACTGCAATCAGGTGCGTCTTTCCGAAGACGATAAGACCCCTTTCCAATTCCAATCCCTCTCACGAGACAGTTTATTCCTCGAGACGGTAAATCTATTTCTAATCAGGCACGTCTTTCCGAAGACGATAAGACCCCTTTCCAATTCCAATCCCTCTCTCGAGACAGTTTATTCCTCAAGACGGTCCGGCGCATTTTTCAAAGAAAATCTCTTCGAAACAGTAAGCCTCTTTAAACCTGTCGACCGGGACGAGACCCCAAGTCCCCTAGATGGTAGAACGATCCACCTTTAGCATCTGCTAGCCTGCCGATACAGAAATGTTTGTTTAGTCACGCCTTTCGAGAAAGTTGATTCTCAGGCACTAAGTCCCTTTAGCAGCTTCCCGAGATCAGGCAGTCTCAAGAATGATCGTGAACCGTCAGAGTAGCACAAATACTCATAAACTTCACAACTGTTAGAGTAGCATAAATACTCACAAGCAAGTCGATAGAGGGAATTGCCAACAAACCCCTGTATCACACGACCGCCGTCAGTGTGGCGAAAACACTCAAAACCCAGGTCAACACCAGTGCCTGCTAGCCCACTTCAGTGAAAAATGACCAAACTGCCCCAAGGCCCATTTTCTGGCACATTTCTCGGGAACACATTTGAGTCTTCAGAACGATAAGTCCAACCTTCCAAGATTGTCTTAAAGGCAATCTGACACGATTAGGTGCCTTCTAGTTAGTTTCGGGCCAATTCCGAGACTTTTCGATCAAGATGACCATTTCGCCCCTAGGCATTCGAACGGCCCAGGAACCACACCAGCTCTGGGTATCAGACCGGTAACCTCCCAAGAATGCTTCTTATAGTATTTTTCAACTTTTCTCTATCTTTCCAGATCATTCCGAGTCAATTCCGGTAAACCCGGTGCAAAATGACCATTTTGCCCCTGGTGGGCCGGTCGCCTTTTTCTAGCCACGCCGGCTCTGGGTATCAAACCGGTAGCCTCCTGAGATTGCTTCTTATAGTATTTTGAACCTTTCTCTACCTTCTCGGATCATTCCGAGTCAATTCCAGCAAACCCGGTACAAAATGACCGTTTTGCCCCTAGAGGGCCGGTCGCCTTTTCCGACCACACCGGCTCTAGGTATCAAACCGGCAACCTTTGGGAACATTCTGAATAATGTTTCCAAATCTTGAGTCTTCTTCCGGGATAGTCTGAGTTCGTCCCGGCAGCTTTCCAACTCGATTGACCGTTTTGCCCCTAATGGCTCAGTCAAATCCTTCCAATACATCCTATCTTCATTTTTCAAGTCAAATACCTCCGGGACACTATTCTAAGTGTTCCTGCTCTTTTTTCGGCCTTTTGGGTCATTCCCGATCTCTCAAACTCCTTCCCGGACTTTCCTAAGTCACTCCTAGTGAAGCCAGGCTAAAAATTGCATGGAAGTCACTAGTACAGGCGCCCAAATCTAATCAAAGATACGTTGCTTGCCGACCTTAATAGTTTCCTAATTGGCTGGCGCCACTCCTAGTGGCCCTAGAAGCATTTTTAGCTTAGCGCCACTGCAACAGGCGCCAGGTCTATCCCATCTCTATAAATACAGAGCCTCCTCCAGCGTGAAAGGGGTCCGCAAACTCAGTCTAGAAATTCTATATTTTGATATACAGGGCTTGTACATTCCCAAAACTCTAGCTTCCTTAGGTTTTCCAAACCCTAGCCACCATACCCAAACCCTAACCTTATATACACTTATACACACCCTTATACACTTATACGCTAGCCTCCAACCCTCCATTGAAGACTTAGATTGCTGCAACTACGAAGATTTGAAGACCCAAGATAAGCCCTCGAAGATCAAGACTGAAGTGAAGCGAAGACCAAAGAAAAGCAAGGCACACAAAATAAACAAAACACAAGGTAGGCTTTCATTTTACATTTCTGCACTTCCCCCCTCTCTTCTATCTCTTAACCCACTTGGGTTTTCTCTATTTTGATCCCCTATCTCTTTCCCCCCCCCCCCTTTCTTTGCATTCTTGAAACAAGGGGACTCTCGGTTCATATGTATGATTAAACTATTGGAGGGTCACCGTGTCGGGGGCTTTCCTTTAGGCTAACCGGAGACCACGTGGGTTCAGCCCCCTTGATTATGTGGTAAAGCCTTAACCTTGTATGTTCACGACTATCACGCCCAGATTTTTCGCATTCGAGGAATACTCACACAAGCGGGAAAAACACTGCACTCTCTCGTTAGAGTTCACCCTCCTAGAAGAATGAGTGCGACTAGGTTTGAATTGAAAATAGATTTGAGTAAAGGGCTTTTAGAAAAAGTTTGGAGTCGCCACCTAACTTGATTAAGGTGAGTTAGGTCACCTAAAAACTAAGAATAATCCGAAGACTACACTTAGGGGTTTTTTTGGAAAAAGATTTTGAAAATATCTCCTCAAGAAAGGGTTTTTAGAAAAACGGGTTGTTTGGCAACCTTTGAAAAATATTTAGCCCTTTTTGAAAAATAACTCCTTTTTGGTATTTGAAAGCAGTGATTCTAGGTTCGGAGGTTAGTTACGTGTAGGGAAGACACACTAAGCCATCACCCTACCCCGCCCTTTCAGTACCTACATGTCAATCTACCCTAGATTCACCTACAAGAGTCTTCGACTAACTATTGACCAATCCTATCCACTTTGAAAAATAATGTTTGAAAAGAAATGATGCATGGGATGCAAGTGCAAAATAAGAGAGAGTTGGAGAATAGATTTGGAAATAAATTTGGAAAGAAATTGATTTGATTTGAAAGAGATTTGAAATTGGATAGATTTGAAATTGGAATGTTTAAGAATATGGAAATTAAGATTTGAAAATAGATTTTTTGAATTAGAAATTGGAAATAAAACATAGAATTGAAAACTTAGAGAAGATTGTTGAGTTGGATATTTGAAAGAAGTTGTGGAAATAGAAATTGAAAGATGTTGTGGAATTTGAGATTTGAAAAAGGTTGTGGATTTGGAAATTTGAAAAATGTGGTGGAATTTGAAATTTGAAAGAAGTTGTGACCGCACCCATGAGGGTTGCCTACGTATCCTTTTGGAGGAATCAGGTCAGTCGTAGTTCGGACAAGAGTCCGATTGAAAGTAGAAGGTTGGATTGGAAGAAAGAGATTTTGATTGGAAAAAGGATTTGATTTGAACTTGGAATAAAGGATTGAAAATTGGAATTTAGAATTTTGGAATTGAAAAGATTGAATCTTGATTTGAAAATATAGAATTTGGAAGAGAGATTTAGACTTAAGATGGAAGTTTAAGAAACCTAGACTTTAGGAAAGAGACTTAGGAAAGACTTGACTTGGAAGGTTTAGGAGATTAGGAAAGACTGGATTTAGGAAATGTTTGAATTAGGAAAGTTTCAAATTAGGAAAGTGTCATTTTAGGAAAGTTTTGGAATTAGGAAAGTTTCGACTTAGGAAAGTTTTGGAATTTGGAAAGTTTTAACTCAGGAAAGTTTTGAATTTGGAAAGTTTCAACGTAAGAAAGTTTTGAATTTAGGAAAGTTTCAACTTAGAAAAATTTTGAATTTGGAATGTTTTGAAATAGGGAAGTTTTGAAAATTGGAAAGTTTCGTTTTAAGAAAGGTTTTAAAATAGGAAAGTGTTAAATTTAGAAATGTTTTGAATTAGGGAAGTTTTTAATTTGGAAAGTTTTGAAATTAGAAAGTTTTGAATTTGGAAAGCTTAGAATTTTAGAATTATTTTAAATTAGGAAAGATTTATAAAAGGTTTGAATTAAGAAAGTTTTGAGTTTAGAAAGTTTAGGATTTAGAAAGTTTTAGAGTTTTAGTTTTAGAAAATCTTGAGATTAGGAAAGGTTTGAGTTTTAGAAAGATTTGAAAACTTAGGTTTGAAAAGTTAAGATTTGGCAAGAGGTAGAGTTAGGAAATGGGTGAATTAGGAAAGGGTTGAAAGTTGGGTTTTAAAATTTAGGAAAGATTTTTATGTTCAAGTTTTAGAAACTTAAGGTTTAGGAAAGGAGAAGTTTAGGAAGGAGTTAAATCAAGAAAGATTTGAATTTTGAAATTTAAGGAAAGATTTAAAGTTTAGGTTTAGGAAACTTATGGTTTAGGAAGATATGAAATTATGAAGGAGTTGAATTAGGAAAGGTTTAGATTAGGAAGGGATTGAATTTTGTTTCTAAAAGAGAAGGTTTGATTCTATTTCCAAAAATGGAGGATGGGATCTAGTTTCCTAAACGGGAAATTGGATTTGGTTTCCTAAAGGGAAGATTTGATTTGACAAGGATTTGGAAAGGAGAGTTTCTAGAAACCCTAGATTTGGAAAACTATAGTTTTGACGTAGAAAAGGGGTTTTGAAAATATGTATAGTTTGAATGTGAAAGAAATAGGTTTTGGAAACCTAGGTTTTAAGGCAAGTTTGAAAACCATGTTTTTGGGAAGAAAATTAGAGTTTCCTAATTGTGGGTTCTAAGGCTTGACTTGGGCATCAAGAAAAGGGATTTTTGGAAAATGTATTTTTGGAAACAAGTTTTTTAGAAGGGAATCCTAGGGAAGAGTTTTTGGAAAGTGAATTTGAAGATAGAGTTTTTGGAAAGAGATTTTTAAAAAGAAGTTTTTAGAAAGTATGTTTTTGGAAACAAAGATTTTAGAAGGAAAATCCTAGAGGGGAGTTTCTAGAAAGAAGATTTTTGGAAAGAGAGTTTTTGGAAAGATTTTTGGAGAGAGTTTTTCTAGGAAAGAGACCTAAGGAACGTTTTTGGAAAGTGGACTTTGAAGAGAGCGTTTTGAAAAGGGGTTGAAAAAGGGAGTTTGGAAAAATAGATTTTGGATGGAGTTTTTGAAAACAACTTTGGAGAGGAGAGTTTTAGGAAAGTATGTTGAAAAAGGGATTTTTAGGAAGAGATTTTTGAAAAGAGAGCTTTTTGGAAAGTATAAAAACATCTCACTTTCCTAAAGTAATTCTAACCATAAGAGGGCTAGAACCACTTTAAGAAAGCGGTTTTGAAAACAACAAGGGTTGAAAATATGGACCATGAAAGTCACTTTAAATATAATACTTTCCTAAAGCAATCCTAGCCATGGAAAAGCTAGAATCACCCTAGGATTGTGATTTTGAAAACAAGTTTTTTGAAAAGGGAATTTTAATGCAATTTTGAAAACAAGTTTAAAAACGATTTTGAAGGCAACTTTGAAAATGGTTTTTGGAAGATGCAAGATCATGATATGCACAATACAAATTTGGGGTCATGAACATACAAGGCTAAGGCTTCACCGCATAATCAAGGGGGCCGAACCCACGTGGTCTCTGGTTAGACTAGAAGAAAGCCCCCGACACGATGACTCCCCAATAGTCTAATCCTACACATGGACCGGGAGTCCCCTTGTTTCAAGCATGCAAAGAAAAGGGGGGAAAGAGATGGGGGATTAAAATAGAGAAAACTCAAGTGGGTTAGGAGAGAGAAGAGAGAGGGGGAAGTACAGAAATTTAAATGGAGAACCTACCTTGTATCTTGTTTATTTTGCGCGCCTTGCTTTCTTCGGTCTTCGTCTTGATTTTCGTCTTCAATCTTCAAGAGCCGCCTTCAATCTTCAAACTTCATATTGTAACTCTTCAAGTCTTCGAAGGAGGGTTGAAGGTTAGTGTTTGAGTGTATGGGGGTGTGTATGAGTGTATAGGAGGCTAGGGTTTAGTGTATGGTGGCCAGGGTTTGAAAAACTTAAGGAAGCTAGGGTTTAGGAGGTGCTCAAGCTCTGTATATCGAAATATAGGATTTTTAGATTGATTTTACAGACCCTTTTCATGCTGGAAGAGGCTCTGTATTTATAGAGATTGGACAAACCTAGCGCCTGTTGCAGTGGCTCCAGGCCAAACTTTACACTGGCGCCACTAGGAGTGGCGCAGGCCAATTTTTGGCTTGGCGCCACTACTAGTGGCTCCAACCATTTAGGAAATATTTAAAGTCGGCAAGCAACGTATCTTTGACTCGATTTGGGCGCCTGTACTAGTGACTACCATGCAATCTTTAGCCTGGCTTCACTAGGAGTGACTCCGGAAAGTCCAGAAAGGATTTTGGAAGACCAGGGATGACTCGGAAGGCTGGAAAAGAGTAGGAACACTTAGAATAGTGTCCCAGAGGTATTTGACTTGAAATTTGAGAACAAGATGTGTCAGAAGGGTTGACCGGGCCGTTAGGGGCAAAATGGTCAATCGGGTCGAGAAGCTTTCGGGACAAACTTGGACTGTCCCAAAAGAAGACTTGGAATTTGCAAACATTATTCAGAATGTTCCCAAAGGTTTCCAGTTTGATTCCCAAAGCCGGTGTGGTCGAAAAAGGTGACCGGCCCACCAGGGGCAAAACGGTCATTTTGTACCGGGTTTGCCGGAACTAACTCGGAATGATCCGAAAAGATAAGGAAAGGTTGAGAATACTGTAAGGAGCAATCTCAGAGGATTATCGATTTGATACCCAGAGCCAGTATGGTCAAAAAAGGAGATTGGCCCACCAGGGGCAAAATGGTCATTTTGTACCGGGTATGCCGAAACTGACTCGGAATGATCCGAAAAGATAGAGTGAGGTTGAGAATACTATAAGAAGCATTCTCGGGAAGTTACTATAGGGGCCCTGATTGGAACCGTCTCAAGGATAAATTGTCTCGAGAGAGGGATTGGAAAGGGGACTTACCGTCTTCGAAAAGACGTGCCTGATTTAGAACCGTCTCGAGGAATAAACTGTCTCAAGAGAGGGATTGGAAAGGGGACTTATCGTCTCCGAAAAGACGTGCCTAATTGGAACCGTCTCGAGGAATAAACTGTCTCGAGATAGGGATTGGAAAGGGGACTTACCGTCTTCGAAAAGACGTGCCTGAATTGGAACCATCTCGAGGAATAAACTGTCACGAGAGAGGGATTGGAAAGGAGACTTATCGTCTTCGAAAAGATATGCCAGAATTGGAACTGTCTCGAGGAATAAACTGTCTCGAGAGAGGGATTGGAAAGGGAACTTATCGTCTTCGGAAAGACGTGCCTGATTTGGAACCGTCTCGAGGAATTAACTGTCTTGAGAGAGGGATTGGAGTTGGAATTGGAAAGAACAATGCCCCTAAGGGCATTTTGATCATTTTGCCTCTATTTAGGCCTAGTGGGCCCGCAAAGCAATGGACAGACGGGATTTGGAGTTAAAAAGTTGGTTTCGATTGAAATACGTCCATATTGACTTAAGTACAAGTCTAGACGGAGTGTAAACTACCGAGCGATAAAAAATGGGGTGCTTACAACGACCCCAAACTTGCATTGTGCATATCATTATCTTGCATCTTCCAAAAATCATTTTCAAAGTTTGCATTAAACTTGTTTTCAAAATTGCATCGATATCTCCTTTTTTAAAACATGTTTTCAAAATCACAATCCTAGGGTGATTCTAGCCTTTTCATGGCTTGGGTTGCTTTAGGAAAGTGTTACATTTAAAAGTGACTTTCATGGTTCATATTTTCAAACCTTTGTTGTTTTCAAAACCACTTGCCGAAAGTGGTTCTAGCCTTCTTATGGTTAGAATTGGTTTAGGAAAGTGTGACATTTTTATACCTTCTAAAAACTCTCTTTTCAAAAGTCTCTTTTCCTAAAAATCTCTATTCCAACATACTTTCCTAAAACTCTCCTTTCCAAAGTTGTTTTCAAAAACTCCCTCCAAAAATCTATTTTTTCAAAACTCCTTTTTTCAACTCCTTTCCAAAATACTCTCCCTAAAATCTACTTTCTAAAAACGCTCCCTAAAAATCTTTCCAAAAACTCTCTCCAACAATCTTGTAGCAAAAATCTTTCTAAAAACTCTCTTCCCAAAATCTTTCTTCTAGAAACTCCCCTCTACGATTTTCCTTCTAAAATCTTCGTTTCCAAAAATGCACTTTCCAAAAATTCCTTTTCTTGACGCCCAAATCAAGCCCTAGAACTCACGATTAGGAAACCCTAATTTTCTTTCCAAAAACGTGGTTTTCAAACTTGCCTTAAAACCTAGGTTTCCAAAACCCCCTGTTTTCTACATCAAAATTACATATTTTCAAAAACCTATTTTCTATGTCAAAACTATAGCATTTGAAATCTAGGGTTTTCAAAACTTCCCCTTTCCAAATCCTTGTCAAATCAAATCTTCCCTTTGGGAAACCAAATCAAATCTTCTCGTTTAGGAAACTAGATCCCATTCTCCATTTATGGAAACAAAATCAAACCTTCCTTTTTAGAAACAAAATCCATTCCCTTCCTAATCCAAATATTTCCTAATTCAAATCCTTCCTAATTCTCTACTTTCCTAAATCTTAAGTTTCCAAAACTTGAACATAAAAATCTTTCCTAAATTTTAAAACTTAACTTCCACATCTTTCCTAATTCTACCTTTTCCTAATTCTACCCTTTTTTAAATCTTAACTTTCCAAATCTAGGTTTTCCAATCTTTCCTAAATTCAAACCTTTCCTAATCTTAAGATTTTCTAAATCCTAAACTTTCTAAATTTCAAATCTTTCCAAATTCAAAGCTTTCTAAATTCAAAACTTTCTTAAGTTAAATCTTTTTAAACTTCCTAAATCTTTCTAAAACTCTAAACTTTCCTAAACCTTCAAATATTTCCAAATCCAAAACTTTCTTATTTTCAAAACCTTTCCTCTTTCAAAACTTTTCTTAAAATGAAACTTTCTTAATTCAAAACTTTCTTATGTTGAAACTTTCTTAATTCAAACCTTTTCTAAATCTTCCCTAATTTAAAATCTTTCTAAAATTCTAAACTTTCCAAATTCAAAACTATCTTAACTTGAAACTTTCCAAATTCTAGACCTTTCTTAAACTAAACTTTTCCTAATTCAAAACATTTCTAAATTGGACATTTCCTATTTCAAAACCTTTCTTACAACAAAACTTTCCTAATTCCAAAACTTTCCTAAAATGACACTTTCCTAATTCGAATATTTCCTAAATTTCAAGCTTTCCTAATCTTTCAAGTCCAATATTCAAGTCAATTCTTTTCCAAAATCTTTCCAAGTCAAATCTAATCATTCTTTTTGAAGTCCTTAAGTCTAGGTTTTCTAAAACCAAGTTTTCCAAAGTCAAGTCTTTTCAAATCTTCCAATCAAAGTTCAATCTCTCAATCTTCCAATCCAATTTCCAATTCAATCTCTTTCTTTCAAATCAACTCTTCTATTTTCAATCAGACTCTTTTCCGAACTACGACTAACCTGATTCCTCCAAAATGATACGTAGGCAACCCTCATGGGTGCAGTCTCCACATTTTCTAAATCTCAAATTCCACAATCTTTTCAAATCTCCCATCTATTTTCAAACTTCCAATTTTAAATTTCTATTTCCAAATCTCTATTTCTAATTTTTCAAACTTTCCAATTTCCAAATCTATCCTTTCAAATCTTTCTTGTAAAATCAAATCAAATTCTTCTTTTCAAATCTATTTCCAAATCAAGTCTCTTTTCTTGCACTTGCATATCATGCATCATGTCTTTTTAAACATTGTTTTCTAAAGTGGATAGGATTGGATAGTTGTTAATTGAAGACTCTCATAGGTGAATCTAGGGTAGATTGACATGTAGGTACCAAAAAGGCGGGGTTGGGTGATGGCTTAGTGCGTGTTCCCTACACGTAACCAATCTCCGAACCTAGAATCACTGTTTTCATAGATCAAAACGGAGTTATTTTCAAAAAAGGGCTACATGTTTTCCAAAGGTAGCCAAACAACCTGTTTTCTTAAAAACCCTCTCTTGAGGAGATCTTTTCAAAACCTTTTTAAAAAAAAAACCTAAGTGTAGTTTTCGGATTATGCTTAGTTTTTAGGTGACCTAACTCACCTTAATCAAGTTAGGTGGCGACTCCAAATTGTTGAGTCAATGCCTTGATTTTGATGATAACAAAACAAGGTTTAATGATCTAATAATTCTACTTAGTGTGCAGAGTAGCAATTAATTAGATCTATATTTGAAGCTTATTATAATGGAGGATTTGTGATGCAAAGATTTGAATAAAGTATGAAAAGCATGATGAAGTGATGTATTCTACAAAGTTGATATTATAAGAAGAAAAAGAAATCTCAAGTTGATGAAAATCTGAGATTGAAGATTGATGAGCTTGATGAGGTGACATATTCAACAAGTGGTGATCTTATAAGAGAATGAAAATGATAGATATCAAGGAAGAAGAATGAAAATGCTAAAAGTCTTGATTGAAAAAATTGGAGACTTTGAGGACTTGAAGATATCTTGCAAGAATAGAAGAAGAAGAGACCAACTCAAGATATGGAAGCTTTCTTGTTAGATTTGAAGATGTCTTGAAGATATGGAAGAAATCACAAGACTTGAAAAGCTTTCTTGGAAGAGTTATTGAAGTTCATGGAGAAGTTATATTGATTGAAGAATTCTAAAAGAAATCTAGAAATGAAGATGTTCAAAGAAGAATAGAAAATCAGTTGAAGAAATAAAGATTCTAAGTCATGGAAGCTCTCTTGAATATATTGAAGAAGACTTGAATCAATGGATGAAGCATTGATGATGGAAGAGCTCTACAAGTGATTAAAATGAAAATAATTTATCTAGAATGGATTGAAGATGTTCTTGGAGTCATCTAACCTTGAAGAAGTATTTGCAAGCTTTAAAAAGGTCATTTGAATGATCCTTGAAAAGATTGGAAGCTTTGGAAAAGAATGAAGAAAAGTTACAAAAATATGGTTTTTGCTTAAAAGAGTCGACCCCTCAAGTAAAAAGAGTTGACTCATTCGAACAGAGCCTTGGATTTGTTCTGGAGACTTAAAAGAGTCGACTCCTGGCCAAAAAGAGTCGACTCATTGCAATAGAGAACATCAATTCTGCAGACTGCTTAAAAGAGTCGACTCCTGGGACAAAAGAGTCGACTCATTTGGACAGTAACTTGAAAAATCTATTGAAATGCAAAAAGAGTCGACCCATTGTGAAAAGAGTCGACCCCCAGACAGTAACGGCTAGTTTTCTGACATACGGTATGGGCAAAAATGGAACCAAATCTTCTCCCATACTTCTCCAACGGCTAGAATCGATTCATATCTTTATATACAAGATACATACAGCTTCAACACTGATGAGAAGAGGAATTATACCATTGATATCAAGAGCTTGAAGCTGAAAACCTCCTGCACCTCACTGCCACACATTTTTGCTGAGTGTTTAAGGTTGTTCATTGAGTTGTATTTGTTCATATACTCATTAGGAGAGTTACACATTCTATAACCTTTATTCATTTCACTTGGATGGGTTTGTAAACCTGTAAGTTTGAGTGTTCTTGAGTAAAAACACTTGTAAGTTTGAGAGAAGCTTGGACAAAATCACTTGTAAGTTTGAGAGAAGCTTGGACAAAATCTCTTGGGTTTTGAAAGCTTGGGAATAAGCTTTTGTAAGAGTGAGCTGGGAACTTGTGGCAAAACCAGCAGCTGTGTAAGGAGTATTACATAGTGGAATTCCTTCGAAAGGATCGAAGAAGAGAGGACATAGGCAAGGTTGGCCGAACCTCTATAAATCTGGTACACTTCTCTTCTGCCTCTGTTTTGCTTAGTTGCTCACTATACATGCTTGCATAAATATATGTATTGATGTATACTTCACTTGCTTGATATATATACACTTTGATTAATCATTGCAAAAAATTACTTAAACTGTTTTTAGTTGCAATTCTTGATATAAATTCTATAAAACCCAATTCACCCCCCCCCCCTCTTGGGTTGCCTAATTGGGCCAACAATTGGTATCAGAGCTAGTACTCTAGCTTAAAGGCTTAACATCCTTAGAGTTGATCCATGGCAACCATGTTTGGAAGCTCTCTAGGTGAAGGTCAATCCACCAACAGACCTCCTATGTTTAATGGTACAAACTACAACTATTGGAAGAATAGAATGAGAATTTATATTCAATCTATTGACTATGAGTTATGGATGATTATTGTTAATGGTCCTAAAACTCCCAGCAAATTTATTGACAGAGAAGTTATTCCTAAACCCGAAAATGAATGGGATGAGAATGATATGAAGCTTATGTAATCTAATGCTAAAGCTATGAACATTTTATATTGTGCATTAGATCCAAATGAGTTCAATAGAATTTCTACCTGTGAATCTGCCAAAGAAATTTGGGACAGACTTGAAGTGACTCATGAAGGGACCAATCAGGTCAAGGAGTCAAAAATTAACATTCTTGTGCATAATTATGAATTATTTAGAATGAAACCTGATGAGTCCATAACCGAAATGTTCACTAGATTCACTGATATTGTTAATGGTTTAAAGTCTCTTGGAAAAGTGTATCCTAACAGTGAACAGGTGAGAAAAATCTTAAGATCATTGCCAAAGACATGGGAAGCTAAGGTGACAGCCATATAAGAAGCTAAAGACCTCAACACTCTACCTCTTGAAGAACTTCTTGGCTCTCTTATGACCTATGACCTGACCCGAAAACAGAATGCTCAAGAAGAAGACAAGAGAAAGAAGTCTGTTGCATTCAAGTCCACCACATCAGAAAATGAATATGGAAGTAAAGAAGAAGATGAGGAAGATCTTGCTCTCATCACAAGAAAATTCAAGAGATTTATGAAAAGAAGGTGGAAAGGAGGAAAGAAGAATGAAGCAAAGGGTGAATTCAATAACAAGGGTTCTACCATTATATGCTACGAATGCAAAAAGCCAGGACACATGAGAAATGAGTGTTCCCAGCTGAAAAAGAAAGGAAAGAAAGAAAGAGGGAAGAGGGCTCTAGCTACAACATGGAGTGACAGTGAGGATTCAAGCTCAGATGAATCTAAAACTCATGAAGTAGCCAACTTATGTCTTATGGCACATGAAGAAGAAACAGAGGTAACTAATTTTGATTTTTCTTTTAATGAATTACAGAATGCTTTCAATGATTTGATTGTTGAATTTAAAAAGTTAGGCATAAAAAACAATCTTCTTAAGAATATGGTATCCACTCTCATAGAAGAAAGTGAAGAGTTACAAAATGAAAATGATATTTTGAAAAAGGAAAACTCTGTTTTGAAAGAAAAAGTCACTGATTTAGAGAAATCTCTCTCTAAATGTGTCAATGGAAGAGAAAAACTTGATGCTATGCTTGGAAAACAAAATTGCTCTCTTGACAAGGCTGGAATAGGTTACAATGTTTTCAAACATAAAAGGTTTTCAAAAGCTACAATCACATGCTTTTATTGTCATAAGAAAGGTCACTTTGCAAATCAAGGCTTCCTTATACAAAAATTTCATGCTGTCAAGAAAGCTTGGGTTCCAAAAGGAACATTGAAGACTAACCCCACTGGACCCAAGATGATTTGGGTACCAAAGGTCAAAGGTCGAGTTGCTTGTTTTGTAGGTGTGTCTTCAAGCCAATTCCAAAAAGGATCAATGGTACTTGGACAGTGGCTTTTCAAGACATATGACTAGAGATGAAACTCAATTCACCTCTCTCACACCAAAGGATGGAGGATTGGTCACTTTTGGAGATAATAGCAAAGGCAAAATCATCGGTATAGGTAGTATTGGTAAAAATTCTTTAACCTCTATTGAAAATGTGTTACTTGTTAAAGGACTTAAACACAACCTGTTGAGCATTAGTCAATTGTGTGACAAAAGTTGCAAAGTAATGTTTGAATCATCTAAATGTAATGTAGTAAACATAAATGATAACAAGATCATATTGACTGGTCATAGACAAGACAACATTTACACCTTCAATTTAAATGAATTATCTTCTTGTAAAATTAAATGCCTTGCTGCTGTGAACAAAGAGGATAGTTGGTTGTGGCATAGAAGACTTGGTCATATTAGTATGAGCATTCTTTCAAAAATTTCAAAAAATGAGTTAGTAAATGGTCTTCCCAAACTCAATTTTGAAAAAGACAAAACTTGTGATGCATGTCAAATGGGAAAGCAAACTAGAGTTTCTTTTAAATCTACAAATATGCTCTCTACTTTTAGACCACTTCACCTATTGCATATGGATTTGTTTGGACCAACTAGAACTCTAAGTTTAGCTGGTAAACAATATGCTCTTATCATTGTTGATGATTATTCAAGGTTTACATGGACATTCTTTCTAACTCACAAAGATGAAACAATTGCTTTCTTTACTAAGTTTTGTAAAAAGGTTCAAAACGAAAAAGGATTTACAATCACAGCAATTAGGACTGACCATGGTGGTGAGTTTGATTGCAAACCCTTTGAAATATTCTGTGATGAAAATAGTTTTGAACATAATTTTTCAACACCAAGAACTCCTCAACAAAATGGAGTTGTTGAGAGGAAAAACAGAACTTTAGAAGAAATGGGGTGAACAATGCTTTGTGAAAACAATTTGCCTAAATATTTTTGGGCTGAAGTTGTTAACACAGCTTGCTACGTTTTAAACAGAATTTTGATAAGAAAATTTTTGAATAAAACCCTATACGAGCTTTGGAAAAACAAAAAACCAAATGTTTCATATTTTAGAGCTTTTGGATGCAAATGTTTTGTGTTGAATAACAATAAGGACAACCTTGGTAAATTCGATGCAAAATCTGATGAAGCTGTCCTTCTAGGATATTCCTCACATAGCAAGGCCTATAGAGTTTACAATAAGAAAACCTTAGTTGTTGAAGAATCAATTCATGTTACCTTCGATGAACTAAACTCTTTGTCTAGAAAGGCTGTGAATGATGATATAGATGATGTGGAGAAGAACTTGGACACATTGAACATCGATCCAACTCAAAATGAAGCTTCACCACATGAAGAAGGAAATCAAGATGACTCTTCAAGCCAACAAGATAAGAATGAAGGATTGCCAAAGGAATGGAAATTTGTCCACAACCATCCAACAGAGCAAATACTAGGTGATCTATCACAAGGGTTAAGAACAAGATCATCTCTTAGAAATGTATGTAATCATCTTGCTTTTCTTTCACAAATAGAACCAAAATGTTTTCAAGATGCTAAAAATGACGAGTCATGGATTATGGCCATGCAAGAAGAGTTAAACCAGTTTGAAAGGAATGAGGTTTGGAATCTTGTTCCTAAACCTAAAGATCATCCTGTAATTGGAACAAAATGGGTGTTCAAAAACAAGATGGAAGAATCTGGAACTGTTACTAGAAACAAGGCAAGACTTGTAGCTCAAGGCTATAGTCAAGAAGGTATTGATTTTGATGAAACATATGCACCTGTAGCTAGATTAGAAGCTATTAGAATGTTGCTTGCATTCTCATGTTTCAAAAATTTTAAACTTTATCAAATGGATGTGAAAAGTGCATTTTTGAATGGCTTTATATCTGAAGAGGTGTATGTTGAACAACCTCCTGGTTTCGAAGATCCCTCATTTCCAAATCATGTTTTCAAACTTACTAAAGCCTTATATGGTTTAAAGCAAGCCCCAAGGGCCTGGTATGAAAGGTTAAGCAAAGTCTTGACTGAAAATTATTTTACAAGAGGAAAAGTTGATACAACTCTTTTTATAAAAGTTAAAAATCATGACATGTTACTTGTGCAAATTTATGTTGATGACATTATATTTGGCTCTACTAATGAAAAGCTTTGCAAAGAATTTGCTAAGTGTATGCAGGGTGAGTTTGAAATGAGCATGATGGGTGAGCTCAATTACTTCCTTGGACTTCAAATCAAACAATCAAAGGAAGGAATTTTCATTAACCAAGCAAAGTACATCAAAGATCTACTCAAGAAGTTTGGACTGGAAGATGCAAAACCATTGAGCACTCCTATGTATACTTCAACAAAGCTTGACAGTGATGAGAAAGGTATTTCGGTAGATACTAAGCTATATAGAAGTATGATAAGCTCATTACTTTACTTAACTACTAGTAAGCCTGATATTATGTTTAGTGTATGCTTGTGTGCTCGCTTTCAATCTAATCCTAAGGAATCACATGTTGTCGCTGTTAAACGGATATTTAGATACCTTAAGCACACCCCTAATCTTGGCTTGTGGTATCCTAGAGACACATCTTTGAACTTAATTGGTTATTCAGATGTTGATTATGCTGGTAGTAAGGTTGATAGAAAGAGCACTAGTGGCTCTTGTCAATTTCTTGAAAATATGTTTGTTTCATGGTTTAGTAAGAAACAAAACTCAGTTGCACTTTCTACAGCTGAGGCTGAGTATATTGTAGCTGGAAGTTGTTGTGCACAAGTGCTTTGGATAAAACATCAACTGGAAAATTTTGGTCTAACATTTGAACATATTCCAATTAGATGTGATAACACAAGTGCCATTAATCTAACTAAAAATCCTATCCAACACTCTCGCACAAAGCACATTGAGGTTAGACATCATTTTATACGTGATCATGTGCAAAAAAGTGACATCTTGCTTGATTTTGTGAGTACTGAACATTAACTTGCTGATATATTCACAAAACCTTTGAATAAAGATAGATTTTGTATTATTAGAAGAGAATTGGGAATGAGCAATCCTTTATCTTAAATGCTTAGATGTTTATATGTGTTTGATGAATGCATAAGAATCTTTGAAATTGATTACAAACTTGTTTGATGCATGTCATAGCTTTTAAAAAACACACCTTTGCATTTATGGAGAAAAAGACTCGACTCATGCCTCAAAAGAGTCGACTCCTGGACTCTAGAATCAGCCCCAGATGTCCTCTGTTGAAAAGAGTCGACTCCTCTTGCCAAAATAGTCGACTCATTTGAACAGAGAGCTTAGGAAGCTTTCTTTGCTCAAAAGAGTCGACCCTTTTTAGCCATGAGTCGACTCATTTAAGCTAAAATTGCTTTATAACCGCAAAACTCCTGTTTTATACAAATCATTCCAAAATTTCTGTTTTCTCTCTTTTCTTTCACAATCAACCGCCACCTCCACTTCCAACCACCGAAAAACTCTCTCTCAATCCTTACCCAACCTATATTTGATCATCCTAGAGTCTTTCTAACTTCCTTCAACCATCATTTACAACCCTCCATGGCTCCTAAATCTGCTCCATCAAAGAAAGGCAAGAAAGCCCTAAAAGAGCCGACTCCCACATCCAATAGAGGAACGAAGAGGATGACAAAATGGGACTCTTCCAGGCTTTCAAAAAGAAGAAAAGAGAAGCAAATTGAGGGGGAGGAAGATGAATTTCTAGACAACACCATCTACTTTGAGAAGAGATCCAACCGAGATAAGTATGAGAAAATCTTGTCTTCTAGAGTTATTTTAAATGGAAGATGGATAGATTATGCTTTCTTTGCCAAAGAGAAGTTTGCATTTGAACCTAAATTTGAAGCCCTTGGTTGGAAATCCATTACCTTGTTAAAGGATGATGTATATCCTGAAATTGTGGGACAATTTCATGCCCATGTAGAGAAGGAAACTGGGGATGTAAATGTGATCAGTTATGTGAAGGGTGAAACCATTACACTCACTAAAGGAGTGATCTGTCAGATTTTGAAAATTGGTAGTGGTGGGCAAATGGACAAGAAAGATGTTAGTAGAAAAACTACTTTGTCTGCCTTATTAGGAAAGGAGATCACTGATGATTCATTCCAACCCATGGCCAATGAGTTGCCTTTGGAACTAAGATTGGTGCATCACTTTATCTGTCACATTCTCATTCCTAAAGGTGGGAAGTTTGACTACATCACTGAAAGGGAATTGTTTTTCCTTCGCGCTTATGTGACAGACACCAAAATTGATTTGCCTGAGTTCATCTTAGAGCACATTGTCAAGGCTTCAAGAACCAAAGTTAGCCTACCCTATGGGATCCTCTTGACCAAAATTTTCAAACACTTCAAGATAGACTTAAGGGGTGAAAAACACAGAACCCCTGATTCAAATTCTAATGAGTATAATCAGAAAACTTTGTTAAGAATGGGCTATCACTTCAACCCACAGAGCAAGACCTGGACCCCTAGAAAGGAGAAACATATTGACAGTGGGACTCCTAGAATTGAATCCACTGAAAGAGGTGAACCTTCCAGTGCCATGCCAGAGAGTGGTGAACCTTCTAGACCTGCCCCTTCTCCTACTCCAAGGGAACTCTTCCAATGAGCATTGTTCCAGGTGGCCAATCAGTGGATATGTCTATCTTGATGAGCATGATAAGAGATTTGAAGAGGCATCAAGAAGAGATGTTCACTAAATTGGACAAGAAAATTGATAATGGGGCTACTAGATTATTCTTTGTTGAGAAGAAGGTAAGGGAATTGAGCAAGGCCTTTGTGTCTGAAGGAAACAAAATAAGAGAGAAAGTTGCCAATGACATTGCTCTTTCCACTGAGCATATTGGCAAATATATGAAGAAGCTAGTTGGAGACCAATACCAGCCACTCTTCCCTTCAGCAGCAGAATTTGTAGCAGAAGATTCCAGCACAGATGAGTTGGAAGGATCTAGTGGAAGGGAGCATACCTCTTCTCAGCCATCACCTGCAGACCCCTCTGATCCCTTTGACCAAACTCCTCCAAAGTCTTCTGTTGCACCTCACAAATATGGCCTGAGACAAAGACCTTCAAGCAGCAAATTTTCAAACACTGCTGATAATCCAGTGATCTCTCTCAAACCCCTTCTCCCAAAAGAAAATGAAGATCTCTGCCTTTAAACTTCCTATCTTCTAGTTTTTGAACAAGACTTTTTCTAAAGCATCATGTAATATTTTTATGGATGGTTCTTTTTGTTAAACTCTTTCAATATTTCTTTATGAATGAATGATGTGTTTTGGATCTCATTGTCTTAACATTGTTGTTTTACCTATGTTTGTTGAATGAAGTGATTGCTTTAACAATGCTGAATGAATAATTGCTTTAACAATGATAAATTTGCTGAATGAATGATTGCTTTAACTGCCTTAATTAATGATCTTCACATAAACATCATTGTATTCTATTTCTTTTTGCTATTGTACCTGTCTGTTTTTCTCCATCTATTACTCCTCTTTTTTAGGATTTGACAAAAAGGGGGAGAAATTATTCTCAAAAAGATCAAAAAGGGAGAAAACACTCCTCAATGCACTACCAGGTATAGGAAACACATTTCTCTTTAACCTTCATTTCATTATCTGGTACTAGTTAACTGCAATGAATTATTCTCTACTACTAAATGGGTGCAAAGGAATTATATCATAATGCATCAACTGCAAAGGAAAGGGAGAGCATTGGTTTGATGAAGATGAAGCACTAAGAAGCATCCAATACAGTAAATGCAGTATGAATTCTTTACATCACTAGATGCCTACATGCCCTGCACCTCTGAGTTAGAATTTGTTTTGCCCTGAATCTGAAACCTCATTTGGAGCCTTTGTCTGATGGGGAGCATGAACCTAATTCGGTGGATCTTAAGCAATAAAACACTCAAGCACAAAATGCAAAAGAGGGGAGAGCAAGAACCTGATGCAGTAAAGCATAAGCAATGAAGCATCCAAAGACATGAATGAAGCATATATATTCTGAAGTTCCAAGTGCATACATACTCTGCTATGCTTGATGATTGCTTTACCTTGAATTTGAAACCATTCTAAGGCACAAAGTACAAAAGCAAGGGGGAGCAAAGGTATGGTATGAAAATCTCACTCTCTCTAAATTTTTCTGATATTGCAAGTTATTGAGCCTCTTAGAATTTTGAGCATATTGTCTATACTTTTAGAGGCTTCTTTGTATGCCATTTTCAAATAAAACTCCTATATTAAGGGGGAGAAATTTCCTTATCTGGACTATGATTCCCCACTTTTCATTCCAAATTTGCATACCTTTTTGATTGATTAACAAAAAGGGAGAGAAGTACTTATGAAAAATATATTGAAATGGGAAGAAAACTGAGAATTTGAAGTCCCATACTTCTCATACATATTAATCCTTATGTTTTATATTGAGCTTAATTGCATACATTTTTAACGTTTTGTTATCATCAAAAAGGGGGAGATTGTTGAGTCAATGCCTTGATTTTGATGATAACAAAACATAGTTTAATGATCTAATAATTCTACTTAGTGTGCAAAGTAGCTATTAATTAGATCTTGATTTGAAGCTTATTATAATGGAGGATTTGTGATGCAAAGCTTTGAATAAAGAATGAAAAGCATGATGAAGTGATGTATTCTACAAAGTTGATATTATAAGAAGAAAAAGAAATCTCAAGTTGATGAAAATCTAAGATTGAAGATTGATGAGCTTGATGAGGTGACATATTCAACAAGTGGTGATCTTATAAGAGAATGAAGATGATGGATATCAAGGAAGAAGAATGAAAATGCTAAAAGTCTTGATTGAAAAAATTGAAGACTTTGAGGACTTGAAGATATCTTGCAAGAATAGAAGAAGAAGAGACTAACTCAAGATATGGAAGCTTTCTTGTTAGATTTGAAGATGTCTTGAAGAAATGGAAGAAATCACAAGACTTGGAAAGCTTTCTTGGAAGAGTTATTGATTCATGGAGAAGTTATATTGATTGAAGAATTCTAAAAGAAATCTAGAAATGAAGATGTTCAAAGAAGAATAGAAAATCAGTTGAAGAAATGAAGATTCTAAGTCATGGAAGCTTACTTGAATATCTTGAAGAAGACTTGAATCAAAGGATGAAGCATTGATGATGGAAGAGCTCTACAAGTGATTAAAATGAAGATAATTTATCTAGAATCTTGGAAGGGTGGACTTACCGTTTTGAGGACTTAGGTATTATCTCAAAAACCGTGCCAGAAAATGGCCCTAGGGGTAGTTTGGTCATTTTTCACCGAAGTGGGCTAGCAAGAACTGGTGTTGACTTGGGTTTTGAGTGTTTCCACCAGTCTGACGGCAGTCCCATGATACAGGGGTTTGTTGGCAATTCCCTATATCGACATGTTTGTGAGTATTTTCGCTACTCTAACGGTTGCAATGTTTACGAGTACTTTTGCTACTCTGACGGTTTGCGATCATTCCCAAGACTGCCTGATCTCGGGAAGCTGTTAAAGGGACTTGGCGCCTGAGAAGTCAACTTTCTCGGAAGGCGTGTTAAAATGGACATTTCTGCATTGGTGGGCTAGCAGGCGCCAAAGGTGGACCATTCTACTATCTAGGGGACTTAGGATCTCGTACCGGTCGACAGGTTTAAAGGGACTTACCGTTTCGAAGAAACTTTCTCTGCAAAATTTGTCAGATCGGATAGACTTACCGTCTCAAGGAATCAACTTTCTCGAGAGAGGGATTGGAATTGGAATTGGAAAGGGGACTTACCATCTTTGGAAAGACGCACCTGTTGGAATTGGAAAGGGGACTTACCATCTTCGTAAAGATGCACCTATGGGAATATGGAAAAAGGGACTTACCGTCTTCGAAAAGACGTGCCTGATTTGGAATTAGAAAGGGGACTTATCGTCTTCGCAAAGACGTGCCTATGGGATTGGACCGAACAACGCCCACAAGGACATTTTGGTCATTTTACTTCTATTTGGGCCTAGTGGGCCCGCAAAGCGATGAATAGACAAGATTAGACTTGGAAAGTTGATTTGATTCAAAATATGTCCATATTGACTTGAATACAAGTTTATACAGACCGTAGACTGTCGAGCGGTAAAAAATGGGGTGCTTACAAATTTCAGAGTTTTTCTCTAGGTAAGTGGGAGAAAATGAACAGGGGAAATCTAACAATGCCAAGGTCAAAGTCATCAAATAAACGACCTCAGCATTAGTCATAAAAGCAAATGGTAAGAAAGGGATGAAACTGTTAAAGGTGATCGCGGGAATCAAAGCTGAGTAAAATGGTAGGTTTGAGCCTTCTATCCTATTCTTTTAAAAACCCGACACCTATCTCACGTTACAGTTCAAAAAAGACCTTTCAAATTGGTTATTGTTACCATTGCTCTTCAAAAGTAAGATAGTTACATTCAAGAAAGTTGATCCCTCATTGACGGTAAGACCATCCAATCTAGCATGGCACGATCACTGAGAAAGATTATCCCTCGAATCGGTACAACCCTTTCACACTCATCTCTGGAAAGTACCTAAATCCCCGAGATGGAAGAGTGGTTCACTTTTGGCGCCTACTATCCCGCCAATGTAGAATGTTCGCTAATCCAACATGTTCTTTGAGAAAGTACAAAACCCTCAAGAATGGAAGACCGTCCAAGTCTGGCACGTTCTTTAAGAAAGCACAAACCCCTCAAGAATGAGAGACCGTCCCAATCCAGCACGACCTTCAAGAAAGTTTATCCCTTAAGGTAGTAAGACCTTTTCAAGCCTATCCATGGAGAAAGTACTAATTCCATGGACAGAAGTCCAGACTAGATCCAGATCGGTCAACATCGATGCTTGCTAGCCCGTCCAGGTGAAAAATGATCATTTTGCCCCCAACGTGCTCGACACGTTCCTTAAGAAAGTACAAAGTCCTCAGAATGGTAAGACCACCTTCAAGAGCTATCCCTAGAGGGTCTGGCATGCCCAATGCCATCTAGTCAATCCCGATCCTTTCCCTGGGGTTTTTCAGTGAAAATTACCATTTTACCCTTAGGCATTCAAATGCACTAGGAAGCCACACTAACTCTGGGTATCAAACCTACAACACCCCAGTCAATCTTGGTTAACCCTAGTCAACTCTGGTCAACTTCGGTAAATCCCAATCAACTCTGGTTTACTATAGTCAACTCTAGTCAATCCAATCAACCTCGGTCAATCTTGGTCAACCTTAGAACTCTCAAAATGAGGTGACCGCCATCCGGTCACTCTCTTTAACCATACCGGCTCTGGGAATCAAAATGCCAACCTTCGGGATACTTTCCAGAGTATTACCTTCCATTTCTAGCTAGGCCCCATCGTCCAACACCTTCCCTTTTCGAACCAGAACCTCCTTACTCCACTTCAAGTGAAGCATGACCTTTCTTTAGCCATACGCCACTAATAGTGGCGCATAACCCCCCAGAATCGATTACAAATTGACCAGCCTAGTATCTAGCCTTTTTTTTTAAGCTTGCATTAAATCTCTTTGTGCCACTCGTAGTGGCGCACGGCCAAGATTAGGTTATGCGCCACTAAGAGTGGCGCACCACTCTCCCTTTTTTGGCACTATAAATACAAACCTCCCTACACTATTTTGGGTCAAAAAAATTATCTAGAAACTCTCCCTCTCTATTCTAGACAGCTCCTGGAGCCCTCTCTCTCTCTCTCTCTCTCTCTCTCTCTCTCTCTCTCTCTCTCAGTATCGCCAACCGAGTCCGAGTTCATACTCCTTAAGCCCTAGCTTCCAAGCTCCACTGAAGGTCCACCCTCGCTGCACGGAAGCTCCCGAAGCCTTGTCGAGTCCAAGGCCCGAGCCCTTACCAAAGAAAGAAGGAACAAGATAAGTTAATCCCTATTTTACCATTCCATACTCTCCCATTTTCTCTTCTCCCTCCAAACGCACTTGGGTTCTTCTCTTTTTTAATCTCTTATCTCTAAACCCCCTTTTTCTTGCATGCTTGAAACAAGAGGACGTTAAGTCCATGTCGAGAGTAAACAAGAGGATATTACCGATCAGGACTCTCTTCTTGGCCCTCGCTTACTTCACTTCATGGCCTTAGGGCCCTCTTGCAATGTCGTGTTACCTAACCTTGTACGTTTCATGCCATTATTATCGTCATCATGCATTTGCATACTCGTCATGTCTTTACCCCTTAAAACCATTTTTCAAAGTTGTTTTCTCAAAACCACAATTCTAGGCGGATCTTAACCCTCTTATGGTTAGGGTTTTTCTAGAAAAGTGTGACATTTTAAATGGCTCCCGTTAGCCTGCATTTCCTTCTTTTCAAAAAACTCGTTCTTGGAATGATCTTAGTCTTTTCATGATTAGGGCTGTTTCGAGAAATGTGTGAGATTCAAAAGGACCCGAAAGTCTACATTTTTTGCCTCGTGCCTTTATTGTTTTTCAAAGCCACAAGCCTAAAGCGATTCTAGCCTTTCAATGGCTAAAATCGCCTTAGGCAAAATGCAATATTTATTTGGATGTCTAAAATCCAAGTTAGGGTTTCGGGCCCTAAAACCTTCCAAATTTAGACCTAATTTAACTCCTTCCATTTTGGAAACAATCTAAACTTGCATTTTTCCAAATCAAAGCAAATTGGTATTTTCAAATCAAATAAAATCTTCCTGAAAATGAAACCTTTTCAAATCAAATCTTCCTGAAAAGGAAACATTTCAAAAGTCTAATATTCTTTAAAAGGAAACATTTTTCAAATCGAATATTTTCAAATCAAATTTCAATCTTCCTGAAAATGAAACACTTCAAAATCAAATCAAACCTTCTTGAAAATGAAACATTTTCAAACTCAAACTTTCTTGAAAACGAAACATTTTCAAGTCTAGTCTTTCTTGAAATTAAAACATTTTCAAACCCAAACTTTCTTCAAAAATAAACATTTTCAAACTCTATCTTTCCGGAAAAGAAAACACTTTTAAACTCAAACTTTCCTAAAAAGGAAACTTTCTAAAAATGGAAAATCTTTAGAAATAAAAATTCATTTCAAAATTCCAACTCTTTCAGACTCTTGTCTGAACTACGACTGACTTAATCCTCTTTAAGAAGGTATGTAGGCAACCCTTCCTGGGGTGCAGACACAACCTTTTTCAAATTTTCAATTCCACAACCTTTTTAAATTCCTAATTTTACTTTTCAAACTCTAATCCTTCTTCCAAACTCTTTTTCGTGGTTCTCACCTTCGTGTATATTGCTTCCTTCCATTCCTTGAGTGGTCTTTGCTCAGGAACTGGATGAAGGATTGGCTTCGGTACGTCCATTGGTACTGGAGTGTCGCGAATTCACCGACTGAATCCACTTAATTGAATTCAATTTTAGTACCAAGAACTCCCTCTTGTTTAGAAATTCATAGAGGAATGGTCTGTACAGAAAATCATAATTATTGATACGGGCCTTTTTCACTTTGTTTTCAAAAGTTTTTTTCTAAGTGGATAGCATTAAACATAGGTAACCGGTGAGTCATAGTTAGGTGAGTAAAAGGTGATTAGACATATAGGTACCGCAAGGGCGAGGTAGGGTGATAATCTTATGACATATTCCCAACACGTAACCAACCCCCGGACTTAAGAATTTTTGTTTCAAAGACCAAAATTGGAGTTAATTTTCTAAAGGGCTTTCCAACATTTTTAGGGTTGTCAAACAACCCTACCTTCTAAAACCCTTTCATGAGGACATTTTCTAAAAACTTTTTCCAAAACTTAAGTTTAATCCTCGGGTTTTACTTGATGTAGATGACCTAGCACATCTTTAAATATGTTAGGTGGCGACTCGAAAGACCTTTTAAAAAATCCTTAAACAATTTCATTTCAAAAATTCAAACCTTGTTGCATTCATCCTTCTAGGATGATGAGTTCTAACGAGAAAGCACCGTAGCAATCCACCCCCCTGGGCCGAGAGGGCCCGACGTCCGAAAGCAAGGCGTGACACCTACCCCGCCCTTGCGGTACCTTCATGTCTATTCACCATAGGTTCACTCATTTGGAATCTTTAATTAATAAATGTCTAACACTATCCACTTTAGAAAAGAGCTATATGATGCATGATATGCAAGTGAAAGAAAAAGATTTTGATTTTTGAAATAGACTTGAAAGAAAGACTTGATTTAAAATTAGAAAGAAGGTTTTAGAAATTGGAATCTTGAGATAGATTGGAGATTTGAAAGTAGATTTTAGAATTAAACACTTGATATAGATCGCACCCATGAGGGTTGCCTACATATCCTTTTTTGAGAATCAAGTCAGTAGTAGTTTGGACAAGAGTTCGATTGAAAATAGACACTTTGAAGTTTTTGAAAAGTTTGATTCGAAAAGAGTTTGATTTGAAAAAGAATTTGATTTGAACTTGGAATAGAAGACATCAAATAGAGATTTGATTTGAAATTGAACTTAGACTTAAAAAAGGGATTGAACTTTGGAAGAAAACTTGGACTTGATTTGGAAAGATAGAATTGAGTTTTGACAACATTTTGACTTAGATTAAAGTTGAAAAACTATCTTGGTTTAGAAAGGAGTTTTAAAAAAGAGTTAAAGCTTCCTAACCTAGGATTAGGGTTGAACTAGGGTTTAGGTATCCTAGGGTTGGAATATGTACTTGAATTAGAAAGGTTTGATTTAGACTTGAAAACTTTAATTTCATTTTAGAAAACTTAGAATTAGAAAGAATGAGGCTTAAGGAAAGTTTGAAAAGGATTTGATTTGATTTTATAAAATACTTGACTTGGAATGATTTGAAAAGTTAGGGTTTTCGAAAGATTGGACTTTAGAAATCTATGAATTAGGAAATTTTCAAAATAGGAAAGTTTCACTTTAAGAGAGTTTCCAAATTAGGAAAGTTTTGAATTTTGGAAAGTTTGATATTAGGAAAGTTTTGAATTTAGAAAGTTTTAGAATTTGGAAAGATTGAAATTAAGAAAGGTTTGAATTGGGAAAGATTTGATTCATATTTTCTAAAGTTGAAGATTAGATTTTATTTCTAAAAGGAGATAATTTGATATGGTTTCTAAAATTCGAGGATTTGATTTAGTTTCCTAAATTGAAAGATTTGATCTAGTTTTCTAAATTGAAATATTGGATTTGGCATAGAATTGGAAAGATTGAATTTTTGAAATCTATGATTTTATGTAGAAAAACGAGATTTTGGAAATGTAGGATTTGATGTAGAAGATAGTTTTTGGAAACCTATGATTTGAAGCAAAGAGGAAGTCATGTTTTTTTAGAAAATAGAATTTGGTCTTTCTAACCATGAAATCTAGGGCTTGACTTGGACTCCAAGAAAAAGAGTTTTTAGAAAGTAGACCTTTGGAAGAAAGTTGCTAAGAAGGAAACTTGAATAGAGTTTTTAAAAAATGAATTTTTGAAGAGAGTTTTTTGGAAATGGGCTTGAACATGGACTTTTGAAATCTTTTGATTGTCTCACTTTCCTAAAATGATTCTAACGATGAAGAGATTAGAACCATTCTAAGTTGGTAGTTTTGAAAACAACTTGGATTTAAAATATGGACCAGTGTGATCACATTGAATATAACACTTTCCTAAAACAACTCTAATCATGGAATGGGTAGAATCATCTTAAGATGGTGGTTTTAATGAAAAGCAATTAGGGTTTACATCCAAAATATGAACCTTAATGGTCACAATGAATATAACACTTTTCTAAAACAACCCTAATCTTGGAATGGCTAGACTCACTTCAAGATTGTGATTTTGAAAACTAGATTTTGAATGCAAGTGTGAAATAGAGTTTTGATGCAAGTTTTGAAAATAACTTTTGAAAACAATTTTGAATGGATGTATGATATGCACAATGCAAGTAAGGTCATGAACATACAAGGTTAAGAGTCACCACATAATCAAATGGGCTGAATCCACACGGTGTAAGGTTGAACTAGAAGAAAGCCCTTGACATGGTGACTTTCAACAGTCCTTCCTACGCATGAATGGGGTGTCCTTTGTTTCAATCATGCAAGAAAGGGAGGTAGAAGACGGGGGATTAAAATAGAAGAAAACTCAAGTGGGTTAGGAGGAAGAAGAGAGAGGGGGGAAGTACATAAACATAAAAAGAGAACCTACCTTGTCTTCTTCTTATTTTGCTTGCCGTATTTGCTTTGCTTTACTTGATCATTAAGAGCTTCCAAGTTGTAAGCACCCCATTTTTTGCTCGCTCGGCAGTCTCCAGTCCATCCAGACTTGTATCCAAGTCAATATGGATATATTCTGGGTCAACACAATTTTCCAAGTCTAATCTCGTCAAATAATAGATTTGCGGGCCCAATAGAGGCAAAATGACCAAAATGGCATTGATCAGTCCAATTCCAATGGGCACGTCTTTTCGAAGACGGTAAGTCCCTTTTTTAATCTCAATTCTAGTCCAATTCCAATTCAAATTCCAAATCTACTCCGGCACGTCCCTCGAGAAAGTTGATTCCTCGAGGCGGTAAGTCCATCTTGTCTGGCACTTTTTCGAGTGAACTCTTCGGAATGGTAAGCCCCTTCAAACCCATCGACCGGGACGAGACCCCAAGTCTCCTTAATGGTTGAACGGTCCACCTTGGCGTCTGCTGGCCCGCCAATGAAGAAATGTTCGTTTCGGCACGCCTTCAGAGAAAGTTGATTCCTCAGGCGCTAAGTCCACCTAGCAACTTTTAGAGATTAGGTAGTCTCTGGAATGATAGCAACCCATTAGAGTAACGGAAATACTCGTAAATATCGCAACCGTCAAAGTGGCAGAAACACTCGTAAACAGGTCGATATAGGAAATTTTTAGCAAACCCCGATATCATGAGACCGCCGTCAGAGTGATGGAAACATTCGAAACCCAGGTCAACATCGATGCCTGCTAGCCCATTTCGGTGAAAAATGACAAAACTGCCCCAAGGGCCATTTTCGGTACGTTTCTCGAGACAGTACCTAAGTTCTCAAAACAGTAAGTCCACCCTTCTAAGATTGTCTTAAAGATGATCCGGCATGATTAAGTACCTTCTAGTCAGTTTCAGGCCAATTTCGAGATATTCCGATCAAGATGACCATTTTGCCCCTAGGCATCCAAGCGCCCCAGAAACGACACCGGCTCTGGGTATCAAACCGGTAGTCTCTCGAGAATGCCTCTTGTAGCATTCTTGACCTTCTATTGTCTTTCTGGATCATTCTGTATCGGTTCCGGCAAACCTGGTACAAAATGACCATTTTACCCTTGGTGGGCTGGTCGCCTTTTCTAACCACACCGGCTCTGGGTATCAAATCAGTAACCTCCTAGGACATTTTAAGTAATGTTTCCAAATATCAAGTGTTCTTTCGGGACATTCCAAGTCTATCCAGTAGTTTTCAGTCCAATTGACTGTTTTGCCCCTAATGGCCCGATCAACCCTTCCAACACATCCTATCATCATTTTCAAGTCTTTTACCCCTGAGACACTGTTCTAAGGGTTTCTGTCCCTTTTCATCCTTCCAGGCCATTCCCGGCCCTTTCAAATCATTCCCGGACTTCCTGGAGTCACTCCTAGTGAAGCCAAGCTAAAAATTGCATGGTAGTCACTAGTACAGGCGCCCACATCTTCTGAAGATATGTTGCTTACCGACCTTAAAACTTTCCTAAGTGGCTGGCACTACTAGTAGAGCCAAGCCAAATTTTGGCCTGGTGCCATTCCTAGTGGCACCAATGTAAACTTTTGCTTGGCGCCACTACAATAGGCTCCAGGTCAATCATTTCTCTATAAATACAGAACCTTTTTCAGTGTGAAAAGGGTCTACAAACTCAGTCTAAAAATACCATTCTTTGATACACAGAGCTTGTAGTCTCTCCAAACCCTAGTCTTCTTTAGGTTCTCCAAACCCTAGCCTCCATACACAAACCCTAGTTCCTATACACTCATATACACTCATATGCACTCCTACACTAGCCGCCAAAGCCTTCATTGAAGACTTGAAGTGCTGCAACCTCGAAGCTTCTGAAGATCAAGATAAGCTCTCGAAGAATGACGCAAAGCAAAGCAAAGCAAAGATTGAAGCAAGAAGAATAAAGTGCATAAAGCAAAGCAAATAAAAAACGACGCACGGTAGGCTTCTTATTTACGTTTACGCAACTCCCCCTCTCTCTTCTCTCTCCTAACCCACTTGGGTTTTCTTCTAGTTTAATCCTCCATCTTCTTCCCCCCCCCCCCCTCCCCCCCATTTCCCTTTCTTGTATGCTTGAAACAAGGGACTTCCCGGTCCATGTGCAGGATTAGGCTATTGAAGGTCACCGTATAGGGGGCTTTCTTTTAGTCTAACCGGAGACCATGTGGGTTCGACTCCCTTGATTATGGGGTGAAGCCTTAACCTTGTATGTTCACAACCCCAACTTGCATTGTGCATATCATGATCTTGCATTCCTCCAAAATTCGTTTTCAAACTCATTTCCAAAACCTTCATCAAAACCGTTTTCAAAAGTTGCATTGAATCTTCTTCTTCAAAACTTATTTTCAAAATCACAATCCTAAGGTGATTCTAGCCTTTCCATGGCTAGGGTTGCTTTAGGAAAGTGTTACATTTAAAGTGGCCAATATGGTCCATGTTTTCAAATCTTGTTGTTTTTAAATCCACTATCCTAAAGTGGTTCTAGCCTTCTTATGATTAGAATCGCTTTAGCAAGGTGGGATATTTTTATGTACTTTCTAAAACTCTCTTTTTAAATCTCTCTTTCTAAAAAACCTCCTTTTCAACATACTTTCTAAAAGCTCTCTCCAATTTCCTTTTCAAAATTTCTTTCCAAAATTGTTTTCTAAAACTCCCTTAAAAAATCTATTTCCCAAAACTCTTTTCCAAAAAAGCTCCTTTTAACATTCACTTTATAAAAACATTCCCTAAAATCTCTTTCCTAAAAACTCTTTCCAAAACTCCTTCCTAAAAAATCTCTTTCCAAAAATCTCTTTCCAAAATTCGTTTTCTAAAAACTCATCTCTAGTATTTCCTTCCAAAAATCTCCCTTTCTAAAAATTCTACTTTCCAAAAATCTCCTTCCTCAAAGCCTAAGTCAAGCCCAAGAGCTAACAATTAGGAAACCCTAATTTCCTTTCTTAAAACATGATTTCCAATCTTGCATCAAAACCTAGGTTTCTAAAATCTCCTTTTTACATCTAAATCATAAGTTTCCAAAACCTAATTTCTACATCAAAACTATAGTCTTCCAAATCTAGGATTTCTAAAAGTTCACCTTCCAAATCTATGCCAAATCCAATCTTCCCCTTTAGGAAACTATACCCAATCTTCTGTTTTTGGAAACAAAATCAAAACACTTCTTTTAGAAACAAAATCCAGTACTTTGTTTTACAAAATAGGAATTTCAATCCTTCCAAATCCAAATCTTTTCTAATTCAAATCCTTTCTAATCTCATACTTTCATAAACCTTAAGTCTCCAAAACTTAAACTTTCAAATCTTTCCTTAAACTTTAAGCTTCCAACCTTTCCTAACTCTACACCTTTCCAAATCTAAAATTTTCGAATCTTTCTTAAACTCAAACCTTTCCTAATCTCAAAAAATTTTAAAACTCAAACTTTGAATCTTTCTAAATTTCCAATCTTTCAAAATCCAAAACTTTCTTAAGTTAAAACTTTCTAAATTCAAGACTTTCTTAAGTTAGAGCTTTCCAAATTCTAGACTTTCTTAAAACGAAACCTTTCCTAAATCGAAATTTTCTTAATTCAAAACTTTCCTATTCCAAAACATTCCAATTTCAAAACTTTCTAATCTTGATTCTTTCCTAAATCGAAACTTTCATAAAACGAAACTTTCCTAATTCGAACCTTTCCAAAATTCAATCTTTCCCCAATCTTCTAAGTCCAACATTCGAGTCAACTCTTTCTTAAATCTCAAGGCCTTCCTAAATCCTATCTTCCTAAGTCTAGGGTTCCTAAACCTTAATCTTTCCAAATCAATTTCCTAATTCTTCAATTCTAAATTCCGAATTCTAATCTTCTATTCTAAGTTCAAATCAAATCCTTTTTTCAATCTAATTATCTTTTTCAAATCAAGCATTCTATTTTCTATCGGACTCTTGTCCAAACTACGACTGACCTGATTCCTCAAAAAGGATATATAGGCAACCCTCATGAGTGCGATCACAACCTTTTTCAAATCTCCAATTCCATAATTTGTTTCAAACTTCCAATTCCAAATTTCTATTTTCGAATCTCTATTTCTAATCTTCAAAACTTTCTTTTGAAATAAAATCTCTCTTTTCAAATCAAATCAAGTTCTTTTCGAATCTATTTTTAAAATCACATATTTTTCTTGCACTTGCATATCATGCATCATTCTTTTAAGCATTCTTTTCAAAAGTGGATAGTTTTGGGCACGTATTAATCGAAGACTTTAATGGGTGAATCTAGGGTGAATAGACATGTAGGTACCGCAAGGGCAGGGTAGGGTGATGGCTTAGTGCGTCTTCCTTACACGTAACCAACCTCCGAACTTAGGATCACTATTTTTGAAAGACCAAAATGGAGTTATTTTCAAAAAATGGCTTAAATATTTTCTAAAAGTTGTCAAACAACCTATTTTCTTAAAAACCATCTCTTGAGGAAGTATTTTAAAAATTATTTTCAAAAACCCCAAGTGTAGTCTTCTGATTGTGCTTAGTTTTTAGGTGACCTAACTCACCGTAATCAAGTTAGGTGGCGACTCCAAATTATTTTCCAAAAGCCCTTTATTTAAAACAATTTTCAATTCAAACCTAGTCGCACTCATTCTTCTAGGAGGATGAATTATAACGAGAGAGTATAATATTTTTTCAACTTGTGTGTGTATTCCTTGAGTGCGAAAAATCTAGGCGCGACACAAGTTGCAACACTTTAAGTTTTCAATAGAGGCTTTGAAGGCTTTGAAGGCTTGTGTATGAGTGTATAGAGTGTTTGGATTTAGGGTTTAAGTAAGGGTTTGAAGAGACTAGAGGGAGCTAGGGTTTGGAGAGACTTCGAGCTCTGTAATTCGAAAAGCAGAGTTTTCTAGATTGAATTTGCGGATCCTTTTCATGCAAGGGGAGGCTCTGTATTTATAGACACAAGATTAGCCTGACGCATGTTGCAATGGCGCCAGGGCAAATTTTCCACCTAGTGGCGCCACTACTAGTGGCACTAACCACTTACGAAATATTTTAGGGCGGCAAGAAATGTATCTTTCAACCCTTGATACGTAAGGCAAAATATTTGGGCTTTCATTAGTGACTACCATGTAATATTTGGCTTGGCTTCATTACGAGTGACTCTAGAATGTCTGAAAATGTTTTGGGAGGCCAGGAATGGTTTGAAAGGTTAGAAATGGGTAGAAACCCTTCAAATAGTGTCTTGAAGGTAACTTGAAAAACAATGTTAGGATTGTCAAAGCAATCGGTTGAGCCCATAAGGGCAAAATGGTCAACTAGACCAAAAAACCACTGAAATGGACTTGGAATACCCCATAAGAAGGCTTGAAGGTTGGAAACATTAATTAGAATGTTCCAAAGGATTTTCGGTTTGATACCTAGAGCTGGTGTGGTCGAAAATAGCAACTGGCCCATCAGAGGCAAAACTATCATTTTGCACCGAGTTTGCTGGAATAGACTTGGAATGATCCGAAAAGGTATTGGAAGGTCAGGAATACTATTAGAAGCATTTTCGGGAGGTTACTAGTTTGATACCTAGAGCTAGCGTGGTTCCTAGAGGCACTCGGATGCCTAGAGGCAAAATGGTCATTTTGAGCAGATGGTCTCGGAATTGGTCCAAAACTGACTGGAAGGCATTTTAATATGCCGAATCATCTTTGGGATGATCTTAGAAAGGTGGACTTACTGCTCTAAGAATTTGGGTACTTTCTCGAGAAGCACGCCGAAAAAGGCCCAAGGGACAGTTTGGTCATTTTCCACTAGAGTGAGCTAGTAGGCACTAATGTTGACCCAGGTTTTGAGTGTTTCTGTCACTCTGACAGTATGTGACAAGTTGGTTTCCAAAGGTATCTCATCCTTTGGTAAATGTGTCACAGCCAAGAGGCGAGTTCGATCCTGTGACATAGAAGTTTTGTTAGTAATTTCCAATATCGACCTATTTGCAAGTGTTTCGCCAGTTTGACGATTGCGATGTTTGCGAGTGTTTCTGCCACTCTAATGGTGCAGAATAACTTTTTCGAAAGACATGTTGAATAATAGACATTCTTCATTGGCAGGCTAGTAGGTGCCAAAGGTGAACCGTTCTACCATCTCGAGGACTTGGGTTCTATCCCGGTAGACGGGTTTGAAGGGACTTACCGTTTCAAAGAGTTTTCTCAAAAAATGTGTCGAACTAAGGAGGTTCGATCTTTTCTAGGAAAGTTGAACTTTATTAGCAGGTTCATCGCCTAAATGACCCACCTGTGTGAACCTATTTTCAAGCTCTTTAAGAAAAATGTTCCAAAAGAGTGGGATGATAACTGTCAAATAGTGTTTGAGAAAATTAAAGAATATCTTCGAAATCCTCCTATCCTAGTGGCACTAACCCCGGGACATCCTTTGTTGATGTACATGTCAGTGTTAGATACTTCTATAGGATGCGTCCTGGGGCAGCATGATGAAACGGGAAGAAAAGAACAAGCCATTTACTACCTCAGTAAGAAATTTCTGCCATATGAAGCGAAGTATTCCGATCTCAAGAAAACCTGCTGCGCATTAGCCTGGGCAGCTCACAGGCTTCGACACTACATGCTCTATCATACCACCTTCCTCATCTCTCAAATGGATCCCCTCAAGTATATATTCGAGAAACCAACCCTGTCCAGCAGAATTGCTCGATGGCATATGATCCTGTCAGAATTCGACATTGTATTCACTACCCGTAAAGCAGTCAAGGGGCAGGTGATAGCCGATTATCTGGCTGAGAACCCCATTGATGATTATCAATCCATGGAGCCCCAATTTCCTGATGAAAATATATTATGCGTTGATAGTGCATCTAAAGAGCAAGAACCAGCCGGGTGGAAGATGTTTTTCGACGGTGCTACTAACAAAAGGGGAGCCGGCATTGGGGCATTAGTAGTGTCAAGAACAGGCAGTCATTATCCTATTGTGGTTAAGCTACAACTTGAAATCTGCACCAATAACATCGCCGAATATGAGGCTTGCATCCTGGGGTTAAGGTTGGCATTAGAAATGAAGATTGATGAATTGGTTGTTCTCGGCGATTCAGTTTTGGTCATTCAGCAATCCAAGGACGTGTACCAAACTCGAGATGCCAAACTTTCCCCATATCATCAATAGGTCAAAGATTTGTGTCAACTATTCAAAAGCTTGGATTTTCGTCACGTACCCCAAACAGAGAACAGCTTCGCCGATGCCTTGGCTACGTTAGCTGCAGCAATCAAGGTCGACAGGGGCACTGAAATACCCCCTACAGATCTTTACCAGGGATGTCCCCTCCTATTGCCTGCACACAACTATTGAATCCCATAAAAAACCCATGGTTTTATGACATCCAGAGGTATATCCAAGCTAGGACGTTCCCAGATGCAATAACACAACGCGATAGAAAGACCATTTGTCATTTGGCAGGACACTACTTCATGGCTAGAAATGAGCTTTTCAGGAGATCATGGTTCGGACCTCTAAGATATGTCAATACCGCCGAAGCCAAAGTCATTATAGAGGAAGTGCACGAGGGAGTTTGCGGTCCCCACATGAATGGCCACACGCTTGCAAAGAAGATTCTCTAGACAAGGTATTACTGGTCAACAATGGAGTCAGATTGCATTAGATACGTTCTTCGGTGTCACAAATGTCAGATACACGGGGATAAGATCAAAGCACCACTGACTGAGCTCTATTCTATATCAGCCCCATGGCCTTTTTCTATGTGGGGGATAGATATGATTGGTCCAATCACTCCTAAAGCTTCCAAAGGCCATCGCTTCATCTTGGTCCCCATTGATTGTTTCACTAAATGGGTAGAAGCCGTTTCTTATGTTCATGTCACTAAAAGGGTCGTGGAAAGGTTCATAAAAAATCATATCATTTGCCGGTATGGGATTCCCGAGTCACTCATTACCGATAATGCTTCCAATCTGAACAATGAGTTGATGTCAAAGCTATGCCAAATATTTCGTATTACACATCGGAATTCGGTCACCTATCGGCCTCAGATGAATGGAGCAGTAGAAGCAGCCAACAAGAACATTAAGAGAATACTCCGAAAATTGATTGATAATTATAGAGATTGGCATGAGAAACTTCCTTTTGCATTGATGGCTTACCAAACTACTATGAGGGTCTCCACCGGAAGTACCCCTTTCGAGCTAGTCTACGGCACCGAGGCAGTCATCCCTGTTGAGATTGAGATTCCTTATTTACAGATCTTAACAGAAACCAAACTAGATGAAGCAAAATGGATTAAAGACCGGTATACCCAACTCTGTTTGCTGGACGAGAAGCGGCTAGCTGCGGTTTATCACGCTCAATGCTACAGAAGACGAATGGCCAGAACGTTTGATAAGAAAGTACGACCTCGATCGTTCCAGCCGGGAGATTTGGTGCTCAAGAAGGTGTTCTCGCATCAGGAGGCAGCACAGGGGAAATTTGCTCCAAACTATGAGGGGCCATTCGTGGTAAAGAGGGTCCTGTCTGGACGAGCTCTCGTTTTGGAGGAAATGGATGGCCGAGAATTCCCTAGCCCATTGAATTCAGATGCTGTTAAGCACTACTACATATGATTCCAAAAGTTAGGCCTTTGGTTTCTGTGGGGAAGCAATAAAATCTACTTTCTTCATTCTCCACTAATCAATAAGGTAGTTTTTCAAGGGTAAAGCTCTATGGACTAAACAATCTAATTCTAGGATAACGAGAGGCCCTCGTTTCATTTTCTATCCAATTGAAATGCATATATATAACCTTTGTCAAACCCTTAGTGCCAGTTACTTTCTTTCAGGAACATTCCCCAACAAAGTGATCATGTTAAGTCAAGGTAGAGGCACTGGAGATATGTATAAAAAAAAATAGAAAATAGAAAAAAAGCCCCTAAAGTATTACTTTGAGTTTGCACAAACATTGGTATTAACGTCGTTGGTTAAAAAAAAAAAAAAGAGGAAAAACTGTACGACGAGATACCCAGAGAAAGATGATAATACGCAGAAAAGTGCTACTAAACCAAAAATCATTGACGATTATCACTAGTAGAATGGTAGGCTTGAGCCTTTTCCTTTTTCTCTCAAGAGTAAAAAACCACACTACAAACCCTGAAAGTCCTCTCAGATTAGAGTTAAATTGATTAGTCCAAATGAGCTTACTAAAATATGCCATTGGCTGGAGAATGATGCAAGTAGCATTTAGGAGCTTCTCAACAGAAACCCGAGACCAAGCTGAGGAAAGAGAGAGAAAGAAGAGAGAAAAGTTAAGCGCTTCCCAAGGATGCGGTGAAAACCTAAAAGGGCGCTGTAGGTAAAAAGGTAGGGCTGTGGCAAGATACAAAACTGTCGACCCTGGCGAAAACCTGCAAAGGCGCCTTGGTGCAAAAATGACAGAGCTGGCAAAAACCCTCAGGGGCACTAGTAGTAAAAATAGTGCAAAAAAAAAAAAAAAAAAAGGGGTGGGAGCAAGAGATTTGGATATAAGAAATAGCTCGAGCGACTGCATTCCCCAAAAGTTAAGGTATGAAAGCAACAGTGTAAAAGTCCAGGCGTCTCGAAAGGCATTCTCCGGCTTAGCCCAATTAGGGTTAAAGGAAGCAGGGGTCTTTTTTGTGGGACAATCAGTGAGTCAAAGAATCAAACGAAAGGGAGCTATTTTTCATTAAGCTGCAATTCTCATTTAATTTTTCCCAAATTTGTTGCTATATTAATCATGCAGGGAAGTCATGCCAAAAGTATGGGAGGTCATGAATTCATAAGATAAAAAGAGGCATAACACTAAACAATGTATGTTTTTTCTACAAATGCAGAAATCAGCAAATTTAAGAGTGAGGAGCAAAAATATATCGCTCCCCGTCATCATCAGAGGAGGAATCAGCTATGCAGGGATCTACTAGCTCGCCAGTCACAAGAGGAGCAATCAAAGAAGTACCAGCTGCAGAAGACCCGGGCCGGCCTCGCTCATAGTCCGCACATCTAGCCAGAAGCATGTCCCTCTCTCGAGTAAAGGACTCCACAGTCTCCCGCAAAAACTGGCTATCCATCACATCACCCTCTAGGGAAGGAGAACTGCCTAGAACGCCTCATGGCCGCCTACGGACCCTCGCAGCACCCAAAGGTGGGTCATCATGTGTCGATCTGGCTGCTGCTAGCTGCCTCTCCAGTGAAACTATCTCAGCGTCTCTCATCCTCAACCAGTCATGCAACATCCGTATCAGACGACGGTTCTCCCGCCTGTGACGACGCCCCTGAACAATCATAGTAGTCAAGAAGTCGGTATACCCTACGGGGGGTAAAGGAGTCTCAATGAGAAGATCCCCAAGTCTACTGGGACCCAACATGTAGCGTTGAAGCCAATAATGATAGGCCTCAATCGTAGGGGGCATGACAGAGAAGGGACCATCATCATCAATGTGAGGAAGCAAAGATCTCCATGTATACATAACTTTCTGCACCAATGCTCTAGGGGTCGACGCCTCAAAGACAAGAGTAAACTCGGCTGCAGATGCTAAATAAGGGATATCCTGACTCCTACCAAGCTGTCATAGAACTCGAATACCGAAGAAAGGGGCAATGCGCCGCAAGCCTGCTAGGGGCACGAAGGCCCTCCCGAAAGGTTGAACTCTCAAGCAATACCTACCGACCAATCCTGAATACCACTAGACAGTGCCCAACCTCAAGCTCTGGAGGTAGTCAGCCCAAGACGCAATGGTCTGCGAAAATCTCCCCTCATCTGCCATGACACCCTGAGATCACGCCAGGGAGTGTATATGGTCAAGCTCAGGATACCATGTATGCTGGAACAAAGGTGTAACAAACAAGTGTCCAATCGCCCAGAGCTAGAAGAGAATAGTGCATCCCCGGAAACGAGCGTCAAGGGTCTGCTGGAATCTCGTAAGACTCATGAAGGTCTCCCCTACAATCATAGGAGCATAAGAATGCCCCTTACGGATCAAGGCCAGCAGTGCACAGAGTCGACAGTTCACTAAATCATCTTCTCGGGGGAACACCAAGAAGTTCAGCAGAAGCAAGGCCAAGGCAACCATACGAGAAACAACCCAATCCTGGGAGGTGTGCCACTCACCTGAATGAACTCACATACCCGTCGGAAACTCAAAACGGGAAAAGAGGAACTCTGCTCGGACATAAGGAAACTGGGGCAAAGAAGAAGACGAAAGAACTGCGATTCTGAATCCGAGCTGGGACCAAACCACTCTAATACAACCATCCGAAAATAGGGGTCCCACAATGTCAGCAGAGACATCTCGGAAACCAAGAAGAAACCCATACTCGTGAGAAGTAGGGGTAAGCTCACACTCCCCAAAGTGGAAAAGAAACAAGTCAGGTTGCCAGAAGGGAATCACCGCCTCCATGAGCCCGGGAATGGGCCGCACTGATAGAAGTGAAGCTACCTGACCAAAGGACCGGCAAAAGATGTCCTGCTCATCCGGAGGGTAGCTACTGTGCCAAGCTCTAAGTCGACTCAAAACCTCGTCTGCCATCCTAAAAAGGTAAGCCAAGGTAAAGTGATGTTAATATACCATCCATGCAATTCAAATAATAGTAAAATAAAATAAACAACTAACACAAACAAAACAAATAAAGGATTTCGAATAACAAATCAATAACAAAATTTCTACACATCTTGGTTTTCTAATTTTGAAATCACATCTCAAGGGTTCTCTGCCTTTTTCCTTCAAAAAGATTTTATTTCTAAAAACTTTTTCTAACTCTTTTCCTAATTTCTAAAAATTTTGGCGGAGTCCCGTTTAAAAATGGCCCCTACAACACTCATCACATCAACACAAAATACAAAACGTGCACTTTCCAACATAACAATCACATAACAACCGCACTCATGCACATTTTTCAATTTTTTAAAATTTTCAAGGCACATGTTTTATTTTTCAAATAAATCAATGGTTTTCAAAAGTCTCCTGAAATTTTTCAAAATCACCTCAATTGTTTTCTAAAATATTCCAATATTTTTCCAAATTTCAAACTTTAAAAATTTCATCAATTTCTTGAGTTTTCTCATGTTGCTAAATTTTCTAAGTATTTTCCTATTTTTCAAAAAATTAAAAATTCACCGAGTTTTCAAAAAATCACGAAACTTTATACGGTTGTTAAACACATTTTTCCAAGGCACATTGCACAAAAACATAGCCAGAAAACCCAATACCCATGCATGTAGGAACGGATCCCCTATTCCTGCGGAAAACCCTATTCGCATAATCATGAAAAATCATTCAAATTCAATCAAACAACCACCAAAATGCAAAAACAACACCACTAAAGTGTTCAAAGCATATCAAAACATTAATTTCCACTATTCACATGATTCAAACGAAGTTCTACACATCAAAATCAACAAAATTTGAAAACTCACTTTTTGGAAGTTCTTCGGCGAAATCTTCTCTTCTGGTGACTTTTCCGGTGACGTGGTCTCCTTCCGGCGACGTGGTCTCCTTCCAGCAAGAAGCGTGGTCTCCAAGAAGCACTCCTTCAATGTCCAAGACGGATTCCTCACAATGCCTCAGAAATTTGCGAAAACTCTTTAAATCCCGTAGGTGTTCGAACCAGAAAATTTTCTGGTTTTAATCCTAAGCCTGGCGCCACTAGCAGAGGCGCCAAGGTTTTTCGGCCAAAAGCGCCACTACTAGTGGCGCCAGGTTCGAATTCTGGGCAGTTTTGTCCTTTTTCCTGCCAAAACTCATTTTCGAAGGCCTTTTTCGCCCGTTATCCATTTTCGACCCTCGTTGTCGAAAGATTTCCAATGTTCGTCCCTCCGACTGCCTCGTAGTCAACATGGGACTCTTACTTCTATCGTTTTCTATCTTTGACAAGTAAAGACAAAAAAAGAGGGGTAGCTGTAAGCACCCCATTTTTGACCGCTCGGCAGTCTACATTCCGTCCAGACTTGTTTTCAAGTCATTGTGGGCATATTTCAAACGAAACCGATTTTCTAAGTCCCAATCCCGTCTGTCCATCGCTTCACGGGCCCGCCAGGCCCAAATAGAGGCAAAATGACGAAGATGCCCTTAGGGGCATTGTCCTTTCCTTTTCGATTCCAATCCCTCTCTCGAGATAGTTTATTCCTCAAGACGGTTCCAAATCAGGCACATCTTTTCGAAGACGGTAAGTCCCCTTTCCAATTCCTCTCTCGAGACAGTTTATTCCTCGAGACGGTTCCAATCAGGCACGTCTTTTCGGAGACGATAAGTCCCCTTTCCAACCCCTCTCTCGAGACAGTTTATTCCTCGAGATGGTTCCAATCAGGCACGTCTTTTTAGAGACGGTAAGTCCCCTTTCCAATCCCTCTCTTGAGATAGTTTATTCATCGAGACGGTTCCAAATCAGGCACGTCTTTTCGAAGACTGTAAGTCCCCTTTCCAATCCCTCTCTCGAGACAATTTATTCCTCGAGACGGTTCTAATCAGGGCCCCTTTAGTAACTTCCCGAGAATGCTTCATATCGTATTCTCAACCTTTCCTTATCTTTTCAGATCACTCCGAGTCAGTTCCGGCCAACCTGATACAAAATGACCATTTTGCCCCTAGTGGGCCGGTTTCCTTTTTCGACCACACCGGCTCTGGGTATCAAACCGGTAACCTCCCGCGAATGCTTCTTATAGTATTCTCAACCTTTCCTTATCTTTCCGGATCATTCTGAGCCAGTTCCGGCTAACCCGGTACAAAATGACCGTTTTGCCCCTGGAGGGCCAGTCTCCTTTTACAACCACACCGGCTATGGGTATCAAACCGGTAACCTTTTGAGACTGCTTTTTGTAGTGTTCTCAACCTCCCTTTACCTTTTTGGATCATTCCGAGTCAGTTCCGGCAAACTCGGTGCAAAATGACCGTTTTGCCCCTAGTGGGCCGGTCTCCTTTTCCAACCACACCGGCTCTGGATCCCAAGTCTTCTTCCGGGACAGTCTGAGTCTGTCCCGGCAGTTTCTCGGTCCGATTGATCGTTTTGCCCCTAAAGGCCTGGTCAACCTTTCCGACCCATCTTATCCTCATTTTTCAAGTCAAATACCTCCGGGACGCAATTTTAAGTGTTCCTGCTCTTTTCCAGCCTTCCGGGCCATTCCCGGTCCCTTAAGTCATTCCTGGACTTTCCGGAGTCACTCTTAGTGAAGCTAGGCTAAAAATTGCATGGTAGTCACTAGTACAGGCACCCAAATCTAGTCAAAGATACGTTGCTTGCCGACCTTAAATATTTCCTAAATGGCTGGCGCCACTCCTAGTGGCGCCAGTGTAAAGTTTGGCCTAGCGCCACTGCAACAGGCGCCAGTTTTGTCCAACCTCTATAAATACAGAGCCTCCTCCAACGTGAAAAAAATTCGTCAACTCAGTCTAAAAATCATATAATTCGATATACAGAGCTCGAACACTCCCTAAACCCTAGCCTCCTTAGGTTTTCCAAACCCTATCCACCATACACAAACCCTAGCCTCATATACACTCCTGTACATCCCCATACACTCATACACTAACCTTCAACCCTCCTTCGAAGACTTGAAGAGTTGCAATTTGAAGTTTGAAGCTTGAAGGTGGCTCTTGAAGATTGAATACGAAGATCAAGACGAAGACCGAAGAAAGCAAGGCACGATAAATAAACAAGATACAAGGTAGGTTCTCCATTTAAACTTCTGCACTTCTCCCCCTCTCTCTTCTCTCTCCTAACCCACTTGGGTTTTCTCTATTTTAATCCCCCATCTCTTTCCCCCCCTTTTCTTTGCATGCTTGAAATAAGGGGATTCCCGGTCCATGTGTAGGATTGGGCTATTGGAGAGTCACCGTGTCAGGGGCTTTCTTCTAGTCTAACCAGAGACCACGTGAGTTTGGCCCCCTTGATTATGTGGTGAAGCCTTAACCTTATATGTTCATGACCCCAAAATTGCATTGTGCATATCATGGTCTTGCATCTTCCAAAAGTCGTTTTCAAAGTTGTTTTCAAAATCATTTTCAAACTTGTTTGCAAGATTGCATCAAAATCTCATTTTTCAAAACATGTTTTCAAAATCACAATCCTAGGGTGATTCTAGCCTTTCCATGGCTAGGGTTGCTTTAGGATAGTGTTACATTCAAAGTGACCAATATGGTCCATATTTTCAAATCTTGTTGTTTTCAAAACCGCTTTCCTAAAGTGGTTCTCGCCTTCTTATGGTTAGAATCGCTTTAGGAAAGTGAGATCTTTTACATTTTCCAAAAAAAAGCTCTCTTTTCAAAAATCTCTTTTTCAACATACTTTCCTAAAACTCTCCTCTTCAAAGCTGTCTTCAAAAACTCCCTCCAAAATCTATTTTTCAAAGCTTCCTTTTTCAACTCCTTTCCAAAAACTCTTTCTCCTCAAAATTCACTTTCTAAAAACACTCCTTAAATTCACTTTCCTAAAAAACTTTCTCCAACAATCTCCTTCCCAAAAATCTTTTCAAAAACTCTCTTTCCAAAATCTCCCTTCTAGAAACTCCCCTCTAGGATTTTTCTTCCGAAAACTTGTTTCCAAAAACACACTTTCCAAAAACTCCTCTTTAAAAATCTCTTCCCAAAAACTCTCTCTTCGAATTTACTTTCCAAAAACTCTTCCCTCTAGAAACTCCTTCCTAGGATTCCCTTCTAGAAAACCTTCGTTTCTAAAAACGCACTTTCCAAAAATCCTTTTTCCTTAGAGCCCAAGTCAAGCCCTAGAATCCACAATTAGAAAACCCTAATTTTCTTTCCAAAAACATGATTTTCAAACTTTGCCCCAAACCTAGGTTTCGAAAACCTCTTGTTTTTACATCCAAACTATACATGTTTCCAAAACCTGTTTTCTATGTCGAAACTATAGTTTTCCAAATCTAAGGTTTCTAGAATCTCCTTTTTCAAATCCTTGCCAAATCCTACCTTCCCTTCAGGAAACCAAATCAAATATTCCCGTTTAGGAAACCAAATCCAATCCTCCGTTTTTTGAAACAAAATCAAACCTTTGCTTTTAGAAACCAAATCCAATCCCTTCCTAATCCAAACCTTTCATAATTCAACTCCTTCCTAAACTTCTCCTTTCCTAAATCTTAAGTTTCCAAAACTTGAACATAAAAATTTTTCCTTAAATTTCAAAATTCAAATCTTTCCTAATTCAACCCTTTCCTAATTCTACCCCTTTCTAAATCTTAACTTTCCAAATCCGAGCTTTCAAATCTTTCCTAAACTCAACCTTTCCTAATCTCAAGATTTTCTAAAATTCAAACTCTAAAACTTTCTAAATCCTAAACTTTCTAAATTTCAAATCTTTTCAAACTCGAAGTTTTCCACATCTAAAACTTTCTAAACTTGAAACTTTCTTATTTTCAACACTTCCTTTTTTCGAATCTTTCCAAATTTCAAAACTTTCTAATTTCAAAACTTTCCAAATTTAAAACTTTCCTAATTCAAAACATTTCTAAATTCAAAACTTTCCTATTTCAAAACCATTCTTAAAAAGAAACTTTTCAATTCCAAAACTTTCCTAATTTCGAAACTTTCCAAAAATGAAGCTTTCCTAATTCGAAACTTTCCTAAATCGGACCTTTCCTAATTCGAATCTTTCCTAAATCCAATCCTTTCCTAAATCTTCCAAGTCCAGCATTCGAGTCAAATCTTTTCTAAAAACTTTTCAAGTCGAGTCCAATCCTTCTTTTCTAAGTTCCTGAGCTTAGGTTCCTTAAACCTTCGTCTTTCCAAAATAAGTCCAAATTTATCTTTTCAAATCAAAGTCCAATCTTTTCCAAAATTTCAAATTCCGATCTCCTCTTCTAATTTCAAATCAAATCCAATTTTCAATTCAATCTCTTTCTTCCAATCCAACCATCTATTTTCAATCGGACTCCGGTCCGAACTAAGACTGACCAGATTCCTCAAAAAGGATAAGTAGGCAGCCCTCATGGGTGCGGTCACAACTTCTTTCAAATTTCAAATTCCTCCACATTTTCCAAATCCCAAATTCTACAATCTTTTCAAATCTCTAATTTATTTTCAAACTTCCAATTTCAAATTTCTATTTCCAAATTTTCAAACTTTCCAATTTCAATTCCATCTCTTGAAATCTATTTTCAAATCAAATCAATTTCACATTAATCTCTTTCCAAATCTATTTTTCAATTCTCTTTCCTTGCACTTGCATTTCATGCATCATGTTAGTTTCTTTTCAAACATTATTTTTCAAAGTGGATAGGATTGGACAATAGTTAGTTGAAGACTCTCATAGGTGAATTTAGGGTAGATTGACATGTAGGTACCGAAAGGGCGGGGTAGGGTGATAGCTTAATGCGTCTTCCCTACACATAACCAACCTCCGAACCTAGGATCACTGTTTTCATAGACCAAATGGAGTTATTTTTTAAAAAAGGGTATTTTCAAAATCATTTTCCAAAAACCATAACTGTAGTCTCCGGATTATTCTTAGTTTTTAGGTGACCTAACTCACCTTAATCAAGTTAGGTGGCGACTCCAAATTTTTTCTAAAAGCTCTTTATTCAAATCAAATTTTCAACTCAAACCTAGTCGCACTCATTCTTCTAGGAGGGTGAGTTCTAACGAGACAGTACAACATTTTTCCCGCTTGTGTGAGTATTCCTCGAGTGCGAAAAATCTAGGTGCGACTATCATGATCTTGCATTCTTCCAAAATTCATTTTCCAACTTGTTTTCAAAATTGACATCAAAACCATTTCCAAAACTTACGTTAAATATTCTTCTTCAAAACTTGTTTTCAAAATCATAATCCTTAGGTGATTCTAGTCTTTCCATGGCTAGGGTTGTTTTAGGAAAGTGTTACATTTAAAGTGACTTTCATGGTCCATATTTGCAAATCCTTGTTGCTTTCAAAACCACTATCTTAGAGTGGTTCTAAAATTCTTATGATTAGAATCGTTTTAGGAAAGTGAGATATTTTTATGAACGTTCCAGAAAACTCTCTTTTCAAATCTCTCGTTTTAAAAATCTCTCTTCCAACATACTTTCTAAAAACTCTCTCCAATTTTCTTTCCAAAATTATTTTCAAAAACTCCCTTCAAAAATCTATTTTTCGAAACTCTTTTCAAAACTCTTTTCCAAAAAAGCTCTCTTTAACATCCACTTTCTAGAAACATTCCCTAAATCTCTTTCCTAAAAACTCTTTCCAAAACTCCTTCCTAGAAAAACTCTTTCCAAAAATCCCTTTCCAAAAACTCTCTTTTCAAAATTCACTTTCCAAAAACTCCTTTTTAAGATCTCATTCCAAAACCTCTCTTTCCAAAAACTCTCTCAAAGTTTTACTTTTCAAAATCCCTTTCGAAAAAATCTCTCTTTCAAGTTTACTTTCTAAAAACTCCTCTCTAGGATTTCCTTTCAAAAATCTCCCTTTCTAAAAACTCACTTTCCAAAAATCTTTTTTCTTAGAGTCCAAGTTAAGCCCTAGAGCCAACAATTAAGAAAACCTAATTTCCTTTCTTAAACATGATTTCCACTCTTGCCTCAAAACCTAGGTTTCCAAAATCTCCTTTTTTAAATCTAAATCCTAGGTTTCCACAACCTATTTTCTACATCAAAACTACAGTCTTCCAAGTCTAGGATTTCCAAAATTTCACCTTCTAAATCCATGCCAAATCCAATCTTCCCATTTAGGAAACTAGATCAAATCCTTCGTTTTTGGAAACAAAATCAAAACACTTCTTCTCAGATACAAAATCCAAATATTTCCTAATTCCACTCTTTCCTAATCTCATACTTTCCTAAACCTTAAGTTTCCAAAACTTAAACTTTTAAATCTTCTCTTAAACTTTAAACTTCTTAATCTTCCTAATTCCAACCTTTCCTAAATTCTATTGCTTTTCCAAATCTAACTTTTCAAGTCTTTCTAATTTCAAATCTTCCTACAATTCAAAACTTTCCAAATCCAAAACTTTCTTAAGTCAAAACTTTCCTATTTCAAAACTTTCCTATTTCAAAAACATTCTTTTTTCCTAAAACGAAACCTTTTTTATTTCAAAACTTTCCTAAAATGAAACTTTCTTATTTTGAAACTTTCCTAATTCGAGCCTTTCCTAAATCTAATCTTTCCCTAATCTTCCAAGTCCAATATTCGAGTCAAATTTTTCTTAAACCTCAGTCTTTCCAAAACAAGTCCAAGTCCTTCCAAGTTCTATCCTTCCAAATCAAAGTCCAATCTTTTCAATTCCAAATTCCAATCTTTTATTCTAAGTTCAAATTAAAACCTTCTATTTTCTATCGAACACTTGTCCGAACTATGACTGACCTGATTTCCAAAACGTGATACGTAGGCAACCATCATAGGTGTGGTTGTAAGCACCCCATTTTTGACCGCTCGGTAGTCTACACTTCTTCCAGACTTGTTTTCAAGTCATTGTGGGCATATTCCTATCGAAACCAATCCTCTAGGTCCAAATTCTGTCTTTCCATCGCTTCCCGGGCCTGTCAGGCCCAAATAGAGGCAAAATGACCAAAATGCCTTTAGGGGCATTGTCCTTTCTTATTCCAATTCTACTCAAGAAACTACTCACAAAACCGTTAGGGTGGCGGAAACACTCACAAAACCGTTAGAGTGGCGAAAACACTCACAAAACCGTTAGAGTAGCGGAAATACTCACAGAGCCGTTAGAGTAGCGGAAATACTCACAAAGTCGTTAGAGTAGCGGAAATACTCAACCCCGTCCGAGTAGCAGAAATACTCCCAAATCATCAACCCCGTCCGAGTAGCGGAAATACTCACAAATCATCAAACCCCATCCGAGTAGTGGAAATACTCACACCGTGAGAGTGGCGAAAACACTTAAAACCTAGGTCAATACCCGTGTTTGTTAGCTCACTTCGGTGAAAAAGGACCAGACTACCCTTAGGACCTTTTCCGAGACTTTCCGGTCAAGATGACCATTTTGCCCCTAGGCATCCGAACGCCCCGGGAACCACACCGGCTCTGGGTATCAAACCGGTAATGTCCCGAGAATACTTTTTATAGTGTTCTCGACCTTCCTTTACCTTTCCGAACCATTCCGAGTCAGTTCCGACTAACCTGGTACAAAATGGTCGTTTTGCCCCTGGAGGGTCAGTCTCCTTCTTTGACCACACCGGCTCTGGGTATCAAACCGGTAATGTCTCGAGAATACTTTTTATAGTGTTCTCAACCTTCCTTTACCTTTCCAGATCATTCCGAGTCAGTTCCGGCAAACCCGGTACAAAATGACCGTTTTGCCCCTAGTGGGCCGGTCTCCTTTTCCGACCACGCCGGCTCTGGGAATCAAACCGGCAACCTCTGGGAACATTATAAATAATGTTTCCAGGTCCCAAGTCTTTTCCCGGGACAATCCGAGTTCGCTCTGGCAGTTTTCTGGTCCGATTGACTGTTTTACCCCTAAAGGCTCGGTCAACCTTTCCGACCCACCTTATCTTCATTTTTCAAGTCAAATACCTCCATGACACTATTTCAAGTGTTCCTGCTACTTTCCGGCCTTCCGGGTCACTCCCGGCTCCTTCAAATCATTCCCGGACTTTTCAGAGTCACTCCTAGTGAAGCCAGGCTAAAGTTTACATGGTAGTCACTAGTACAGGCGCCCAAATCTAGTGAAAGATACGTTGCTTGCCGACCTTAAATCTTTCCTAATTGGCTGGCACCACTACAAGCCAAAAAATGGCCTGGCGCCACTCCTAGTGGCGCAAGTGTAAATTTTGCCCTGGCGCCACTAAAATAGGCGCCAGGCTTGTCCAACTTCTATAAATACAAAGCCTCGTTCAACATGAAAGGGGTCGCAAACTTAACCTAAAAATCCTATATTTTGATACACAGAGCTCGAGCACCTCCAAAACCCTAGCCTCCCTAGGTTTTCCTCAAACCCTAGCCACTATACACAAACCCTAGCCTCCTATACACTCATACACTCCCCCATACACTCATACACTAGCCTTCAACCACTCTCTGAAGACTTGAAGAGCAGCCATCCAGAGCTTGAAGACAATCCTTGAAGACTGAAGGTGAAGATCAAGACCGAAGACCGAAGATCGAAGACTGCACGGTGCGCAAAACAAGGTAGGCTTTCTCTTTAATTTTTTGCACTTCCCCCCTCTCTCTTCTCTCTCCAACCCACTTGGGTTTTCTCTATTTTAATCCCCCATCTCTTTCCCGCCCTTTCTTTGCATGCTTGAAACAAGGGGATTCTCGGTCCATGTGTAGGATTGGACTATTGGAGAGTCACCGTGTCGGGGGCTTTCTTCTAGTCTAACCAAAGACCACGTGGGTCCGGCCCCCTTGATTATGTGGTGAAGCCTTAACCTTGTATGTTCACGACCCCAAATTGCATTGTGCATATCATAATCTTGCATCTTCCAAAAATCGTTTTCAAAGTTGTTTTCAAAACTGTTTTCAAACTTGTTTTTCAAAATTGCATCAAAATCTCTTTTTCAAAACTTGTTTTCAAAACCACAATTCTAGGGTGATTCTAGCCTTTCCATGGCTAGAGTTGCTTTAGGAAAGTGTCATATTAAAAGTGACATTTTAGTCTATATTTTCAAACCTTATTTTCAAAACCGCTTTCCTAAAGTGGTTCTAACCCTCTTATGGTTATAATCGCTTTAAGAAAGTGAGACGTTTTCATACTTTCCAAAAACTCTCTCTTCAGAAATCTCTTCCTAAAAATCTCTTTTTCAACATACTTTCCTAAAGCTCTTCTTTCCAAAATTGTTTTCAAAAACTCCCTTCCAAAATCTATTTTTCAAAATCTCATTTTTCAACTCCTTTCCAAAATGCTCTTTCAAAATTCACTTTCTAAAAACGCTCCCTAAAAATCTTTCCAAAAACTTTCTTTTTCAAAATCTTCCTTATAGAAATTTCCTCTTTAGGATTTTCCGTCTAAAATCTACGTTTCTAAAAACACACTTTCCAAAACTCCTTCTCTTAAAAAATGTTTCCAAAAACTCTCTTTCCAAATTCACTTTCCAAAAACTCCTCCCTAGGATTTCCCTTCTAGAAAACCTTCATTTTCAAAAACGCACTTTCCAAAAACTCTTTCCTTAGAGCCCAAGTCAAGCCCTAGAACCCACAATTAGGAAACCCTAATTTTCTTTCCAAAAATATGATTTTCAAACTTTGCCCCAAACCTAGGTTTCTAAAACCTCTTGTTTTCTACATCAAAACTATACATGTTTCAAAAACCTATTTTCTACGTTAGAATTCTACACTTCCAAAACTAGGGTTTCTAGAATTTCCCTTTCCAAATCCTAGCCAAATCCTATCTTCCCTTTAGGAAACCAAATCAAATCTCCCCATTTAGGAAACTAGATCCCGTCCTCCATTTTTGGAAACAAAATCCAACCTTTTCTTTTAGAAACCAAACCCAATCCCTTCCTAATCCAACTCTTCCCTAATTCAAATCCTTCCTAATCCTCCACTTTCCTAAAACTTAAGTTTCCAAAAACTTGAACATAAAAATCTTTCCTAATTCAACCCTTTCCTAATTCTACCCTCCTTTCAAATCTTAACTTTTCAAACCTAAGTTTTCAAACTCTTCCTAAACTCAAACCTTTCCTAATCTCAAGATTTTCTAAAACTCTAAAACTTTCTAAATCTTAAACTTTCTAAATTTCAAATCTTTCCAAATTCAAAACTTTCTAAATTTGAAACCTTCTTAAATTAAATCTTTCTAAACTAAAAACTTTCTGAATTCTAAACTTTCCAGAACTTCAAAATCTTTCCAAAATCTAAAACTTTTCTAAACTCAAAACTTTCTTAATTTAAGACTTTCTTAAGTTGAAACTTTCTTAATTCAAAATTGAAAACTTTCCTTTTTCAAACCTTTCCTAAAACGAAACTTTCTTATTTTCAAAACTTCCTTGTTTTCAAAGCTTTCCAAATTCAAAACTTCCCTTTTTCAAAACATTACAAAATTCAAAACTTTCTTAACTTGAAACTTTCCAAATTCTAAGCCTTTCTTAAACTAAAATTTTCCTAATTCCAAAACATTTCTAAATTCAAAACTTTCCGATTTTCAAAACTTTCATAATTCGAAACTTTCCTAATTCGGACCTTTCCTAATTCGAATATTTCCTAAAATCCAATCTTTCCAAATCTTTGAAATCCAACATTTCAATCCAATCTTTCTTAATCTCAAGTCTTTCCTAGGTCTCCTATCTTTCCTAAGTCTAGGTTTTCTCAAACCTTTCTCTTTTCCAAAACAAATCCAAATCTATCTTTTTAAATCAAAGTCCAATCTTTTCCAAAATTTCAATTTCCAATCTCCTCTTCTAATCTCAAATCAAATCCAATTTTCAATTCAATCTCTTTCTTCCAATCTAATCTCTCTCTCCAAATCAATCTCTTTTCAATCGGACTCCGGTCCGAACTACGACTGACCTGATTCTCCCAAAGGGATACGTAGGCAACCTTCATAGGTGCGGTCACAATACTTTTCAAACTTTCAATTCCACCCTCATGGGTGCAGTTTCCAAAATCTTTTCAAATCTCAAATTCCCATCTACTTTCAAAATTTCTATTTCCAAATTTTCATACTTTCCAATTTCAATTCCATCTCTTCAAATCTATTTTCAAATCAAATCAATTTCTTTTTAAATCTATCTCTCCATTCTCTTATTTTGCACTTGCATACCATGCATCATGTTAGTTTTCAAGCATTGTTTTTCAAAATGGATAGGATTGAACCATAGTTAGTTGGAGACTCTCATAGGTGAATCTAGGGTAGATTGACATGTAGGTACCGAAAGGGCGGGGTAGGGTGATAGCTTAGTGCGTCTTCCCTACACGTAACCAACCTCCGAACTTAGATCACTGTTTTCAAAGACCAAAAGGAGTTGTTTTTCTAAAAAGGGCTAAATGTTTTCCAAAGGTTGCCAAACAACCTGCTTTCTTAAAAACCCTCTCTTGAGGTGGTATTTTCAAAAAACTTTTTTCAAAAACCCTAAGTGTAGTCTTCGGATTATTCTTAGTTTTTAGGTGACCTAACTCACCTTAATCAAGTTAGGTGGCGACTCCGAATCTTTTTTAAAAGCCCTTTGTTCAAATCAATTTTCAATTCAAACCTAGTCGCACTCATTCTTCTAGGAGGGTGAGTTCTAACAAGAGAGGGCAGCATTTTTCCTGCTTGTGTGAGTATTCCTCGAGTGCGAAAAATCTGGGCGTGACAGCTGGCAACTCTGCTGGGGAGACTTAGAGGGTTAGGCCATATTCATGTCTGTTTACCCTTCACCCATGTAGAGTCTTCAATTAACTTGGTTCAATCCTATTCACTTTAAATTTTCAAAACTAAATTTTTAAAAAAAAAAACATGCATTTATTCATATTATCTTGTATTCTGTTTGTCATCCACATACTAACACTTGCATCTTTGTTTTTTAGGTGCACCTTATGTTTAAACATTATTAACTGCTTTACATGAATGTGATGTACAGGATGAATGGGAGTTGTTGGGCCCTTTCTTCCACTTTTAAAAATCACACACACACTGCATGTGCACTTGCATTCTGCATATTTGCATACCCAGATATGTCCTTTCTAGTTAGAAAGGGGGAACGGTATATTGGTTGTGGGCAAGATGCTGTGTCAGTTTATTCGCCTACGGCCTCTTGATGGTTCCCCCACTCGGATCACCAACCGATCATGGCACCACCTCGGGGAGTGGGCCTAGGTTTGAAGATCCGAGGACCGAGCCTTTTTAGGACGCATTAGTTAACCCTCAACCTCATACTCATATAGACACCATGCATAGCCGAACCTCTGCCGAATTTAGGACACGAAGCACCGTTTTCAAAATCACGGAGAAAAGAGCGACTGCTCTTACTTTCATTTATACCTATTGTTATAATACTGTTATAATGCCTGTCTAACTATTCATGCATGCTTGTTTACTTCAATTGTACCTTCTCTCCTTATAGTCTTTGCATATTCATGTTCATGCATTCAATATCCCATGTCAAGACAAGAGTTCCAAGTAACTCAAGTCACTGCATTCTCATGCATATGATCAACCCATTGAGAGTGACACCAAGGTTACTCTCCCTTGCATTAAACCTACCCAAACCCTAAGGGTTCCCGCGTAACCCTAAGGACTCATTGCATGCATCTCGATTCATTCCATAAGAGGGGCCCCAATCCCTCTATGCTCACGGAGATAGGGTTGCCAAGAAGACAAGGGGCAATCAGTCAACAAGGTCTCTCAGCAACCTCCTCGACATCAACTCCAAGGAAGGCAAATCCGAAGACTCAAGAGTAGTTTAGGGTTTCCCTTTGTAAAAGTAGATAGGTAGAAGTCCAAAGGAAAATGTTCCCCCTCCCCCTATTAAAATGTATTTCAACTCTTTTATATCTCAAACCCAAAGTTTAATGTACTTCTTTATTTTTATGAATGAATGCATGAATGGCTGAAGGTTCCTACCTGACAATAAGGTATTCGCATACAGGGGCAAACCCCCTATCTCCAAAAGTGAGCCAATACATCATGTTTAGTCTCCCTCTCAAGCAGGGGCACCCCTAGGACATGCATTGCATAAAAATGATCAAATCAAGGCACTAACTTCTTTCTTTTTCCTTTTCTTTTGTTTTTTGTCTTCTGTCCTCCCTCTCCTCATCTCCAAATACCAAGAGAACCGAAGGTAAAAGCAAGATAAGAAGGGGATTTTTCTAAACCATTTATTTATTGTTATCATATTGCTCACACATTCACTTCTATTATGCTCACGCATCCATATCTATTCTAAGACAAGAGTTCCAAGAAACTCAAGTCATTTTCATTCTCATGCATCTAATCAACCGTAGAGAGAAAGGAGCAATCCAATCTCATGTTAATCGAACCTACCAAAACTCCTAAGGGTTTTTAAACCCTAAGGATTCATGGCATGCATAGAATCATATCTCGAGAGAGGCCCAAATCTCTCTTAGTCCATGGAGGCGAGATTACCCATATAAGGAAACATCAACTGGCCCACGTCGAAGAGGTGTTGTATTGCATAATAGGGGCAAAACCCCACCTCCAAAATGGACTTGTCATCATACCTGACTCCCTCAAAGAGGAGACCTTCATAGGACATGCATCGCATAGAACCCCCAACTTCACATACTGACTGCATTTTATTTTTCTTTTTCTTTTTGTAGGTCAGAGAGCACGATTGAATTCATAGAATCCCTCTAGCACCTCACCAGATTCAAACTCATGGAAAGATAAACCTAGTTGTTAGAAAATGCCAAACCTACATTAAAGAGCAAGAAGAATTGACCGCCCACCTACAAAACATTACCACCACGACATGTCGCAACAATCACCATCCAAGCAGAGGAGGACTTCAAGCAGAAGAGGACTTCACTAGATCCGAAGTTTTGTCAGACCCGTGCATTGCAACAACACATCCTCTAACTTCCAAATGCATGACAAATATCGTGAACTCGCCCTCCATTGATACACCTGATGAATGAAGCACCAAGAGGTTGATGTAGTCCCAAAACCCTATTAAGAATTCTCACCAAAAGGCCCACAAGAAAAGGGAGGTTTTCATAAAATTCATCTGTTTCCTTTTTGTTTGTCTATTTTCTTGCATATCTTATTTAAATAAACACACATGCCGTGCATTCATGATTTAGATGAAGTTTTCGGTTTATTCCCTTTGTATTATACTCTTGTGGAGGATTGTAGCGTTTAAGGATTCTTTCCCATTTAGTGATGACTCGACTTGAAGGATGGGATAGCATAGGCCACCCATTTAAAAGGGGTTAAGACCTTTGAGAGATAAAGCGAGAGTGAGAGATAGGAGAAAGGCAGTCCCAACAAAAAGGTATTGAGTTCATTAAAAAGGCGACACTTGCATGATATCCTAGCTAAGCGATGGGTAGCCGGGTTTTCAAAATGATGAGGAGCCATTGTTCTACTTATCCCAAATAAACACTACCCTTTGCTCAGCCTACTAGAGCCGTACATAATTTCTTTTCAGATATCCCCAAAACCTATAACCATCCCCCACATTGGGGTGAGCACAGAATAGTTGATTTGATAGAACATGTAGGGTTTCACTGATAGAAACACATCATCCCTAGGAGTCATGTCTAAATTTTGTAGAAAGGCTTTATGGACCAAGCAATTCAATTTGAAATGATTAGAGGCCCTCAATTCTACTACCATACACAAAAATAATCCTTTTGCTTAACCCATTAGTGCCTCGTAGAAAGCAAAAGATTCTTCTTGTCAACCCTGATCCGAAACCATTCCCCCACATTGGGGCAGACAGGCAGCAGAAGATCTGGTGGAGAATGTTATCGACCATCAAGCTAAAGTAATGTGAAGGCTCTATGGATCAAGCAATCTTATTCAAAATGAAGAGAGGCCCTCATTTCGTTTCCCATACAGTTAAAAACAACCCTTGTCGAACCTATTGAGCCGGTTATCTTTCTTTTCCAAAATGCACCCCAACCTAGGGATCACCATCCACAATCGGTTAGATGAAAATGTTAAGGAAAGGATTTGAGAGAAAGAAGTTGTAGAAATGTTCTTCTCATCAAAGGCAACAAAAAAAAAAAAAAGAAGCATATCAGTAGAAAGACCGAAAAAGAGTCATGTTGTGCTATCTTTAAAAAGCATATAAAGCCAAAAGTCAGGAAAAAGGGGCAAATGTCAGACTAAGAAGGTCAAAAGTTACAAGAAAGGTCAACCCCTCTTGTAAAAGAGAAAATTCGAAGGTGATCCTAGGTAACAAAGCCACCAAGTAGAAGCTATAGGTTTGAGCCTTTACCCTTTTTTGTTAAACCCCAAACCATGGCCTACAGTACAACCCTACTAAAGTCCACTCTGATTGAGAAGGATTGCTTGATTTAAATGAGCCAAATATGTTTCTGAAGCTATAGGAGGATATCAGGGGATGAAACCCCACTAGAAGACCAACCAAGGATGGTGCGGATCTAACCCTACTGGAAGCAACATCAAATTTGAGCTTACATATCCCGTTCATTCATAAACCCCTTAACCTAGCCTACGTTACGGTCCAAATTAAAGTCCTCTCTGATCAAAGAGAATTGCTTAGTCCAAATAAGCCTGAACAATACTAAGACAAGTAGGGTGAGAAAGGAGAATTGGAAGAGAATGCAAGGGGCAATCTCATGCTCCAAGATGTGCTCAGATGGTTTCGGTTTTAACAACCCACTAAAAAAAAATCTTTGAGCCTAAATATCCCTCTATTTCTTACAACCCTTAAACCCAGCCTACATTACGGTTCTAAAAGAAGTCTTCTCAGATTGAGGGCTTAGCTGTTTATCGCTCTGCAAAGGGCATGCGAGTTGTCACTCGAGCCATGGTGGCATTTTGGAGATCTGTGAGAGAAACCCAAGTGAGCTCAGAAACACCCCAAACTGTAACCCTGTAGAAAGTAAGGATAGGATAGTAAACCAAAAGGTCAAGATCCCTGGAGAATGGAGCAAATGCTATCACATCCCGATGAGAATGGGACAAAACTAAATGGGACAGAATCCTAGAAAGAAACAGAATCCTAAGAGTATGGACCCAAGGGGCAATCATGGGGTTTTCTTTGTAAATAGTTTATATACATGTAGTACTAATGTATCTATGACATGTATAACCTGTAAATCCATTTAGAATCTTGCGAAGTTTGTATCTATTCATGCATTCAACTGCATTTCTGTATGAACCTGTTCATTTGTGGGAAAGTAGGTCATGCATTTAATTCAATTTTTATATAAATCTGTGCATTTATCACAAAAAAAATGGGGGATATTGCATTTAATTCTATTCCTGTATGTGCATTGTCCAAAAATATAACATGCATTCATTTCACTTTTGTGTGAACCTATGCATTCATAAAAAAAAAGTAGGATATGCATTCGATTTAATTCCTATAAACATGTGCACTCATAAAAAATAGATCATGCATTTAATCCCATGGGCAATCATCATAAAAAATGATGACACCCCTTATCGGGGCATTTTTAAACTGTTTTTGCACAAAAACTCACTCTTTGTCTTTCTGTATCTCTCAAATAGGAAACAATGAACAAGGCAAAATATAAAAAGGAGCTAAAGCCACCCCTCAAATATCTCTAGTACTAGCTCACACCTCAGAAAGCTCAAATTTTCATGACCAACAAGAAACAAAGAATGGGGCAATGACCCACCCTCGACCTCCCCAATCAAACACTTCGAAAGAAGGGTAGTGAATAAGTGCCCGATCACTCAAAGCTAGAATAATGAAGCACATCTCCAACAATGAGCGTCGCCCCCCTGTCAAAGTCTAGTAAGGCTCACGAAGGTCTGTCCCACAACCATAAGAGCATATGAGTGTCCTTCACAAATCCTGGCGAGCAATGCACGTAATCAACGGTCGACCGAGTCGCCCCCTCGTGGAAACATCAACAGGTCCAAGAGAAATAGAGCTAGGGCTATCACGGAAAAATGGACCAATCTTGAGAAGTATGTCAACCCCTTGAATGAGCTCTCCTATACGTCGTAAACTCAGAATGGGAGAACAAGAGCTTCATCAGGACATAAGAAAACTAGGGGTAGAAGATCAGAAGAAAAGACTACACACGGAATCCAAGCTGAGATGAGACAACTATGATGCAGCCATCAGGAAAAGTAGGTCCTATAATGTCAGTTGAACCATCCCGAAGACCTAGGAGGAAGCCATATTGATGGGGAGTAGGGGCAAGCTTACATTCCCCAAAATGGAAGAGAGACAGGTCAGGTGGCCAAAAGGGAACCACTGTCAGAAAACACGTTACACTAACAGGAGAGAGGCCATGCAACCAAAGGACCAGCGAAAATGTCTTGCTCATCTGAAGGATACCCGTCATACCAAACTCGTAGTCAACGCAAAATAGCATCGGTCATCCTAAAGGTCAAAAGGTGGGAAACTTCAACATCCATTTCCTCTTCAAAGGTTGGCTTGACTAAAAGGAAGGGGTCGACTGGAGGCCTACTCCCCCCTCCCACCCTGGCTAGAAGGTGCTCGATTGGCAGAGTGCTGACTACCCCTAGAGCGGCTGGAGCTGCCAACAAGAATCTGTTCGGGCCATCTTCTCGAAGCAGTGACTCTTCTGAGAACCCTCATCGCCTGCGCCCGCCATCCTGAAAGGTAAGTCAAGGTAAGAGGTATTAGAATTCGATATATGCAGTTCAAAAGATAAAGAAATAAAAGCAACAAAGAAATAATAATGATAATAACCAAAGGTGAAACATAAAATAAAAATGAAGGACACAACTTCCATATACATCCTATTCAGACCAACCTAAAAGTTTCTTAAACTTTTCATTCAAAGTTTCTTTTCTAAAATCAACTATCAAAGGTTCCTTAAAAATTTTTCGAAAAGTTTTTTGACTTTTTCTCTTCAAAAAGTTTCTTTTTCAAAAATCAGTTTCCCAATGGTTTCTTATTATTATCCTCCAAAAGTTTTCAAAAATTCTTTCTTCTAAAATTTCCTTTCCAAAGTTAGTTTTCAAAAGGTTTTCCGATTCTGTTTTCCAAAAGTTCTTTTTCAAAATCACTTCTTGAAATCAAATTCTACTTCGAAAATCAGGGTCAAAAATCATTTTCAAAATCATGTCTAAAATTTTTTCAATCCATCTCCAAGTTTTTCTGATTTAGTTCTTCAAGAAAATCCCTTTTCTAAATCCTGGCCCCCCCAAACTTTCCTTTCAAAAGAGTCTTAGAGAAAATAAATCCTTAAAAATTTTCAAGGTTTCACTCAAAAAATTCTTCCTTCCAAAATTTCTATCAAGTTCCGAAGTTTTCTATCCTAAATCCTTGTCAATCTCAAAAATTTTCAAATCCGAAAGAGTTCTTAAATTCTTACCTCCAAAATGTCTCCTAAAATGCTATTCTCCAAAATCTTTCTAAGTTTTCTGTCCAATAAGATTTCAAAACTCAAGTCTTAGGTCAAAATGAATTCCCTCCAAATTCTGGGCAGTTTTGCCCCTTTTCCCGCCAAAACTCGTTTTCGAAGGCCTTTTTGGCCAGTTATTCGTTTTTGACCCCCGTTGTCGAAGGATTTCTAGTGTCCGTCCCTCCGACTGCCTTGCGGTCAACATGGGACACTTACTCTTATCGTTTTCTGTCTTTGACAAGCAAAGGCAGAAAAAGAGGGGCAGCTGTAAGCACCCCATTTTTGACCGCTCGACAGTCTACACTCCGTCCAAACTTGTTTTCAAGTCATTGTGGGCATATTCCTATCGAAACCAATCCTCTAGGTCCAAACTCTGTCTTTCCATCGCTTCCCGGGCCTGTCAGGCCCAAAAAGAGGCAAAATGACCAAAATGCCCTTAGGGGCATTGTCCTTTCTTATTCCAATTCTACTCACAAAACTACTCACAAAACCGTTAGGGTGGCGAAAATACTCACAAAACCGTTAGAGTGGCGGAAACACTCACAAAACCGTTAGAGTAGCGGAAATACTCACAGAGCCGTTAGAGTAGCGGAAATACTCACAGAGCCGTTAGAGTAGCAGAAATACTCAACCCCGTCCGAGTAGCGGAAATACTCCCAACTCATCAACCCCGTCCGAGTAGCGGAAATACTCACAAATCATCAAACCCCATCCGAGTAACGAAAATACTCACACCGTGAGAGTGGTAGAAACACTCAAAACCTAGGTCAATACCCGTGTTTGTCAGCTCACTTCGGTGAAAAAGGACCAGACTACACTTAGGACCTTTTCCGAGACTTTTCGGTCAAGATGACCATTTTGTCCCTAGGCATCCGAACGCCCCGGTAACCACACCGGCTCTGGGTATCAAATCGGTAATGTCCCGAGAATACTTTTTATAGTGTTCTCGACCTTCCTTTACCTTTTCGGACCATTCCGAGTCAGTTTCGGCCAACCTGGTACAAAATGGTCGTTTTGCCCCTGGAGGGTCAGTCTCCTTCTTTGACCACACCGGCTCTGGGTATCAAACCGGTAATGTCTCGAGAATAATTTTTATAGTGTTCTCAACCTTCCTTTACCTTTCCAGATCATTCTGAGTCAGTTTCGGCAAACCCGGTACAAAATGACCGTTTTGCCCCTAGTGGGCCGGTCTCCTTTTCCGACCACGCCGGCTCTGGGAATCAAACCGGCAACCTCTGGGAACATTCTAAATAATGTTTCCAGGTCCCAAGTCTTTTCCCGGGACAATCCGAGTTCGCTCCGGCAGTTTTCTGGTCCGATTGACCGTTTTACCCCTAAAGGCTCGGTCAACCTTTCCAACCCACCTTATCTTCATTTTTCAAGTCAAATACCTCCAGGACACTATTTCAAGTGTTCCTGCTCCTTTCCGGCCTTCCAGGTCACTCCCGGCTCCTTCAAATCATTCTCGGACTTTCCGGAGTCACTCCTAGTGAAGCCAGGCTAAAGTTTACATGGTAGTCACTAGTACAGGCGCCCAAATCTAGTGAAAGATACGTTGCTTGCCGACCTTAAATCTTTCCTAATTGGCTGGCGCCACTACAAGCCAAAAAATGGCATGGCGCCACTCGTAGTGGCGCCAGTGTAAATTTTGCCCTAGCGCCACTACAACAGGCGCCAGTACCACAGGCGCCAGGCTTGTCCAACTTCTATAAATACAGAGCCTCGTTCAATATGAAAGGGGTCTGCAAACTTAACCTAAAAATCCTATATTTTGATACACAGAGCTCGAGCACCTCCAAAACCCTAGCCTCCCTAGGTTTTCCTCAAACCCTAGCCACTATACACAAACCCTAGCCTCCTATACACTCATACACTCCCCCATACACTCATACACTAGCCTTCAACCACTCTCTGAAGACTTGAAGAGTAGCCATCCAGAGCTTGAAGACAATCCTTGAAGACTGAAGGTGAAGATCAAGACCGAAGACCGAAGATCGAAGACTGCACGGCGCGCAAAATAAACAAGAAACAAGGTAGGCTTTCTCTTTAATTTTCTGCACTTCCCCCCTCTCTCTTCTCTCTCCAACCCACTTGGGTTTTCTCTATTTTAATCTCCCATCTCTTTCCCGCCCTTTCTTTGCATGCTTGAAACAAGGGGATTCCCGGTCCATGTGTAGGATTAGATTATTGGAGAGTCACCGCGTCGGGGGCTTTCTTCAAGTCTAACCAAAGACCACGTGGGTCCGGCCCCCTTGATTATGTGGTGAAGCCTTAACCTTGTATGTTCACGACCCCAAATTGCATTGTGCATATCATAATCTTGCATCTTCCAAAATTCGTTTTCAAAGTTGTTTTCAAAACTGTTTTCAAAACTGTTTTCAAACTTGTTTTTCAAAATTGCATCAAAATCTCTTTTTCAGAACTTGTTTTCAAAACCACAATTCTAGGGTGATTCTAGCATTTCCATGGCTAGGGTTGCTTTAGGAAAGTGTCATACTAAAAGTGACCTTTTGGTCTATATTTTCAAACCTTATTTTCAAAACCGCTTTCCGAAAGTGGTTCTAACCCTCTTATGGTTAGAATCACTTTAAGAAAGTGAGACGTTTTCATACTTTCCAAAAACTCTCTTCAGAAATCTCTTCCTAAAAATCTCTTTTTCAACATACTTTCCTAAAGCTCTTCTTTCCAAAATTGTTTTCAAAAACTCCCTTCCAAAATCTATTTTTCAAAATCTCATTTTTCAACTCCTTTCCAAAATGCTCTCTTCAAAATTCACTTTCTAAAAACTCTCCCTAAAAATCTTTCCAAAAACTTTCTTTTTCAAAATCTTCCTTATAGAAATTTCCTCTTTAGGATTTTCCTTCTAAAATCTACGTTTCTAAAAACACACTTTCCAAAACTCCTTCTCTTCAAAAATGTTTCCAAAAACTCTCTTTCCAAAAACTCCTCCCTAGGATTTTCCTTCTAGAAAACCTTCGTTTTCAAAAACGCACTTTCCAAAAACTCTTTCCTTAGAGCCCAAGTCAAGCCCTAGAACCCACAATTAGGAAACCCTAATTTTCTTTCCAAAAATATGATTTTCAAACTTTGCCCCAAACCTAGGTTTCTAAAACCTCTTGTTTTCTACATCAAAACTATACATGTTTCCAAAACCTATTTTCTACATTAGAATTCTACACTTCCAAAACTAGGGTTTCTTGAATTTCCCTTTCCAAATCCTAGCCAAATCCTATCTTCCCTTTAGGAAACCAAATCAAATCTCCCCATTTAGGAAACTAGATCCCGTCCTCCGTTTTTGGAAACAAAATCCAACCTTTTCTTTTAGAAACCAAACCCAATCCCTTCCTAATCCAATTCTTCCCTAATTCAAATCCTTCCTAATCCTCCACTTTCCTAAACCTTAAGTTTCCAAAAACTTGAACATAAAAATCTTTCCTAATTCAACCCTTTCCTAATTCTACCCTCCTTTCAAATCTTAACTTTTCAAACCTAAGTTTTCAAACTCTTCCTAAACTCAAACCTTTCCTAATCTCAAGATTTTCTAAAACTCTAAAACTTTCTAAATCTTAAACTTTCTAAATTTCAAATCTTTCCAAATTCAAAACTTTCTAAATTTGAAACCTTCTTAAATTAAATCTTTCTAAACTAAAAACTTTCTGAATTCTAAACTTTCCAGAACTTCAAAATCTTTCCAAAATCTAAAACTTTTCTAAACTCAAAACTTTCTTAATTTAAGACTTTCTTAAGTTGAAACTTTCTTAATTCAAAATTGAAAACTTTCCTTTTTCAAACCTTTCCTAAAACGAAACTTTCTTATTTTCAAAACTTCCTTGTTTTCAAAGCTTTCCAAATTCAAAACTTCCCTTTTTCAAAACATTACAAAATTCAAAACTTTCTTAACTTGAAACTTTCCAAATTCTAAGCCTTTCTTAAACTAAAATTTTCCTAATTCCAAAACATTTCTAAATTCAAAACTTTCCGATTTTCAAAACTTTCATAATTCGAAACTTTCCTAATTCGGACCTTTCCTAATTCGAATATTTCCTAAAATCCAATCTTTCCAAATCTTTGAAATCCAACATTTCAATCCAATCTTTCTTAATCTCAAGTCTTTCCTAGGTCTCCTATCTTTCCTAAGTCTAGGTTTTCTCAAACCTTTCTCTTTTCCAAAACAAATCCAAATCTATCTTTTTAAATCAAAGTCCAATCTTTTCCAAAATTTCAATTTCCAATCTCCTTTCTAATCTCAAATCAAATCCAATTTTCAATTCAATCTCTTTCTTCCAATCTAATCTCTCTCTCCAAATCAATCTCTTTTCAATCGGACTCCGGTCCGAACTACGACTGACCTGATTCTCCCAAAGGGATACGTAGGCAACCTTCATAGGTGCGGTCACAATACTTTTCAAACTTTCAATTCCACCCTCATGGGTGCAGTTTCCAAAATCTTTTCAAATCTCAAATTCCCATCTACTTTCAAAATTTCTATTTCCAAATTTTCATACTTTCCAATTTCAATTCCATCTCTTCAAATCTATTTTCAAATCAAATCAATTTCTTTTTAAATCTATCTCTCCATTCTCTTATTTTGCACTTGCATACCATGCATCATGTTAGTTTTCAAGCATTGTTTTTCAAAATGGATAGGATTGAACCATAGTTAGTTGGAGACTCTCATAGGTGAATCTAGGGTAGATTGACATGTAGGTACCGAAAGGGCGGGGTAGGGTGATAGCTTAGTGCGTCTTCCCTACACGTAACCAACCTCCGAACTTAGATCACTGTTTTCAAAGACCAAAAGGAGTTGTTTTTCTAAAAAGGGCTAAATGTTTTCCAAAGGTTGCCAAACAACCTGCTTTCTTAAAAACCCTCTCTTGAGGTGGTATTTTCAAAAAACTTTTTTCAAAAACCCTAAGTGTAGTCTTCGGATTATTCTTAGTTTTTAGGTGACCTAACTCACCTTAATCAAGTTAGGTGGCGACTCCGAATCTTTTTTAAAAGCCCTTTGTTCAAATCAATTTTCAATTCAAACCTAGTCGCACTCATTCTTCTAGGAGGGTGAGTTCTAACAAGAGAGGGCAGCATTTTTCCTGCTTGTGTGAGTATTCCTCGAGTGCGAAAAATCTGGGCGCGACAGTGGTCATAACCTTTTTCAAATATCCAATTCCATAACTATTTTCAAGTTTCCAATCCCATAATCTGTTTCAAACTTCCAATTCCAAATTTCTATTTTCAAATCTCTATTTCTAATCTCCAAAACTTTCTTTCGAAATCAAATCTATCTTTTCAAATCAAATCAAGTTCTTTTCGAATCTATTTTTAAAATCAAATATTTTTCTTGCACTTGCATATCATGCATTATTCTATTAAGCCTTCTTTTCAAAAGTGGATAGTTTTGGACATATATTAATTGAAGACTCTAATAGGTGAATCTAGGGTGAATAGACATGTAGGTACCGTAAGGGCGGGGTAGGGTGATGGTTTAGTGCGTCTTCCTTACACGTAACCAACATCAGAACCTAGAATCACTGTTTTCAAAGACCAAATGGAGTTATTTTCAAAAAAATGGCTTAAATATTTTTCAAAGGTTGCCAAATAACCTGTTTTCTTAAAAACCCTCTCTTGAGGAAGCATTTTGAAAAACCCTAAGTGTAGTCTTCAGATTTTGGTTAGTTTTTTGGTGACCTAACTCACCTTAATCAAGTTAGGTGGCGACTCCAAATGTTTTCCAAAAGACTTTTATTCAAATCAATTTTCAATTCAAACCTAGTCACACTCATTCTTCTAGGAGGGTGAGTTCTAACGAGAGAGTGCAATATTTTTCCTCTTGTATGTGTATTTTGTAAGCACCCCATTTTTGACCGCTCGGCAGTTTACGGTCTGTCTAGACTTGTACTCAAGTCAATATGGACGTATTCCAATCGAAATCAACTCTCTAAGTCTAATCTCGTCTATTCATCGCTTCACAGGTCCACCAGCCCAAATAGAGGCAAAAGGACCAAAATACCCTTAGGTGCATTATCCTTTCCAATTCCAAATCAGGCAAGTCTTTTCGAAGACGATAAGTCCCCTTTCCAATTCCAAATCAGGCACGTCTTTCCGAAGACGGTAAGTCCTCTTTCCAATTCCAAATCAGGTGCGTCTTTCCGAAGATGGTAAGTCCCCTTTCCAATTCCAAATTAGGCGCGTCTTTCCGAAGATGGTAAGTCCCCTTTAAACTTGTCGATTGGGACGAGACCCCAAGTCCCCAGATGGTAGAACGGTCCACCTTTGACGCCTGCTAGCCCGCCAATGTAGAAATGTCTGTTTCGGCATGCCTTCCGAGAAAATTGATTCTCAAGCACTAAGTCCCTTTAGCAGCTTCTTGAGATCAGGCAGTCTCAGGAATGATCGCGAACCGTTAGAGTAGCGAAAGTACTGGTAAACATCGTAACCATCAGAGTAGCGAAAATACTCACAAGCAGGTCGATATAAGGAACTGCCAACAAACCTTGTATCACGAGACCGCTGTCAGAGTGGCGGAAACACTCAAAACCCAGGTCAACACCGATGCCTACTAGCCCACTTCGGTGAAAAATGACCAAACTGTCCCTAAGGCCATTTTCCGGCACATTTCTTGAGAACACACCTAAGTCCTCAGAATGGTAAGTTCACCCTTCCAAGATTGTCTTAAAAGCAATCCGGCATGATTAGGTGCCTTCTAGTCAGTTTCGAGCCAGTTCCAAGACTTTCCAATCAGGATGAACATTTTACCCCTAGGCATCTGAATGCCCCGGGGACCACACCGGCTCTGGGTATCACACCAGTAACCTCCCGAGAATGCTTTTTATAGTATTCCCGACCTTCCTTTATCTTTTTGGATCATTCCGTGTCAGTTTCGGTAAACCCAGTGAAAAATGACCGTTTTACCCCTGGTGGGTCGATTGCCTTTTTCTAGCCACACCGACTCTGGGTATCAAACCGGTAACCTTTGGGAACATTCTAAATAATGTTTCCAAATCTTGAGTCTTCTTCCAGGACATTCTGGGTCCATCCCGGCAGCTTTCTGATCCAGTTGACCATTTTGCCCTTAAAGGCTCGGTCAACCCTTTCAACAAATCTTGTCATCCTTTTTCAAGTCTACTACCCCCGGTACACTGTTTTAAGTATTCTTGTCCCTTTTCAGCCTTTTGGGCCGTTCCCGACTCCTTAAATGCTTCCCAGACCTTCCAAAGTCATTCCTAGTGAAGTCACGCTAAAAATTGCATGGTAGTCACTAGTACAGGCGCCCAAATCTTATCAAGGTACGTTGCTTGCCAACCTTAAAACTTTCCTAATTGGCTGGCGCCACTCCTAGTGGCACTAGAAGCATTTTTGGCCAGGCGCCACAGCAACAGGCGCTAGGTTATTCCTTTGTCTATAAATACAGAGCCTCCTCCAACGTGAAAGGGTCTGCCAACTCATTCTAAAAACCCTATTATTCAACATACAGAGCTCGTAGCCTCCTAAAACCCTAGCTTCTTTAGGTTTTCCAAACCCTAGCCTCCATACACAAACCCTAGCCTTCTATACACTCATACACACTCTCATATACTCATACACTAGCCTCCAACCCTCCATTGAAGACTTGAAGTGCTGCAATCTAAAGCTTTGAAGATTGAAGACAAACTCTTGAAGATTAAAGTGAAGACCGAAGCAAGACAAGCAAAGCAAAGTGTGTAAAGCTAAGCAAAATAAAGAAGACACAAGGTAGGCTTCTTATATATGTTTACGCATCTTCCCCCCTCTCTTATCTCCCCTAACCCACTTGGGTTTTCTTCTATTTTAATCCCCCATCTTCTTCCCCCCCTTCTTGTATACTTGAAACAAGGGAATTCTCGGTCCATGTATAGGATTAGGCTATTGGAGAGTCACCGTGTCAGGGGCTTTCTTTTAGTCTAATCGGAGACCACGTGGGTTCGGCCCTCTTGATTATGTGGTGAAGCCTTTAACCTTGTATGTTCACAACCCTCTTTGCATTGTGCATATCATGATCTTGCATTCTTTCAAAGTTAGTTTTCAAACTCGTCTTCAAAGCTTGTATTAGCATTGTTTTCAAAATTGCATCAAAATCTTCTTTTTCAAAACTTGTTTTCAAAATCACAATCCTAAGGTGATTCTAGCCTTTCCATGGTTAGGGTTGCTTTAGGAAAGTTTTACATTTAAAGTGACCAATATGCTCCATATTTTCAAAACATTGTTTTCAAAACCACTATCTTAAAGTGAAATATTTTGTATACTTTCTAAAAACTCTCTTTTCAAATCTCTCCTTCTAAAAACCTCTCTTTCAAAATACTTTCTAAAAACACTCTCCTTGAAATTCACTTTCTAAAAGTGCTCACTAGGTCTTCTTCCTAGAAAAACTCTTTCCAAGGACTCTTTAAAAAAACACCTTCTTCGAATTCACTTTCTAAAAACACTCCCTAAACGCTTTCCTAAAAATTCGCTTTCCAAAAACTCCTCTCTAGGATTTTTTTCCAAAAATCCCTCTTTCCAAAAAACTCACTTTCCAAAAACTCTTTCCTTAGAGCCTAAGTTAAATCGTAAAACCCATGATTAGGAAACCCTAATTTTCCTTCCCAAAAACATGATTTCCAATCCCTTATTTTGGCCTTAAAACCTAGATTTCCAAAATCTCTTGTTTTATACATCAAAATTATATACATTTCCAAAACCTTTTTTCTACGTCAAAACTATAGTCTTCCAAATATAGGGTTTCTAAAACTTTACCTTTCAAATCCTTACCAAATCCAATCTTCCCATTTAGGAAACTAGATCCTATCCTTCGTTTTTTGAAACAAAATCAAAACACTTCTTCTTAGGAATAAACTCCAAATTTTTCCTAATCCAAATCCTTCTTAATCTCCTACCTTCCTAAACCGTAAGTTTCCTAAACCTAAACTTTTAGATCTTTCTTTAAACTTTAAGTTTCCAAATCTTTCCTAATTCAACCCTTTCCTAGTTCCATCCCTTTCCAAAATCTTAACTCTTCAAATCTAACTTTTCAAATCTTTCTAAAATTCTAAAATTCCCTAAACTCCCAACTTTCCAAATCTAAAACATTCTAAATTCGAAACTTTCTAAAATTCTAAACTTTCCAACTTTCAAAACTTCCTTATTTCAAAACATTCTAAATTCAAAACTTTCCAATTTCAACACTTTCTTAAAACAAAACCTTTCCTAATTTCAAAACCTCTCCTAATTTCAAAACTTTCCTAATTCGAAAACTTTCCTAAAATGAAACTTTCCTAAAATAACACTTTCCTAAATTGAAACTTTCCTACAACGAAACTTTCCAAAAATTACACTTTCCTATTTTGAAACTTTCCTAAATCGGACCTTTCCTAATTCAAACCCTTCCTAAATCCAATCTTTTTTTTTTTTTCGATCTTCCAAGTTCAACATTCAAGTCAAGTCTTTCTGAATCTCGACTCCTTTCTAAATCCTACCTTCCTAGGTCTAGGGTCTCTTTTCTTCCATTTCAAATTCCAATCTTCTATTTTAAATTCAAATCAAATCCAAATTTCAATTTAATTTCTTTTTCCAATTAGACCTTCTACTTTCTATCGGACTCTTATCCGAACTACGACTGACCTGATTCCTCCAAAAGGATACGTAGGCAACCCTCATGGATACAGTCACAACCTTTTTCAAATTTTCAATTCCATAACCTTTTTCAAATTTTCAATTCCACAACCTTTTCAAATCTCCAACTCCATAATCTATTTCAAACTTCCAATTCCAAATTTTTATTTCCAAATCTCTATTTCCAATTTCTAAAACTTTCCAATTTCAAATTTATCTTTTCAAATTTCTTTCAAATCAATCTATTTCCAAATCTATTTTCCAACTCTCTTTTATTACACTTGCACATCATGCATCATGCTAGTTTCTTTTTAAACATTTCTTTTCTGAAGTAAATAAAATTGAACATTTTTTAGTTGAAGACTCTCATAGGTGAATTTAGGGTAAATAGACATGTAGGTACCACAAGGGCAGGGTAGGGTGATGGCTTAGTGCGTCTTCCCTACACGTAACCAACCTCCGAACCTAGGATCACTATTTTCGAAAGACAAAAAATGGAGTTATTTTCAAACAACCTGTTTTCTTAAAAACCCTCTCTTGAGGAAGTATTTTTAAAATCGTTTTCAAAAACCCTAAGTTTAGTCTTCAGATTATGCTTAGTTTTTAGGTGACCTAACTCACTTTAATCAAGTTAGGTGGCGACTCCAAATGTTTTTCAAAAGCCCTTTATTCAAATTGATTTTCAATTCAAACATAGTCGCATTCATTCTTCTAGGATGGTGAGTTCTAACAAGAGAGGACAGTGTTTTTCTCGCTTGTATGTGTATTCCTCGAGTGCGAAAAAACTGGGTGCGACAATCGTGTAAGTGAGGAAGCAAGGATCTCCATATATCCATAACTCTCTCTCTACCAACCCTCTTGAAATCAATGCCTTAAAGACAAGGGTAAACTCAGCTGCAGATGGCAGATAGGGTATATCCTGACTCCTACCAAACTGTCGCAGAACTTGGATCCTAAAGAAAGGGGCAATGCCTCGTAGGCCAACTAAGGGCACGAAAGCTCTCTCGAAAGGTCAAACTCTTAAGCAATACTTACCAACCAGTCCTGAATACCACCTGACTGTGCCCGATCTCATGCTTCGAAGGTAGTCAGCCCAGGTTACAGCGGTCTGCAAGACCTCCCCCCAACTACCATAGCTCTATGAGATCTTGCCAAGGAGCATATATGGTCAAGCTCTGGATACCATGTATGTTGGAATAAAGGAGTAACAAATAAATGCCCGATCACCCAAAGTTGGAAGAGCATAGCGTAGCCCCGAAAATGAGCATTGAACATCTGCTGAAATCTAGTAAGGCTCATAAAAGTCTCTCCTACAACCATGGGAGCATAGGAGTGCCCTTTATGAATCTGGGTGAGCAGTGCACATAATTGACAGTCAACCAAATCATCCCCTCTTGGAAATACTAAGAAGTTTAGAAGAAGCAGAGCTAGAGCAACCATGCGAGAAACAGACTAGTCCTGAGAAGTGTGCCAATCACCCGAATGAGCCCGCATATCCATCGTGAACTCAAAGCGGGAAAAGAGGAACTCCACTGGAATGCAAGGAAATTGGGGCAGAAAGGTAGGTGAAAGAACTGCACGCCGGAGTCCAAGCTGGGAAGAGACAATAGTAATGTAACCGTTAGGGAAGACAGGTCCTACCATACCGACAGAGTCATCTCGAAAGCCAAGGAGAAAACCATACTCGTGAGGAGTAGGGGTAAGCTCGCACTCCCCGAAGCGGAAAAGAGACAAGCTAGGCTGCCAAAAAGGAATCACTGCCTCCATGAACCCTGGAATAAGTTGCATCGACAGGAGTGAAGCTACCCAACCGAAGGACCCGCGAAAAATCTCTTGCTCGTCTGGAGGATAGTTGTCATGCCAAGCTCACAACCGACTCAAAATTGCATCTGCCATCCTAAAAGGCGAGCTAAGGTAAGAGGTGTTAATATGTGGTATGCGTAGATAAAAAATAAAAGCAGAAAATTAATGATAATAATAACTAAGGATAAAAACATGAGTAAAAATGAATGACATAGCTATTAGTAGAACTTGCTCTAGCTGATTCAAAAGGTTTTTTAACTCAATGCTGAAAAAGTTTCCTAAATTCAGTTTCTCAAAGGGTTTCTTAACCTTATTCTCCAAATTTTTTAAAAAACTCTTTCCTCCAAAAATTCTCTTTCAAAATCCATTTTCAAAAGATTTTCTAATTCCCTTACAGTTCAAAATTAATTCTCGAAAGTCAAATTCTAAAATGTTTTTCTTTCTAGAAATCCATTCTAGGAGTCATATTCTAAAATTCTTCAAAATCAAATCTTAAAGTTCCTCCGTCCATCTCAAAGTTTTTCTAATCTTGTTTCTATTCTAATCAATATTCCAGATTTTCCGAAAGGATTTCCTTAAAAAGTTTTCAAGGTTTCGATAAAAAAATTATTGTTCCAAAATTTTTGTGAAATTCCAAAAATTTTTCATTTGTCTTCAAAAAATCCAGCTGTCAAGCCAAAATAAATTTCCTGCACATTTTGGTTTCAAAAAAGTCAAATTCCAAGTCGAAATGAAATTCCTACACATTTGGATTTTAAAATTCCAATTCCAAGTCAAAATGAATTTCGTAGACATTTTGATTTTCCAATTCCAAGTTAAAATGAATTTCTTACGCATTTTGATTTTAAAATTCCAGTTTTAAGTCAAAATGAATTTCCTATACATTTTGTTTTCAAAGGGTTTCAACTCCAAGTCAAAATGAATTGTCTAAACATTTTGCCTTTAGATGTCAGGTCAATAAAACGAGTTTTCTACACGTTTTTTCCAAAATTTCAAAATGATTTCTAATTCAAAATCGAATCATATGCATTTTCTATTCCAATCAAGGTTTCCTAGAACTTCTTCCTCCAAAAAGTTTTCTTCCAACTCAATTCTTAAGTTTTCAATATTTCAAAATTCTCATAAAAATCCCAAGTTTTCCAAAGTCAAAATCCATTTTCAAATCTTCCAAATATGTTCTTTTTCAAATTTCCATTTTCAAAAGTCTTCCTAAATATTTCTTCCAATAGTTTTAAGGCCCTCGAGTTATCGGGGCTTTCTCTGCCAAAAAGGCCCCGCCCCCAATAGTTTTATATCTTTTTCGTTCAAAAAGATCTTATTTCAAAATTCTCCCAACTCTTTTCCTAATTTCAAAGAAAATTTCGGCAGAGTTTCATTTAAAAGTGGTCCCTACAACACTCACGACGTCAACATATAACACAAACCATGCACTTCACAACATCACAATCACATAACACCAAAACTCACACACACTTTTGGAAGACTTGTTTTAAAAGACTTGTTTTATTTTCAATAAATCAATGGTTTTCAAAGTTATCCAAAAATTTCTCAAAATCATTTCAAATGTTTTCTAAAATATTTTTTGCATTTTTATAAACACTAAACTCTAATAATTTCTTATTTTTTTCTATTTTTCTAAGTATTTTTATATTTTTCAGAAAAATAAAAAATTCACCGAGTTTTCAAAAAATCACGAAACTTCACACGACTGTTAAATACATTTTTCTAAGGCACACAGTATAAAAATCTAGCTAGAAAACCCAATACCCAAAGCTGTAGGGACGACCCCCTAATTCTTGCAGAAGTCCCCTTCACATAATCATGCAAAATCACTCCAATTCAATCAAACAAGCACCAAAATGCAAAAATAACTTCACCAAAGTGTTCAAAAACTTATCACAACATCAATTTCCATTATCCACATAACTTAAACGGAACTTTGAACATCAAAATCAACATAAAATAAAAAACTTACCTCTTGGAGTTCTTTGGCAAAATCTTCTCTTCTGGTGACTTTTCTGGTGACGGTGTCTACTGCTGGTAATCATTGATGGTCCCTATAAAGCACTCTTTCAATGTCCAAGTCGATTTTCTCACAAATGCTCTCGATTTTTCAAAAATCTTTTAACTTCTGCACGAGTCAAACCAGCGGTTTGCTGGTTTTGATCCTAGGCCTGGCACCATTAGCAGTGGCGCCAAGCCAAATTTAACAAAGGCGCCACTGCTAGTGGCGCTAGTTTCCAATTCCGGGCAGTTTTGCTCTTTTCTCGCCAAAACTCAATTTTGAAGGCCTTTTGAACTCAATATCCATTTCCAAACTGCAGTTTTCAAAAATTTTAAAAGTCCGTCCCACTGATTGCCTCACGGTCAACATGGGATTCTTACTCTATCATTTTCTATCTTCGACAAGCAAAGACAGAAAAAGAGGGGCAGCTGTAAGCATCTATTTTTTGCCCGCTTGGTAGTCTCAACTTCGTTTAGACTTGTATTCAAGTCAATATGAACATATTTCGGGTCAAACTAGTTTTTTAAACATAATCCAGTCAATCGATCACTTCGTAGGCCCAATGGGCCCAAATAGAGGCAAAATGACGAAAGTGCCCATGGGGCATTGTTCAATCCAATTCCAATGGCCATGTCTTTCGAAGACGGTAAGTCCCCGTTTTAATCTCAAGTCCAATTTCAATTCCAATTCCAATTAAATCTAGCCCATCTTTTGATGAAGTTGATTCCTCAAGACGGTAAGTCCATTATGTTTGGCACGTTTTTTAAGAAAAATCTTTGAAACAGTAAGTCCCTTCAAATCCGTCAACCGGGACGAGACCTCAAGTCCCCGAGATGGTAGAATGGTCAATGAAAATTTTTCATTTCAGCACGCTTTTCGAGAAAGTTGATTCCTTAAACAATAAGTCCATGTAGAAGCTTCCCGAGATCAGGCAGTCTATGGAATGATTGTGAACCGTTAGAGTAACGGAAGCACTTATAAACATCGTAATCGTCAAAGTGGTGAAAACACTCGTAAACAGGTCGACATTGGAAATTGCCAACAAACCCCTATGTCACGGGACCACCATCAGAGTAACGAAAACACTTAAAACGCAAGTTAACACCAGTGATTGCTAGCCCACTTAGGTAAAAAATGACCAAACTGCCCTTAGGGCATCTTTCGGTACGTTTCTTGAGAATGTACCAAACTCCTCAGAATGGTAAGTCCACCCTTTCATGGTCATCCCAAAGACGATCCGGCATGATTAGGTGCCTTCTAGTCAATTTTGGGCCAATTTTGAGACCCTCCGGTCAAAATGATCGTTTTGTCCCTAGTGGGCCGGTCGCCTTTTCCAACCACACCGGCTCTGGGTATTAAATCGGTAATCTCCCAAGGATGTTTCTAATGGTATTCCCAGCCTTCAGATGCATTTCTAGATCATTCTGAGTTAGTTCCAGCAAACCTGTTGCAAAATGACCGTTTTGCCCCTAGTAGGCCGGTCGCCTCTTTCAATCACATCGGCTCTAGGTACCAAACTGGTAACCTCCTGGAATATACTAGGCAATGTTTCCAAGTCTCGAGTCTTCTTTTGGGATATTCTGAGTCCATACCGGCAGCTTTCCGACCCGATTGACCGTTTTGCTCCTAATGGGCCAGTCCACTCCTCCAACAAATCCTGACATCATTTTTCAAGTCTACTGCCCCTGAGACACTATTCTGAGAGTTTTTGTCCCTTTCTAGCCCTTCTGGCCATTCCTGACACTTTAAATCATTCTTGGACCTGGAGTCACTCCTAGTGAAGCCAGGCTAAAAATTACATGGTAGTCACTAGTACAGGCGCCCAAATCTTTGAAAGATATATTGCTTGTTGACCTTAAAACATTCCTAAATAGCTAGCGCCACTCCTAGTGGTGCCAGTAGGATTTTTGGCCTGGCGCAATTGCAGTAGGCCCAATTCACTCCTCTCTCTATAAATACAGAGCCTCTCCTAGCGTGAAAGAGGTCCTCAAACTTAGTCCAAAAACCCCGCTCTTCGATATACAGAGCTCGAAGTCCTTCCAAATCCTAGTTCCCTTTCGGTTCTTCAAACCCTAGCCTCCACAATTAAACTATAACCTTTATACACTTAACCCTAGCATACATACACTCTTATACACTCATATACTAGCCTCCAAAGCCTCCATTGAAGACTTAGAGTGCTGCAACTTAGAGGCTCTTGAAGATCAAAGCGAAGATTGAAGTAAAGCAAACAAATAAAGCAAAGTAAATAAAAGAAGACACAAGGTAGGTTTCCTATTTACATTTATGCAATTCCCCCCCGCCCCCCTCTTCTCTCTCCTAACCTACTTGAGTTTTCTTCTATTTTAATCCCCATCTTCTAACCCTCTTTCTTGCATGCTTGAAACAAGGGATTCCCCAATTCATGTGTAGGATTAGGCTATCGAAAGTCACCATGTCGAGGGCTTTCTCTTAGTCTAACCAGACACCACTTGGGTTCGGCCCCCTTGATTATGTGGTGAAGCTTTTAACATTGTATGTTCATGACCCCAATTTGCATTGTGCATATCATGATTATGTATCTCTCCAAAACTTGTTTTCAAAATTTGCATCAAAATCATTTTCAAAACTTGTATTAAAATTTTCTTCTTCAAAACTTATTTTCAAAATCATAATCCTAAGGTGATTCTAGCCTTTTCATGGTTAGGATTGCTTTAGGAAAGTGTTACATTTAAAATAACCAATATGGTCCACATTTTCAAATCTTTGTTGTTTTCAAAACCACAATTCGAGAAGGCTTCTAACCTTCTTATAGTTAGAATCGTGTTAAGAAAGTGAGATATTTTTAAAGGTTTGCAAAAGTCCGCATTCAAATCCTCTCCAAAATCTCTTTTTTTTTAAACTTACTTTCTAAGAATCTCTTTTTCCAAAATCTCTTTTCAAACTCTTTCTAGAAGTCCTTCTCCAAAAACTCTCTTTTCAAGTCTATTCTCTAAAATCTCTTTTACAACACACTTTCTTAAAAAAATCTATTTTTCAAAACTTCTTTTCAAACTCCTTTCCAAAAAACCCTTTTCAAAATTCACTTTCCAAAAACTCCTTTCTAAGATCTCCTTCCAAAAATCTCGCTTTCCAAAAAATTTACTTTCTAAAAAAAAAGTCTTTACCTTGGAGTCTAAGGCAAGCCCTATAACCATGATTAGGAAACCCTAATTTCCAACTTCCTTTTCTACATCAAACTTTAGGTTACTAAATCCTATGTTCTACATTAAAATCATATATTTTCAAATCCTATTTTTCACACCAAAATCTAGGATTTCCAAAACTTCATCTTTCCAATTTCATGTCAAATCAAATCCTCCGTTTCAGGAAACCAAATCCAATCTTCCCATTTAGGAAACTAGATCCAATCCTCCGTTTTGTAAAACAACATCAAATCATCTCTTTCTAGAAACAAAATCCAATCTTTTATTTTAGGAAATAGAAATCAAATCTTTCCTAATTTGAATCTTTCCTAATTCCATACCGTTCCAAATTTCAACTTTTCAAATCTAAATTTTCAAATCTTTCTTAAACTCAAATCTTTCCTTATTTCAAGTATTTCTAAAACTCAAACTTCGAATCTCTCTAAATTCAAACATTTCTTAAATTCAAATATTTCTTAAATCAAACTTTCTAAATTCAAAACTTTTCAAATTTCAAAACCTTTCCTAAAATGAAACTTTCCTAATTCAAAACTTTCCTAAAATGAAACTTTCCTAAAGCATAACTTTCCTATTTTGAAACTTTCCTAATTTCAAGATTTTCTAAATCCAATATTCCTTAAACTCTAACTTTCCAAGTCCAACATTCAAGTCAAATCTTTTGTAAATCCCTTCCAAATTAAATCAAATATTTCTTAACGTCAAGTCCTTTCTAGGTCCTATCTTTTTTTAAGTCTAGGTTTTTCAAAACCAAACTTCCCAAAATCAAGATTTTCAGTTTAAGTCAATTCAAGTCAAGACATTTTCAAAACTCTATCTTTCCAAATCTAGTTCAAGTTCTCTTTCAAGGGTTAAATCCTTTTTCAAGTTCAATTCTAGGTCTAAGTTCAATCCTGATTTCAAAACTTCTATTCCAAGCTCAAATTAAACTCTTTTCTGGTCAAAATCTTTTAATTTTCAATCGGACTCTTGTCCGAACTACTATTGACCTGATTCCCAAAAAAGGATATGTAGGCAACCCTCATGGGTGCGGTCATAAATCTTTTCAAATCTCTATTTCTAAAACTTTCTTTCACATCAATTCTATCTCTTTTCTCAAATCTATTTTCAAAATCAAATCAAGTTCTTTTCAAATCTATTGTCAAAATCAAAGTCTTTTCTTGCACTTGCATATCATGCATCATGTCAAACATCTTTTCAAAATTCTTTTCTAAAGTGGATAGTATTAGACATTTATTAATCGAAGACTCTAATGAGTGAACCTAGGGTGAATAGATATATAGGTACTGCAAGGGCAGGGTATGATGATGGCTCAATGCGTCTTCCCTACCTGTAATCAACCTCCAGGCCTAGATCATTACTTTTGAAAGACAAAAAACAGAGTTATTTTCAAAAAGAGCTTAAATATTTTCAAAGGTTACCAAACAACCTTTTTCTTAAAAACCCTCTCTTGAGGAAGTTTTTTAAAACTTTTTTCAAAAACCCTAAGTTTAATCTTCGGATTGTGCTTAGTTGTAGGTGGCCTAACTCACCTTAATCAAGTTAGGTGGCGACTCTAAATTGTTTTCCAAAAGCCCTTAATTCAAACCTAGTCGCACTTGTCCTTATAGGAGGATGAGTTCTAACGAGAGACCATTGTGTTTTTCTCACTTGTTTTTTTCGGGTGCGAAAAATCGGGGCACGATAATGGACTTATCGTTTAAGGAATCAACTTTCTCGAAGGACGTGCTGAATAATGGACATTCTACATTGGCGGGCTAGCAGGTGCTAGAAGTGAACTATTCTACCATCTCAGGGACTTGGATTCCGTCTTGGTTGATAAGTTTGAAGGGACTTACCATTCTGAGTAGTTTTCTCAAAGAACGCATCGAACTGAATGGACTTACCGCCTTAGGGATCAACTTTCTCGAAGGCGTGTTGAAATAAATTTGATTGGTCTGGATTGGAATTGAAATTAGAATTGAGGTTTAAATAGGAACTTATCATCTTTAGGAAGATATGCCAACTGGAATTAGACTGAGCAATGCCCTGAGGGCATTTTTGTCATTTGGCTTCTACTAGGCCCGACGGGCCAGCGAAGCGATTGATTGACTGGATAAAGTCTAGAAAATTGGTTTTAACTTGAATGAGTCTGCTTCGGTTTAAATGTGAGTCCGGACGAACCGAAGATTACTGAGCAGGCAAAAAGGAGGCACTTACAACTGCCCCTCTTTTTTTGTCTTTGTTTGTTGAAGGCAGAAAACAATAAAGTAAGAGTCCCATGTTGCCTGCAAGGGGATCGGATGGACGGAAATTGAAAGGTTCTTGAAGATTGAGTAGTTCGAATTTGGTATTTTGAGTTTGAAAATTGGATTGTCTTGACTTTTTAAATCTAGAATTATTAAAACTTCATTTTGAAATTGAGTTTGATGGTTTGAAATGATTTTGAAATTGCTTTTTGAATGGATTGATTTGGATTTGAATTAGAAGGGTTTTGGAAAACCTTTGAAACTTGAAACGAAATTTTTGAGGAAAAATCTACAATTTTGAAAATCGACTTTTTGAGGTAAAAGCTTGAAAACTTGAAAATTTTGAAAACAAGGCTTTTGAAGGCAAAAACTTAGGAAACCTATCAAACATTTTTGAGAATGAAACTTTTTAAGGAAGAAAGCTTGAAAACATTTGGAACGTTTTTTAGAACCGAGATTTTGAAGGGTAAAGCTCGTGAAATTCGAGAAATGCTTTTGAGAATAAACTTTTGGAAGAAAAAACCTTTGGAAAGCTAGGGAGAGTTTTTGAAATTAAACTTTTAAAAGGAAGAAACCTAGAAGGTATTTTTGAAATCAATATTTTTAAAAGAAAAAGTTAAAAAAATCTAGATGATATTTTTATAAAATAAAATATTTTTAAAAGAAAAAGAGATAAAAACCCTTGAGAAAGGGGCTGTTTTTGGGGAGAAGACCCCAAGAAACTCGGGTAAAAGTTTTTAAAATAAAGGACGTTAGAAATTTGTTTGAAATAAAATCTCTTTGAAGGAAAAAAACTCTTTGAATGTGAGGCCTTTTTGGCAAAGAAAGCCCCGAGAAACTCAGGAGGAAAATTTTTGAAGTAAAGAAAGAGTTGGAAGTTTTGATAAGAAATCTTTTTGAAGGAAAATAAGAGGTAAAACCTTTTAATGTAGGGCCTTTTTAGTAGAGAAGGCCCTGAGAAACTCGGGGAGGACCAAAACTATTAATGGAAAAACTTAGGAAGAATTTTTGAAAGTGAAATTTTGAATAAAGACTTTTGAGGGAATCACTTAGAAAACTTTTGGAAATGGATTTTGAATTTGGAAAACTTGAAAAGTGATAAGGATTTTGGAGAAAGGAAATTTTTGAGGATTGAAATCTTGAGAATCTTTGAGAATTGATTTTTGATGAGACTTTTTGAAGTAAAAAGTTTTTAGAAAACCTTAATTGGAATAGAAATCGTTTTGAGAAAGAAACTTGAGATAGACTTTGATTAAAAAAATTTGATATCTATTTTGAAATGAACTTTTGATTTTGAATTAGAAACTATTTTGATTTGAATTTTGACAAAATGTGTAGAAAATTCGATTTGACTTAAAATTGTGAACATTTGAAGGCAAAATGTTTAGAAAATTCATTTTGACTTGAAACTTGAAATTTTGAAGACAAAAATGTGTAGGAAATTCATTTTAACTTGGAATTGGAATTTTTAAAGACAAAATGTGTAGAAAACTCATTTTGACTCGAAATTTGAATTTTTAAAGAAAAAATATGTAAAAAATTCATTTTGACTCAAAACTTGACTTTTTGAAGACAAAATGTGTAGAAAATTAATTTTGACTCAAAATTTGGACTTTCAAAGACAAAATGTGTAGAAAATTCATTTTGACTTGAAATTGAACTTTTTGAAGACAAAATGTGTAGGAAATTCATTTTGACTTGATATTTGAACTCTTTGAAAGGGGAAGGTTTAGAAAAATTATTTAAAATTGCAAGTTAAAACTTTTTGAAAAAATAGTGTAGAAAATTCATTTCAACTTGGAACTTGAGGTTTTTTTCTTTTTTCCTTTTTTGTGCATCTTCTTTTTTCTATCTTCTTTTTCTTCTTCTTCTTCTCTTTCTCTCTCTCTCTTTTTGCTTATGTATTCTTCGGGTTGATAAATTCTTACCTTTTCCCTTTTCTTCTGCCTTACCTTCGGGATGATTGACACGGGAGAAGTTACCATACTAACTGAATCTGGAGTTGAGGGGGCACGACTGAAAGGTAAACTGGAGATGACAAGAGCTACTCTGGCCAAGGAGAGGAGTACCGCTGTTGATGCTTGGGCTGATAAGGATGATTGGCACGCTTGGATGACCATATTGATTAACGTTGAGTCTAAGCCGAGGCTTGTCTAGGTGGCTAATGCAAGAGACAATGATTTACATTGGAGGTAATAAGGAGGTTTGATTTGGTTGAGCATATGACTAGTGCTGCTAGTGAGAAGAGGGTGGCCTTATGAGGCTGTTGGAGATGTTGAGACTACCCCTGTTAGAGTTGATGTTAAGGTTGAGCTTGATGTGGCCTTTTAAGGGGGCCATGGTAGAACTACCAGTTAGGAGGTTTCTCGGCAAAACTGAGCACAGAGCACCATAGGAGACTACTTCGTGCGTGTGACTCTCTTGTATTAGAATTTGAAGGAGAGGACATTGATCTATCTTTAGTCGATAGCTTCTTGGGAGATTACTTCCTATTTTATTGGGAGGTCGAGGGTGGGTCATTGCCTCATTCTCTATTACTTGTTGGCTGTGGAGGGCAGGATCATGGTTTGGGCTGCCAGGACTAACTCTATTGACTGCTCTAGTTGATTATGTTCTAGATAGATAGCTGCCAGAATTCCTTGGCTATGGCATCAGAGCGTTTTGTTCGAAGACACCTTGGGACCTAAGAAAGCTTAGGGAGATGTCCCTTAAACTTGTACCTATCTTAGTATCTCATTAGCAAATATCAAGATATGATAGACTAATCTTAATAAATGACTTAGGATATTAGTGTTCATTACTTTGCCATGCTGAGCTTAAAAATTTGTTACCAATGCAAGTTCTCCACTATTTGGCACCCCTTGACCCACTGTAGAGGCAAGAGACTTGGCTATTTTGTTGAGGCTTGTTTTATTACTATTACTTGGATTACTAATTTGGAGAGCTGACCTTTATTCTTTCTTTATTCTTTTTTTTAAAAACTAATTTTGCCACATGTGCCCTTGTGGGTTTTCACGGATGCCGGTTCTACCATTTTTGCATGTCAGCATCCATTTTTAGGCTTTCACTGCGTCAGTAGTTTTGTATCTTGCCATGATCCTACTCTTTTACCCATAGCGCCCAAGAGGGTTTTCACTATGTCCTCAGGACATGCATTCTCTCTTGATTTCCCTTGTTGATGCCGATGACAACGACCCCTTGCCTAATAAGAATAAGAATGTTGAATGCTTTGATTTGAAAAAATGATTGATGATGAAATCCATTACTGACTGAAGTCGCTGCTTTAGTTGAAGGCTGTTGATGTTACTTCTGACATTAAGCCTAGAACTGAGTTGGAATTTATGCTAGATAGAGCACTTTCTAGTGTAATCATCTCTTTTTGAAGAGCAATGATAGCAATGATCAATCTGAAAGGTCTTTATTTTGGATTGTAATGTGGGCTTGGTTATGGGGTATTTGAAATGAAGGGATAAAGGCTCAAAATATTTTGCTTTTTATTTGGCTTTCTAATACCTATGATCACCTTAGACAGCTAGACTCACTCTTTTATTGTTGCTCACTCTCTGTTTCCCCCTTTTTGCTTTTGGATTTAAACATACCCCAGCTCTTTTGTTTACGATCCCAGACTGCTACTTTTGCACCATGGTGTTCTTATAGATTTTCACCAAGTCAATAGTTTTTGTATTTTGCCATGCCTCCACCTTTTTACTTACAGTGTCTTTTCAAATTTTCACTATGTCAATGAGGTCATGCTTTTTTTTTTTTTTTTTTTTTTTTTAGCACTCCTTAAACCTATATCCGCTCTTTATTTCCCTTATTCTATTTACTCTGTCTTAAACCAAGGAGAATAGCGGTCCCCTAATTGAGATTTTCATTAAGCTTCTATATGCCATCAACGTAAAGGATAGCTGCTCATGTCAATCCTTGTGGTTATCATTTTTCTTGCAAAGGATGCTCTAGATGCTTTTTGTTTTGCTGCTTCAATGGTTCTATTTGCTTATGGACAGTAGGCTACCGAGTTATGGGAATTAATCCAGAAGGTTTGATAATGTTGAGTCATTGTTGAGGATGCTTGCATTATATATAATGATGGAGTCAGGGAGGCCGAGTTTGTAAAGGACCTTTGGAAGTCGTTAGGGTCAAAAGATGCCAAATGTTGGATACCCTACAAGTTTTGTTTTTTTGAAAAATATTTTAGCATGACAAATAAAGTATTTCATGATCAAGAGTCATTTATTTCATATTAGCCCATTATGTACTTGATATGTACACGATACTTTGATAAGTTAAAATCAAATGGTTCCTCCTGTAGGCTTTACCAAGGCCTTCAAGGTCTGGGAATATGAAAGGTAGTCCAATTTACCAACTTTTATCTAATGTTGCTTGAGGAAGATAAGCTGATGTTGAGGGATCAATGCCTAGGGTCGAGGCATCTCTTTTGTGGAACAAGCTTGATTGTGACTCCTCTGGGATTTGAACTGATTTGCATGCACGGTAGACTATTAATTACTGTCAGTTGCTTAATAGTTAGATTTTGGGTTAACCCTTTTACTTAGTCTCCTTTGGAGGGGGATAATATCCCATCTTACGAGTATGATACTGATCGTTGAATTGTTATAGATGAAGATCAACCTATAGTTGTGCCCCTAGTCCTTTCCCTATGTTGTAAGCCTCTACTGCTGAAGTGGTTAGCTACCATGTTCTCAATTATCGAATGACTAGAATGAGCTGAATCTTTTGGGTGGTTGGCAGGCGTTTGAAAGCTTGGAAGTTGGAAGGTTTTGCTGTGGCAATGCATGGGACTAACAAAACTTTGCAAATAGTGAAGTCTTCTTCCGCATGGATGGTAATTGTCGTGACATAGTATAGAGGTAACGTCTTGCAGATAGATGGCCAGTTCTTCCTACTTTTCAATGTTAGTTAGGCCTCTTCCAATAACTAGACTCATCCTTACATAATTTTGAATTGGGTGAGATGTTGGAGGGGTTCTATGAATTCAGTTGTGCTCTTTGACCTGGCAAAAAGAAAAAGAAAAAAATAAAATGTAGTTAACATATGAAGTTAAAGGTTTTATACAATGTATGTCCGATGGAGGTCCCTACTTTAAGGGAATATAGGCATGATGATGAGTTCATTTGGAGGTGGGGTTTTGCCCTTTATGCAATACAATACCTCTTCGGCATAGGCTGGTTGATGTTTCTTTGTTTAGCAATCCCACATCTATGGACGGGGAGAGATTTGGGTCTCTCTTGAGATATGGTTCTATGCATGTGTCGTGCCCCGGTTTTTGGGGTGTCCAAGGTCCTTTCGGCTCGGAGACCCTAAAGCACGGAACTCTGTCACTAGAACTCGTCCCCCTAGAAGGACAAGTGCAACTAGGTTTGAAAATTGATTTGACTAAGGGCTTTTTAGAAAAATAGGAGTCGACACTTAACTTGATAAAGGTGAGTTAGGGCACTTAAAACTAAGCGTTAATCCGAAGATTAAACTTAGAGTTTTTGAAAAAGGTTTTTGAAAACTCCATCAAGAGAGGGGTTTTAAGAAAATAGTTTGTTTGGCAACCTTTTGAAATGTTTAAGCCTTTTTTGAAAATAACTCCATTCTGGTCTTTCGAAAATAGAAATCGAAGGTTCGGGGGTTGGTTACGTGTAGGGAAGATATCCTAAGATCATCACCCTACCCAGCCCTTTCGGTACCTACATATCTAATCACCCTTTGTTCACTCACTAGAATAACCGGTTACCATTGTCCCCTTAATATCCACTTTAGAAAAACGGGGTTTAGTCATCACTTTTCAAATGGATAATGCATGATGCAAGTTTTTGGAAAAAGTTAGAAAATAATGGAGGTTTTGAAAGAGTTTGGAATAGAAACTTTGAATTGACTGAAATTTTTGAAAAAGGGGTTGGGGTTGAAATAAAAGTTATGATCGCACCATTTTAGGTTGCCTACGTATCTCATTTGGCGAGAATCAGGTCATTCGTAGTTTGGGCAAGAGCCCAATGGAAAATAGGTGCATTAGGGCCTTTGGAAGGTTAGAAGATACTTTTGGGTCTTTAGAGAAGTTTAAGACACTTTGAGGTCTTTGGAGGAGTTCAAGATGCTTTGAGGTCTTTGGAAATTGAAGACCCTTCTGTGGTCTTGGAGGTTTTGACTTGAAATTAAATGGTGGAGTGTTTCTTGAAAATGTTTTTGGATCAACTCGAATGAGTTTTGGAAAAAAATGTTTTGTCATGTCTCAAAAGGACTTGAAAGTATTCTTAAAGTCTTGTTTTGAAAACTTTGGGGGTATGATTTTGATGGATTAGTTTTTGAAAGTGATTTTGGGAAATGGCTAAGGGTTTGGAATCCTAATATGGACAACCTTAGAGATTGTTCTTGATTTATCACTTCTCCTTAGAATCCCTAACCATGAGAGGGCTAGGGACACCTTAGGTTTGTGACATTTTGAAAATATTTTTGGAAATGCCTTGAAGATGGAATGTAAGGACATTTGAAGAGTTTATGGAGTTGGTTTTTTGAAATCAGGAGAGTAGGAGGTTTTGGAAAAATGAGTTATGAGAATAGTTTGAAAATTTAAATGATCATTTAAAAAAGGGTTCAAGAGTTGGAACCTTGAAGTGTACTAACCTAGGTTGAGTTAGCCTAGAGTTAGGGGTAACCTAAAGTTAACTAACTTGGGTTAGGTCAACCTAGGGTTAGGATGACCTACGGTTAACTAACTCGGGTTAGGTTAACCTAAAGTTAAGATGACTTAGGGTTAACTAACTGGGGTAGGATTAACCTAAGGTTAGGATGATTTAGGGTTAGGTTATCCTAAGGTGAGTGAACTACGGTCAAGTTAACCTAGGGTTGGTCAACTAGGGTCAAGTTAACCTAGGGTTGGATTGAAAGATGATTTTTGAAGTGTGGTTTGGTGTATTTTTGGAAAGAATTTTGGAAAACAAAACATGTTATGCAATGAACTTTTGTAGGCCATCTCTTTGAAGATCATTTCCATAAAAATTTTGACTATAGTCAAGAGTATGGTTTGTATGGGTGGCGCATGGAGACCATTCCAAGGAAGGTTTTCTCATGGCCATTATAACCATTATCTTGACAAGACTATGAGGGGTCAAAAATCAACATAACAATGACAATTTTTGGAAAATCATTTTTGATGCAAAGATGGAGAGAATGTATTTTTGAAGATCATCTTTTGAGAAGGATTTTGAAAACCATTTTTCAAGAGGAACATTCCATCAAGAAAGGGTTCATATGGCCAACAAAAGGGAGACCACTCAAGAGAGGGTTCCATGGGGGCATTCCAACCACTAAACTTGAGAGATTAGGAACCATAGAAATCAATGAGTTTGAACATCATTTTTAGGCGATCATAAAGAGGAAAGGGAACCATTCTAATAATTTAGGGCTTCTATGGCCCATATAAAGGGAGACCATTCAAGAGAGGGTTTCATGGGGCCATTTTAACCACTAAATTTGAGAGAATGGAAATATTGAAAATTAGAGAGTTTGAAAGAAACTTTTATGCAAGTTGAAGTGCAATGATGCAAAAGTGTGAATTAGGGGGTAGTGAGAGATTTTCTAAGGCATGACTCCTAAGGTCTCATCTTAAACTTCAAAGGGCCAACTCTTGGAATGATTTTTAAAAGAAATGTAGATCTTGGAAATGGCATAAAATTAAGAGCAACGTAAGCATTGTGGAATATGACAATAAGCATAAAATAAAGCCAAGCACACAAGACATGATCAAGATAGCAATATGCAAGGGGTCATGATTAACATATAAGGCTTTTAGGCTACACCACTGTAAGCACCCCATTTTTACCCGCTCGACAATCTTTGGTCTGACTTGGCTCGCTTTTACACATCACACACATATTCAGACTCTAACCCGATTTCTAAACTCCAATTTAGCCCACCGGTTGCTTCTCGGGCCCATAGGGCCCACGTGAAGCTAGATGACCATTTTGCCCCTAGGCATTCGAATGCCCCGGGAACCACACCGGCTCTGGGTATCAAACTGGTAACCTCTTGAGATTGCTTCTTATAGTATTCTCAACCTTCTGCTACCTTCTTGGATCATTCCGAGTCAATTCCGGCAAACCCGGTGTAAAACGACCGTTTTGCCCCTAGTGGGCCGGTCTCCTTTTCCGACCACACCGGCTCTGGGTATCAAACCAGTAACCTCCCAAGAATACTTATTATAGTATTCTCAACCTTTCTTTGTCCTTTCGGATCATTCAGAGTCAGTTCCGGCAAACCTGGTACAAAATGACCGTTTTGCCCCTAGTGGGCCGGTCTCCTTTTCCGACCACACCGGCTCTGGGTATCAAATCGGTAACTTCCCGAGAATACTTTTATAGTATTCTCAACCTTTCTTTGTCCTTTCGGATCATTCCGAGTCAGTTCCAGCAAATCCGGTACAAAATGACCGCTTTGCCCCTGGTGAGCCGGTTTCCTTTTTCGACCACACTGGCTTTGGGAATCAAACCGGCAACCTTTGGGAACATTTTGAATAATGTTTCTAAGTCTCAGGTCTTCTTCCGGGACAGTCCGAGTTCGTCCCGGCAGCTTCCTGATCCAATTAACCGTTTTGCCCCTAAAGGCCCGGTCAACCCTTCCGACACATCCTATCCTCACTTTTCATGTCAAATACCTCCGGGACACTATTCTAGGTGTTCCTGCTCTTTTCTGGCCTTCTGGGTCATTCCCGGCCTCTTCAAATCATTCCCGGACTTTCCGAAGTCACTCCTAGTGAAGCCAGGCTAAAAATTACATGGTAATCCCTAGTACAGGCGCCTAAATCTAGTCAAAGATACGTTGCTCGCCGACCTTAAATATTTCCTAAATGCCTGGCGCCACTAGTAGTGGCGTCAAGCCAAAAAATGGCCTAGCGCCACTCCTAGTGGTGCCAGTGTAATTTTTGGCCTGGCGCCACTACAACAGGTGCTAGTGCATTCCTCTCTCTATAAATACAGAGCCTCTTGTAGCGTGAAAGGGGTCCGTAAACTCAATCTAAAAATCCTATATTTCAATATACAAAGCTCGAGCACCCCCTAAACCCTAGCTTCCTTAGGTTTTCCAAACCCTAGCCACCATATACTAAACCCTAGCCTCATATACACTCCTATACACCCTCACACATTTATACATTAGCCTCCAATCCTCCTTTGAAGACTTGAAGAGCTGCAAACCGAAGCCTTGAAGATTAAAGACGAACCCTCAAAGATCAAGATTGAAGTGAAGCAAATATCGAAGACAAGCAAGGCACGCAAAATAAACAAGACACAAGGTAGGCTTTCGTTTTACGTTTTTGCACTTCCCCCCTCTCTCTCTTCTCTCTCCTAACCCACTTAGGTTTTTTTCTATTTTAATCCCCCATCTCTTTCCCCCCTTTCTTTGTGTAAGCACCCCATTTTTGACTGCTTGGTAGTCTACACTCCGTCTAGACTTGTTTTCAAGTCATTTTAGGCATATTCCAATCGAAACCAATTCTCTATGTCCAAATTCCATCTTTCCATCGCTTCGCGGGCCTGTCAGGCCCAAATAGAGGTAAAATGACCAAAATGCCCTTAGGGGCATTGTCCTTTCTTATTCCAATTCCAATCCCTCTCTCGGTCGACCTTTCCGACACATCCTATCTTCATTTTTCAAGTCAAATACCTCAAGGACACTATTTTAAGTGTTCCTACTCCTTTCTGGCCCCCCTGGTCATTCCCGGCTCCTTCAAATCATTCCCGGACTTCCCGGAGTCACTCCTAGTGAAGCCAGGCTAACATTTACATGGTAGTCACTAGTACAGGTGCCCAAATCTAGTCAAAGATACGTTACTTTCTGACCTTAAACCTTTCCTAATTGGCTGGTGGCGCCAAGCCAAAAAATGGCCTGGCGCCACTCCTAGTGGCGCCAGTGTAAAATTTGCCCTGGCACCACTACAACAGGTGCCAGGTTTGTCCAACTTCTATAAATACAGAGGCTCATTCAACGTAAAAAGGGTCTGCAAACTTAACCTAAGAATCCTATATTTCGATATACAGAGCTCGAGCACCTCAAAAAACCCTAGCCTCCCTAGGTTTTCTCAAACCCTAGCCACCATACACAAACCCTAGCCTCCTATACACTTATACACTCCCCCATACACTCATGCACTAGCCTTCAACCATACTTTGAAGACTTGAAGAGCTGCCATCCAAAGCTTGAAAACAACTCCTAAAGACTGAAGGTGAAGATCAAGATAAAGACCAAAGACCACACGGCGCGCAAAATAAACTAGATACAAGGTAGGCTCCCTATTTAATTTTCTGCACTTCCCCCCTCTCTCTTCTCTCTCCAACCCACTTGGGTTTTCTCTATTTTAATCCCCCATCTCTTTCCCGCCCTTTCTTTGCATGCTTGAAACAAGGGGACTCCCGATCCATGTGTAGGATTGGACTATTGGAGAGTCACCGTGTCGAGGGCTTTCTTCTAGTCTAACCAAAGACCACGTGGGTCCGGCCCCCTTGATTATGTGGTGAAGCCTTAGCCTTGTATGTTCACGACCCCAAATTGCATTGTGCATATTATAGTCTTGCATCTTCCAAAAATCGTTCTCAAAGTTGTTTTTCAAAACGTTTTCAAACTTGTTTTCAAAATTGCATCAAAAGCTCTTTTTCAAAAACATGTTTTCAAAATCACAATCCTAGGGTGATTCTAGCCTTTCCATGGCTAGGGTTGCTTTAGGAAAGTGTTACATCAAAAGTGACCTTTTGATCTATATTTTCAAATCTTGTTGTTTTCAAAACCACTTTCCTAAAGTGGTTCTAGCCTTCTTATGGTTAGAATTGCTTTAGGAAAGTGAGATGTTTTTACACCTTCTAAAAACTCTCTTTAAAAATCTCTTCCTAAAAATCTCTTTTTCAACATACTTTCCTAAAACTTTCCTTTTCAAAATTGTTTTCAAAAACTCCCTTCCAAAATCTATTTTTCAAAACTCTCTTTTTCAACTCCTCTCCAAAATCCTCTCCTCAAAATCCACTTTCTAAAAACATTCCCTGCAACTCTTTCCAAAAACTCTCTTCCCAAAATTTTTCTTCTAGAAACTCTCCTCTAGGATCTTCTTTCCAAAATTTACGTTTCTAAAAACGCACTTTCCAAAACTCCTTCTCTTTAAAAATTTTTTTCAAAAACTCCCTATTTCCAAAAGTTCCTCCCTAGGATTCCCTTCTAGAAAACCTTCGCTTCCAAAAACGCATTTTCTAAAAATCCCTTTTCCTTAGAGCCCAAATCAAGCCCTAGAACCCACAATTAGGAAACCCTAAATTTTCTTCCCAAAAACATGGTTTTCAAACTTTGCCCCAAACCTAGGTTTCCAAAATCTCTTGTTTTCACATCCAAACGATACACGCTTCCAAAACCTTTTTTTCTACGTCAAAACTATAATTTTTCAAACCTAGGGTTTTTAGAGTCTTCCTTTCCATATCCTTGCTAAATCTTATCTTCCCTTTAGGAAACCGAATCAAATCTCTCCGTTTAGGAAACTAGATCCCGTCCTCCGTTTTTAGAAACAAAATCCAACCTTTAACTTTTAGAAACCAAATCCAATCCCTTCCTATTCCAAACTTTTTTTAATTCTATTCCTTCCTAAACCATAAGTTTCCTAAACCTAAATTTTAAATTTTTCCTTAAATTTCAAAATCCAACTCTTTCTTAATTCAAATCCTTCCTAAACTTCCGTTTTCCTAAATCTTAAGTTTTCTAAACTTGAACATAAAAATCTTTCCTAAGTTTTAAAACTCAATTTTCAAATCTTTCTTAATTCAACCCTTTCCTAATTCTACCCTCTTTTCAAATCTTAACTTCTTAAACCTAAGTTTTCAAACCTTTCCTAAACCCAAGCCTTTCCTAATTTCAAGACTTTCTAAAATTTAAACTCTTAAACTTTCTAAATTTCAAATCTTTCTAAATTCTAAACTTTTCAACACTTCAAAATCTTTTCAAATCTAAAACTTTTCTAAACTCAAAACTTTCTTAATTCAAAACTTTCTTAAGTTGAAACTTTTCTTAATTCAAATATTTCCTAAATTGAAAACTTTCCTTTTTTCAAAACCTTTCCTAAAATGAAAACTTACCTAATTTTAAAATTTTCCTAATTTGAAAACTTTCCAAATTCAAAAATTTCCTATTTTGAAACTTTCTTAATTCAAACATTTCCTAATTCAAGCATTTCCTAATTCGAAATATTTCCTAATTTCAAAACTTTCCTAATTTCGAAACTCTCCTAATTTGAAAACTTTCCTAATTCAAAACTCAGAACTTTCCAAAAATGAAACTTTCCAAGTTTTAAACTTTCCTAAATCGGGCATTTCCTAATTCAAACCTTTCCTAAATCCAATCTTTCTTAAATTCTCAAGTCTTTCTTAGGTCTCCTACCTTTTCCTAAGTCTAGGTTTCCTAAACCTCCATCTTTCCAAAACCAAGTCTTTCCAAAATCTATCTCTTGAAATCAAAGTCCAATCTTTTCCAAAATTTTAATTTCCAATCTCCTTTTCTAATCTCAAATCAAATCCAATTTTTAATTCAATCTCTCTCTTCAAGTCAATATCTTTTCAATCGGACTCCGGTTCGAACTACGACTGACCTGATTCCCCCAATGGGATACGTAGGCAACCTTCATAGGTGCGGTCACAACACTTTTCAAACTTTCAATTCCACCCTCATGGGTGTAGTTTTCAAAATCTTTTCAAATCTCAAATTCCCATCTACTTTCAAACTTTCTATTTCCAAATTTTCAAACTTTTCAATTTCAATTCTATTTCTTCAAATCTATTTTCAATTCAAATCAATTTCAAATCAATCTCTTTTCAAATTTATTTTCCAATTATTTTATCTTGCACTTGCATATCATGCATCATGTTAGTTTCTTCTTTTTAAACATTATTTTTCTAAAATGGATAGGATTGAACTATAGTTGGTTAAAGACTCTCATAGGTAAATATAGGGTAGATTGACATGTAGGTACCGAAAGGGCGGGGTAGGGTGATAGCTTAGTGCGTCTTCCCTACACGTAACCAACCTCTGAACCTAGATCACTGTTTTCAAAGACCAAAAGGAGTTGTTTTTCAAAAGGGGCTAAATGTTTTCCAAAGGTTGCCAAACAACCTGTTTTCTTAAAAACCCTCTCTTGAGGAGACATTTTCAAAACCTTTTTTTTAAAAACCCTAAGTGTAGTCTTTGGATTATGCTTAGTTTTTAGGTGACCTAACTCACCTTAATCAAGTTAGGTGGCGACTCCGAATCTTTTTCAAAAGCCCTTTATTCAAATCAATTTTTCAATTCAAACCTAGTCGCACTCATTTTTCTAGGAGGGTGAGTTCTAACGAGAGAGTACAGCATTTTTCCCGCTTGTGTGAGTATTCCTCGAGTGCGAAAAATCTGGGCGCGACACTTTGCATGCTTGAAACAAGGGGACTCCTAGTCCATGTGTAGAATTAGACTATCGGAGGGTCACCGTGTCGGGGGCTTTCCTTTAGGCTAACCGGAGACCACGTGGGTTCGGCCCCCTTGATTATATGGTGAAGCCTTAACCTTGTATGTTCACGACCACAAACTTGCATTATGCATATCATGATCTTACATCTTCCAAAAAGTCATTTTCAAACTCGTTTTCAAAATTTGCATTAAACTTGTTTTCAAAATTGCATCAAAATCTCCTTCTCAAAACTTGTTTTCAAAATCACAATCCTAGGGTGATTCTAGCCTTTCCATAGCTAGGGTTGCTTTAGGAAAGTGTTACATTCAAAGTGACCAATATGGTCCATATTTTCAAATCTTGTTGTTTTGAAAACCGCTTTCCTAAAGTGGTTCTAGCCCTCTTATGGTTAGAATTGCTTTAGGAAAGTGAGATGTTTTTACACCTTCTAAAAACTCTATTTTCAAAAATCTCTTTTCCTAAAACCTCCTCTTTCAACGTGCTTTCTAAAAACTCTCATTTCCAAAGTTATTTTCAAAAACTTCCTCCAAAAATCTATTTTCCAAAACTTATCTTTTTAAACTCCTTTCCAAAACGCTCTCCTCAAGGTCTACTTTCCAAAAACATTTCCTAGGCTTCCTTCTTAGAAGAACCCCTTCCTAAATCTCTTTCTTAAAAATCTCTTTCTAAAAAAAAACTCCTCACTAGGATCTCTTTCCAAAAACTTTTTCTCCTCAAAATTCACTTTCTAAAAACACTCCCTAAATTCACTTTCCTAAAAACTCTCTCCAACAATCTCCTTCCAAAAATCTTTCTAAAAAACTCTCTTTCCAAAATCTTCCCTCTAGAAACTCCTCTCTAGAATTCCCTTCTAAAAATCTTCGTTCCCAAAAACACACTTTTCAAAAACTCTTTCCTTAGAGTCCAAGTCAAACCCTAGAACCCACAATTAGGAAACCCTAATTTTCTTTCCAAAAACATGGTTTTCAAACTTACCTTAAAACCTAGGTTTGTAGAACCTCTTGTTTTGTACATCAAAACTATACATATTTCCAAAACCTATTTTCTATGTCAAAACTATACACTTCCAAATCCAGGGTTTCTAAAATCTCCCTTTCCAAATCATTGTCAATTCCAAGCTTCCCTTTAGGAAACCAAATCCCATCTTTCCTTTAGAAAACGAAATCCAATCTTCCCGTTTAAAAAACTAGATCCAATCATCCGTTTTTGGAAACAAAATCAAACTTTCTCTTTTAGAAACAAAATCCAATCCCTTACTTTAGGAAATAGGAATTTTAACTCTTCCTAGTCTAAATCTTTCCTAACTCAATTCCTTCCTAATCTTCTACTTTCCTAAATCTTAACTTGAACAGAAAAATCTTTCCTAAATTTTAAAACTCAAAATCTAAATCTTTCCTAATTCAACTCTCTCCTAATTTCGTACCCTTCCAAACCATAAGTTTCCTAAAACTTCCAAATCTTTCCTTAAACATTAAGCTTTCAAATCTTTCCTAATTCAACCCTTTCCTAATTCTACCCCTTTCCAAATCCAAGTTTTCAAATCTTTCCTAAACTCAAACCTTTCCTAATCTCAAGATTTTCTAAAACTAAAACACTAAAACTTTTCTAAATTCTAAAATTTTCTGAAACTTCAATTCTTTTCAAATCCAAAGCTTTCTAAACTCAAAACTTTCTTAATTCAAAACTTTCTTAAGTTGAAACTTTCTTAATTCAAACCTTTTCTAAATCTTTCTAAATTTAAAATCTTTCTAAATTCTAAGCTTTCCAAATTCAAAACTTTCTTAACTTGAAACTTTCCTAAACCTAAAACCTTCCTAAGATGAACGTTTCCTAATTCGAAAATTTCCTAAAACAAAACTTTCCTAATTCCAAAACTTTCCTAAAATGAAACTTTCCTAGTTCGAACCTTTCCAAAATTCCAAGCTTTATTGATCTTCCAAGTCCAAGTATTCAAGTCAATTCTTCTCTAAACTCTTTCCAAGTCAAATCCAAGCCTTCTTTTCTAAGTCTCAAGTCTTTCTAGGTTTCCTAAAACCGAGTCTTTCAAAATCAAATCTTTTCAAATCTTCCAATCAGAGTTCAATCTCTCAATTTTCCAATCTAATTTCCAATTCAATCTCTTTTCCAAATCAATTCTTCTATTTTCAATCGGACTCTTGTCCAAACTACGACTGACCTGATTCCTTCAAAAGGATACGTAGGCAACCCTCATGGGTGCGGTCATAACATTTTTCAAGCTTCTATTTCCACAAAATCTTTCCAAATCTCCAATTTATTTTCAAACTTCCAATTTCAAATTTCTATTTCTAATTTCTCAAACTTTCCAATTTCAATTCTATCTTTTCAAATCTCTTCTAAAATCAAATCAAATTCTTCTTTTCAAATCTCTCTCCAAATCTATTTTCCAACTTTCTTTTCTTTTCTTGCATATCATGCATCATGTCTTTTTCAAACATTCTTTTTCAGAGTGGATAGGATTGAACAATAGTTAGTTAAAGACTCTCATAGGTGAATCTAGGGTAAATTGACATGTAGGTACTAAAAGGGCGGGGTAAGGTGATGGCTTAGTGTGTCTTCCCTATACGTAACCAACCTCCGAACCTAGAATCACTGATTTCAAAAGACCAAAAATGGAGTTATTTTCAAAAAATGGCTAATTGTTTTCCAAAGGTTGCCAAACAACCTGTTTTCTTAAAAACCCTCTCTTGAGGAGATATTTTCAAAATCGTTTTCCAAAAACCCTAAGTGTAATCTTCGGATTATTCTTAGTTTTTTAGGTGACCTAACTCACCTTAATCAAGTTAGGTGGCGACACCAAACTTTTTCCAAAAACCCTTTGTTCAAATCAATTTTTAAATTCAAACCTATTCACACTCATTCTTCTTTGAGGGTGAGTTCTAACGAGAGAGTACAGTATTTTTTCCGCTTGTGTGTGTATTTCTCGAGTGCGAAAAATCTGGGCGCGACAACCACATAAACAAGGGGCTCCTAGGCCATACCATCTTAAAGTAGGTTAGTGAGAGGTCCCCCTACACGGTGGCTCTCACTTGCTTTCCCCTAGGCATGATCTAAGAGCCCTCTTGGCTCAAGCATTCAAGAAAGGGGGGTTGAAGATGGGGATTAAAATAGAGAATAGCCTAAGTTGGCTACGAGGGAGAAGAGAAGAGTGGGGAAGAGCATAAATGTAAAAGGGATACCACCTTTTGCCTTCACTACACTTGTAGTCTTCAATGGATGTCTTGATTGGAGCTTGAGTGACTTCAAAAAGGATTGAGAGGCTAGAGTGGAGTGTATAAGTGGATGTGGAGTGTATAGGCTTAGGAGGGGTAGAATCTAGCCTAAGTGTTGGAGGGGAGAAATATATATAGAGATTCGAGTTTCTGGAGTGATTTCAGCAGAACTTCGTATCAATTTCGAACCTTGAATATGCAAGGGCAGAGGCCTCTATTTATAGGCAATCTGGAACAGGCCTTGCGCATGTGCTACATGCGCATGGTCAAAATTTTGCCTTGCACATGTAGGACATGGGCAGGTACTGTTCCATTGCCAGAATAACACGTGGCACACTGTGTACTGGTTAAATCTCGACCGTTGATCGAAATTCGGTGGATCTGGTCAAAATTTGAGCGCATGTAGCATATGCTCTATCACCGAAAAAGTTCGTCCAAACTTTGCCTCGATAATTGAGTCAATTGGGAAGGTCTCGGGGGAATCGGTCACACTCGACATGTTCTCCTAGAGCTTCCGATGAACTTTTATGTTTTTAAAAAGTTTGAATTATGTTTGGAAGTGAGTGATATCATCTTGGGAAGTGTGCCAAAAAGGTCACTTTTGCAGAGCGTCTGTGATACGCTCCATGGGTGTTTGAAAGTGGCTATTTTTGTTTCGTGTGATCGAGGTCGTCGAGAAGCGATCTATTCGATCAGATCGTACCGATGAAAAGTACTCTGGAAATATTTTCAGGAAATCCTAAATTTACGCATTTCTTAAGTCGTTTGACGGTGCGTTTTGATTAGGGAATAGGAGAAAAAGTCAACCTTGGCGGAGAGTCTATGAGACGCTCTAGGGGTTGTTGAAAGTTATAGTTTTCACATCGTATGATGGAGGGCTTCGGGAGGTGACCTATTTGATTGAGCCGTATCGATAGAAAGATCTACGGATGAGCTTTTGAGAATTCCCTAATTTACGCATTTCTCAAGTCGGTTGACGGTGCGTTATAACTAAGGAATCGAGGGAAAAGACAATTTAGGCAGAGCATCTGCAAGATGCTCCAGGGAACTTTTATCGCGTCATGTGAGCTTAGTGTCATAGGGTTTTCCTTGGGTTAAACAAGGGCGTGTGGTGAAACCCTCTGCTCGAAATCCCAAGGCCAGTACTGTTTCAGGGCATTTTTGGGCTTCTAGGGGTAAAATGGTCATTTTGACCGGAGTTGGCTGGAAATGATCAAGAATGGTCTGGTATATTGTGTTAAGTGTTTAGGGCTGTTCAGGGATGGTTTTGAGAGAGTCTTTTTCCGTTCAGTGGGGTTTGTGTCGTGCTGAGGCGTTCAGCGGTAAAATGGTCATTTTGGCTAGAGTGGGCCAGAATAGGACCGGATTCGGACCAAATGGCGTGCGAGGGATGCCTAATGGTTTAACAACATTTTAGAAGGATGGACTTATCATTTTGAGGGATTTTAAACTTTCCCAAAACGTTCCTGGAGGCCAAAGGGGCAGGTTTAGTCATTTTTCATCGAGTCAGGCTAGTAGGCGCTGGTGTTGACCTAGGTGTTGGTTCCCGAGACCACCTGGTCTCGAAAAACTACCTGTGCGGTGTCGGTCTCTAAGAACGCCTGGTCTTAGAGAGCTACCTGTAGCGTGGTATTGGTTCCTGAGAACGCCTGGTCCCAAAAAGCTACCTGGAAGGGTGGTGTTGGTCTCTGAGAACGCCTGGTCTCGGAGAGCTACCAAATGATGGACATTCTACGTTGGCGGGCTAGCAGGTGCCAGAAGTGAACCGTCTGGAATTTTTGATGAGGTGTTGGTCCCCGAGATCGCCCGATCCCGGGAAGCTACCTGGATGGCGTTGGATTCCGAGATCACCCAATCCGGAAAGCTACCTGGAATGATGGTGTTTATGGCTCCAGTGAGTCCTCATGGACCCGCGAAGCGACCAGTTGACTGGATTGGAGATTGAAAGGCTCGTCTTGAGCCTGCATGTGTTGTGATGTTGGAAATCGAATCTAGTCGGGTTGGAGATTGCCGAGCAAGCAAAAATGTGGTGCTTACAGCTGCCCCTCTTTTTCTGGCTTTGCTTGCCAAAGGCAGAAAAATAACAAAGTAAGAATCCCTTTTTGGCAGCGAGGCGATCGAAGGGACGATGTGTCGGTGAATTTGGAATGCTTTGAAACCTCTTGTGAGCTACTGGTCTGGAAGATCTTGGAATTCAAAAAGTCTTTGGGCTAGGTCGGGAACCGGGTTGCCGACTTGACACAGTTTGGTCCAGGGCAACTGATTCCTGCTAGTGAATGTTAAAGGCTCAACTTCCGATTTTTGACAAAGCCTTAAGGGCAAATTTGGATTTTTGGAAGCTTGAAACTGGTTTTGGCGGGAAGCAGGAGGGCCGAGCGCATGTAACACAAGCGTATTAGGTGTTTTAAGCCATGCTCATGTAATACGTGCGCGAGTTGGATTTTTGTACTGGCGCGTCTGCTACATGCGCCAGCCCGTGGCATATCAACAGAGCAGGTTCGCGTTTTGCTCACTGTGTCTTCAAGTTTTGGTTGATTTCGGGATTCTCTCTGAAGTATTTCGCGGATTTTTGCTCGGGAATCGTTAGAGGAGTGTTAGGTGACGTTGGGCACGTGTCGGAGATCACCATCGTCGCCGAATTCTCGCCGGAAAGCTTGGTTTTTGCCAGTGAATTCGAAAGGTTAGTTTTTGAAAATTTCCTTGATTTTGATGCATGTAGCTCCATTTCTTGCAAACGATCTGCATAATCCTATACTTTAAGATGTTTAGAACACAATGATCAGATTGTTCTTGTGATTTGGTGGAGATTTGAGTGTGTTTTGGATGATATTGCATGTTTGTGAAAGAGGGTTTCCTGCAGGACTCGAAAAATTGCCTCTACGGGCTTGGGTATCAACTTTTTGTGAGGGATTTTTACACTGAGAATCTTAGAAAAATGTGTAGAACAACCGTATGAAATTTTGTAATTTTCTAAAAGAATTTTGTATTTTCAGAATTTTAGAAATTACGAAAAATAGGAAAAATTGAAGAAAATTGTAAAATGGATCCCGTCGATGGTTGAAAAATCATAAAACGTTTTTTGAAAATTGTAGTGATATTCTTGCATGTTCCAAAAAATTTTGTGAAATTTTTGGAAATGTGGATGGATTAGGAAAATTTGAAAAGATCGAAAAATTGGCTTAAAAATTGCGTTTCAAAATGGAATGCGTGTCTGGGAGGATGGGGTTGTTTTAGTTGATGGTTTGAGATATTTCAGGCTATGTTTGTGACTTGTTTAATTTCGGGGTAGTGGCTTTTTAAGGCGAAACTTTGCCGAAATTTTTGAAAATTTTAACATTTAGCTTTAGAAGCTTTTGGTAAAGGAAATCTTTCTGGGAAAGGGTTTTTGAGGAAGAAAGCCCGGAAAAACCGCATTTGTAGGAAATTTTTAGGAGTAGGATTTCTTTTGAAGGAGAAAGCCCTAAAAAATTGATTTCAGAAACACTTTGGAGCGGGGCTTTTGAAAGGGAAAGCCTAATAAACCGTTAGAAAATCTTGAAATAGGGCTTTTGAAGGGGAAAGCCTAAGAAACCAATTTTGAAACTTCGAAACCAAACTTATTGAGGAAAAAGCTTGAAAACCCTTAGAAAAATTTTGAACTAGGGTTTTTGAAGGAGAAAACCCGAAAAACCGGCTTTGAAACTTCGAAACCAAACTTTTTGAGGAAAAAGCTTGAAAACCCTTAGAAAAATTTTTAACCTGGGTTTTTGAAGGAGAAAACCTGAAAAACCGGCTTTGAAACTTTGACATCAAACTTTTTTAGGGAGAAAGCTTGAAAACCCATAGGAAATTTTGAAACGGGGCTTTTGAAGGAGAAAGCCTGAGAAACCGGTTTGGAAACTTCGAAACCAAACTTTTTAAGGAAAAAGCTTGAAAACCCTTAGGAAATTTTTTAAATGGGGCTTTTGAAGGAGAAAGCCCAAGAAACCAACTTGAAGCTCTAAAGCGCGACTTTTTGAGGAAAAAGTTCGAAAAACCGTTAGAAAACCTTAAAATAGGGCTTTTGAAGGGGAAAGCCCGAGAAAGCGAGTCGAAATTTTTGAAATTAGACTTTTTGAGGAAAAAGCCCAGAAACCGTTAGAAAATCTTGAAATAGGGCTTTTGAAGGGGAAAGCCCGAGAAACCGTTTTTGAAATTTTGTAACCAAGCCTTTTGAAGGGAAGGACTGAATTAGAGAATTTTAAACGGTGATACATGGGGCCCTAGCCCTTCCACTTTTTCTTTCTTTTTCTTTTTCTTCTCTTCCTCTGTTTTCTTTTTTTTTTTTTTTTTTTTTTTCTTTTTCCTTTTCCCTCTTTCTGTTTTTTTTTTTTTTTTTTTTTTTGTGTATATACATCGATGCACTTATCTTTGCACTTTTCGCATATAGTAACTGATTGATCCTCTTGAATGTTGTCATATTTCAGGATGTCGGAGGCCAGGGGCAACGGTCCGGACAGGAGGCTCCATAGATAGAGCTTGAGGAGGGTGGCAGTAGTCGGGGTAGCTCGGCTAGAGGTAAAAGCTAGAGTGGCTCAGCTCGGACTAGTGGTCGAGGTGACACAACACGCGAAGGTAGTAGGGGTGTTTCTGCGCGGAGCAGTGGTAGGGTCAGTTCTCCTCGGGGTGGCCGCAGTGGGTCACAGAGATCTTTGAGCAGGACAACTTCTAGTGGGAGCTCTGTAAGGGGACAACCCTCAGCGACTCTTGACGAGAGATTTGAGGATGAGGCTGACTCATCCGTAGACCCCCGGACGGGATACGGTATGGCCTTTGTTCGGGACAGGCGGAGGGATACTTCCTTTACCGATGATCAACTAGCCATTCCTAATATTCCCCCACTATGTGATTTGGCATTCCATCCGAGCCTATATTCGCGCTATGGTCGGATGCCATCATCTACCCACAGTTCCTTCAGAGGGGCCAATATCTTGGCCTTAAGGGCTATGCAGGCATCAGCTCCATCTTATTAGGACTTTTTGCATCGGATCGGTTTCGGTGCTTTTAAGACCCTGCAGACTGATAGACTTGATCACGGGATCGCTATGGGGTTGTTGGAGCGGTGGTTCGGGGAGACAGGGACCGTGCACTTGGTGGGTTTCGAGTTGGGGCCTACCCCCGTTGACTGGGCTATGATTACCGGGTTATCTTTTAGAGGGGTACCGATCTCTCTACGGGGCGTGTCTCTGGAGGAGGCCCATCTTCTCTTGGGGTTGCCGGGGCTTGGGGGCTCGAGTTTCCCGGCTTCACTTTTATGCTTGGCTGAGACAGCCTTTGCTTTCGAGCCTTCACCAGATGACCAGGTTATTATGAGGCGCCGGTTGGTGTTGTACGTCATCTTTAGTTGCTTTTACAACAATAACAGGTCGACGATCCCTTTGTCTCTGGTGAGCCTGGTAGGGGATCTGGACGCGCTAGATTATGTTGACTTGGGTGCTTTCACCTTTGCTTGCTTCTTACGAGGGATGAGAGTGAGGACTTCCGGGGCTTGGGGGAGCCTAGCGAGCTTTTGCCCGTTTCTAGTATGGTGGAGCTATGAGTATTTGCCAGTTCACCGACCGGAGGTGTTAGCAGGCGATGCCTTCCCGCGGGCCACGAGATGGGCCAGACAGCAGGTGATCCAGTGGTCCTTGCTCACAGATTTTGTAGCCCTGAGGGCTAACCTAGAGTTGCTGAGGCCTCGGGATGTGACTTGGGCACCTTATCACCGATCTACCCAGTATGCCGGTATGAGGGATGTCATCCTTTTATCCAAGTCGCAGATCACCTTTAGGGGTCCCGTGTCATGGGAGACGTACCACGGGGAGCGTCACTGGTGGTAGTTTCATACCACCTTTCGTGCGGCCATGGATCCTCCCCAATATATGTTTGGACTTTATCAGGCAGGGGTAGAGATCCCTTATATTGTCGGGGTTCCTGGTGAGCGGTTTCTGCGTCCTCCGGATGTGGATTATAAGGCTCACTTTCGAGCGAGATCTATCGACGCTTTCACCCAGCTGGATCTGGTGGTTAGAGGATAGGTGGCCTGCCATGAGATGGTGGAGCTTTGGCGTCGAGCTCAGGGCTTTGTTTCTAATGAGGAGTGCCTTGCAGCTTGCTAGGCACGAGACCAGTACCGGGCCAAGGTGGAGGCCCTGACTGCCCGCATATCTCTGATGGAGGCCCGCTGGGTATGTTATTTATGGTTTATTACTTTCATGTTCCTTATGCATCTCTTGTGTTTCTGACGCTAGCTCTTCTTCCCTTTTTGCCTTTCCCCTTGACTAGGGTCCCTTTGACGCGGGAGCTTCCTCCAGCCAGCCCTCCTTGTATGTGCCGGATATATGTGATTTTGACTTGGATGACTACCCTGCTCCTTGAGGCGCCCCTTTTCTACCTATTGACACAGTTGTAGTTCAGTTAGTTTGGCTGTATTTTTTTATGTTTTTGAGGCCGTATGTTGGCCCTCACAGATGATGACTGTATGATGATTTTATGTACATTATTTTTGTTTCTTGCATGCGATGGTGATTATTTCTTCCTTCTTGTCTCGTTATTTATGTTATGTGTGTATGTGATGGGCATGAATGTAAATATAGGGGTACAGGAATCATGGTATGCATGAGAAATGGTGGATAGGTGCCAATTTTAAGCAGATGTGAAAAATGTGGGTGCATTATTGCACATGTTAGGCAGGGTGCACAGGCATGCATATAACTTTATGAGGACAAGTCTAGAGGTAGATCGGGCGTTCTCCGGAAATTGTCATTTCGGCACTTTGCCCTTTCTTTGGAGATCCCCCATTTTTGTTGTGCCTTTTTCCTGTCATGGCGAGATAGCAGTCGTCCCATCCCTAGGGTTTTCATTTTTGGATCCGCCCTCCCCCTCTCTCTTATCTGAGGAACTGTCACTCGATTGATTTTCTCTTAGGGGCCTTATGTTTGATCTGGTAGATTCTCCAGGTGGCAGTCGAAGTAGCCTTTAGCAAAGGAGCGAGCAGTTTTCATCCTCAATCCGAGAAGACTTTATTTTGGACCGTAATGTAGGCTAGGTAATGGGAGATGAATGAAGGGGTATTCAGGCTCAAATGACTTTTTTTTTTTTTAGGGCGATAGTAACCAGAACCACCTTAAGTAAGCTTTTGCTACTTTGTTTCCTTTTCTTTTTCAGGTATCGCCACTTCCTTTCGAACTTGTTTAGACTAAGCAATCTTCCCTGATCTGAGGGGACTTTCTGGGGGTTGTAATGTGGCCAGGTTGCGGGTTTTTGAAGGAAAGGGTATTGATGGCTCAAAGCGTGATGTGGCTTCTAGGGTTCACTAGTGACCACCTTTTTAGGTCTTTTCCTTTCGTCTGCGGGCTCATCATTTCTTTTAGTTCTTGCCCCAGTATTATTATTCCTTACACAGTCTATTAACTTTCAGGAGGCACTAATCATTATTTCATTTTCATCATCATCATCATTCATTTTTTCATTTCATCATCATTTTTTTATTTTTTTTTGTGTATTGCCTTGTTTCCCTCCTTTTTCGTGGTAGGAAGGGGCTTTCTTTCTCTCTACGCTCCTTTTTGTCCCTTTTTCCTCCAAGTTTGATTTTGCCCATTGTAGGGAGTGATCACCAGGGTGGGTTTTTTGAAAGAATATAAATTGGCTCAAAAGGGGTTTTTCAAAGAGTGTTTCTTTTAACGGTATGGTAGCAGAATAGATGGCCCATCTTCCTTTCAGACAAGATTGCTTAGACTATGAAGTTCAATTTTGGAGGTTTTGGCATTATCCTTTGAAACAAATAAGAGTTAGCTTAGTTGTCCTGTTACTTGCACTTGCCCCAATATGGGGGGTGATTCCTGGTTAGGGTATTTAAATGAGAATTACGTGGGGCTCGAGTGGGCTGACCAAAGGAGTTATTCTTGCTATTCCAGGGATTTTGAAATGAGGGCTTCTGCTCCTTTCGAGGGTCTAACTGCTGACCGCTTTGCCATGGCTTCCTTCGGAAGCCACCTTTTCGTGACCCACTCCCTTTCCTTCTTTTTGCTATCTCTCTTTTGGATCAGAAATGGTCCCCCCCGGACGAGGATGTACGTACCATCTCTCCTTTCAAGTTAGGGCATAACAACAAAGAAGGAAAATTCTGAGAAAGAGCACGTGCCAAAGATGATAAATGCAAATCCCACTTCTTCTTTTTTTTTTTTCATTTCAAAAGGTTCTGTTTACATGATGAGCTCTTAATTAGCAAAAAATGAAAGTAAGGTTAACGAAACGAAGATTAACAGGAAATTAAAGACAAAGTTTGATTAGAAGGACATCCCTTTGGTAACCACTTCTTTAAGTAGGCTTTGGGATCACGCCTGCCTCCTCCATGCTCCATTTGCCGGCTTCTTCACTTGGTTGTGCTGGGCGAATTGATGTGTCAGCTACGGTGTAGCAGAGATCACCAGCCATAGCGTAACCAGGGCTTCTTCCTTTTCCTTCTTTTTCTTTAGTGGGGCCAGTGGGGTTGTGCGTCCCTTCTTGGGACTTCTGCTGACTTTCCTTTAGTTGAGCAGTTTTCCCTTGTTCGTCTTCTTGGGATTTCATAACCAAACCTTCATTAGAGGCTTGCGACGACTTTTCCTTGGCTTCCTCTTTTTTGGCGTCCTCTTTGTCGATTTCTTCAAACAGGCTATCCAGATCGCCTTTGTTGAAGTCGAAGGGTGGGTTCGGTAGTTTTGGCTCATTGATGCCCCAACCCATATCCTCGTAATCAAAAAGCTCCTCCTTCAGGCGAGCCTCGGCTTCAGCATATCTAGGGTGTAGGAATTCCTCTCCCCAGCCGTCAACAGGTGCAGTATCATCGGGAATGTTTGCAACAGGTTCATCCATGGGCCAGTCGAAAGGGTCTTGCTCTCCACTTACATTGTAAAGATAGGTGGGGCATGGTGGCAGTTCTTCCTCCCAATTGCTTTCAGTGTCGGACTCATCCTCGAAGTACTCTACGGTTATGATGCCATCAGGACCCGCCTCACCCTCGGTGATGATGTTGACAGCATGGTCTGGTAAGGGATTCATCGTGACATTGGGTGCGGGGACCGCCTTTGTTTCTTGGGTGTTAATGACCTTGTTGTCAATGAGGTCTTGAATCTTATGTTTCAAGGAGAAATAGGATTCTGTGTCATGCCCCTGTCCCCCAGAATGGTACTCGCAGGTAAGGGCAGGGTTGAAAGTTAGCGGCAGTGGGCTTGGCAATGGCCGCGGGAGAATGGGGTTTATATGCTTGGCCTTGAGGAGCTCGTGATAGGCCTCTGTCTAGGTGTATGCCAAATGTGTGAACTCTCGGTTTTGTCGGTTGTTGTTCTTGTTGGGGTTGAACTATGGTCGGGTTGCAGCAAGTCCAGTTGGGGGTGCTTGGGTAGCAGTAACGGGGATATTGATAATGGGAGTAGGTGGTGAGGGTCAAGCTTGGTATTGGGGGTAATATGATTGTTGCTGTGTAGGTAGGATAGTAGATACTTCTCCCTCTTTCTTGCCCGTGCCCAGAGTGGTTGCCACCTTCTTGGCCACGTTCGCAAATCCCTCACTTACCTTGGCATAGGGGTCAATGATTCTACTAGTTTTCAGCCCACTCTCAATCATTTCCCCTTGCATTATCAACTCGAAAAAGCTCTTTCCGACACTTAAGCACAGGCGCTCATAGTACAGCCCTTGGAAGGTATTCACAAACAACTGTACGTATTCTTTCTCCAACAGTGGGGGGTTAACTTGTGCAGCCACCTCCCTCCATCTCAAAGCATAGCTTTTGAAGCTTTCCTTTTCGCCTCAAGTCATCATCATCAAGGTGCATCTGTCTACGGTCAGGTTGTTATGCTGATATTAAGATCGGAAAGCTATGACTAACTCATTCCAGGTTGTTATTTTCCTCAAGTCCAAGCGAGCAAACCATTGCAAAGCGAGCTCGGTTAAGCTGCGTTGAAACAATTGCATCAGAAGTTTGGGGTCGTTCCCATGTCCGCTTAATGCCCCAGCGTACAACCTCAAGTGTGCTACGGGGTCCCCACTCCTGTCATACTTCTGAAAGTTGGGCATTTTGAACTTGCGTAGCCTCAGGTGGTCTGGGAAAAAGCAGAGTTCGACATAAGCCATCCCGCCGAAGGTGTCATGACCTTGGAGACTGCACAGGGACTCCTCCAAGCCTTGTATTTTGAGATCGAGAGGCTGTGGGCCTTCTTTCTTTGAAGTGGCAATCAGCAAAATGGTTTCAGGGTTGTCCTCCTCTCCTTCCTCGATTTGTACTACTTTAGGGATCTCCTTGCTCTTCGTTGTACCGTCAATTCGCAGGACGACCCTTGGTGGAATTGCTTCAGTTTCCTTAGGATAGGATGTGGATGCCAAAGGGTTCGTGATGGGCCCTTTGAAGGCCATTAGTTGTATGAGTTTGAACATTTCATCTACCTTTGCCTTCATTTCATTCACTTCTTCACGTGTCACCGAACTGTTCTGTTGATCGGGGATATTGCCTTCGCTTGACATTTGTGCTGTTCTTTGTCGAGTACAGACTGACGTTCGAAGGACGGGGGTCACTCGTGTTCCTCTTCTTCCTTTCCGTGGAGCAATGGTGACCTACAATACAAGTAGTCTCACCAAAACTATGGCTAGTCTTTTGGTGAGATAGGGGGAGGAAAAGAAATTAAAGAAAAACAAATCAAAAAGATTACAAGTTAGGTTCTTGATTTGGAAAAGCTTTATGCGATGCATGGCCTAAGGATCCTCTTGTCTTTTGAGGGGAACTAAGCATGATGCTTTGGCTCATGTCCGGAGATAAGGGATTGGCCCTGCATGCAAATACTATACCTGCCCCTGTTCATTCATCCATTCGTAGATTCATTCATTCATTTGACAATAAGGACGATTTCATTAAGATGAATTCTTTTTGGTACATAGAATATTCAAAAGTACATAGAAAAAAGGGGAGGTTGAACATTGTCCTCAGGATTTCCACCTTTCTCTTGGAAGCACCCCATTTTTGACCACTCGGCAGTCTACACTCCGTCCAGACTTGTGTTTAAGTCATTGTGGGTATATTCCAACCGAAACCAACTTTCTAAGTCCAAATCCTGTCTCTCCATCACTTCGCGGGCCCGCCAAGCCCAAATAGAGGTAAAATAACCAAAATGCCCTTAGGAGCATTGCCCTTTCCAATTCCAATCCCTCCCTCGAGACAGTTTATTCCTTGAGATGGTTCCAATCAGGCACGTCTTTTCGAAGACGATAAGTCCCCTTTCCAATCCCTCTCTCGAGGCAGTTTATTCCTCGAGACGGTTCAATTCAAGCATGTCTTTTCGGAGACGGTAAGTCCCCTTTCCAATCCCTCTCTCGAGATAGTTTATTCCTCGAAACGGTTCCAATTCAGGCACGTCTTTTCGAAGACGGTAAGTCCCCTTTCCAACCCCTCTCTCGAGACAGTTCCAAATCAGGCACTTCTTTTCGGAGATGATAAGTCCCCTTTCCAATCCCTCTCTTGAGACAATTTATTCCTCGAGACGGTCCGAGTAGCGAAAATACACGCAAACATCACAACCGTTAGAGTAGCGGAAATACTCACAAATAGGTCGATATAGGGAATTGCCAACAAACCCCTATGTCACGACGACCGCCGTCAAAGTGGCGGAAACACTCAAATCCCAGGTCAACACCAGTGTCTGTTAGCCCGCTTCGGTGAAAAATGACGAAACTGCCCCTTGGGCCTTTTCCAAGACTTTCCGGTCAAAATGACCATTTTGCCTCTAAGCATCCAAACGCCCCAGGAACCACACCCGCTCTGGGTATCAAACCGGTAATCCTTTGAGATTACTTCTTATAGTATTCTCAACCTTCCTCTATCTTTTCAGATCATTCCGAGTCAGTTCTGGCTAACCCGGTGCAAAATGGCCGTTTTGCCCCTAGTGGGCCGGTCTCTTTTTCTGACCACACCAGCTCTAGGTATCAAACCGGTAATCCTCTGAGATTACTTCTTATAGTATTCTCAAACCTTCCTCTACCTTTCCGGATCAATCCGAGTCAGTTCCGGCCAACTTGATACAAAATGACCGTTTTGCCCCTGGTGGGCCAGTCACCTTTTCTGACCACACCGGCTCTGGGTATCAAACCGACAACCTTTGGGATTATTCTAAATAATATTTCCAAATCCCAAGTCTTCTTCTGGGACAATCCAAGTCCGTCCCGGTAGCTTCCCAATCCGATTGACCGCTTTGCCCTTAAAGGCCTAGTCAACCCTTCCGACACATCCTATTCTCATTTTTCAAGTCAAATACCTCCAGGACACTATTCTAAGTGTTCCTGCTCTTTTCCAGCCTTTCGGGCCATTCCCGGTCCCTTAAATCATTCTCGGACTTTCCGGAGTCACTCCTAGGGAAGCCAGGCTAAAAATTGCATGGTAGTCACCAATACAGGCGCCCAAATCTAGGCAAAAATATGTTGCTTGCCGACTTATAAAGTTTCCTAACTAGCTGGCGCCACTAGTAGTGGTGCCAAGCCAAGAATTGGCCTGGCACCACTACTAGTGGTGTCAAAAGCAATTTTGCCCTAGCGCCACTGCAACAGGCGCCAGATTTGTCGTCCAACCTCTATAAATACAGAGCCTCCTCCAACGTGAAAAAGATCTGCAAACTTAATCTAAAAATCATATAATTCGATATACAGAGCTCGAACACTCCCTAAACCCTAGCCTCCTTAGGTTATCCAAACTCTAGCCACCATACACCAAACCCTAGCCTCCTATAAACTCATATACACCCCCCATACACTCATACACTAACCTTCAACCCTCCTTTGAAGACTTGAAGAGTTGCAATCTGAAGTTTGAGGATTGAAGGCGGCTCTTGAAGATTGAAGACGAAGATCAAGACGAAGACCGAAGAAAGCAAGGCACGCAAAATAAATAAGATACAAGGTAGGTTCTTCATTTAAATTTCCGCACTTCCCCCTCTCTCTCTCTCTCTCCTAACCCACTTGAGTTTTCTCTATTTTAATCCCCCATCTCTTTCCCCCACTTTCTTTGTATGCTTGAAACAAGGAGACTCCCGGTCCATGTGTAGGATTAGACTATTGGAGAGTCACCGTGTCGGGGGCTTTCTTCTAGTCTAACCAAAGACCACGTGGGTTCGGCCCCCTTGATTATGTGGTGAAGCCTTAGCCTTGTATGTTCACGACCCCAAATTGCATTGTGCATATCATGATCTTGCATCTTCCAAAAATCATTTTCAAAGTTGTTTTCAAAATCATTTTCAAACTTGTTTCCAAAATTGCATCAAAATCCTCTTTTTCAAAAATTTGTTTTCCAAAATCACAATTCTAGGGTGATTCTAGCTTTTCCTTGGTTAGGGTTGCTTTAGGAAAGTGTTACATTCAAAGTGACCAATATGGTCCATATTTTCAACCCTTGTTGTTTTCAAAACCGCTTTCCTAAAGTGGTTCTAGCCCTCTTATGGTTAGAATTACTTTAGGAAAGTGAGACATTTTTGTACCTTCTAAAAACTCTCTTTTCAAAAATCTTTTCTTAAAAATCTTCTTTTTCAACATACTTCCCAAAAACTCTTCTTTTCAAATTTGTTTTCAAAAAACTCCCTCCAAAAGTCTATTTTTTCAAACTCCCTTTTTCAACTCCTTTCCAAAACGCTCTCTTCAAAGTCCACTTTCCAAAAACATTCCCTAGGTCTCTTCCCTAGAAAAGCTCTCTCTAAAAATCTTTCCAAAAACTCTCTTTCCCAAAATCTCCCTTCTAGAAATTCCCCTCAAGGATTTTCCTTCCAAGAAACTCGTTTCCAAAAGCACACTTTCCAAAAACACCTTCTCTTTAAAATCTTTTTCCAAAAACTCTATCTTCAAATTCACTTTCCAAAAACTCCTCCCTAGGATTCCCTTCTAGAAAACCTTTGTAAGCACCCCATTTTTGACCGCTCGGCAGTCTACACTCCATCCAGACTTGTGTTCAAGTCATTGTGGGCATATTCCAACCGAAACCAACTTTCTAAGTCCAAATCCTGTCTGTCCATCGCTTTGCGGGCCCGCCAGGCCCAAATAGAGACAAAATGACCAAAATGCCCTTAGTGGCATTATCCTTTCCTTTCCGACTCCAACCCCTCTCTCGAGATAGTTTATTCCTCGAAACGGTAAATCTATTCTAATCCAGGCACGTCTCTTCGAAGACAATAAGTACCCTTTCCAATTCCACTCTCGAGACAGTTTATTCCTCGAGACGATTCCAATCCAGGCACATCTTTTTGAATACGGTAAGTCCCCTTTCCAATCCCTCTCTCGAGATAGTTTATTCCTCAAGACGGTTCCAATCCAAGCACGTCTCTTCAGAGACGATAAGTCTCCTTTCCAATCCCACTCTCGAGACAGTTTATTCCTCGAGATGGTTTCAATCCAGGCACGTCTCTTCGGAGACGATAAGTCCTCTTTCCAATCCCACTCTTGAGACAGTTTATTCCTCGAGACGGTTCCAATCCATGCATTTCTTTTTTAATACGGTAAGTCCCCTTTTCAATCCCTCTCTCGAGATAGTTTATTCCTCGAGACGGTTCCAATCCAGGCACATCTTTTTGGAGATGATAAGACCCCTTTCTAATCCCTCTTTTGAGATAGTTTATTCCTCGAGATGGTTCGAGTAGCGAAAATAATCACAAAACCGTTAGAGTAGCAGAAATACTCACAAATAGGTCGATATAGGGAATTGCCAAGAAACCCCTGTGTCACGACGACCACTGTCAGAGAGGCGGAAACACTCAAAACCCAGGTCAACACCAGTGTCTGTTAGCCCACTTTGGTAAAAAATGACCAAATTGCCCTTTGGACCTTTTCCGAGACTTTCCGGTCAAGATGACCATTTTGCCCCTAGGCATCCGAATGCCCCGGGAACCACACCAGCTGTGGGTATCAAATCGGTAACCTCCCGAGAATACTTCCTATAGTATTCTCAATCCTCCTTTATCCTTCCGGATCATTCCGAGTCAGTTCCGGGCCAACCCGATACAAAATGACCTTTTTGCCCCTGGTGGGCCGGTCTCCTTTTTCGACCACACCGGCTCTGGGTATCAAACCGGTAACCTTCTGCGACTACTTTTTATAGTATTCTCAACCTTCCTTAACCTTTCCAGATCGTTCCGAGTCCATTCCGGCCAACCCGGTATAAAATGACCGTTTTACCCCTGGTGGGCCAGTCACCTTTTTTAACCATGCCGGCTCTGGGAATCAAACCGGCAACCTCTGGGAACATTCTAAATAATATTTTCAGATCCCAAGTCTTCTTCCGGGACAGTCCGAGTCTGTCCCGGCAATCTCCCGGTTCGATTGATCGTTTTGCCCTTGAAGGCCCGGTCAACCTCTCCGACCCATCTTATCCTCATTTCTGAAGTCAAATATCTCCAGGACACTATTTTAAGTGTTTTTGCTCTTTTCTGGCCTTCCGGGTCATTCCCGGCTCCTTCAAATCATTCCCGAACTTTCCGGAGCCACTCCTAGTGAAGCCAGGCTAAAAATTGCATGGTAGTCACTAGTACAGGTGCCCAAATCTAGTCAAAGATACGTTGCTTGCCGACCTTAAACATTTCATAAATGGCTGGTGCCACTAGTAGTGGTGCCAAGCCAAAAAATGGCCTGGCGCCACTCCTAGTGGTGCCAGTGTAAAGTTTGGCCTAGCGCCACTGCAACAGGCGCCAGTGTTGTCCAACTTCTATAAATACGGAGCTGCTTCTAACGTGAAAAGGATCCGCAAACTCAATCTAAAAATCATATAATTCGATATACAGAGCTCGAGCACCTCTTAAACCCTAGCCTCCTTAGGTTTTCCAAACCCTAGCTACCATACACAAACCCTAGCCTCATATACACTCCTACACACCCCTATACACTCATACACTAACCTTCAACCCTCCTTCGAAGACTTGAAGAGTTGTAATCTGAAGTTTGAATCTTGAAGACAACTCTTGAAAATTGAAGACGAAGATCAAGACGAAGACCGAAGACCGAAGAAAGCAAGGCGCGCAAAATAAACAAGACATACGGTAGGCTCCCTGTTTAAATTTCTGCACTTCCCCCCTCTCTCTTCTCTCTCCTAACCCACTTGGGTTTTCTCTATTTTAATACCCCATCTCTTTCCCCCCCTTTTTCTTTGCATGCTTGAAACAAGAGGATTCCCGGTCCATGTGTAGGATTGGGTTATTGGAGAGTCACCGTGTCGGGGGCTTTCTTGTAGTCTAACCAGAGACCACGTGGGTCCGGCCCCCTTGATTATGTGATGAAGCCTTAGCCTTGTATGTTCACGACCCCAAATTACATTGTGTATATCATGATCTTGCATCTTCCAAAATTCGTTTTCAAACTCGTTTTCAAAATCGTTTTCAAACTTGTTTTCAAAATTGCATCAAAATCTCTTTTTGAAAAACTTATTTTCAAAACCACAATTCTAGGGTGATTCTAGCCTTTCCATGGCTAGGATTGTTTTAGGAAAGTGTTACATTAAAAGTGACTTTTATGGTCTATATTTTCAAATCTTATTGTTTTTCAAAACCACTTTCTTAAAGTGGTTCTAGCCTTCTTATGGCTAGAATCGCTTTAGGAAAGTGAGATCTTTTGCACCTTCCAAAAAACTCTCCTTTCAAATCCCTCTTCCTCAAAATCTATTTTTCAACATACTTTCCTAAAACTCTCCTTTCCAAAATTGTTTTCAAAAACTCCCTCCCAAAATCTATCTTTCAAAACCTCATTTTTCAACTCCTTTCCAAAATGCTCTCCCCAAAATCCACTTTCCAAAAACGCTCCCTAAAAATCTTTCTAAAAAACTCTATTTCCAAAATCTTTCTTCTAGAAACTCCCCTCTAGGATTTTCCTCCTAAAATCTTCGTTTCCAAAAGCACACTTTCCAAAAACTCCTTCTCTTTAAAAATCTCTTTCCAAAAACTCTCTCTTCAAATTCACTTTCCAAAAACTCCTCCCTAGGATTCCCTTTTAAAAATCTTTGTTTCCAAAAACTCTCTTTCCAAAATCTTCTCTCTAGAAACTCCTCTCTAAGATTTCCTTCCAAAATCTTCGTTTCCAAAAACGCACTTTCCAAAAACTCTTTCCTTAGAGCCCAAGTCAAGCCCTAGAACTCACAATTAGGAAACCCTAATTTTCTTTCCAAAAACATGGTTTTCAAACTTTGCCCCAAACCTAGGTTTCCAAAACCTCTTGTTTTCACATCAAAGCTATACACATTTCCAAAACCTCTTTTCTACGTCAAAACTATAGCCTTTCAAATCTAGGGTTTCTAAAACTTTCCCTTTCCAAATCCTTGTCAAATCCAATCTTCCCTTTAAGAAACCAAATCCAATCTCTCTGTTTAGGAAACTAGATCCCATCCTCTGTTTTTGGAAACCAAATCAAATCTTCTCTTTTGGAAACAAAATTCCATCCATTCCTAATCTAAATCTTTCCTAATTCAACTCATTCCTAACCTTCTACCAATCTTAAGTTTCCTAAAACTTTCAAATCTTTCCTTAAACATTAAGCTTTCAAATCTTTCCTAATTCAAACCCTTTCCTAATTCTACCTCTTTCCAAATCCTAACTCTCCAAATCTATGCTTTCCAATCTTTTCCTAAACTCAAACCTTTCCTAATCTCAAGATTTTCTAAAACTCAAACTTTAAAACCTTCTACATCCTAAACTTTCTAAATTTCAAATCTTTTCAAATTCAAATCTTTTGAAATCCAAAACTTTCTAAACTCAAAACTTTCTTATTTTCAACACTTCCTTGTTTCCGAATCTTTCCAAATTTCAAAACTGTCTAAACTCAAAACTTTTTTATTTTCAAAACTTTCTTGTTTTCTAAACTTTCCCATTTTCAAAACTTCCCTTTCTCAAAACAATCCAAAACTCAAACCTTTCTTAACTTGAAACTTTCTAAATTCTAAGCCTTTCTTAAACTAAACTTTTCCTAAATTCAATACTTTCTTATTTCAAAACTTTCCTAAAATGAAAACTTTTCAAATTCAAAACTTTCCTAAGTTGAAACTTTCATAATTCAAAACTTTCCTAATTTTGAAACTCTCTTAATTTGAAAACTTCCCTAATTGAAAACTTTCCTATTTTGAAACTTTCCTAATTCGAAACTTTCCTAAAATGACACTTTCCTAATTTGAACATTTCTTAAATCCAATCTTACCTAATCCCCTAAATCTTCCAAGCCGAGTCGAGTCTTTCCTAAGTCTCTTCTCTTTCCTAAGTCTAGGTTTCCTAAACCTCCATCTTTCCAAAACAAGTCTAAATCTTTCCAAATCCTTCTTTTTCAAATCGAAATTCAATCTCTTCAATTTCAAAATTCCAAATTCCAATTTTCAATCCTCTATTCAAAGTTCAATCTCTCAATCTTTCAAATTCAATTTCCAATTCAATCAACTCTTCAATTTTAAATCGGACTCTTGTCCGAACTACGACTGACCTGATTCCTCCAAAAGGATACATAGGCAACCCTCATGGGTGCGGTCACAACATTTTTCAAATTTCAAATTTCACAACTTCTTTCAAATTTCCAATTTCCAATTTCTATTTTCAAATCTCTACTTTCAATTTCTAAAACTTTTCAATTTCAAATTTATCCAATTTCAAATCTCTTTCAAATCAAATCAATTTCTTTTCAAACTTATTTCCAAATCTATTTTCTAATTCTCTTATTTTGCACTTGCATCCCATGCATCATTTCTTTTCAAACATTGTTTTTCAAAGTGGATATGATTAGTCAATAGTTAGTTGAAGACTCTCGTAGGTGAATCTAGGGTAGATTGACATGTAGGTACCAAAAGGGCGGGGTAGGGTGATGGCTTAGTGCGTTTTCCTTACACGTAACCAACCTCCGAACCTAGATCACTGATTTCAAAGACCAAAAGGAGTTATTTTTCAAAAAGGGCTTAAATGTTTTTCAAAGGTTGCCAAACAACCTGTTTTCCGAAAAACCCTCTCCTAATGAGATGTTTTAAAAATCGTTTTCCAGAAACCGTAAGTGTAGTTTTTGGATTATGCTTAGTTTTTAGGTGACCTAACTCACCTTAATCAAGTTAGGTGGCGACTACGAATCTTTTTCAAAAGCCCTTTATTCAAACCAATTTTCAATTCAAACCTAGTCACACTCATTCTTCTAGGAGGGTGAGTTCTAACGAGAGAATACAGCATTTTTCCCACTTGTGTGTGTATTCCTCGAGTGCGAAAAATCTGGGTGCGATAACCTTCGTTTTCAAAAATGCATTTTCCAAAAATCCTCTTTCCTTAGAGCCCAAGTCAAGTCCTAGAACTCACAATTAGGAAACCCTAATTTTCTTTTCAAAAACTTGATTTTCAAACTTTGCCCTAAACCTAGGTTTCCAAAATCTCTCGTTTTCTACACCCAAACTATACACATTTCCAAAACCTCTTTTCTACATTAAAATTCTACACTTTCAAATCTAGGGTTTCTAAAACTTTCCTTTCCAAATCCTTGTCAAATCAAATCTTCTCTTTAGGAAACCAAATCCAATCTCCCCGTTTAGGAAATTAGATCCAATCCTCCGTTTTTGGAAACAAAATCAAACCTTCCCTTTTAGAAACAAAATCCAATCCCTTCCTAATCCAAATCTTTCCTAATTCAACTCCTTCCTAACCTTCTCATTTCCTAAATCTTAAGTTTTCAAAACTTGAACATAAGAATCTTTCCTAAATTTTAAAACTCAACTTTCACATCTTTCTTAATTCAACCATTTCCTAATTCTATTGTCTCGCCCAGATTTTTTGCACTCGAGGAATACTCACCCAAGCGGGAAAAATGATGTACTCTCTCGTTAGAACTCACCCTCCTAGAAGAATGAGTGCGACTAGGTTTGAATTGAAAAATTGGTTTGAATAAAGGGCTTTTGAAAAAGATTTGGAGTCGCCACCTAACTTGATTAAGGTGAGTTAGGTCACCTAAAAACTAAGCATAATCCGAAAACTACACTTAGGGTTTTTAAAAAAAAAAAACAATTTGAAAATACCTCCTCGAGAGAGGGTTTTTAAAGAAAACAGGTTGTTTGGCAACCTTGGAAAACATTTGGCCCTTTTTAGAAAAATAACTCCTTTTGGTCTTTGAAATCAGTAATCCTAGGTTCGGAGGTTGGTTACGTGTAGGGAAGACGCACTAAGCTATCACCCTACCCCGCCCTTTCAGTACCTACATGTCAATCTACCCTAAATTCACCTATGAAAGTCTTTAACTAACTAATGGTTCAACCCTATTCACTTTGAAAAACAATGTTTGAAAACTAATTTAGCATGATGCATGATATGCAAGTGCAAGATGAAAGAATTGGAAAATAGAAATTGATTTGAAAAGAAATTGATTTGATTTGAAAATAGATTTGAAAAGATGGAATTGAAATTGGAAACTTTGAAAACTTGGAAATAGGAAATTGAAAATAGAAATTTTGAAATTGAAATTTGAAAATTGATTGGAATTTGAAATTTGGAAAGATTTTGGAAACCACACCCATGAGGGTGGAATTAAAAGTTTAAAAAGTATTGTGACCGCACCTATGAAGGTTCCCTATGTATCCCTTTGGGGGAATCAGGTCAATCGTAGTTCAGACAAGAGTCCGATTGAAAATAGATTGATTTGAAGAGAGAGATTGAATTGAAAGAAAGAGATTGAATTGAAAACTGGATTTGATTTGAGATTAGAAGAAGAGATTGGAATTTGAAATTGAAAAGATTGGACTTTGATCTGAAAAGATAGATTTTGGAAAGACTTGGTTTTGGAAAGATGGAGGTTTAGGAAACCTAGACTTAGGAAAAGCTTGACTCGACTTGGAAGGTTTAGGAGATTAGGAAAGGTTGGATTTAGAAAATGTTTGAATTAGGAAATGCTCGATTTAGGAAAGTGTCATTTTTGGAAGGTTTCGAAATTAGGAAAGTTTTCATTTTAGGAAAGTTTTGAAACTAGGAAAGTTTCATTTTTGGAAAGTTTGGAATTTAAGAAAGTTTGGAAATTGGAAAGTTTTGAAAATTGGAAAGTTTGAAATTTAGAAAGTTTTGAAATAGGAAAATATTGAATATAGAAATGTTTTGAATTAAGAAAAGTTTAGAATTTGGAAAGTTTCAAATTAAGAAAGTTTTGAATTTTGGAATGTTTGAAAAAGGGAAGTTTTGAATTTGGAAAGTTTTGAAAACAAAGAAGTTTTGAAAATAAGAAAATTTCGTTTTAGGAAAGGTTCGAAAAAGGAAAGTTTTCAACTTAGGAAGTGTTTGAATTAAGAAAGTTTCAACTTAAGAAAGTCTTAAATTAAGAAAGTTTTGAGTTTAGAAAAGTCTTAGATTTGGAAAGATTTGAAGTTTAAGAGAGTTTAGAATTCAGAAAGTTTTAGGTTTAGAAAGATTCAACTTAAGAAAGTTTCAAATTTAGAAAGTTTTGAATTTAGGAAGCTTAGAATTTTAGAAAGATTTGAAATTTAGAATGTTTAGGATTTAGAAAGTTTTAGAGTTTTAGAAAATCTTGAAATTAGGAAAGGCTTGAGTTTAGGAAAGGTTTGAAAACTTAAATTTGAAAAAGATTTTGGAAAAGGTTAGAATTAGGAAAGGGTTGAACTAAGAAAGATTTGAAAGTTGAGTTTTAAAGTTTAGGAAAGATTTATATGTTCAAGTTTTTAGAAACTTAAGGTTTAAGAAAGTGGAAGTTTAGGAAGGATTCGAATTAGGAAAGAGTTGGATTTTGAAACTTAAGGAAAGGTTTTAAGTTTAGGTTTAGGAAACTTATGGTTTAGGAAGGAATTGAATTAGGAAGGTTTGGATTTGGAAGGGATTGGATTTGGTTTCCAAAAGAAAAGATTTGATTTTGTTTAAAAAAACGGAGGATGGGATCTAGTTTCCTAAACGGGGAGATTTGATTTGGTTTCCTAAAGAGAAGATAGGATTTGGCTAGGATTCGGAAAGGAGATTCTAGAAACCCTATATTTGGAAAATTGTTGTCTTGACGTAGAAAAGAGGTTTTGGAAACATGTATAGTTTGTATGTGAACACTAGAGGTTTTGGAAACCTAGGTTTAGGGCAAAGTTTGAAAATCGTGTTTTTGGAAAGAAATCTAGAGTTTCCTAATTGTGGGTTCTAATGTTTGGTTTGGGCTCTAAGGAAAGAGTTTTTTTGGAAAACGTGTTTTTGGAAACGAAGGTTTTCTAGAAGGGAATCCTAGGGAGGAGTTTTTTTGGAAAGCATGTTTTTGGAAACGTAGAGTTTAGAAAGAAAATCCTATAGGGGAATTTCTAGAAGGAAGATTCTGGGAGGAGAGTTTTTAGAAAGATTTTTAAGGAGTGTTTTTAGAAAGTGAATTTTGAGGAAAGAAAGTTTTGGAAAGGAGTTGAAAAAGAGAGTTTTGAAAAAGAGATTTTGAAAGGGAGTTTTTGAAATCAATTTTGAAGAGGGGAGTTTTAGGAAAGTATGTTGAAAAAGAGATTTTTAGGAAGAGATTTTTAAAGTGAGATGTTTTTAGAAGGTGTAAAAACATCTCACTTTCCTAAAGCAATTCTAACCATAAGAAGGCTAGAACCACTTTAAGAAAGTGATTTTGAAAACAAGGTTTGAAAATATAGACCAAAAGGCCACTTTTAATATAACACTTTCCTAAAGCAACCCTAGCCATGGAAAGGCTAGAATCACCCTAAAATTGTGGTTTTGAAAACATGTTTTTGAAAAAGAGCTTTTGATGCAATTTTGAAAACAAGTTTGAAAACGATTTTTGAAAACAACTTTTTGAAAATGAATTTTGGAAGATGCAAGACTATGATATGCACAATGCAATTTGGGGTCGTGAACATACAAGATCAAGGCTTCACCACATAATCAAGGGGGCCGGACCCACATGGTCTTTGGTTAGACTAGAAGAAAGCCCCCGACACGGTGACTCTCCCATAGTCCAATCCTACACATGGACCGGGAATCCCCTTGTTTCAAGCATGCAAAGAAAGGGGGGGAAAAAGATGGGGGATTAAAATAGAGAAAACCCAAGTGGGTTGGAGAGAGAAGAGAGAGGGGAAAAGTGCAGAAAATTAAATAGGGAGCCTACCTTGTTTCTTGTTTATTTTGCGCACCGTGCAGTCTTCGGTCTTCGGTCTTCGGTCTTGATCTTCACCCTTCAGTCTTCAAGGGTTGTCTTCAAGCTTTGGAGGGCTGCTCTTCAAGTCTTGAGAGAGTGGTTGAAGGCTAGTGTATGAGTGTATAGGGGTTTGTATGAGTGTATAGGAGGCTAGGGTTTGTGTATAGTGGCTAGGGTTTGAGAAAACCTAGGGAGGCTAGGGTTTTGAAGGTGCTCGAGCTCTGTATATCGAATTGTGTGATTTCTAGGTTAAGTTTGCAGACCCCTTTCACGTTGATTGAGGCTCTGTATTTATAGAAGTTGGACAAGCCTGGCGCCTGTTGCAGTGGCGCTAGGGCAAAATTTATACTGGCGCCACTAGGAGTGGCGCCAGGCTATTTTTTGGCTTGGCGCCACTGCTAGTGGCGCCAGCCATTTAGGAAACAATTAAGGTCGGCAAGCAACGTATCTTTGACTAGATTTGGGCGCTTGTACAAGTAACTACCATGTAAACTTTAGCTTGGCTTCACTAGGAGTGACTCCGGAAAGTCCGAGAATGATTTGAAGGAGCCGGGAGTGGCTCGGAAGGCCGGAAAGGAGCAGGAACACTTAAAATAGTGTCCTGGAGGTATTTAACTTGAAAAGTGAGGATTGGATGTGTCGGAAAGGTTGACCGAGCCTTTAGGGGCAAAACGGTCAATTGGACTAGGAAACTGCCGGGGCGAACCTGGATTGTCCCGGAAAAAGACTTGGGATCTGGAAACATTATTTAGAATGTTCCCAGAGGTTGCCGGTTTCATTCCCAGGGCCGGCGTGGTCGGAAATGGAGACCGGCCCGCCAGGGGCAAAACGGTCATTTTGCACCGGGTTTGCCGGAGCTGACTCGGAATGGTCCGGAAAGGTAAAGGAAGGTCGAGAACACTATAAAAAGTATTCTCAGGACATTACCGGTTTGATACCCAGAGCCGGTGTGGTCGAAAAAGGAAACCGGCCCTCCAGGGGTAAAATGGTCATTTTGTACTGGGTTGGTCGGAACTGACTCGGAATGGTCTGGAAAGGTAAAGGGAAGTTGAGAACACTATAAAAAGTATTCTCGGGACATTACCGGTTTGATACCCAGAGCCGGTGTGGTTCTCGGGGCGTTCGGATGCCTAAGGGCAAAATGGTCATCTTGACCGAAAAGTCTCGAAAAATGTCCTAAGGATAGTCTGGTCATTTTTCACCGAAGTGAGCTAACAAACATGGGTATTGACCTAGGTTTTGAGTGTTTTTGCCACTCGGACGGGGTTGAGTATTTTCGCTACTCGGACGGGGTTGAGTATTTCCGCTACTCGGACGGGGTTGACGATTTGAGAGTATTTCTGCTACTCGGATGGCTTTGTGAGTATTTCCGCTACTCTAACGGTTGTGTGAGTAGTTTTGACCTGGGTTTTGAGTGTTTCCGCCACTCTAACGATGTTGTGAGTGTTTCCGCCATTCTGACGGTTTTGTGAGTGTTTCCGCCACCCTAACGGTTTTGTGAGTATTTCCGCTACTCTAACGGTTCTGTGAGTACTTCCGCTACTCTAACGGTTCTGTGAGTACTTCCGCTACTCTAACGGTTCTGTGAGTATTTCCACTACTCTAACAGTTGAGTAGTTCCGCTACTCTAACGGTTCTGTGAGTACTTCCGCTACTCTAACGGTTTTATGAGTAGTTTTGCTACTCGGACCGTCTCGAGGAATAAACTGCCTCGAGAGAGGGATTGGAAAGGGGTCTTATCGTCTCCGAAGAAACGTGCCTGGATTGGAACCGTCTCGAGGAATAAACTGTCTCGAGAGAGGGATTGGAAAGGGGTCTTACCGTCTCCGAAGAGACGTGCCTGGGTTTCGAGTGTTTCCGCCACTCTAACGGTGTGAGTATTTCTGTTACTCTAATGGTTTGGTGAGTACTTCCGCTACTCTAACGGTTTTATGAGTAGTTTTGCTACTCGGACCGTCTCGAGGAATAAACTGTCTCGAGAGAGGGATTGGAAAGGGGTCTTATCGTCTCCGAAGAAACGTGCCTGGATTGGAACCGTCTCGAGGAATAAACTATCTCGAGAGAGGGATTGGAAAGGGGTCTTACCGTCTCCGAAGAGACGTGCCTGGGTTTCGAGTGTTTCCGCCACTCTAACGGTGTGAGTATTTCCGCTACTCTAACAGTTTGGTGAGTACTTCTGCTACTCTAACGGTTTTGTGAGTAGTTTCGCTACTCGGACCGTCTCGAGGAATAAACTGTCTCGAGAGAGGGATTGGAATTGGAATAAGAAAGGACAATGCCCCTAAGGGCATTTTGGTCATTTTGCCTCTATTTGGGCCTAACAGGCCCGCGAAGCGAGGGAAAGACGGAATTTGGACTAGAGAATTGGTTTCGATAGGAATATACCCAAAATGACTTGAAAACAAGTCTGGACGGAGTGTAGACTGCCGAGCGGTCAAAAATGGGGTGCTTACATCTATCTCTTTCCAAATCTTAACTTTTCAAATCTTTTCTAAATTCAAACATTTCCTAATTTCAAGATTTTCTAAAACTCAAACTTTAAAACTTTCTAAATCCTAATCTTTCTAAACTCTAAACTTTCCTAAAACTTCAAAACATTCTTAAGTTGAAGCTTTCCTAATTCAAATCGTTTCTAAATCTTTCCATAATTTCAAATCTTTCTAAATTCTAAGCTTTTCAAATTCAAAACTTTCTTAACTTGAAACTTTCCAAATTCTAAACCTTTCTTAAACCAAACTTTCCTAATTCAAAACGTTTCTAAATTCAATACTTTCCTATTTCAAAACCTTTCTTAAAACGAAACTTTCCAATTTCAAAACTTTCCTATTTTCAAAGTTTTCTTGTTTTCTAAACATTCTAATTTTCAAAACTTCCCTAATTCAAAACTTTCCTAAAGTTAAAACTTTCTTAATTCAAAACTTTCCTAATTTCGAAACTTTCTTAACTTGAAAACTTCCCTAATTCAAAACTTCCCTAATTCAAAACTTTCCAAATTCGAACCTTTCCTAATTCCAATTTTTCTCCAATCTTCCAAGTCTAATATTCAAGTCAATTCTTTTTCAAAATCTTTCCAAGTCAAATCCAATTCTTCTTTTTGAAGTTCTTAAGTCTAGGTTTCCTAAACCTCCATTTTTCCAAAACAAGTCTAAATCTTTCTTCCAAGTTCTATCTTTTCAAATCAAAATCTAATCTCTTCAATTCCAGAATTCTAAATTCCAATTTTGAATCTTCTATTCTAAGTTCGATCTCTCAATTTTCTAATCCAATTTCCAATTGAATCTCTTTCTTTCAAATCAATCTCTTTTCAATCGGACTCCGATCCGAACTACGACTGACCTGATTCCTCCAAAAGGATACGTAGGCAACCCTCATGGGTGCTGTCACAACTTCTTTCAAATTTCAAATTCCACCACATTTTCCAAATCTCAAATTCTACAATCTTTTCAAATCTCTAATCTATTTTTAAACTTCCAATTTCAAATTTCTATTTCCAAATTTTCAAACTTTCCAATTTCAATTCCATTGCTTCAAATCTATTTTCAAATCAAATCAATTTCAAATCAATCTCTTTCCAAATCTATTTTTCAATTCTCTTTCCTTGCACTTGCATATCATGCATCATGTTAGTTTCTTTTCAAGCATTGTTTTCCAAGGTGGATAGAATTGAACTATAGTTGGTTGAAGACTTTCATAGGTGAATATAGGATAGATTGACATGTAGGTACCGAAAGGGCGAGGTAGGGTGATGGCTTAGTGCGTCTTCCCTACACGTAACCAACCTCCAAACCTAGAATCACTGTTTTCGTAGACCAAAAAGAAGTTATTTTTCAAAAAGGGCTAAATGTTTTTCAAAGGTTGCCAAACAACCTGTTTTCTTAAAAACCCTCTCTTGAGGAGATATTTTCAAAATTGTTTTTCAAAAACCCTAAGTGTAGTCTCCGGATTATTCTTAGTTTTTAGGTGACTTAACTCACCTTAATCAAGTTAGGTGGCGACTCCAAATCTTTTTCCAAAAGCCCTTTATTGAAATCAATTTTTCAATTCAAACTTAGTCGCACTCATTTTTTTAGGAGAGTGAGTTCTAACGAGAGAGTACATCATTTTTCCCACTTGTGTGAGTATTGCTCGAGTGCGAAAAATCTGGGTGCGACAACTGGCGACTCCGCTGGGGACACTTAGAGGGTTAGGCCGTAGTCATGTCTCTTTACCCTTCACCCATGTAGAGTCTTCAATTAACTTATTCAATCCTATTCACTTTAAATTTTCAAAACCAAATTTTCAAAATTATTTTCAAAAAACATGCATTTATTCATATTATCTTGTATTAAGTTTGTCATCCACATACTAACACTTGCATCTTTGTTTTGTAGGTACACATTTTATTTAGATTTTACTAACTGCTATGCATGAATGTGATGAACAGGATGAATGGGAGTTGTTGGGCTCTTTCCTCCACTTTTAAAAATCACACACACACTGCATGTGCACTTGCATTCTGCATACTTGCATTATTACCCTGATATGTCATTTCTAGTTAGAAAGGGGGAACGGTATATTGGTTGTGGGCAAGATGATGCGTCAGTTTCTTCGCCTACGGCCTCTTGATAGTTCCCCCGCTCGAATCACCAACCGATCATGGCACCACCTTAGGGAGTGGGCCTAGGTTTGAAGATCCGGGGACCGAGCCTTTTTAGGACGCATTAGTCAACCCTTAACCTCATACTCATATAGACACCATGCATAGCCGAACCTCTGCCGGATTTAAGACACGAGCACCGTTTTCAAAATCATGGGGGAAAGGGCGACTGCTCTTACTTTCATTTATACCTATCTATCCATGTTGTTATAATGTCTATATTCATACTGTTATAATGCCTGTCTAACTGCTCATGAATACACGTTTACCTTGCTATTGCATTCTTTCTCCTTATACTCTTGGCATACCCATATTCGTGCATTCAATATTCCATATCAAGACAAGAGTTTCAAGTAACTTAAGTTATCGCATTCTCATGCATATGATCAACCCATTGAGAGTGACACTAAGGTCACTCTCCTTTGCATTAAACCTACCCAAACCCTAAGGGTTCTTGCGTAACCCTAAGGCCTCATAGCATGCATATCAATCCATTCCATAAGAGGGGCCCCAATCCCTCTATGCTCACGGAGATAGGATTGCCATGAAGACAAGGGGCAACCAATCAGCAAGGTCCCTCAACGACCTCTTCGACATCAAATCCAAGGAAGGCGAATCCGAAGACTCAAGAGTAGTTTAGGGTTTTCCTTTATAAAAGTAGATAAGTGGAAGTCCAAGGGAAAGTGTTCCCCCTCCCCTCTATTAAAATGTATGTCAATTCATTTGTATTTCGAACCCAAAGTTAAATGTATTCCTTTAGTTTCCTCGAATGAATGGATAGATGATTGTATGAATGAATGAAGGTTCCCACTCAATAGTAAGGTACCTGCATACAGGGGCAAACCCCCTATCTCCAAAAGTGAGCCAATACATCATGTTTAGTCTCCCTCTCAAGTAGGGGCACCCCTAGGACATGCATTGCATAAAAATGTTCAAACCAAGGCACTAACTTCTTTTTCTCTTCTTTTGTTTCTTGTCTTCTATCCTCCCCCTCCTCATCTCCAAGTACTAAGAGAACCGAAGATAAAAGCAAGACAAGAAAGGGGGTTTTCTCAATCACTCACTTATTATCATCATATTGCTTACATGTTCACTTCTTTTATTGCTCATGCATCTACATCCATTCCAAGAAAAGAGTTCTAAGAAACTCAAGTCATTTCATTCTCATGCATCTAATCAACCGTAGAGAGAAAGGAGCAATCCAATCTCATATTAATCAAACCTACCAAAACTCCTAAGGGTTCCTCAACCCTAAGGATTCATGGCATGTATAGAATCATATCTTGAGAGAGGCACAAATCTCTCTCAGTCTATAGAGGCCGGATTACCCAAATAAGGAAACACCAACCGGCCCACGCCGAAGAGTTATTGAATTACATAATAGGGGCAAAACCCCACCTCCTAAATGGACTTGTCATCATGCCTAGATTCCCTCAAATAAGGGATCTCCATAGGACACGCATCGCATAGAACTTCCAACTCCACATGCTAATTACATTTCATTTTTCTTTTCCTTTTTCAGGTCAAAGACCACAACCGAATTCATGAAAACCCCTCTAGCATTATGCCCAATTCAAACTCACGGAAGGATAAGCAAAGGCCAAACCTACATTAAGAAGTAAGAAGAACTGATCATCCACCTACAAAACGTTACCTCCATGCCATGCCGTGACAACCACCATCCAAGTAAAGGAGGACTTCAAGCAGAAGAGGACTTCACTATTTGTGAAGTCTTGTCAGACTCGTACATTACAACAACATAATCCTTTAACTTCCAAATGCATGCCAAATGTCGTGAACTTGCCGTTCGTTGATACACCCGGTGAATAAAGCACCAAAGAGTTTGGCATAGTCCCAGAACCCTATTAAGGGTTAAGGGTTCTCACCAAAATGTCCATTAGAAAAGGGAGGTTTTCATGAAATTTGTCTATTTTCTTTTCTCTTTCTAGTTCTCGTATATCTTCTTTAAATGAACATTGCATGCCATGTAATTATGTTTTTAAATGAAAATAGGTAGTTCCCAGTTTATCTCCTTTGTCTCATACTCTTGTGGACGATGGTCACATTTAAGGATTATTTCCCATTCAGTAATAACTCGATTTAAAGGATGGGATAGCATGGGCAATCCACTCAAAGGGGGTTAAAACCTTTGAGAGACTGAGAGATAGGAGGAAGGCAATCTCAATAAAGAAGTGTGAATTTTATTGAAGAGGCGACACTTGCATGATATCCTAGCTAAGCGATGGGCAGCCGAGTGCTCAAAATGATGAGGAGCCGTTGTTCTATTTATCCCAAATAAACACTATCCTTTGCTCAGCCTATTAGAGCCGTCAATGATCTCTTTTCAGATATCTCCAAACCTATAACCATCCCCCACATTAGGGTAAGCACGTAATAGTTGATTCAGTAGAATATGTGAGGGTTCACGGGCAAAAGCACACTATCTATAGGAACATTGTCTAAATTTTGTATAAAGGCTTTATGGATTAAGCAATTTAATTTGAAGTGATGAAATGCCCTCATTTCCTCTACAATACACAAAATTAATCCCTTTGCTCAACCCATTAGTGCCTCGCAGAAAGCGAAAGATTTTTCTTGTCAACCCCGATCCGAGACCATGCCCCCATACTGGGGCAGACAAGCAGCAGAAGATCTGGCAGAGAATGTCATCGACCATCAAGTTGAAGTAACGTGAAGGCTCTATAGATCAAGCAATTTTGTTCAAAATGAAGAGAGACCCTCATTTCATTTCCCATACAGTTAAAAGCAACCCCTGACAAACTTGTTGAGCCAGTTACCTTTTTCTCTATAAAGAAACCCCAACCTAGGGATCACCACCCATAATGGGTTAGATTGAATTGTTAAGGAAAAGGTTCGAGAAAAGAGAGTATAGAATTGTTCGTTACAAGAAAAGAAAGGAAAGAGATGAAAAAAAGAAAAGAAAGGAAAAAGAGTTGCCAAGGGGCAGGAGGCCGAAAAAAAATATATTTGTATTATCTTAAAGAACATATAACAAGGCCAGAAGTTAGGGACAAATGTCAAACAACTCCGTTACAAGGTCAAGGATTGAACTACAAGAAAGGTGAACTCTTTAAAGTATATATATTCAAAGGTGATCCTAGGTAGTAAGAAAGCCCAGTAGAAGCAATAGGTTTGAGCCTTTACCCTTTCTTGTTAAACCCCAAACCATGGCCTACATTACAACCCTACTAAAGTCCACTCTAATTGAGAAGGATTGCTTGATCTAAATGAGCCAAACATGTTTCTGAAGCTAGAGGAGGATATCAGGGGATGAAACCCCACTGGAAGACCAACCAAGGATGGTGCAGATCTAAACCCTACTGGAAGCAACATCAAATTTGAGCTTACATATCCTGTTCATTCATAAACCCTTTAACCTAGCCTATGTTACAGTTCAAATTAAAGTTCTCTCTGATCAAAGAAAATTGCTTAGTCCAAATAAGCCCGAACAATACCAAGACAACTAGGCTGAGAAAGGAGAACTAGAACGGAATGCAAGGGGCAATCTCACGCTCCAAGGTGTGCTCAGATGGTTTTGGTTTAAACAACCCACTAAAAGAAGATATTTGAGCCTAAATATCCCTTCGTTTCTTATAACCTCTAAACCCAGCCTACATTACGGTCCTAAAAGAAGTCTTCTTGGATTAAGGACTTAGTTGTTTATTACTCTGCAAAGGGCATGCGAGTTGTCGCTCGAGCCATGGTGGCATTTTGGATATCTGAGAGAGAAAACCAAGTGAGACCAGAAAAACCCCAAACAATAACCCTGTAGAAAGTAGGGATAGGATAGCAAACCCAAGGGTCAAGATCCCTGGAGAATGGTGCAAATGCTATCACACCACGATATGAATGGGACAAAACTGAATGGGGCAAAATCCTGGAAAGGAAACAGAATCTTAAGAGTATGGGCCCTGGGGTAATCCTGGGGCATTCTTTCTAAATAACTTATATACATGTAGTACTAATGCATCCATGACATGTATAACTTGTACAACCATTTAGATTCTTATGTAGTTTATTCATGCATTCCTGTATGAACCTGTTCATTCGTAAGGAAGTAGGTCATGCATTTAATTAAATTCTTACATAAATCTGTGCATTTATCACCAAAGAAAAATGGGGACATTGTATTCACTTCCATTCCTATATGTGCATTATCCAAAAGCATAACATGCATTCAATTCCACTTTTGTGTGAACCTGTGCATTCATAAAAAAATAAATCATGCATTTAATCCCATGTGCAATCATCATAAAAAATAAAAATGACGCCCTTTACCAGGGCATTTTTAAAATTGTTTTCGTACAAAACTAACTCTATGTCTTTCCCTCTCTCTCAAATAAGAAACAGGGAACAAGGTAAAATGCAAAAAGGAGCTAAAGCCACCACTCATACATCTACAGCACCGTTACACACCTCAGAAATCTTAGGTTTCCATGACTGACAAGAAACAGAGAATGGGGCAGTGGCCCACCCTCAACTTCCCCAATCAAATGACTCTTGACTCAAAATACCATGTATGCTGAAAAAAGGGAGTAACGAATAAGTGTCTGATCGCTCAAAGCTGCAATAGTGAAGAATATCCCCGAAAATGTGCGTTGGCCCCCTAATGGAGTCTAGTAAGGCTTGCGAATGTCTCTTCCACAACTATAGGAGCATATAAGTACCCCTCATGAATCCTGGCAAGCAATACACGTAATCGACAGTCAATCACATCATTCCCTAGAGGACAAACACCCAGAATCTTAAGAAGAGCAAAGCTGGGGCCACTATGTGAAAGACTGACCAATCTTGAGAAGTATGCCAATTCCCTATCTGTCATAAACTCGAAATGAGAGAAACAAGAACTTCGCCGGGACATGAGGAAATTGGGGCAGCAGATTAGAAGAAAAGGCCGTACAACGGAGCTCAAGTTGAGAAAAGACAATCGCGACACAGCCATTAGGAAAAGTAGGTCCCATAATGTCAGCTGAACCATTTTGAAGACCTAGAAGGAAGCCATACTCATGGGGAGTAATGGCAAGCTCATATTCCCCAAGGAAGACAGGTCAGGTGGCCAAAAGGGAACTATTGTTAGAAAACAAGTTACACTAACAGGAGAGAAGCCATGCAACCAAAGGACCAGCGAAAATGTCTTGCTCATCTGGAGAATACCCGTCATACCAAACCCGTAGTCAACTCAAAATAGCGTCGGGCATCCTAAAAGTCAAAAGGGGGATATCTCAGCGTCCATCTCATCCTCGAAGGCTGGTTAAACTAGAGGGAAGGGGTCGACTGGAAGCCTACTCCCCCCTCCCACCCTGGTTAGAAGGTGCTCGATTGGCAGAGTGCTAACTGGCTAGAGCTGCCGACATAATCTGTCTGGGCCACCTTCCCGAAGCAGTTTCTCCCCTCGGAACCATCGTTGCCCATGTATGTCGTCCTGAAAGGTGAGTCAAGGTAAGAGGTGTTAAGACATGGTATATGCAGTTCAAAAGATAAGGAATAAAAGTAAGAGAAAAATTAATAATGATAATAACGAAAGATAACATATAAATGAAAATGAATGACACAACTTTCATATAAATTCTACTCAAACCAACTTAAGGGGGTTTCTTAAACTTTTCATTCAAAGGTTTTTTTCCAAAATCAACTCTCAAAGGTTTCTTAAAAAGTTATTTTTCCAAAAACAATTCTCGAAAAGTTTCTTAACTTCTTCCCTTCAAAAGTTTCTTTTTCAAAATCAGTTTTCAAGGGGTTTCCTATTATTTTCCTCCAAAAGTTTTCAAAAAATCTTTCTTCTAAAAATTCCTTTCCAAAATCAATTTTCAAAAGGTTTTCTAATTCTCTCTTGCAAAAGTTCATCTTTAAAATCACGTCTTAAAATCAAATTCTAAAGTTGCTAAATGTTTCCTTCCCAAATCTACTTCGAAAATCAAGGTCAAAAATCATTTTCAAAATCAAATCTCAGTTTTTTCAATCCATCTCTAAGCTTTTCTGATTCAGTTCTTTAAGAAAATTTCTTTTCCAATCAGGTTTAAGATTCGCCCAAACTCTTCAAAACACCGCAATTGGTCTAACCAGAAATTGTTTTGGTTTTGCTCCCAAGCCTGGTGGCACTAGCAAAGGCGCCGAGCATTTTCTACCAAAGGCGCCACTCCTGGTGGCGCCAGTATCCAATTTTGGGCAGCTTTGGCCCCTTTCCCGCCGAATCCCATTTTCGAAGGCCATTTTGGCCCGATATCCATTTTTGACCCCCGTTGTCGAAAGATTCCCTACGTCCATTGCTCCGACTGCCTCGCGGTCAACATGGGACTCTTACTTTTATCATTTTCTGTCTTTGACAAGCAAAGACAGAAAAAGAGGGGCAGCTGTAAGCACCCCATTTTTGACCGTTCGGCAGTCTACACTCCATCCAGATTTGTGTTCAAGTCATTATGGGCATATTCCAACCGAAACCAACTTTTTAAGTCCAAATCACGTCTCTCCATCGCTTCGCGGGCCCGCCAGGCCCAAATAGAGGTAAAATAACCAAAATGCCCTTAGAGGTATTGTCCTTTCCAATTCCAATCCCTCTCTCAAGACAGTTTATTCCTTGAGACAGTTCTAATCAGGCACGTCTTTTCGAAGATGGTAAGTCCCCTTTCCAATCCCTTTCTCGAGACAGTTTATTCCTCGAGACGGTTCTAAATCAGGCACGTCTTTTTGGAGACGGTAAATCCCCTTTCCAATCCCTCTCTCGAGACAGTTTATTCCTCGAGATGGTTCCAATTCAGGCACGTCTTTTCGAAGACGGTAAGTCCCCTTTCCAATCCCTCTCTCGAGACAGTTTATTCCTCGAGACGGTTCCAAATCAGGCACGTCTTTTTAGAGACAATAAGTCCCCTTTCCAATCCTTCTCTCGAGACAGTTTGAGTAGCGAAAATACTCGCAAATATCACAACCGTTAGAGTAGCGGAAATACTCACAAATAGGTGATATAGGGAATTGCCAACAAACCCCTGTGTCACGACGACCGTCGTCAGAGTGGCGGAAACACTCAAAACCCAGGTCAACACCAGTGTCTGTTAGCCCACTTCAGTGAAAAATGACCAAACTGCCCCTTGGGCCTTTTCCAAGACTTTTCGGTCAAAATGACCATTTTGCCCCTAGGCATCCAAACGCCCCGGGAACCACACCGACTCTGGGTATCAAACCAGTAATCATCTGAGATTACTTCTTATAGTATTCTCAACCTTCCTCTATCTTTTCGGATCATTCCAAGTCAGTTCCGACAAACCCGGTGCAAAATGACCGTTTTGCCCCTGGTGGGCCTGTCTCTTTTTCTGACCACACCGGCTCTGGGTATCAAACCAGTAATCCTCTGAGATTACTTCTTATAGTATTCTCAACCTTCCTCTACCTTTCTGGATCATTCCGAGTTAGTTCCGGCTAACCCGGTACAAAATGACCGTTTTGCCCCGGGTGGGCCAGTCACCTTTTCTGAGCACACAGGCTCTAGGTATCAAACCGGTAACCTTTGGAAATATTCTAAATAATGTTTTCAAATCCCACGTCTTCTTTCGGGACAGTCCAAGTCCGTCCTGGTAGCTTCCCGTTTCAATTGACCGTTTTGCCCCTAAAGGCCCGGTCAACCCTTCCGACATATCCTATTCTCACTTTTCAAGTCAAATAACTCTAGGACACTATTCTAAGTGTTCCTACTCTTTTCCAGCCTTCCGGGCCATTCCCGATCCCTTAAATCATTCCCAGACTTTCCGGAGTCACTCCTAGGGAAGCCAGACTAAAAATTGCATGGTAGTCACTAGTACAGGCGCCCAAATCTAGTCAAAGATACGTTGCTTGCCAACTTATAAAGTTTCCTAACTGGCTGGCGCCACTAGTAGTGGTGCCAAGCCAAGAATTGGCCTAGTGCCACTAAGAGCAATTTTGCCCTGGCGCCACTACAACAGGCGCCAGATTTGTCCAACCTCTATAAATACAGAGCGCCCTTCAACGTGAAAAGGATCCGCAAACTCAATCTAAAAATCATATAATTCGATATATAGAGCTCGAACACTCCCTAAACCCTAGCCTCCTTAGGTTTCCAAACTCTAGCCACCATACACCAAACCCTAGCCTCCTATACACTCAATACACACCCCCATACACTCATACACTAACCTTCAACCCTCCTTCGAAGACTTGACGAGTTGCAATCAGAAGTTTGAGGATTGAAGGCAGCTCTAGAAGATTGAAGACGAAGATCAAGACGAAGACCGAAGAAAGCAAGGCGCGCAAAATAAACAAGATACAAGGTAGGTTCTCCATTTAAATTTTCGCACTTCCCCCTCTCTCTCTCTCTCTCTCCTAACCCACTTGGGTTTTCTCTATTTTAATCCCCCATCTCTTTCCCCCCCTTTCTTTGCATGCTTGAAATAAGGGGACTCCCGGTCCATGTGTAGGATTAGACTATTGGAGAGCCACCGTGTCGGGGGCTTTCTTCTAGTCTAACCAGAGACCACGTGGGTTCAGCCCCCTTGATTATGTGGTGAAGCCTTAGCCTTGTATGTTCACGACCCCAAATTGCATTGTGCATATCATGATGTTGCATCTTCCAAAAATCATTTTCAAAGTTGCTTTCAAAATCATTTTCAAACTTGTTTCCAAAATTGCATCAAAATTCTCTTTTTCAAAAACTTATTTTCCAAAATCACAATCCTAGGTTGATTCTAGCTTTTCCATGGCTAGGGTTGCTTTAGCAAAGTGTTACATTCAAAGTGACCAATATGGTCCAAATTTCAACCCTTGTTGTTTTCAAAACTGCTTTCCTAAAGTGGTTCTAGTCCTCTTATGGTTAGAATTGCTTTAGGAAAGTGAGACATTTTTATACCTTCTAAAAACTCTCTTTTCAAAAATCTCTTCCTAAAAATCTTCTTTTTCAACATACTTCCCAAAAAATCTTCTTTTCCAATTTGTTTTCAAAAAACTCCCTCCAAAAGTCTATTTTTCCAAACTCCCTTTTTCAACTCCTTTCCAAAACGCTCTCTTCAATGTCCACTTTCTAAAAACGTTCCCTAGGTCTCTTCCCTAGAAAAACTCTCTCCAAAAATCTTTCCAAAGACTCTCTTTCCCAAAATCTCCCTTCTAAAAATTCCCCTCCAGAATTTTCCTTCCAAGAAACTCGTTTCCAAAAACACACTTTCCAAAAACTCCTTCTCTTTAAAATCTTTTTCCAAAAACTCTATCTTCAAATTCACTTTCCAAAAAATCCTCCCTAGGATTCCCTTCTAGAAAACCTTCGTTTCCAAAAATGCATTTTCCAAAAATCCTCTTTCCTTGAAGCCCAAGTCAAGCCTTAGAACTCACAATTAGGAAACCGTAATTTTCTTTCCAAAAACATGATTTTCAAACTTTGCCCCAAACCTAGGTTTCCAAAATCTCTCGTTTTCTACACCCAAACTATACACATTTCCAAAACCTCTTTCCTACGTTCAAATTCTATACTTTCAAATCTAGGGTTTCTAAAACTTCTCTTTCCAAATCCTTGTCAAATCAAATCTTCTCTTTAGGAAACCAAATCCAATCTCCCCGTTTAGGAAACTAGATCCAATCCTCCGTTTTTTGAAACAAAATCAAACCTTCCCTTTTAGAAACAAAATCCAATCCCTTCCTAATCCAAATCTTTCCTAATTCAACTCCTTCCTAACCTTCTCATTTCCTAAATCTTAAGTTTCCAAAACCTGAACATAAGAATCTTTCCTAAATTTTAAAACTCAACTATCACATTTTTCTTAATTCAACCCTTTCCTAATTCTATCTCTTTCCAAATCTTAACTTTTCAAATCTTTCCTAAATTCAAACCTTTCCTAATTTCAAGATTTTCTAAAACTCAAACTTTAAAACTTTCTAAATCCTAATCTTTCTAAACTCTAAACTTTCCTAAAACTTCAAAACTTTCTTAATTCAAAACTTTCTTAAGTTAAAACTTTCCTAATTCAAATCGTTTCTAAATCTTTCCATAATTTCAAATCTTTCTAAATTCTAAGCTTTTCAAATTCAAAACTTTCTTAACTTGAAACTTTCCAAATTCTAAACCTCTCTTAAACTAAACTTTCCTAATTCAAAACATTTCTAAATTCAATACTTTCCTATTTTAAAACCTTTCTTAAAACGAAACTTTCCAATTTCAAAACTTTCCTATTTTCAAAGTTTTCTTGTTTTCTAAACATTCCAATTTTCAAAACTTCCCTAATTCAAAACTTTCCTAAAGTTGAAACTTTCTTAATTCAAAACTTTCGTAATTTTGAAACTTTCTTAACTTGAAAACTTCCCTAATTCAAAACTTTCCAAATTCGAAACTTTCCAAATTTGAACCTTTTCTAATTCCAATTTTTTCCCAATCTTCCAAGTCTAATATTCAAGTCAATTCTTTTTCAAAATCTTTCCAAGTCAAATCCAATTCTTCTTTTTGAAGTTCTTAAGTCTAGGTTTCCTAAACCTCCATCTTTCCAAAACAAGTCTAAATCTTTTTTCCAAGTTCTATCTTTTCAAATCAAAATCCAATCTCTTCAATTCCAGAATTCTAAATTCCAATTTTCAATCTTCTATTCTAAGTTCAATCTTTCAATTTTCTAATACAATTTCCAATTCAATCTCTTTCTTTCAAATCAATCTCTTTTTACTCAGACTCCGGTCCGAACTACAACTGACCTGATTCCTCCACAAGGATATGTAGGCAACCCTCATGGGTGCTGTCACAACTTCTTTCAAATTTCAAATTCCACCACATTTTCAAAATCTCAAATTCTACAATCTTTTCAAATCTCTAATCTATTTTCAAACTTCTAATTTCAAATTTTTATTTCCAAATTTTCAAACTTTCCAATTTCAATTCCATCTCTTCAAATCTATTTTCAAATCAAATCAATTTCAAATCAATCTCTTTCCAAATCTATTTTTCAATTCTCTTTCCTTGCACTTGCATATCATGCATCATGTTAGTTTCTTTTCAAGCATTGTTTTCCAAGGTGAATAGGATTGAACTATAGTTGGTTGAAGACTTTCATAGGTGAATCTAGGATAGATTGACATGTAGGTATCGAAAGGGCGGGGTAGGGTGATGGCTTAGTGCGTCTTCCCTACACGTAACCAACCTCCGAACCTAGAATCACTGTTTTCATAGACCAAAAAGGAGTTATTTTTCAAAAAGGGCTAAATGTTTTTCAAAGGTTGCCAAACAACCTGTTTTCTTAAAAACCCTCTCTTGAGGAGATATTTTCAAAATCGTTTTCCAAAAACCCTAAGTGTAGTCTCCGGATTATTCTTAGTTTTTAGGTGATCTAACTCACCTTAATCAAGTTAGGTAGCGAATCTTTTTCCAAAAGCCCTTTATTCAAATCAATTTTTCAATTCAAACTTAGTCGCGCTCATTTTTTTAGGAGGGTGAGTTCTAACGAGAGAGTACATCATTTTTCCCACTTGTGTGAGTATTGCTCGAGTGTGAAAAATCTGGGCGCGACATCTCTACATTTACATTATGGGATCCTAAACTACCTTTGAGCCTCTGGATCTGCTTCATTGGTGGGAGCCCTTGATTTGAATTGCTCCCTTGTCTTATTGGCAACCTTATCTCCATGAGCGAAGAGGGATTAGGGCCCCTCTTTATGGGATGACTTTGATGCATGCCATGAATCCTTAGGGTCTCGTGGTACCCTTAGGAGTTTTGGGTTAGCTTGAATTAGGCGAGAAGGTCTTTGAGCCTTTATCTAGGAGTTGATTGGATGCATGAAGATGCAATGACTTGAGTTACTTTGAGAACTCTTGTCTTAAAGTGAGTTCCAATGTATGAGCAGTTATGATGCATGTACATAGAAGCAGCAAGAATTAGGTGGCATATCAGCAGGGATTAAACAAAATTTATAAGGAAAAATAAGGCAGTCGCCCTTTCCTCCTTGATTTTGAAATTGACGCGTGTGTCCTAAATCTGGCAGAGGTTTGGCTATGCATGGGATGCTACATGAGCATGAGGTTGGGGATTTACTAATGCTTCCTAAAAAGCTCGATTCCCGAACCTTTAAACCTCCCGCATCCACCCCTGAAAGGGTGAACTCCATATTTGGTTGATGGTTTGAGCGGGGGAACTATCAAGAGACCGTAGGCTAAGAAACTGACACAGCATCCGCCCACAATCAATATACTGTTCCCCCTTCTATCTAGAAGGGTAGTAATCGGGTAATACATGTAAGATGCAAATGCAAGTGAGCGCACCAAGTGTGTGTGGAATTTTTGAAAAATGGAGGAAATGACCCAACAACACACATCACATCTTGTTCATTCATTTATGGCAACAAATAAGACATGAAACAAAAATGTGAACAAAGGTCCACCTACAAAAGACAAATGCAAAGAGTTAGTAACTTTTCAAAAGAACTCAATGCAAGATAAAATGGATGGTCAATGCAAGAGCATGAATGTAAGCAATGGATGGAAGCGACGACACTTATTTGAAAATCATTTTGAAAAATAAGGTTTGCTTTGGAAACTTTGAAAAATTCGAAGGGTGGATAAAATTTGGACAAGGTAATCGGAGATTCTGGGTGAGTGAAGGGTGAAGAGACATGTTAATGGCCTAGCCCTCTAAAGTCCCCAGTGGAGTCGCCAGCTGTCGCGCCCCGGTTTTTGGGGTGTCCAAGGTCCTTTCGGCTTGGAGACTCTAAAGCACGGAACTCTGTCACTAGAACTCGTCCCCCTAGAAGGACAAGTGCGACTAGGTTTAAAATTGATTTGACTAAGGGCTTTTTAGAAAAATAGGAGTCGCCACCTAACTTGATAAAGGTGAGTTAGGGCACCTAAAACTAAGCGTTAATCTGAATATTAAACTTAGAGTTTTTGAAAAAGGTTTTTGAAAACTCCCTCAAGAGAGGGTTTTTAGGAACATAGGTTGTTTGGCAACCTTTTGAAATGTTTAAGCCCTTTTTGAAAATAACTCCATTCTGGTCTTTTGAAAACAGAAATCTAAAGTTCAGGGGTTCGTTACGTGTAGGGAAGATATCCTAAGATCATCACCCTACCCCGCCCTTTCGGTACCTACATGTCTAATCACCCTTTGTTCACTCACTAGAATAACCGATTACCATTGTCCCCTTAATATCCACTTTAGAAAAACGGGGTTTAGTCATCACTTTTCGAATGGATAATGCATGATGCAAGTTTTTTGAAAAGGTTTGAAAATAATGGAGGTTTTGAAAGAGTTTGGAATAGAAACTTTGAATTGACTGGAATTTTTTAAAAAGGGATTGGGGTTGAAATAAAAGTTATGACCGCACCATTTTAGGTTGCCTACGTATCTCATTTGGCAAGAATCAGGTCATTCGTAGTTCGGGCAAGAGCCCGATGGAAAATAGGCACATTAGGGCCTTTGGAAGGTTAGAAGATACTTTTGGGTCTTTAGAGAAGTTTAAGACACTTTGAGGTCTTTGAAGGAGTTTAAGACACTTTGAGGTCTTTGGAAATTGAAGACCCTTTTGTGGTCTTGGAGGTTTTGACCTGAAATTGAATGGTGGAGTGTTTCTTGAAAATGTTTTTGGATCAACTCGAAGGAGTTTTGGAAAAAATGTTTTGTCATGTCTCAAGAGGACTTAAAAGTATTCTTGAAGTCTTGTTTTGAAGACCTTGGGGGTATGATTTTGATGGATTAGTTTTTGAAAGTGATTTTTGGAAATGGCTAAGGGTTTGGAATCCTAATATGGACAACCTTAGAGGGTGTTCTTGATTTATCATTTGTCCTTGGAATCCCTAACCATGAGAGGGCTAGGGACACCTTAGGTTTGTGACATTTTGAAAATATTTTTGGAAATGCCTTGAAGATGGAATGTAAGGACATTTGAAGAGTTTATGGAGTTGGTTTTTTGAAATCAGGAGAGTATGAGGTTTTGGAAAAATAAGCTATGAGAATAGTTTGAAAATTTGAATGATCATTTACAAAAGGGTTCAAGAGTTGGAACCTTGAAGTGTACTAACCTAGGTTGAGTTAGCCTAGGGTTAGGGGTAACCTAAAGTTAACTAACTTGGGCTAGGTCAACCTAGGGTTAGGATGACCTACGCTTAACTAACTCAGGTTAGGTTAACCTAAAGTTAAGATGACTTAGGGTTAACTAACTAGGGTAGGGTTAAACTAAGGTTAGGATGATTTAGGAATAGGTTATTCTAAGGTGAGTGAATTAGGGTCAAGTTAACCTAGGGTTGGTCAACTAGCGTTAAGTTAACCTAGGGTTAGATTGAAAGATGATTTTTGAAGTGTGGTTTGGTGTATTTTTGGAAAGAATTTTGGAAAACAAAACATGTTATGCAATGGACTTTAGTAGGCCATCTCTTTGAAGATCATTTCCATAAAAATTTTGACCCTAGTCAAGAGTATGGTTTGTATGGGTGGTGCTTGGAGACCATTCCAAGGAAGGTTTCCTCATGGCCATTAGAACCATTATCTTGACAAGAGTATGAGGGGTCAAAAATCAACATAACGATGAAAATTTTTGGAAAATCATTTTTTATGCAAAGATGGAGAGAATGCATTTTTGAAGATCATCTTTTGAGAAGGATTTTGAAAACCATTTTTCAAGAGGAACATTCCATCAAGAAAGGGTTCATATGGCCAACAAAAGGGAGACCACTCAAGAGAGGGTTCCATGGGGGCATTCCAACCACTAAACTTGAGAGAATAGGAACCATAGAAATCAATGAGTTTGACCATCATTCTTAGGCGATTATAAAGAGAAAAGGGAACTATTCGAACAATTTAGGGCTCCTATGGCCCATATAAAGATAGACCACTCAAGAGAGGGTTTTATGGGGCCATTTTAACCACTAAATTTAAGAGAATGGAAACCTTGAAAATTAGAGAGTTTGAAATCAACTTTTATGCAAGTTGAAGTGCAATGATACAAAAGTGTGAATTAGGGGGTAGTGAGGGATTTTTTAAGGCATGACTCCTAAGGTCTCATCCTAAACTTCAAAGGGCCAACTCTTGGAACGATTTTTGAAAGAAATGTAGATCTTGGAAATGGCATAAAATTAAGAACAGCGTAAGCATTATGGAACATAACATGAAGCCAAGCACACAAGACATGATCAAGATAGTAATATGCAAGGGGTCATGATTAACATACAAGGCTTTTAGGCTCAACCACATAAACAAGGAGCTCCTAGGCCATACCATCTTAAAGTAGGCTAGTGAGAGGTCCCCCTACACGGTGGCTCTCACTCGCTTTCCACTAGGCATGATCTAAGAGTCCTCTTGGCTCAAGCATGCAAGAAAGGGGGGTTGAAGATGGGGATTAAAATAGAGAATAGCCTAAGTAGGCTAGGAGGAAGAAGAGAAGAGTGGGGGAGAGCTTAAATGTAAAAAGGATACCACCTTTTGCCTTCACTACACTTGTAGTCTTCAATGGATGTCTTGATTGGAGCTTGAGTGACTTCAAGAAGGCTTGAGAGGCTAGAGTGGAGTGTATAAGTGTGTATGAGGCCTTGTGTATGGACTGTATAGGCTTCAGAGGGGTAGAATCTAGCCTAAGTGTTGGAGGGGAGGAATATATGTAGAGATTCAAGTTTCTGGAGTGATTTCAGCAGAACTTTGTATCAATTTCGAACCTTGAATATGCAAGGGGGGAGGCCTCTATTTATAGGCAATCTGGAACAAGCCTTGCGCATGTAGGACATGCGCAGGTACTGTTTCATTACCAGAATAACACGTGGCATGCTGTGTACTAGTTAAATCTTGACCGCCGATTGAAAGTCAATGGATCTGATCAAAATTTGAGCTCATGTAGCATACGCTCCATCACCGGGAAAGTTCATCCAAACTTTGCCACAATAATTGAGTCAATCGGGAAGGTCTCAGGGGAATCGGTCCCACTCGGGATGTTCTCCTAGTGCTTCCGATGAACTTTCATGTTTTCGAAAAGTTTGAATTATGTTTGGAAGTGAGTGATATCGTCTTGGGAAGTGTGCCAAAAAGGTCACTTTTGCAGAGCATCTGTGATACGCCCTATGGGTGTTTGAAAGTGACTGTTTTCATTTTGTGTGATCGAGGTCGTCGAGAAGCGATCTATTCAATCAGACCGTACCAATGGAAAGCACTCTGGAAATACCTTCAGGAATTCTCAAATTTACGCATTTCTCAAGTCATTTGACGGTTCATTTTGATTAGGGAATAGGAGAAAAAGTCAACCTTGGTGGAGCGTCTGTGAGATGCTCCAGGGGTTGTTGAAAGTTATAGTTTTGGCATCGTACGATGGAGGGCTTCGGGAGGTGACCTATTTGATCGAGACGTATCAATAGAAAGATCTACGGACGAGCTTTTGAGAATTCCTTGATTTACGCATTTCTCAAGTCAGTTGACGGTGCGTTATAACTAGGGAATCGGGGAAAAAGACAATTTAGACGGGGCGTCTGCGAGACGCTCCAGGGAACTTTTATCGTGTCGTGTGAGCTTAGTGTTGTAGGGTTTTCCTTGGGTTAAACAAGGGAGTGTGGTGAAACCCTCCGCTCGAAATCCCAAGGCCGATGCTGTTTCGAGGCATTTTTGGGCTTCTAGGGGCAAAACGGTCATTTTGACCAGAGTATGTTGGAAATGGTCAGGAATGGTCTAGTATATTATGTTAAGCGTGTAGGGCTATTCAGGGATGGTTTTGAGAGAGTCTTTTTCCGTTTAGTGGGGTTTGTGCTGTGCTGAGACCTTTAGGGGTAAAATGGTCATTTTGGTTAGAGTGGCCCAGAATAGGACTGGATTCGGACCAAATGGCATGCGGGGGACGCTTAATGGTTTAACAACATTTTGGAAGGATGGACTTATCATTTTGGAGGCCTAAGGGGTAGGTTTGGTAATTTTTCACCGAGTCAGGCTAGAAGGCGCCGGTGTTAACCTAGGTGTTGGTTCCCGATACCGCCCGGTCTCTAAGAACGCCTGGTCTTAGAGAGCTACCTGTAGGGTGGTGTTGGTTCCTGAGAACGCCCGGTCCCAGAAAGTTACTTGGAAGGGTGGTGTTGGTCTCTGAGAACGCTTGGTCTCGGAAAGCTACCAAATGATGGACATTCTACGTTGGCGGGCTAGCAGGCCACAGAAGTGAACCGTCTGGAATTTTGATGAGGTGTTGGTCCCTGAGATCACCCGATCCCGAGAAGCTACCTGGATGGCGTTGGTTTCTGAGACCGCCCGGTCCAGAAAGCTGGCTGGAATGATGGTGCTTATGGCTCTAGCGGGTCCTCGTGGACCCGTGAAGCTATCAGTTGACTGGATTGGAGATTGAAAGGCTCGTCTTGAGCCTGCATGTGTTGTGATGTTGGAAAGCGAATCCGGTCGGGCCGGAGATTGCCGAGTAGGCAAAAATGGGGTGCTTACAGCATGCCATAAATCCTTAGGGTTAAGGAACTCTTAGGGGTTCTAGTAGGTTCGATTAATATGAGATTGGATTGCTTCTTTCTCTGTACGATTGGTTAAATGTACGAGAATGCAATGACTTAAGTTTCTTGGAACTCTTGTCTTGGAATAGATAAGGATGCATGAGCATAACGAAAATAAATACGTGAGTATCATGATAATAGTAAATGAATGGTCTAAAAGACCACTTTCTTGTTTTGTTTTTGCCTTCGGCTCTCTTGGTACTTGGAGATGAGGGGGGAAGGATAGAAGACAAGAAACAAAAATTAAGTTAGTATCTTAATTTGAAAGTTTTCATGTAATGCATGTCCTAGGGGTACCCTTACTTTGAGAGGGAGACTAAGCATGATGTATTTAGCTTACTTTTTGGAGATAGGAGGTTTGCCCCTGTATGCAAATACCTTATCGTTGATTGAGAACATGAATTCATTCATTCATAAAAAGTAAAGGGGTACATTGAGCTTTTGAGTTTAAAATACGTCGAAATCAAAGTACATTTTAATAGGGGGAGAGGGAACAATTTCCTTGGGACTTCCACCTATCTATTTTTACATTTGAGATCCTAATCTACTCTTGAGTCTTCGGATTTGCCTTCTTTGAGTTTGATGTTGAGGAGGTCATTGAGCAACCTTGTTTGATTGTTCCTTGTCTTCTTGGCAACCATATCGCCGTGAGTATAGAGGGATTGGGGTCCCTCTTACGGAATGACTTGAAACGCATGCAATGAGTCCTTAGGGTCACGTGGGAACCCTTAGGGTTTTAGGTAGGTTTAATGCAAGAGAAAGTGATCTTGGCGTCACTCTCTGTGGGTTGATCGTATGCATGAGAATGTAGTGACTTGAGTTACTTTGGAACTCTTATCTTGACATGGAGTATTAAATGCATGAGCATGTATACTAAGAGTAGAGAGAGAGAGAGAGAGAGAGAGAGAGAGGGAAATCAATTGTAAAGTAAATATGCATGCATGAACGTTTATACACATATTAGAACAGCTGGAATTTAGACAAGGATAAAGAAAAGTAAAGCAGTCGCCCTTTCCTCCATGGTTTTTGACATTAATGTGCGTATCTTATATCCAGTAGAGGTTCGGCTATACATGGTTTCTACATGAGCATGAGGTTGAGGGTTTACTAATGCTTCCTAAAAAGGCTCAGTTTGTAGATCTTCAAATCTAGGCCCACTCCCTGAGGTAGTGCCATTATCAGTTGGTGATTTGAGTGGGGGAACCATCAAGAGGCCATAGACTAAGAAACTGACACAGTGTCTTGCCCACAACTAATATACCATTTTCCCTTATAACTAGAAGTGACATATTCAGGTAGAGAATGCAAGTATGCAAATGTTTGTGCACAATGCAGTGTGTGTATGAAATTTTGAAAAGTGGAGGAAAATGCCCAACAACTCCCATCCATCCTGTTCATTCCATTCACATATTCATGACATACATGGCAGTTAATATGACATAAAACAAAAATGTGAACAAAGGTTTACCTACAAAAATGAAGATGCAAGAAGTCAGTACTTGAATGACAAACTTAATGTAGGATAGAATGATTGAATGTGAATTAAATGCATGCTATGACATGTTTTTTAAAACAACTTTGAAAAGTTTGATTTTGAAAATTTGAAGTGGATAGAATTGGACAAATTAATCAAAAACTCTAGAAGAGTGAAGGGTGAAAAGACATAATGTTGGCCTAACCCTCTAAGCCACCCTAGCGAAGTTACCAACTATCACGCTCCGATTTTTAGCACTCAAGGAAAATACACACAAGGGGAAAAAACACGGTACTCTCTCGTTAGAACTCATCCTCTTAGAAGGACAAGTGCGACTAGGTTTGAATTTGAAATTGATTTTGAATAAGGGCTATTGGAAAAAAATTTGGAATCGTCATCTAACTTTATTAAGGTAAGTTAGGTCATCTAAAACTAAGTGCAATTTGAAGATTAAACTTAGGGTTTTTGAAAAGGTTTTGAAAACTTCCTTGAGAGACGGTTTTTTTTAGAAAACAGGTTATTGGGCAACCTTTGAAAAGATTTAACACTTTTTTGAAAATAACTTCATTTTGGTCTTTGAAAATAGTGATTCTACGTTCGGTGGTTGGTTACGTGTGGGGAAGATATCCTAAGATCATCACCGTACCATGCCCTTGCAATACCTACATGTTTATTTACCCTAGACTCACTCATTTAGAATCTTCGATTAACAAATGTCCAATATTATCCACTTTTGAAAAGAATTTTGGAAAAGAAGCTTGATATAATGCATGATATGCAAATGCAAGAAAAAGATTTGATTTTAAAAATAGATTTGAAAAGAAAGATTTGAAGTTTAAAAGAAGGTTCTAGAAATTAGAAATTGGAAATAGATTATGGAATTGGAGATTTGAAAAAAAAAAAAAAAGGTTGTGAAAATTAGAGATTTAAAAAAGGTTGTGACCGCACTCATGAGGGTTACCTATGTATCACTTTGTTAGGAATCAGGTCAGTCGTAGTTCAGACAAGAGTTCGATTGAAAATAAACACTTTGAGGTTTTCTAAAAGTTTAACTTAAAAAGGTTTAATTTGAAAAGGGTTTGATTTGAACTTTGAATGGATGATTTGATGAATTGAAATCGAAAATGAAGATTTAAAAATTGATTTTGACTTGAAAAGATTGAACTTTGAAAAAGGAACTTAGACTTGAGGTGGAAAGATTGAGATTTGAAAACATCTTGACTTAAATCAAAGTTGAAAAACCATCTCAGTTTGGAAAGGAGTTTTAGAAAGAAGTTGAAATTTCCTAACTTAGGATCAGGGTTGAACAAGGGTTTAGGTATCCTAGAGTTGGAGCATGCAATCGAATTGGAAAGGTTTGATTTAGATTTGAAAAGTTTGATTTGATTTTAGAAAACTTAGAATTAGAGAAGATGAGGTCTAAGAAACGTTTGAAAATGATTTGATTTAATTTAGAAACACTTGACTTAGGATGATTTGAAAAGTTAAGGTTTAAGAAAGACTGGACTTCAGAAAGCTGTGAAGTAGGAAAGAAAATAGGAAAGTTTCATTTTAGAAAAGTGCCAAATTAAAAAAATTTCATTTTAGAAAAGTTTCCTTTTTAGGAAAGAGTTGATTTTGGAAAGATTTGAATTTTGAAATTTTAAAATTTAGAAATTTTTAGAATTCGGAAAGATTGAAATTTAAAAAGGTTTGAAATTAGGAAATGTTTGAATTACCAAAGATTTGATTCCAATTTCCTAAAGTAGAAGATTAGGTTTTATTTTTAAAAATTAGATGATTTGATTTGGTTTCTAAAATTGGGGGATTTGATCTAGTTTCTTAAATTGGAGGGTTGGATTTGACATGGAAATAAAAAGGTTGAATTTTAAAAATCTAGGATTTGAAAAGCTATGATTTGGTATAGAAAAATAGATTTTAAAAATCTAGAATTTGATGTAGAAGATAGTTTTTGGAAACCTATGATTTGAGGCAAAATAGGAAGTTATGTTCTAGGAAAGAGAACTAGGGTTTCCTAACCATGGGATCTAGGGCTTGACTTGGACTCCAAGAAAAAGAGTTTTTGAAAAGGAGATATTTGAAGAGAGTTTTTAAAAGGTAGATTTTTAAGGAGAGTTTTTAGAAAGAAATTTGAAAAGCAATTTGGAAAAGGACTTGAATAAGGACTTTTGAAATCTTTTGAATATCTCATTTTCCCAAAACGATTTTAATCATGAAAATATTAGAACCATTCTAAGTTGGTGGTTTTGAAAAACAAGAAGGACTTTAAAATATGAACCATAATGATCACTTTGAATATCACACTTTCTTGAAACAACCCTAGCCATGAAATGGCTAAAATCATCTTAAGATTGTGGTTTTGATGGAAAATAATTTAGAATTTACACCTAAAATATGGACCTTGATAGCCACATTGAATGTAACACTTTCCTAAAACAGCCCTAACCATAGAACGGTTAGAATCACTTTAGGATTGTGATTTTGAAAACAAGTTTGAAAAAGAGATTTTGAATGCAAGTTTGAAAGAGAGTTTTGAAGCAAGTTTGGAAAATAATTTTGATCTAAGTTTGAAAAAAACTTTGAAAAAACACTTATGGGATGAATGTATGAATATGATATGCACAATGTAATAGGATCATGAACATACAAGGCTAGGCTTCACCACAAAATCAAGGGGGCCGAACACACACCATCAAGGGTCAATTTGAAGAAAGCCTCCGACACGATAACCTTCAACAATTTTTTATAGGCATGAATCGAGGGGTTCCTTGTTTCAAACATGCAAGAAAGTGAGGTAGAAGATACGAGATTAAAATAGAAGAAAACCCAAGTGGGTTAGAAGGAAGAAGAGAGAGAGGGGAATTACATAAATGCAAATTGAAAGCCTACCTTGTTATCTTCTTGCTTTACTTGCTTTGTTTTCTTTGCTTTACTTGAACATTGAGAGCTTTTAAGTTGCGGCACTTTGAGCCTTCTATAGAGGCTTTGGAGGCTTGTGTTTAAGTGTATAGTGTATGGATGATAGGGATTAAGTATATGGAGGCTAGGGTTTAAGGAGGCTACAGAGGGCTAGGTTTTGTAGAGACTTCGAGCTCTGAATTTTTAGAAACAAAGTTTTTGGATTAAGTTTGCAGACCCTTTTTCCGCAAGGGAGGGTATGTATTTATCAGCAACTGGAATAGCCTGGCGCCTGTTGCAGTGGCGCCAGGGCAAGAAAACCACTGGCACCACCAAGAGTGGCCCTAGGCCATTTTTTGGCTTGGCGCCACTAGCAGTGATGCCAGCCACTTAGAAAAAATTGAAGGCTCCAAGAAACGTATCTTTCGACCATTGGGATGCAAGGCAAAAGATTTGGGCACCTGTACTAGTGACGACTATGCAATTTTTGGCTTAGCTCTATTATGAATGACTCTAGAAAGTCTGGGATTGACCCGGAAGGTTCCGAGTAACCAGACTCGGCCAAGAATAGATGGGAAACCTTGAGAGAGTGTCTCGGAGGTAATTGGCTTGAGAAGTAATGGCGAAAATTTTGAAACGGTTGACTGGCCCATCAGGGGCAAAACGGTCAATTAAGCCAAAAAAACACCGAAATGGACTCGGGGTGACCCGTGAGAAGGCTTTAAGGTTGGAAAAATGATTAAGAGTGATTTAGAAGATTACTGGTTTGATACCTAGAGCCGGTGTGGTTGAAAAGGACGACCAGCCCACTAGGGGCAAAATAATCATTTTGCTCTGAGTTTGCCAGAATAGACTCTGAATGATCCGACAAAGTGTTGGAAGGTTAGGAATAATATTAGAAGCATCCTCGGGAGGTAACCAGTTTGATACCCAGAGCTAGTGTTGTTCCTGGAGACAATCGGATGCTTACGGGCAAAATGGTCATTTTGAGCAAATGGTCACAAAATTGATCCGAAATCAATTGGAAGGCACTTGAACATGCCGGATTGTCTTTGAGACAATCATGGAAGGATGGTCTTACAGCTCTGAGGACTTAGGTACTTTCTCGAGAAATATGCCGAAAAAGGCCTAAGGGGCAGTTTGGTTATTTTTGATCGGAGTGGGCTAGCAGGCATTGATGTTGACCTAGGCTTTGAGTGTTTCTATCACTCTGAAAGTGTGTGACGAGTTGATTTCCAAAGGTATCTCATCCTTTGGTAAACGTGCCACGACTAAGAGGCGAGCTCGGTCTTGTGACATAGGGGTTTTGTCTGCAATTCCCAATGTTAACCTGGTTACGAGTGTTTTTGCCAGTTTGACGGTTGTGATGTTTACGAGTGTTTCCACCACTCTGACAGTGTGCATTCATTCTAGAGACTGTCTGATCTCGAGAAGCTGTTAAATGGACTTGTCGTTTGAGGAATCAACTTTCTAGAAAGACGTGATGAATAATAAACATTTTATATTGGTGGACTAGCAGGCGCAAAAAGTGAACCGTTCTATCATCTTAGCGACTTGGGTTCCATCCTGGTTAACAAGTTTAAAGAGACTTACCATTCCGAGGAGTTTTCTCAAAGAACGTTGATACTTGAGGGACTTTACTTTGGCAAGATCAACCTCTATCCCCTTTTCATTGACTATAAACCCCAACAGTTTCCCTGAAGATACTCCGAATGTGCATTTGGCCAGATTTAGCTTAAGCTGATATCTACGGAGACGATCAAACACCTTCTGCAAGTTGAACAGGTGGTTCTTCCGCTGCTTGGACTTGACGATCATGTCATCCACATAGATCTCTACTTCCTGATGCATCATGTCATGGAATAAAGTTACCATGGCTTTTTGGTAGGTTGCCCCTGCGTTGCGAAGCCCGAATGGCATGACTTTATAATAGTATACTCCCCAAGGAGTAATGAAAGCAGTCTTCTCCCGATCCTCTTCAGCCAGCTTGATCTGATTATATCCCAAAAAATCATCCATGAAGGAAAACATTCCGTGACCGGCCGTGTTGTTAACAAGTAAGTCTATGTGTGGAAGAGGGAAATCATCCTTTGGACTGGCCCTGTTGAGGTCCCGAAAGTCAATGCACATCCACACCTTGCCATCTTTCTTAGGTACCGGGACAATATTAGCCAGCCATTGAGGATACTCTACTACTTGTAGAAATCCTGCCTAGAATTGTTTAATCACCTCCTCCTTGATCTTCAGGCTCCATTCGGGTTTCAATCTTCTTAGCTTCTGCTTAAAGGGTTTCATTTGCGGGTCCAAGGGTAGTCTATGTTCCACAATGGATTCATCTAGTCCGGGCATGTCTTGATAGGACTATGCGAAAACATCCAAGTATGCACGCAAAAGTTCCAACAATTCTTTGTGCTGCCATTGATCTAGGCCTATACCGATTCTAAGCTCTTTCGGATCCCCTTCATTTCCCAAATTAACGGTTTCTGTTTCCTCAATGTTTGGGGTATTACGATTCTCATGTCTTTCTATTTGTTCCCAAATTTCCTCCGGCACCTCCTCTGTAAAATTTACATCTTCTTCAATTCCCAGTTGTTGGTAATCAAACTCGGTGTTCAAGTCATCATTTATCAAGATTGGCATTCTCCGGATTAGTTGAGTAAGATATCGGATGCAAGGGTCCCTGGCATGGAAAACAGTGTACAATAAATTAAACAAGAAAGGAATATTTTTTTCATTGATAACTTGATTTTAAAAAGTTAAGACAAATAAATTTAAAAGGACAAAATTTGTTTATGGCGAATCAGTTGCTCCAGGATCTCGCTCTAATGGGCTTTGTACCGAAACTTGCAAGCACGAATGATCTCTTTGCTGGCCCAATTATGCAACTTTTCGCCTGGCAACATCGCTCGAATGGATCCATCTTGGGTTGCTCCGATGCTGGCCATCATGACGGGCGCTTCTTCTTGGACCTTCCTCTTCTTCTTACTTAATATAGGTATTCCTTCCCCTATGTCCAACTGCTTGAATTGGTCTGGGAGTTCCACGACAGCTTTCTTATCAGCCCTCTTCTTCCGCGTTGCTTCTATTTTCTCCTTTCTTGTGGGTTCATACCCCAACCTGAAGGTGGGTTCAGCCAATGGTATTTCTATAATTTCAAGTCTTCCTTGTAAACATCTCCCTAAGCCTTTGCCTGGATGGAAGCCATTTGCTTTAAAATACCGTACTACCATCTGAGAGTTCCTGGAATATTTTGGCTCCACTTGATCTTCTTTCTGCACAACAGTGATATATTCGAACGATTAAAAACAAGAGGGCAGTTTAGTGTCAGATGCAATGATATCAGCCTTGTATACATCAAGCTCTTTTTCAGCGAAAATAGAGATTAGCTTGGAGCCCACGATGAACTTGACTTTCTGATGAAGGCTAGAAGGAACCGCGCCCGCCGAATGAATCCAGGGCCTCCCTAACAGCAAATTATAGACAGCCGGAATGTGTAAGACTTGGAATTTAATTGTGAAGGCTACTGGCCCTATCGCAACAGGCATTTCAATTTCCCCCGTGGCTTCCCTCCGAGAACCATCAAAGGCTCGGATGACCATACCACTATTTTTCAAATAGGTTTGGTCCATTCCCAGCCTTTCTAGGGTAGAATACGGGCATACGTTTAAAGCCGACCCATTATCTATCAATACTTTGGCTACCATCTTTCCTCTTGTCCTTACAGTGATATGTAGAGCCCGGGTATGGCATGTTCCATCAGTCGGAATCTCGTCATCAGAGAAGGTGATGATGTTTGGGGCCATAATGAGACTCACCATGTCATGTAGATTATCTGGCGTGAAACTTTCAGGCACATGAGCATCCTTAAGGATCTTTATTAAAGCATTCCGATGCACCTCAGAAGTGAGCAGCAAACCCAACATTGAAATATGGGTTGGGGCTTTCCTAAGCTATTCCATGATATTGTAATCGACCTTTCCTAAAGCTTTGGTGAATTCTGACATCTCCTGATCTGTTGGTTGGTTGGTTGGAGCACTCTCCTTCTTTATCCTTCCCCTCCCTTTTTCTTTCCACTTCAACAGAGGTGTAAAGGCACCTTGACCGAGTCATCCCCCCTATTTCTGTTATGGGCTCTCCAGTGCCCTTGTCAGGTGGGTAATTCCATGGGACGTTATGAAGATTGGGTATTGGCGTTTGGGTTATGGTGGGAAGAGTTATCCGTGGATTTATGAGCAAAGGGATTGCCACAGGTGAAGGGTTGGTGAGGACGGGTAAAGTGATGGGCACAATTGGCTTCTTTGGCAAGACTAAAGGTAGCTTAGGTCGTATATCTCCTTGGTTGTTGGTTTGAGGTTCAGGTTGAGCCATAGCGATCATGGGTTCAGATTCGAATAACGTAGTAAGGATAAGGTGATAATGGAAAGGGTCCAGTAAGGCTCCTATGGTTAGGTTCATGTCAGGTTGATAAGATTGCGTGGTTAGGAAGGAATGATCCTGGTATTCGGGCTCCTCTAAGGCAGGAATTGTCCCTTCTGAGATTGCAGTAAGTGGGCTGCACAGGGGGTTCCTGCTAACATTTCCGCTTTCCAATGGTATGTTCTCCTGAAGCTTGTGAACCATGGCCTTAACTATTATGGGGGATGTTGGACTAGTACTCATTACCTATAACAATGACGACAACAATTACAAATTAGAGTGTGGTTCTTGGAGAAACCTATGCAATGCATGTGCATGTCCTAGGGTGCCCCTCTTTATGAGGGAAACTAGCCATGATGTATTGGCTCACTTTAGGAGATATGGGGTTTGCCCCTGTATGCAGACACCTTACCATCAGGTAGGAACCTTCAATCATCCATGCATTCATTCATAAGAATAAATAAGCACATTAAATTTTGGGTTTGAGATACAAAAGAATTGAAATACATTTTAATAGGGGGAGGGGGAACATTTTCCTTTGGACTTCCACCTATCTACTTTTACAAAAGGGAAAACCTAAACTACTCTTGAGTCTTCGGATCCGCCTTCGTTGGATTTGATGTCGAGGAGGTCGCTGAGAGACCTTGTTGATTGATTGCCCCTTGTCTTCTTGGCAACCCTATCTCCGTGAGCATAGAGGGATTGGGGCCCCTCTTATAGAATGAATTGATATGCATGCAATGAGTCCTTAGGGTTACGCGGGAACCCTTAGGGTTTGGGTAGGTTTAATGCAAGGGAGAGTGACCTTGGTGTCACTCTCAATGGGTTGATCGTATGCATGAGAATGCAGTGACTTGAGTTACTTGGAACTCTTGTCTTGACATGGAATATGGAATGCATGAACATTGGTATGCAAAGAGTATAAGGAGAGAGAAATACAATAGCAAGATAAACGTGCATGCATGAGCAGTTAAACAGGCATTATAACAGTATGAATACAGTCAATATAACAGCAGGAATAGATAGGTATAAATGAAACTAAGAGCAGTCGCCCTTTCCTCCGTGGTTTTGAAAACGATGCTCGTGTCTTAAATCCGGCAAAGGTTCGGCTATGCATGGTGTCTATATGAGTATGAGGTTGAGGGTTGACTAATGCGTCCTAAAAAAGCTCGATCCCCGGATCTTCAAACCTAGGCCCACTCCCCGAGGTGGTGCCATGATCGGTTGGTGATTCGAGCAGGGGAACCATCAAGAGGTCGTAGGCGAAGAAACTGACACAGCATCTTGCCCACAACCAATATACCGTCCCCCCTTTCTAACTAGAAAAGACATATCAGGGTAATAATGCAAGTATGCAGAATGCAAGTGCATATGCAGTATATGTGTGATTTTTAAAAGTGGAGGAAAGGGCCTAACAACTCCCATTCATCCTATTCATCACATTCATGCATAGCAGTTAGTAAAATTTAAACAAAATGTGTACCTACAAAACAAAGATGCAAGTGTTAGTATGTGGATGACAAACATAATAGAAGATAATATGAATAAATGCATGTTTTTTGAAAATAATTTTGAAAATTTGGTTTTGATAATTTTAAGCGAATAGGATTGAACCAAGTTAATTGAAGACTCTACATGGGTGAAGGGTAAAGAGACATGACCACGGCCTAACCCTCTAAGGCTCCCCAGTGGAGTCGGCAGTTGTCGTGCCCAGATTTTTCGCACTCGAGGAATACTCACATAAGCGGGAAAAATGTTGTACTCTCTCGTTGGAACTCACCCTCCTAGAAGAATGAGTGCGACTAGGTTTGAGTTAAAAATTTGATTTGAATAAAGGGTTTTTAGAAAAAGTTTGGAGTCGCTACCTAACTTGATTAAGGTGAGTTAGGTCACTTAAAAACTAAGAATAATCCGAAGACTACACTTACGGTTTTTGGACAACGATTTTGAAAACACCACCTCAAGAGAGAGTTTTTAAGAAAAACGGGTTGTTTAGCAACCTTTGAAAAACATTTAGCCCTTTTTTGAAAAATAACTCCGTTTGGTCTATGAGAACAGTGATCCTAGGTTCGGAGGTTGGTTACGTGTAGGGAAGACGCACTAAGCTATCACCCTACCCCGCCCTATCGGTACCTACATGTCAATCTACCCTAGATTCACCTATGAGAGTCTTCAACTAACTATTATCCAATCCTATCCACTTTGAAAAATAATGTTTGAAAAGAAACTAACATGATGCATGAAATGCAAGTGCAAGGAAAGAGAATTGAAAATAGATTTGGAAAGAGATTGATTTGAAATTGATTTGATTCGAAAATAGATTTGAAGAGGTGGAATTGAAATTGGAAAGTTTGAAAATTTGGAAATAGAAATTTGAAATTGGAAGTTTGAAAATAAATTAGAGATTTGAAAAGATTGTAGAATTTGAGATTTGGAAAATGTGGAGGAATTTGAAATTTGAAAGAAGTTGTGACTGCACCCATGCGGGTTACCAACGTATCCTTTTGGAGGAATCAGGTCAGTCGTAGTTCGGACCGGAGTCTGATTGAAAATAGAAGGTTGGATTGGAAAAAAAATATTGAATTGAAAATTGGATTTGATTTGAAATTAGAATAGGAGATTGGAATTTGAAATTTTGGAAAAGATTGGACTTTGATTTGAAAAGATAAATTTGGACTTGTTTTGAAAAGACGAAGGTTTAGGGAACCTAGGCTCAGGAACTTAGAAAAGAAGGATTGGACTCGACTTGGAAAGTTTTTAGAAAAGATTTGACTCGAATGCTGGGCTTGGAAGATTTAGGAAAGGATTGGATTTAGGAAAGATTCGAATTAGGAAAGGTCTGATTTATGAAAGTTTCGAATTAGGAAAGCTTCATTTTTGAAAAGTTTCGAAATTAGAAAAGTTTCATTTTTGGAAAGTTTCGGAATTAGGAAAGTTTTCGAAATAGGAAAGTTTTGGAATTGGAAAGTTTCGTTTTAAGAAAGGTTTTGAAATAGGAAAGTGTTGAATTTAGAAATGTTTTGAATTAGGAAAGTTTTAAATTTGGAAAGTTTTGAAATTTGGAAAGATTCGAAAACAAGGAAGTGTTGAAAATAAGAAAGTTTCAAGTTTAGAAAGTTTTAGATTTGGAAAACTTCGAATTTGAAAAGATTTGAAATTTAGAAAGTTTAGGATTTAGAAAGTTTTGGAGTTTGAATTTTAGAAAATCTTGAGATTAGGAAAGGTTGAGTTTAGGAAAGATTTGAAAGCTCGGATTTGGAAAATTAAGATTTGAAAAGGGGTAGAATTAGGAAAGGGTTGAATTAGGAAAGATTTGAATTTTGAAATTTAAGGAAAGATTTTTATGTTCAAGTTTTGGAAACATAAGATTTAGGAAAGGAGAAGTTTAGGAAGGAGTTGAATTATGAAAGGTTTGGATTAGGAAGGGATTGGATTTGGTTTCTAAAAGCAAAGGTTTGATTTTGTTTCCAAAAATGGAGGATTGGATTTGGTTTCTTAAACGGGAATATTTGATTTGGTTTCCTGAAGGGAAGGTAGGATTTGGCAAGGATTTGGAAAGGGAGATTCTAGAAACCCTAGATTTGGAAAACTATAGTTTCGACATTGAAAACAGGTTTTGGAAACAAGTATAGTTTGGATGTAAAAACAGGTTTTGGAAACAAGTATAGTTTGGATGTAAAAACAATAGGTTTTGGAAACCTAGGCTTGGGGCAAAGTTTGAAAATCATGTTATTAGAAAGAAAATTAGGGTTTCCTAATTGTGGGTTCTAGGGCTTGACTTGGGCTCTAAGGAAAAAGGATTTTTGAAAAGTGCGTTTTTGGAAACGAAGGTTTTCTAGAAGGGAATCCTAGGGAGGAGTTTCTAGAGGGAAGAGTTTTTGGAAAGTAAATTCGAAGAGAGAGTTTTTTGAAAGAGGTTTTTAAAAAGAAGGAGTTTTTGGAAAGTGTGTTTTTGGAAACAAGTTTTTGGAAAAAAAATCCTAGAGGGGAGTTTCTAAAAGGGAGATTTTGGAAAGATTTTTGGGAAGGAGATTATTGGAGAGAGTTTTTTAGGAAAGTGAATTTAGGGAGTGTTTTTAGAATGTGAATTTTGAGGAGAAAGAGTTTTTGGAAAGGAGTTGAAAAAGGAAGCTTTGAAAAATAGATTTTGGAGGGAGTTTTTGAAGACAACTTTGAAGAGGAGAGTTTTAGGAAAGTATGTTGAAAAAGGAAGCTTTGAAAAATAGATTTTGGAGGGAGTTTTTGAAGACAACTTTAAAGAGGAGAGTTTTAGGAAAGTATGTTGAAAAAGAGATTTTTAAGAAGAGATTTTGAAAAGAGAGCTTTTTTTTTTTTTTGGAAAACGTAAAGGATCTCACTTTTCTAAAGCGATTTTAACCATAAGAAGGCGAGAACCACTTTAGGAAAGCGGTTTTGAAAACAACAAGATTTGAAAATATGGACCATATTGGTCACTTTGATTGTAACACTTTTCTAAAACAACCCTAGCCATGGAAAGGCTATAATCACCCTAGGATTGTGATTTTGAAAACATGTTTTGAAAAAGGAGATTTTGATGCAATCTTGAAAACAAATTTGAAAATGATTTTGAAAACAACCTTGAAAACAACTTTTGGAAGATGCAAGACCATGATATACACAATGCAATTTTGCGGTCGTGAATATACAAGGTTAAGGCTTCACCACATAATCAAGAGGGCCGAACCCACGTGGTCTCTGGTTAGACTAGAAGAAAGCTCCCGACACGGTGACTCTCCAATAGCCCAATCCTACACATGGACCGAGAATCCCCTTGTTTCAAGCATACAAAAAAGGGGGGGGGGGGAAGAGATGGGGGATTAAAATAGAGAAAACTCAAGTGGCTTAGGAGAGAGAAGAGAGAGGGGGGAAGTGCGGAAGTTTAAATGGAGAACCTACCTTGTATCTTGTTTATTTTACGCGCCTTGCTTTCTTCGGTCTTCGTTTTAATCTTCATCTTCAATCTTCAAGAGCCGCCTTCAAGCTTCAAACTTCATAGTGCAACTCTTCAAGTCTTCGAAGGAGGGTTGAAGGTTAGTGTATGAGTGTATGGGGATGTATAGGAGTGTATATGAGGTTAGGGTTTGTGTATGGTGGATAGGGTTTGGAAAACCTGAGGCTAGGGTTTAGCGAGTGTTCGAGCTTTGTATATCGAATTATCTGATTTTTAGACTGAGTTGACGGATCCTTTTCACATTGGAGGAGGCTCTGTATTTATAGAGGTTGGACAATACTAGCACCTGTTGCAGTGGCGCAAGGCCAAACTTTACACTGGCGCCACTAGGAGTGGCGCCAGGCCAATTTTTGGCTTGGCGCCACTACTAGTAGCGCCAGCCATTTAGGAAATATTTAAGGTCGGCAAGCAACGTTGTAAGCACCCCATTTTTGACCGCTTGGCAGTCTACACTCCGTCCAGACTTGTTTTCAAGTCATTATGGACATATTCCAATCGAAACCAATCCTCTAGTCTAAATTCCGTCTTTCCATTGCTTCACGGGCCTGTCAGGCCCGAATAGAGGTAAAATGACCAAAATGCCCTTAGGGGCATTAACCTTTCTTATTCCAATTCCAATCCCTCTCTCGAGACAGTTTATTCCTCGAGACGGTCCAAGTAGCAAAACTACTCACAAAACCGTCAGAGTGGCGGAAACACTCACAAAACCGTTAGGGTGGCAGAAACACTCACAAAACCGTCAGAGTGACGGAAACACTCACAAAACCGTCAGAGTGGCGGAAACACTCACAAAACCGTCAGAGTGGCGGAAACACTCACAAAACCGTCAGGGTGGCGGAAACACTCACAAAACCGTCAGGGTGGCGGAAACACTCACAAAACCGTCAGAGTGACGGAAACACTCACAAAACCGTTAGGGTGGCGGAAATACTCACAAAACCGTCAGAGTGGCGGAAACACTCAAAACCCAGGCACGTCTCTTTGGAGACGGTAAGACCCCTTTCCAATCCTACTCTCGAGACAGCTTATTCCTCGAGACGGTTCCAATCCAGGCACGTCTCTTCGGAGACGATAAGACCCCTTTCCAATCCCTCTCTCGAGACAGTTTATTCCTCGAGACGGTCCGAGTAGCAAAACTACTCATAAAACCGTTAGAGTAGCGAAAATACTCACAGAGCCGTTAGAGTAGCGGAAATACTCAATCGTTAGAGTAGCGAAAATACTCACAGAGCCGTTAGAGTAGCAGAAATACTCAACCATTAGAGTAGCGGAAATACTCACAGAACCGTTAGAGTAGCGGAAATACTCACAGAGCCATTAGAGTAGCGGAAATACTCAAATTATCAACCATTAGAGTAGCGGAAATACTCACAGAGCCATTAGAGTAGCGGAAATACTCAAATTATCAACCATTAGAGTAGCGGAAATACTCACAAATCATCAACCCCGTCCAAGTAGCGGAAATACTCACACCGTTAGAGTAGCGGAAATACTCACAAATCATCAACCCCGTCCGAGTAGCGGAAATACTCACAAATCTTCCACCCCGTCCGAGTAGCGGAAATACTCACACCGTTAGAGTGGTGGAAACACTCAAAACCTAGCTCAATACTCGTGTTTGTCAGCTCACTTCGGTGAAAAAGGACCAGACTACCCTTAGGACCTTTTCCGAGACTTTTCGGTCAAGATGACCATTTTGCCCCTAGGCATTCGAACGCCCCGGGAACCACACCAGCTCTGGGTATCAAACCGGTAACCCCCTGAGAATACGTTTTATAGTATTCTCAACCTTCCTTTACCTTTCCGGACCATTCTGAGTCAGTTCCGGCAAACTCAGTACAAAATGACCGTTTTGCCCCTGGTGGGCCGGTCTCCATTTCCGACCACACCGGCTCTGGGTATCAAACCGGTAACCTCCCGAGAATACTTTTTATAGTATTCTCAATCTTCCTTTACCTTTTCGGACCATTCCGAGTCAGTTCCGGCAAACCCGGTACAAAATGACCGTTTTGCCCCTGGTGGGCCGGTCTCCATTTCCGACCACGCCGGCCCTGGGAATCAAACCGGCAACCTCTGGGAACATTCTAAATAATTTTTCCAGACCCCAAGTCTTCTTTCGGGATAGTTTGAGTCTGTCCCGGCAGTTTTCCGGTCCGATTGACCGTTTTGCCCCTAAAGGCTCGGTCTACCTTTCCGACACATCCAATCCTCACTTTTCAAGTCAAATACCTGCAGGACACTATTTTAAGTGTTCCTGCTCCTTTCCGGCCTTTCGGGTCACTCCCGGCTCCTTCAAATCATTCCCGGACTTTTCGGAGTCACTCATAGTGAAGCCAGGCTAAAGTTTACATGGTAGTCACTAGTACAACCGCCCAAATCTAGTCAAAGATACGTTGCTTGCCGACCTTAATTGTTTCCTAAATGGCTGGCGCCACTAGTAGTGGCGCCAGTGTAAATTTTGCCCTAGCGCCACTACAACAGGCGCTAGGCTTGTCTTCCCTCTATAAATACAGAGCCTCATTCAACGTGAAAGGGGTCTGCAAACTTAACCTAAGAATCCTATATTTCGATATACAGAGCTCGAGCACCTCCAAAGCCCTAGCCTCCTTAGGTTTTCTAAACCCTAGCCACTATACATAAACCCTAGCTCCTATACACTCATACACTCCCTCATACACTCATACCTTAACCTTCAACCATCCTTGGAAGACTTGAAGAGCTGTCATCTAAAGCTTGAAGACAATCCTTGAAGGTTGAAGAAGAAGATCAAGACCGAAGACCGAAGACCGAATACTGCACAGCGCGCAAAATAAACAAGATACAAGGTAGGCTCCCTCTTTAATTTTCTGCACTTCCCCCCTCTCTCTTCTCTCTCCAACCCACTTGGGTTTTCTCTATTTTAATCCCCCATCTCTTTCCCCCCCTTTCTTTGCATGCTTGAAACAAGGGGATTCCCGGTCCATGTGTAGGATTGGACTATGGGAGAGTCACCGTGTCGGGGGCTTTCTTCTAGTCTAACCAAAGACCATGTGGGTCCGGCCCCCTTGATTATGTGGTGAAGCCTTAACCTTGTATGTTCACAACCCCAAATTGCATTGTGCATATCATAGTCTTGCATCTTCCAAAAACCGTTTTCAAAGTTGTTTTTCAAAACGTTTTCAAACTTGTTTTCAAAATTGCATCAAAAGCTCTTTTTCAAAAACTTGTTTTCAAAACCACAATTCTAAGGTGATTCTAGCCTTTCCATGGCTAGAGTTGCTTTAGGAAAGTGTTATATTAAAAGTGGCATTTTGGTCTATATTTTCAAACCTTGTTTTCAAAACCACTTTCTTAAAGTGGTTCTAGCCTTCTTATGACTAGAATCGCTTTAGAAAAGTGAGATGTTTTTTTTTTTTATACTGTCCAAAAACTCTCTCTTCAAAAATCTCTTGCTAAAAATCTCTTTTTCAACATACTTTCCTAAAACTTTCCTCTTCAAAATTGTTTTCAAAAACTCCTTTCCAAAAATCTATTTTTCAAAACTCCCCTTTTCAACTCCTTTCCCCAAAATCTACTCTCTAAAAACGTTCCCCAAAAATCTTTCCAAAAACTCTCTTTCCAAAATTTTCCTTCTAGAAATTCCCCTCTAGGATTTTCCTTCCAAAATCTAAGTTTCCAAAAACACACTTTCCAAAACTCCTTCTCTTTAAAATCTTTTTCCAAAAACTCTCTTTCCAAATTCACTTTCCAAAAACTCCTTCCTAGGATTCCCTTCTAGAAAACCTCCGTTTTTAAAAACATACTTTCTAAAAACTCTTTCCTTAGAGTCCAAGTCAAGCCCTAGAGCTAACCATTAGGAAACCCTAATTTTCTTTCCAAAAACATGATTTTCAAACTTTGCCCCAAACCTAGGTTTCCAAAACCTCTAGTTTTCACATCCAAATTATTCATGTTTCCAAAACTTCTTTTCTACGTCAAAACAACAATTTTCCAAAACTAGGGTTTCTAGAATTTCTTTTCCAAATCCTAGCCAAATCCTACCTTTCCTTTAGGAAACCGAATCAAATTTCCCCGTTTAGGAAACTAGATCCCATCCTCCGTTTTTGGAAACAAAATCCAACCTTTCTCTTTTAGAAACCAAATCCAATCGTTTCCTAATCCAAACCTTTCTTAATTCAATTCCTTCCTAAACCATAAGTTTCCTAAACTTAAACTTTAAATCTTTCCTTAAATTTCAAAATCCAAATCTTTCCTAAACCTCTACTTTCCTAAATCTTAAGTTTTCAAAACTTGAACATAAAAATCTTTCATAAATTTTAAAACTCAACTTTTAAATCTTTCCTAGTTCAACCCTTTCCTAATTCTACCCCTTTCAAACATCTTTTTCAAATCCAAGCTTACAAACCTTTCCTAATCTCAAGATTTTCTAAAACTCTAAAACTTTCTAAATCTTAAACTTTCTAAATTTCAAATCTTTCCAAATTCAAAACTTTCTAAATTTGAAACCTTCTTAAGTTAAATCTTTCTAAACCTAAAACTTTCTAAATTCTAAACTCTCTTAAACTTCAAATCTTTCCAAATCTAAGACTTTTATAAATTCAAAAACTTTCTTAATTTAAGACTTTCTTAAGTTGAAACTTTCTTAATTCAAATATTTCCTAAACTAAAAACTTTCCTTTTCCAAACCTTTCCTAAAACGAAACTTCCTTATTTTCAAAACTTCCTTGTTTTCAAAACTTCCCACTTTCAAGACTTCCCTTTTTCGAAACATTCCAAAATTCAAAATTTTCTTAACTTGAAATTTTCTAAATTCTAAGTCTGTCCTAAACTAAACTTTTCCTAATTCAAAACATTTCTTAATTCAAAACTTTCTTAAATTCAAAACTTTCATAAATTCAAAACTTTCCTAAATTCGAAAACTTTCCAAAAATAAAACTTTCCTAATTCGAAACTTTCCTAAATCGGACCTTTCCTAATTTGAACATCTCCTAAAATCCAATCTTTCCAAATCTTCTAAGCCAAGTCAAATCTTTCCTAAGTCTCTTCTCTTTCCTAAGTCTAGGTTTTCTTAAACCTTCTTATTCCAAAACAAGTCCAAATGTATCTTTTCAAATCAAAGTCCTCAATTTCCAATTTCCAATCTCCTCTTCTAATTTCAAATCCAATTCAATTTCCAATTCAATTTCCTTCTTCAATCCAACCTTCTATTTTCAATCAGACTCTGGTCCGAACTACGACTGACCTGATTCCCCCAAAGGGATACGTAGGCAACCTTCATAGGTGCGGTCACAATACTTTTCAAACTTTCAATTCCACCCTCATGGGTGTGGTTTCCAAATTCTTTCCACATTTCAAATTCCAATCAATTTTCAAATTCCAATTTCAAAATTTCTATTTTCAAACTTCTAATTTCAATTTTCAAACTTTTCAATTTCAATTCCATCTCTTTAAATCTATTTTCAAATCAAATCAATCACTTTCCAAATCTATTTTTCAATTCTCTTATCTTGCACTTGCATCTCATGCATCATATTTATTTCAAACATTGTTTTTCAAAGTGAATAGGGTTGAACCATAGTTAGTTAAAGACTCTCATAGATGAATTTAGGGTAGATTGACATGTAGGTACCGAAAGGGCGGGGTAGGGTGATAGCTTAGTGCGTCTTCTCTACACGTAACCAACCTCCGAACCTGGAATCACTGTTTTCAAAGACCAAAAAGGAGTCATTTTTCAAAAAAGGGCTAAATGTTTTCCAAAGGTTGCCAAACAACCTGTTTTCTTAAAAACCCTCTTTTGAGGAGATATTTTCAAAATTGTTTTTCAAAAACCCTAAGTGTAGTCTTCGGATTATGCTTAGGTTTTAGGTGACCTAACTCACCTTAATCAAGTTAGGTGGCGACTCCGAATCTTTTTCAAAAGCCCTTTATTCAAACCAATTTTTCAATTCAAACCTAGTCGCACTCATTCTTTTAGGAGGGTGAGTTCTAACGAGAGAGTACAGCATTTTTCCCACCTGGGTGAATATTCCTCGAGTGCGAAAAATCTGGGCGCGACAAACGTATCTTTGACTAGATTTGGGCGCCTGTACTAGTGACTACCATGCAATTTTTAGCCTAGCTTCACTAGGAGTGACTTCGGAAAGTCCGGGAATGATTTAAAGGATCAGGAATGGCCTGGAAGGCTGGAAAAGAGCAGGAATACTTAAAATAGTGTCCCAGAGGTATTTGACTTGAAAAATGAGGATAAGATGGGTCGGAAAGGTTGACCGGGCCTTTAGGGGCAAAACGGTCAATCGGATCGAGAAACTACCAGGACAGACTCGGACTGTCCCAGAAGAAGACTTGGGATCTGGAAACATTATTTAGAATGTTCCTAAAGGTTACCGGTTTGATACCCAGAGCCGGTGTGGTTGGAAAAGGAGACCGGCCCACTAGGGGCAAAACGGTCATTTTGCATTCGGTTTGCCGGAACTGACTCGGAATGATCTGAAAAGGTAAAGGGAGGTTGACAACACTACAAAAAGCAGTCTCAGAAGGTTACTGGTTTGATACCCATAGCCGGTGTGGTCGGAAAAGGAGACCAGCCCTCTAGGGCAAAACGGTCATTTTGTACCGGGTTAGTCGGAACTGGCTTGGAATGATCCGAAAAAATAAGGAAAGGTTAAGAATCCTATAAGAAGCATTCTCGGGAGATTACCGGCTTAATACCCAGAGCCGATGTGGTCGAAAAATGAGACCGGCCCACTAGGGACAAAATGGTCATTTTGTACTAGGTTGGCCGGAACTAACTCAGAATGATCCAGAAAGATAAGGAAAGGTTGAGAATACTATAAGAAGCATTCTCAGAAAGTTACTAAAGGGGCCCTGATTGGAACCGTCTAGAGGAATAAACTGTCTCGAGAGAGGGATTGGAAAGGGGACTTACCGTCTTCGGAAAGACGTGCCTGATTTGGAACCGTCTCGAGGAATAAACTGTCTCGAGAGAGGGATTGGAAAGGGGACTTACCGTCTCCGAAAAGACGTGCCTGATTGGAACCGTCTCAAGGAATAAACTGTCTCGAGAGAGGGGTTGGAAAGGGGACTTATCGTCTCCGAAAAGACGTGCCTGATTGGAACCGTCTCGAGGAATAAACTATCTTAGGAGAGGGATTGGAAAGGGGACTTATCGTCTTCGGAAAGACGTGCTTGAGTTGGAACCGTCTCGAGGAATAAACTGTCTCGAGAGAGGGATTGGATAGGGGACTTACCGTCTCTGAAAAGACGTGCCTGATTGGAACCATCTCGAGGAATAAACTGTCTCGAGAGAGGGGCTGGAAAGGGGACTTATCGTCTCCGAAAAGACGTGCCTGATTGGAACCGTCTCGAGGAATAAACTGTCTCGAGAGAGGGGTTGGAAAGGGGACTTATCTTCTCCGAAAAGACGTGCTTGATTGGAACCGTCTCAAGGAATAAATTGTCTCGAGAGAGGGGTTGGAAAGGGGGCTTATCGTCTCCGAAAAGATGAGCCTGATTGGAACTGTCTCGAGGAATAAACTGTCTCGAGAGAGGGATTGGAAAGGGGACTTACCATCTTCGAAAAGACGTGCCTGATTTGGAACCATCTCGAGGAATAAACTGTCTTGAGAGAGTGGTTGGAAAGGGGGCTATCGTCTCCGAAAAGACGTGCCTGATTGGAACCATCTTGAGGAATAAACTGTCTCGAGAGAGGGATTGGAAAGGGGACTTACCGTCTTCGAAAAGACATGCCTGATTTAGAACCGTCTCGAGGAATAAACTGTCACGAGAGAGGGGTTGGAATCGAAAATGAAAGGACAATGCCCATGAGGGCATCTTGGTCATTTTGCCTCTATTTGGGCCTGGCGGGCCCGCAAAGCATTGGACAGATGGGATTTGGACTTAGAAAATCGGTTTCGATTGAAATACGCCCATAATGACTTGAAAACAAGTCTGGACAGAGTGTAGACTGTTGAGCAGTCAAAAATGGGGTGCTTACAGCTGCCCCTCTTTTTTTGTATTTGCTTGTCAAAGACAGAAAACGATAGAAGTAAGAGTCCCATGTTGACTGTGAGGCAGTCGGAGGGACGGACATTGGAAATCTTTCGACAACGGGGGTCGAAAACGGATAACGGGCCAGAAAGGCCTTCGAAAATGAGTTTTGGCATGAAAAAAGGGCAAAACTGCCCAGAATTTGAACCTGGCGCCACTAGTAGTGGTGGCGCCTTTGGCCGAAAAACCTTAACGCCTCTGTTTCTAGGATTTTCTGGTTTCTGGTTTTCCGGGGCCCTTGGATGCCTAGGGGCAAAATGATCATCTTGATCGGAATGTCTTGGAATTGGCTTGAAACAGACTAGAAGGCACCTAATCATGCCGGATTGTCTTTAAGACAACCTTGGAAGGGTGGACTTACTGTTTTGAGGACTTAGGTACTTTTGTCAAGAAACGTGCCAAAAATGGCCCTAGGGATAGTTTGGTCATTTTTCACCGAAGTGGGCTAGCAGGCACCGGTGTTGACCTAGGTTTTGAGTGTTTTCGTCACACTGACGGCGGTTCCGTGATATAAGGATTCGCTGGCAATTCCTTATATCAACCTGTTTGCGAGTGTTTTTGCCACTCTAGCGGTTGCGATATTTACAAGTATTTCTGTTACTCTAACGGGTCACGATCATTCCAGAGACTGCTTGATCTCAGGAAGCTGCTAGGCGGACTTAGTGCCTGACGAATCAACTTTCTCAGAAGGCATGCCGAAACGGACATTTTTGCATTAGGGGCTAGCAGGCGCCAAAGGTGGACGGTTCTACTATCTCGGGGACTTAGAATTTCGTCCTAATCGATGGGTTTGAAAGGAGTTACCGTTCCAAAGAGTTCACTCAAAAACGTGCCGGATTGGACGGTCTTGCCACCTTGAGGAATCAACTTTCTCGAAAGGTGTGCCAAATTTAATTAGAATTCGAATTGGAATTGGAAAGGGGACTTATTGTCTTCGAAAAGACGTGCCCATTGAAATTGGACCCAACAATGCCCCCAAGGGCATTTTGGTCATTTTGCCTCTATTTATGCCCAAAGGGCCCGCGAAGCTATTGATTGACAAGATTATACTTGGAAAGTTGGTTTAGATTGGAATATGTCCATATTGACTTTATACAAGTCTGGACGGACTAGAGACTGTTGGGCGGGCAAAAATGGGGTGCTTACAAAATCCAATCCTTTGTTTTAGGAAATAGGAATCTCAATCTTTCCAACTCCAAATCTTTCCTAAATCCACTCCTTTCTAATCTCATACTTTCCTAAACCTTAAGTTTCCAAAACTTAAACTTTTAAATCTTCCCTTAAACTTTAAACTTCTTAATCTTTCCAAAACTCAAACCTTTCCTAATTTCAAATCTTCCTAAATTTCAAATCTTTTCAAATTCAAAACTTCCTTAAGTCAAAACTTTCTAAAAATGAAACCTTACCTAAGTTAAACCTTTCTTAAGTCAAAACTTTCTAAATTCAAAACTTCCTTAAATTCTAAACTTTCTAAAATTCTAAACTTTCCAACTTTCGAATCTTTCCAACTTTCAAAATTTTCCTATTTCAAAATATTTCTAAATCGAAACTTTCCTAATTTGAAAACTTTCCTAATTCGAAACCTTTCCTAAAATGACACTTTCCTAAAATGAAACTTTCCTATTTCGAAACTTTCTTAAAACGGAACTTTTCTATTTTCAAACTTTCCTAATTGGAATATTTCCTAAATCCAATCTTCCCTAATCTTCCAAGTCCAACATTCGACTCAAATCTTTCTAAATCTCAAATCTTTCCTAAAACCTACCTTTCCTAAGTCTAGGTTTCCTAAACCTCAATCTTTCCAAATCAAAGTCTAATCTTTTCAATTCCAAATTTCAATTTCCAATCTTCTATTCTAAGTTCAAATCAAACTCCTTTTTTCTAATCAAACTCTTTTTCAAATCAAAACTCTCTATTTTCTATTGGACTCTTGTTCGAACTACGACTAACCTGATTCCTCTAAAAGGATACATAGGCAACCCTTATGGGTGCGGTCATAACCTTTTTTAAGCTTTTATTTCCACAACCTTTTTCAAATCTCCAATTCCATGACTATTTTCAAGTTTCCAATCCCATAATCTGTTTCAAATTTTCAATTCCAAAAATCTATTTTCAAATCTCTATTTCCAATCTCTGAAACTTACTTTCAAAACTTCAATTCTCCTTTTGAAATCTATTTTCAAAATCAAAATCTTTCTATTGCATTTGGATATCATGTATTATGTTAAATTTCTTTTTAAATATTTTTTTAAAGTGGATAGTTTTGGACATTTATTAATTGAAGACTCTATTTGGTGAATCTAGGGTGAATAGACATGTAGGTACCGAAAGGGTGGGGTAGGGCGATTGCTTAGTGCGTCTTCCCTACACGTAACCAACCTTCGAACCTAGGATCACTATTTTCGAGAGACCAAATGGAGTTATTTTTCAAAAAAAGGCTTAATATTTTCAAAGGTTGTCAAACAACCTGTTTTCTTAAAAACCCTCTCTTGAGGAAGTATTTTCAAAATTGTTTTCAAAACCCTAATTGTAGTCTTCAGATTATGCTTAGTTTTTAGGTGACCTAACTCACCTTAATCAAGTTAGGTGGCGACTCCAAATTGTTTTCCAAAAGCCCTTTATTCAAAACAATTTTCAATTCAAAGCTAGTCGCATTCATTCTTCTAGGTGGGTGAGTTCTAACAAGAGAGTACAATATTTTTCCCGCTTGTGTGTGTATTCCTCGATTGCAAAAAATCTGGGCGCGACACTAGCGTGATCATTCTATTAGGAAACGTTTTTTCAGGAAAGTAATCGGCTCTAAGGGTTTAACAAAGGTTATTTTTTAACTATATAGGAAATGAAACAAGGGCCTCTCATCATTTTGAAATTAAATCGCTTAGTCCATAGAGCTTTACCATTAAAATCATACCTGATTGATTAGCTAAGATTAGGGAAAGTAGATTTTATTGCTTCCGTATAGAAACCAAAGGTCTAGCTTCAGAATCACACGTGGTAGTGTTTGACAACATCTAAATTCAACAGACTAGGGAATTCTTGACCATCCATTTCCTTCAAAATGAGAGTTCCTCTAGACAGGACCTTTTTTTTATCATGAAAGACCCTTCATAGTTTGGAGCAAATTTCCCTTACGCTGGTTCCTGATGGAGGAGTTCATTTTTTAGCACCAAATCTCCCGGTTGGAATGATCGAGGCCGCACCTTCTTATCAAACGCCCTAGCCATTCATTTTTTATAACATTAAGCGTGATAAACTGCATCTAACCGCTTCTCATCTAACAGGCATAGTTGAACATACTGGTCTTTGATCCACTCTACTTCATCCAACTTGGTTTCCGTTAAGATCATTAGAGAAGGAATCTCAATCTCAATGGGGATGATTACCTCGGTGCTGTAGACCAGCTCGAAGGGAGTACCTCCAGTGGAGACCCTCATGGTAGTTCGGTAGGCCATCAATGCAAAAGGAAGTTTCTCGTGCCAATCTTTGTAGTTGTCAATCATCTTTTGGAGTATTCTCTTGATATTCTTGTTGGCTGCTTCCACTGCTCCATTCATCTGAAGCCGATAGGTGACTGAATTCTAGTGAGTGATGTGAAACTTTTGGCATAGTTTTGACACCAACTTATTATTTAGATTGGAGGCGTTGTCAGTAATGAGTGACTCGAGAATTCCATACCAGCAAATGATGTGATTTTTTATGAACCTCTCCACGAACTTCTTGGTAACATGAACATAGGAGACTGCTTCCACCCACTTAGTGAAATAATCAATGGCAACCAGGATGAATCAATGGATGTTGGAGGCCTTGGGAGTGATAGGGCCAATCATATCTATCCCCCACATAGAAAAAGGCTAAGGGGCTGACATGGAATGGAGCTTTGTGGTTGGTGCTTTGATCTTATCCCCATATATCTGGTACTTATGACACCAGAGAACGTATCTAATATAATTTAACTCCACTGTTGACCAGTAATACCCTATCGGGAGAATCTTCTTAGCAAGTGTGTGGCCATTCATGTGAGGATCGCAAACTCCTTCGTGTACTTCCTCCATGATAATTTTAGCTTCGATGGCATTGACTCATTTCAGAGGTCCGAACCATGATCTTCTTAAAAGCTCGTTTCCAGCCACAAAGTAATGTCCCGCCAAACAGCAAATGGTCTTCCTATTTTGTTATAATGCTGTATCGGGGAATGTCTTGGTTTGGATGTACCTCTGGATGTCATAAAATCATGGTTGCCCGTCAAGCTCAGCGGTTGTGTGTAGGCAATAAGAAGGGGTATCCCTGGTAAAAATCTAGAGAGAGGGTATTTCGGTGCCCCTGTCGACCTTGATTGCTGCAGCTAATGTGGCTAAATTATCGGCAAACTATTCTCTGCTTATGGTACATGATGAAAATCCACGCTTCTAAATAATTGACACAAATCCTTGACCTGTTGATGATACGGGGAAATTTTGGCATCTCGAGTTTGGTATACGTCCTTAGATTGCTGAATAACCAGATCTGAATCTCAAAAAATAGCTAGTTCATCAATCTTCATCTCTAATGCGAGCCTTAATCCCAAGATGCAAGCCTCATATTTGGCGATGTTGTTGGTGCACGGTTCTAGTTGTAGCTTAACCACAATGGGGTAGTGACTGCCCGTTCTTGAGACTACTACTGCCCTAGTGCCAGCTCCCCTTTTGTTAGCAGCCCCATCAATATACATCTTCTACCCAGTTTTTGCTTGCTCTTCAGATGCATTATCAGTGCATAGTATATCTTCGTCGGGGAATTGGGGTTCCATGGATTGGTAATCATCAATAGGGTTCTCAACCAGATAATCAGCTATTACTTGCCCCTTGACTGCTTTACGGGTAGTAAATACAATATCAAACTCTAAAAGGATCATGTGTCATCGAGCAATTATGCTAGACAGGATTGGTTTCTCGAATATATACTTGAGGGGATCTATTTGAGAGATGAGGAAGGTGGTATGGTAGAGCATGTAATGTCTCAGCCTGTGGGTTGCCTAAGCTAATGCGTAATAGGTTTTCTTGAGATCAGAATACTTCATTTCATATGGCAGGAACTTTTTACTGACGTAGTAAATGGCTTGCTCTTTCCTCCCTGTTTTGTCATGCTGCCCCAAAACACACCCCATGGAAGTATCCAAAAGTGACATGTACATCAATAGAGGGTGCCTCGGGGTAGGTGCCACTAGAACTAGAGGGTTCCATAGATATTCTTTGATTTTCTCAAAAACTGTTTGGCAATCATTATCTCATTCTTTCGAAACGTCTTTCTTGATGAGTTTGAAAATAGGTTCGCACAGATGGGTCATTTGAGCGATGAACCTGCTGATGAAGTTTAATTTTCCCAAAAAAGACCAGATCTCCTTTTCCCCTCTCAGTGCTGGCATTTCGATGATGGACTTGACTTTGGCAAGATCAATCTCTATCCCCTTTTCATTGACTATAAACCCTGATAGCTTCCCTGAAGACACTCCGAATGTGCAATTGGCAGGATTCAACTTGAGTTGGTACTTACGGAGATGGTCAAACACCTTTCGTAAGTTGAAAAAGTGGTCTTTCCATTGTTTGGACTTAATGTCATCCATATAAATTTCCATTTCCTGATGCATCATATCATGAAACAAGGTCACCATGGCCTTTTGGTAGGTTGCCCCCGCGTTGCGAAGTCCGAAGGGCATAACTTTATAACAATACACCCCCCAGGGAGTGATGAAAGCCGTCTTTTCTTGATCCTCTTCAGCTAACTTGATTTGGTTGTACCCCAAAAAGCTGTTCATGAAGGAAAACATTTCATGACCAACCGTGTTTTCAACGAGCAAGTCTATGTGTGGGAGAGGAAAATCATCCTTTGGATTGGCCTTATAAAGATCCCGAAAATCGATACACATCTGCACTTTACCATCTTTCTTAGGTACAAGGACAATGTTAGCCAGTCATTGGGGATATTCTACTACTTGCAAAAATCCTGCTCATAACTGTTTAATCACTTCTTCTTTAATCTTCAGACTCCATTCTGGCTTTAATCTCCTCAACTTTTGCTTAAAGGGTTTCATCTGCGAGTCTAAGGGTAAACGGTGTTCCACAATTGATTCATCTAGCCGAGGCATGTCTTGATAAGACCAAGCGAAAATATCTAGCTATGCACGTAACAGTTCCAACAATTCTTTGCACTGCCATTGATCTAATCTTGTGCCAATTCTGAATTCTTTTAGATCCCCTTTATTCCTTAAATTGACCATTGATGTTTCCTCAATGTTTGGGGTACTGCGATTCTCATGTCTTTCTATTTATTCCCGAATTTCCTCTGGTATTTCTTCTAAATAGTTCACATCTATTGTAATTCGTAGTTGCCGATAATCAAACTCGGTGTTAAAGTCATTATTTGTCAATATTGGCATTCTCTGGATTAGTTGAGTAAGGCATCAGATGTAAGGGTTCCTGACATGGAAAATAGTGCGCAATGAATCAAACAAAAAGGAATATTTTTCCCATTAACAATAAATTTATTTAAAAGTTTAAGACAAGTAAATTAGAAAGACAGAGCTTGTTTATGGTAAGTCAGATGATTGTCGCGCCCAGATTTTTCGCACTCGAGGAATACACACACAAGTGGGAAAAATGTTGTACTCTCTCGTTAGAACTCACCCTCCTAGAAGAATGAGTGCGACTAGGTTTGAATTGAAAATTTGATTTGAATAAAGGACTTTTGGAAAACATTTGGAGTCGTCACCTAACTTGATTAAGGTGAGTTAGGTCACCTAAAAATTAAGAATAATCCGAAGACTACACTTAGGGTTTTTGGAAAACGATTTTGAAAATATCTCCTCAAGAGAGAGTTTTTAAGAAAAACATGTTGTTTGGCAACCTTTAGAAAACAATTAGCCCTTTTTGAAAAATAATTCCGTTTTGGTCTTCGAAATCAGTGATCTTAGGTTCAGAGGTTGGTTATGTGTAGGGAAGACGTAGTAAGCCATCACCCTACCCCGCCCTTTCGGTACCTACATGTCAATCTACCCTAGATTCACCTATGAGAGTCTTTAGCTAACTATTGACCAATCCTATCCACTTTGAAAAAGACTGTTTGAAAAAAAACTAGATGCATGATATGCAAGTGCAATAGAAGAAAGTTGATTTAGAAAGTTGATTTAGAAAATAGATTTGAAAAGAGATTTGAAAAGAACAATTTGATTTGATTTTAGAAGAAATTTGAAAAGGATTATGGAATTGGAAACTTGAAAGAATGTTGTAGGATTGGAGATTAGAAAGAAGTTGTAAAAATAGAAATTTGAAACATGTTGTGGAATTTGAGATTTGGAAAAATATTGTGACCGCACCCATGAGGGTTGCCTACGTATCCTTTTGGAGGAATCAGGTTAGTCGTAGTTTGGACAAGAGTCCGATTGAAAATAGAAGAGTTGATTAGAAGAAAGAGATTGAATTGGAAATTGGTTTGGAAAATTAAGAGATTGAACTTTGATTGGAAGATTTGAAAAGACTTGACTTTGAAAGACTTGGTTTTAGGAAACCTAGACTTAAGAAAGACTTGAGATTTAGGAAAGATTTGACTCAAAATGTGGACTTGGAAAAATTAAGAAAGATTGGATTTAGGAAAGATTCGAATTGGGAAAGTTCCGATTTAGGAAAGTTTCGAATTAGGAAAGTTTCATTTTTGAAAAGTTTTGGTTTAGGAAAGTTTTTAATTTAGGAAAGTTTCAACCTAGGAAAGTTTTGGATTAAGAAAGTTTCGAATTTTAGAAAGTTTTCGAAATAGGAAAGGTTTTCAAATTAGGAAAGTTCCCGAATTAGGAAAGTTTAGTTTAAGAAAGGTTTAGAATTTGGAAAGTTTCAAGTTAAGGAAGTTTTGAGTTTAGAAAATTTTGAATTAAGAAAGTTTCATTTTAAAAAAGGGTTTGAAAGAGAAAGGTTTTGAAAATAAGGAAGTTTTGAAAATAAGAAAGTTTTAAATTTAGAAAGTTTTAGATTTGGAAAGATTTGAAGTTTTAGAAAAGTTTAAAATTTAGAAAGTTTTAGATTTAGAAAGTCTTAACTTAAGAAAGTTTTGAACTTGGAAAACTTTGGATTTTGGAAAGATTTGGGGTTTAGAAAGTTTAAGATGTAGAAAGTTTTAGAGTTTGAATTTTAGAAAATCTTGAGATTAGGAAACGTTTGAGTTTAGGAAAGATTTGAAAACTTGGACTTGGAAAGTTAAGATTTGGAAAATGGTAGAATTAGGAAGGGTTGAATTAGGAAAGATTTGGATTAGGAAGGGATTGAATTTTATTTTTAAAAGAGAAAGTTTGATTTTGTTTTCAAAAACAGAGGATTGGATCTAGTTTCCTAAACGGAAGATTGGATTTGGTTTCCTAAAGGGAAGGTTGGATTTGACAAGGATTTGGAAAGGGAAGTTTTCTTTAAACCCTAGATTTGGAAAACTATAGTTTTGACGTAGAAAATGGGAGGTTTTGGAAATATGTATAGTTTGGATGTGAAAACAAGAGGTTTTGGAAACCTAGGTCTTAAGGCAAGTTTGAAAACCATGTTTTTGGAAAGAAAATTAGGGTTTCCTAATTGTGAGTTCTAGGGCTTGACTTGGGCTCTAAGGAAAGAGTTTTTGGAAAGTGCGTTTTTGGAAACGAAGGTTTTTAGAAGAGAATCCTAGGGAGGAGTTTTTGGAAAGTGAATTCGAAGAGAGAGTTTTTAGAAAGAGATTTTAAAGAGAAGGAGTTTTTGGAAAGTGTGTTTTGGGAAACGAGGATTTTAGAAGAAAAATCCTAGAGGGGAGCTTCTAGAAGGGAGATTTTGGAAAGAGAGTTTTTAGAAAGATTTTTGATAAAAGATTGTTGAAGAGAGTTTTTAGGAAAGTGAATTTTGAAGAGAGTGTTTTGAAAATGAGTTGAAAAAGGGAGTTTTGAAAAATAGATTTTTGGAGGGAGTTTTTGAAAACAAATTTGGAAAGGAGAGTTTTAGGAAAGTATGTTGAAAAAGAGATTTTTAGGAAGAGATTTGAAAAGAGAGTTTTTTGGAAAGTATAAAAACGTCTCATTTTCCTAAAGCGATTCTAGCCATAAGAGGGCTAGAACTACTTTAAGAAAGTGGTTTTGAAAACAACAATGGTTGAAAATATAGACCATGTTGGTCACTTTGAATGTAACACTTTCCTAAAGCAATCCTAGCCATGGAAAAGCTAGAATCACCCTAGGATTGTGATTTTGAAAACAAGTTTTGAAAAAGAGGATTTTGATGCAATCTCGAAAACAAGTTTGAAAACGATTTTGAAAACAAGTTTGAAACCGATTTTTGGAAGATGCATGATCATGATATGCACAATGCAATTTTGGGGTCATGAACATACAAGGTTAATGCTTCACCACATAATCAAGGGGTGCCGAACCCACGTGGTCTCCGATTAGCCTAAAGGAAAGCCCCCGACACGGTGACCCTCCGATAGTCTAATCCTACACATGGACCGGGAGTCCCCTTGTTTCAAGCATGCAAAGAAAGGGGGGGGGGGAAAGAGATGAGGGATTAAAATAGAGAAAACCCATGTGGGTTAGGAGAGAGAAGAGAGAGGGGGAAGTGCGGAAATTTAAAGAGAAAGCCTACTGTATGTCTTACTTATTTTGCGCGCCTTGCTTGTCTTCGGTCTTGATCTTGATCTTCGTATTCAATCTTCAAGAGTCGTCTTCAAACTTTAGATTGTAGCTCTTCAAGTCTTCAAAGGAGGGTTGAAGGCTAATGTATGAGTGTATGGAGGTGTGTATGAGTGTATAGGAGGCTAGAGTTTAGTGTATGGTGTTTAGGGTTTGGAAAACCTAGGGAGGCTAGGGTTTAAGGAGTGTTTGAGCTCTGTATATCGAAATATATGATTTTTAGATTGAGTTTATGGACGTCTTTCACACTGGAAGAGACTCTGTATTTATAGAGAGAGGAATGTACTGGCGCCTGTTGCAGTGGTGTCAGGCCAAACATTTCACGGGCCCCACTAAGAGTGGTGCAAAGCCATTTTTTGGCTTGGCGCCACTACTAGTGGTGCCAACTATTTAGGAAATATTTAAAGTCGGCAAGCAACATATCTTTGAGTAGATTTGGGCTCCTGTACTAGTGACTACCATGCAATTTTTAACCTGGTTTCATTAAGAGTGACTTCAGAAAGTCCGGGAATGATTTAAGGGACCGGGAATGGCCCGGAAGGCCGAAAAAGAGCAGGAACACTTAAAATAGTGTCCCGGAGGTATTTGACTTGAAAAATGAGGATAGGATGTGTCAGAAGAGTTGACCGGGCCTTTAGGGGCAAAACGGTCAATCGGATTGGAAAGCTGTCGGAACGGACTCGGACTGTCCCGGAAGAAGACTCAAGATTTAGAAACATTATTCAGCATGTTCCCAAAGGTTTCCGGTTTGATTTCCAGATCCGATGTGGTCGGAAAAGGTGACCGGCCTACCAGGGGCAAAATAGTCATTTGGCACCGGGTTTGCCGGAACTGACTCAGAATGATCCGGAAAGGTAAAGGGAAGGTTGAGAATACTATAAGAAGCAATCTCAGGAAGTTACCAATTTGATACCCAGAGCCGGTGTGGTTGGAAAAGGTGACCGGCCCACTAGGGGCAAAATGGTCATTTTGCACCGGGTTTGTCGGAACTGACTCGGAATAATCTGAAAAGATAAAGAAAGGTTGAGAGTACTATAAAAAGCATTCTCGGGAGGTTACCGGTTTGATATCCAGAGCCGGTGTGGTTCTCGGGGTGTTTGGATGCCTAGGGGCAGAATTGTCATCTTAACCGGAAAGTCTCGGAAAAGGCCCATGGGGCAGTTTGGTCATTTTTCACCGAAGTGGGCTAGCAGGCACTGGTGTTGACCTGGGTTTTGAGTGTTTCCACCACTTTGACAGCTATCGTCGTGACACAGGGGTTTGTTGGCAATTCCCTATATCGACCTGTTTACGAATATTTTCGCTACTCGGACGGTTGTGATGTTTGCGAGTATTTCCGCTACTCGGACCATTTTGAGGAATAAACTGTCTCAAGAGAGGGATTGGAAAGGGGTCTTATCGTCTCGAAAAGACATGCCTGATTTGGAATCGTCTCGAGGAATAAACTGTCACGAGAGAGGGATTGGAAAGGGGACTTACCGTCTTCGGAAAGATGTGCCTGATTTGGAACCGTCTCGAGGAATAAACTGTCTCGAGAGAAGGATTGGAAAGGGGACTTACCGTCTTTGGAAAGATGTGCCTAAATTGGAACCGTCTTGAGGAATAAACTGTCTCGAGAGAGGGATTGGAAAAGGGACTTACCGTCTTCGGAAAGACGTGCCTGATTGGAGTAGATTTACCATCTCGAGGAATCAACTGTCTCGAGAGAGGGGTTGGAGTTGGAATTGGAAAGAACAATGCCCCTAAGGGCATTTTGGTCATTTTGCCTCTATTTGGGCCTAGCGGGCCCGTAAAGCGATGGACAAACGGGATTTGGACTTAGAAATTTGGTTTCGGTTGGAATATGCCCACAACGACTTGAACACAAGTCTGGACGGAGTGTAGACTGCCGAGCAATCAAAAATGGGGTGCTTACAATGATCCAGGGCTTTGCTCTAGCGAGCTTTGTACCGAAACTTGCGGGCACGGATGATTTCCTTGCTGGCCCAATTATGCAAGTTCTTACTTGGCAGCATTGCTCAAATGGACCCATCTTGAGTTATTCCAATGTCAGCCATCATGACATGCACTTCTTGAATTTTCCTCTTCTTTGGACCTCTATCTGATGCAAAAACTCCCTTTCCCATAACTACTCGAATCGATCCAAGATCTCTAGGGTAGCTTTCTTGTTAGCCCTCTTCTTCCGTGCTGCTTCTCTTCTCTCTTTTTTTGTAGGTTCATATCACAACCCAATGGTGGGTTCGACTGATGGTATTTCTACGACCTCAAGCCTTATTTGTAAATACTTCCCTAATCCTTTCCCTAGGTGGAATCCATTTGTTTTGAAGTACCGCACTATCATCTGAGAATTCCGAAAATATTTCAGCTCTACTCGATCTGCCTTCTACATGTCAGTGATATATTTGAATGACTGAATACAGGAAGGCGATTCAGTGTCAGGTGGGACGATATCAACTTTGTATATGGCGAATTCTTTTTCAATAAAAATAGAAATTAACTTGGAGCCTATGATGAACTTGACTTTCTGATGAAGGCTAGAAGGGACTGCACTCGCTGAATGAATCGAAGGTCATCCTAACAGCAAATTGTAGGCAACTGGAATATGCAAGACTTGGAACTTGATTGTGAAAGTTACTAGCCCTATCTCAACAGGAATTTCAATTTCTCCTATAGTTTCCCTCTGGAAACCATCAAAGGCACAATGATTGTATTACTGTTATTCGAATAGGTTTTGTCCATTCTAAGCCTTTCTAGGGTAGAATACAGGCAAACATTCAAAGCTGACCCATTATCTATTAATACTTTGGCTACCATTTTTTCTCTTGTTCTTACAGCGACATGTAGGGCACAAGTATGGCTCGTTCCATCAGCAGGAATCTCGTCATCAGATAAAATGATGATGTTCGGAGTCATGATGAGGCTCACCATGTTATGTAGGTTATCCGGTGTGAAGTTCTCAGGCACATGAGCATCTTTGAGGATCTTTAGCAAAGCATCTCGGTGTACTTCAGAGGTGAGTAGCAGGCCTAACATCGAAATATGGGCTGGGGCTTTTCGAAGTTATTCCATGATGTTATAATCGGCCTTTCCCAAAGCTTTGGTGAATTCTAATATCTCTTGATCTGTTGGTTGGTTGGAGCTTTCCCCCTCTTTATCTTTTCCCTTCCTTTTTCTTTCCACTTTAGCAGAGGTGTAAAGTTGCCCTGACTGGATCATCCCTCCTATTTCTGCTACAAGCTCTCCAATGCTTTTATCAAGTGGGTAATTCCATGGGACACTATGAAGACTAGATATTGGTGATTGGGTTATAATGGGAAGAGTTATCTTTGTGTTTATGGGCAAAGGGATTACCATAGGTGAAGGGTTTGTGAGGACAGGCAAGGTGGTGGGCACAGTTGGTTTCTTTTGTAGGACTAAGGGTAATATGGGTCATATGGTTCCTTGGGTGTTGGCCTGAGATTCAGTCCTAGCCATGGCAACCATGGGTTCAAGTTCAGACAAAGGAGTAAGGATGAAGCAGTAATAAGGGGGACTAAGTAAGGTTTCAATGGTTAGGTTCATGTTAGGTTTATGAGATTGTATGGTTAGGAGGGAATGGTCTTGATATTTGGGTTCTTTTAGAATATAAGTCGTTCCTCTTGGAATTGCAATAGATAGGTCATGCGGGGTGTCTCTGCTAAGATTCTTGCTTTCTAGTGGTATACTCTCTTGAAGCTTGTGAATCATGGCCTTCACTGATTCAGAGGATGTTGAACTAGTGTCCATTTTCCTTTCCTATAAAGATGAAATGAAAACAAGAATACAAGTTGCAAGTTAATGTCTGGTTTTAAAAGCCTTATGCGATGCCTGTCCTAGGAAGATCCTACCTTAAGAGGGAGACTAACCATGATGAATTTGGCTCACTTTCGGAGATAGAGGTTTTGCCCCTATATATAGACACCTTACCGTCAGATGGGAATCTTCCTTCATTCATACATTCATTTGTGAAAAGGAAAGGGATACATAGGACTTTGAATTTAGAATACAAGAGGAAACAGAGTACACTTTAATAGGGGAGAGGGAAACATTTTTCTTTGGACTTCCACATATCTAATTTTACATATGAAATCCAAAACTACTCTTGAGTCTTTGGATTCGCCTTCTTTTAATTTGACGCCGAGAAGGTCGCTGAGAGACCTTGTTGATTGATTGCCCCTTGTCTTCTTGGCAATCTTATCTCCATGAGCATAGAGGGATTGGGGCCCCTCTTATGGAATGACTCGAAATGTACGCAATGATTCCTTAGGTTACGTGGGAACGCTTAGGATTTTGGTGGGTTTAATGCAATGGAGAGTGAACTTGATGTCACTCTCTTTCGATTGATCATATGCATGAGAATGCAGTGACTCGAGTTACTTTGGAACTCTCGTCTTAACATGGAATATTGAATACATGGATGTGGTTGCAAAGAGCATAAGGAAAGAGAATGCGATTGAAGTAAATATGCATGCATGAACAGTTAGATGGACATTATAACAGTAAGAGTACAGTTATTATAACAACAAGAATAAACAAATATAGAGGAAAGTAAAAGCAGTCACCCTTTCCTCCATGGTTTTGGAAAACGATGTGTGTGTTTTAAATCTAGTAGAGGTTCAGCTATGCATGGTGTCTACATGAGCATGAGGTTAAGGGTTTACTAATGCATCCTAAAAAGGCTCAGTTCCCAGATCTTCAAACCTAGGCCCACTCCCCGAGGTGGTGCCATTATCGGTTGGTGATCCGAGCGGGGGAACCATCAAGAGGCCGTAGGCAAAGAAACTGACATAACATCTTGCCCACAACCAATATACCGTTCCTCCTTCTAACTAGAAGGGACAAATCAGGGTAAAGAATGCAAATTTGCAGAATGCAAGTGCACGTGCAGTGCGTGTGTGATTTTCAAAAATTAGAGGAAAGAGCCTAACAACTCCCATCCATCCTGTCCATTCCATATATGCAGAGCAATTAGCATGAAACAAAACAAAACGTGAATAAAAATCCACCTATAAAACAAATGTGTAAGGATGACAAACTTGATGCAAGATTGAATGATTGAAAATAATTAAAAGCAAGTAATGACATGTTTTTGAAAACAACTTGGAAAAACTTAATTTTGAAAGTTTGAAGTGGATAGAATTGGACAAATCAATCAAAGACTCCAAATGGGTGACGGTGAAGAAACATGACATTAGCCTAACCCTCTAAGTGTCCCCAATGGAGTCGCCAGTTGTCACGCCCTAATTTTTCGCACCCGAAAAAGACAAGTGAGAAAAACACGGTACTCTCTCGTTATAACTCATCCACCTAAAAGGACGAGTGCACCTAGGTTTAAATTGAAAATTGATTTGAATTAAGAAATTTTAGAAAATAATTTGGAGTTGCCACCTAACTTGATTAAGGTGAGTTAGGCCACCTAAAACTAAGCACAATCCGAAGATTACAATTAGAGTTTTTAAAACAAGTTTTGGAAAACTTCCTCAAGAGAGGGTTTTTAAGAAAATAGGTTATTTGGCAACCTTTGAAAATATTTAAGCCCCTTTGAAAATAACTCTGTTTTTGGTCTTTCGAAAATAGTGGTCTAGGCTCAAAGGTTGATTACGTGTAGAGAAGACACACTGAGCCATCACCCTACCCCGCCTTGCAATACTGACATATCTATTCACCCTAGGTTCACTCATTAGAGTCTTCAATTAATAAATGTCTAATACTATCCACTTTAGAAAAGAATTTTGAAAAGATGTTTGACATGATGCATGATATGCAAGTGCAAGAAAAGACTTTGATTTTGACAATAGATTTGAAAGAACTTGATTTGATTTTGGAAATAGATTTGAGAAAAGAGATAGAATTGATTTGAAAGAAAGTTTTAGAAATAGAGATTTGAAAAGAGTTATGACCGCACCCATGAGGGTTGCCTATGTATCCCTTTTTGGGAATCAGGTCAGCCGTAGTTTGGACAAGAGTCCGATTGAAAATTAAAAGATTTTGATTTGAAAAGATTTTGACTAGAAAAGAGTTTAATTTGAGCTTGGAATAAAAGTTTGGAAATCAGGATTGAACTTAGACCTAGAATTGAACTTGAAAGAGGATTTGACCCTTGAAAGAGAACTTGCACTAGATTTGGAAAGATAGAGTTTTGAAAATGTCTTGACTTGAATTGACTTAAACTTGAAAAGGTTGATTTTGGAAAGTTTGGTTTTGGAAAACCGAGACTTAAGAAAGATAGGATCTTGGAAGGACTTGAGGTTAAGAAATATTTGATTTAACTTGGAACGGATTTAAAAAAGATTTGACTCGAATGTTAGACTTGGAAAGTTAGAGTTTAAAAAAAGATTAGATTTAGACAATCTTGAAATTAGGAAAGTTTCAAAATAGAAAAGTTCCGCTTTAGGAAAGTTTCATTTTAGGAAAGTTTCGAATTAGGAATGTTTTATTTTAGAAAAGGTTTTGAAATTAGGAAAGTTTTGAATTTAGAAAGTTTGATTTTAGAAAGATTTGGAATTTAGAAAGTTTAGAATTTTGGAAAGATTTCAATTTAAGAAAGGTTTGAATTTAGAGAGATTTGAAGTTTGAGTTTTAGAAATACTTGAAATTAGGAAAGATTTGAGTATAAGAAAGATTTGAAAATTTAGATTTGAAAAGTTGAAATTTGGAAAGGTATGGAATTAGGAAAGGTTGGAATTAGGAAAGGTTGGAATTAGGAAAGATTTGAATTAGGAAATATTTGATTTCTATTTCCTAAAATAAAAGATTGGATTCTGTTTCTAGAAAGAAATGATTTGATTTTGTTTTAAAAAACGGAGGAATGGATCTAGTTTCCTAAATGGGAAGATTGGATTTGGTTTCCTAAAATGGAGGATTTGATTAGACATGGAATTGGAAAGATGAAATTTTGAAAATCCTAGATTTTAGAGTAGAAAATAGGATTTAAAATTTTATGATTTTAATATAGAAAATAGGATTTAGTAACCTAAAGTTTGATGTAGAAAAGGAAGTTGGAAATTAAGGTTTCCTAATCATGGTTCTAGGGCTTGTCTTAGACTCCAAGGTAAAGACTTTTTTTAAAAAGTGAATTTTTTGAAAAGGAAGATTTTTGGAAGGAGATCTTAGAAAAGAGTTTTTAGAATGTGAATTTTGAAGAGGGCTTTTTGAAAAGAAGTTTGAAAAGAAGTTTTAGAAAATAGATTTTTTGAAGGGAATTCTTAAAAAGCAATTTTGGAAAGAAAATTGGAGAGGGTTTTTAGAAAGTATGTTGGAAAAGAGATTTTAGAGTGTAGACTTGAAAAGAGAGTTTTTGGAAAGAATTTGAAAAGAGATTTTGGAAAAAGAGATTTTTAAAAAGTACGTTAAAAAAAAAAAGAGATTTTGGAGAGGATTTGAATGCGGACTTTTGCAAACCTTTAAAAATATCTCACTTTCCTAAAACGATTCTAACCATAAAAAGGTTAGAATCCTTCTAGGATTGTGGTTTTGAAAACAGCAAGGATTTGAAAATATGGACCATATTGGTCACTTTAAATGTAACACTTTCCTAAAGCAACCCTAATCATGGAAATGCTAGAATCACCTTATGATTGTGATTTTGAAAATAAGTTTTAAAGAAAAAAATTTTAATACAAGTTTTGAAAATGATTTTGATGCAAATTTTGAAAACAAGTTTTGGAGAGATGCATGATCATGATATGCACAATGCAAGTTGGGGTCGTGAACATACAAGGTTAAAGGCTTCACCACATAATCAAAGGACCCGAATCCACGTGGTCTCTAGTTAGACTAAGAGAAAGCCCCCGGCACAGTGACTTTCAATAGCCTAATCCTACACATGAACCGGGAAATCCCTTGTTTCAAGCATGTAAGAAAGGGGGGTAGAAGATGGGGATTAAAATAGAAGAAAACCCAAGTGAGTTAGGATAGAGAAGAGAGAGGGGGGAATTGTGTAAACGTAAATAGGAAACCTACCTTGCATCTTCTTTTATTTGCTTTGCTTTATTTGTTTGCTTTACTTTGATCTTCGCTTTGATCTTCAAAAGCTTCTAAGTTGTAGCACTCTAAGTCTTTAATGGAGGCTTTGGAGGCTACTATATGAGTGTATGTATGCTAGGGTTAAGTGTATATAAGTTAGGGTTTGTATATGGAGGCTAGGGTTTGAAGAACCTAAAGGGAAGTAGGGTTTGGAAGGACTTCGAGCTCTGTATATCGAAGAGCAAGGTTTTTGGACTGAGTTTGCGGACCTCTTTCATACTGGGGGAGGCTCTGTATTTATGGATAAAGGAGTGAACTGGCGCCTACTGCAGTGGCGCCAAGCCAAAAATCCTACTGGCGCCATTAGGAGTGGCGCCAGGCCAAATTTTGTCTTGGCACTGTTACTAGTGGCGCCAGCCACTTAGGAAAGTTTTAAGGTCAGCAAGCAATGAATCTTTCAAAGATTTGGGCACTTGTACTAATGACTACCATGCAATTTTTAGCTTGGCTTCACTAGGAGTGACTCCGAAAGGTCCAACAATGATTTAAAGGGCCAAGAATAGTCTGGAGGGCTGGAAAGGGACAGGAACCCTCAGAATAGTTTCTCGTGGGTAGTAGACTTGAAAAATGATGTCAACATTTGTTGGAGGGGTGGATCGGGTCATTAGGAGCAAAACGGTCAATCGGATCAGAAAGCTGCGAGGATAGACTCGAAATTTCCCAAAAGAAAACACAAGACTTGAAAACATTACCTAGTATGTTTCAGGAGGTTACCGGTTTGATACCTAGAGCCGGTGTGGTTGAAAGAAGCAATCGGCCCACTAGGGGCAAAACTGTTATTTTGCCTCAGGTTTGCTGGGACTGACTCGGAATGATCCAGAAATGCATTAGAAGGCTGGGGATACTATCAAAAGCACCCGTGAGAGATTACTGGTTTAATACCCAAAGCTGGTGTGCTTGGAAAAGCTGACCGGCCCACCAGCGGCAAAACGGTCATTTTGACCAGAGGGTCTCGGAATTGGCCTGAAACTGACTAGAAGGTATCTAATCATGCTGGATCGTCTTTGGGATGACCATGGAAGGGTGGACTTACCATTCTGAGAACTTAGGTACTTTCTCAAGAAACGTGCCGAAAGATGCCCTAAAGGCAGTTCGGTCATTTTTTACCGGAGTGGGCTAGCTGGCATTGGTGTTGACCTGGGTTTTAAGTGTTTCCGTCACTCTGACGGTGGTCCCGTGACATAGGGGTTTGTTGGCAATTCCCAATGTCGACCTGTTTACTAGTGTTTCCGCCACTATGACAGTTGCGATGTTTACGAGTACTTCCGTTACTCTAGTGACCATTCTAAAGACTGCTAGATCTCGAAAAGCTACTAGGTGGACTTATCACCTGAGGAATCAACTTTCTCAAAAGGCAAACATTCTTCATTAGCGGGCTAGCAGGCATCGAAACAGACATTCTTCATTGGCGTTCTACCATCTCGGGGACTTGAGGTCTCGTCCCAATTGACGAGTTTGAAGGGACTTACCGTTTCAAAGATTTTTCTCAAAAAACGTGCTGGACAGGATGGACTTACTGCCTTGAGGAATCAACTTTCTCAAAAAACATGCCAAATTCAATTGGAATTGGAAATGGACTTGAAATTAGATTTGAGATTAAAACAGGGACTTGCTTTTTTCAAAAAGACATGCCCACTGGAATTGGACCGAACAATGTCCCAAGGGAACTTTGGTCATTTTGCCTCTATTTGGGCCCAATGGGCCCATAAAGCGATCGATTGACTGGATTATGTCTAAAAAACTAGTTTGACTTGAAATATGTCCACATTGCCTTAAATACAAGTCTAGATGGACTTGAGACTGCCGAGCGGGTAAAATGGGGTGCTTACATCCACTTAACAGCTTCCCGAGATCAAGTGATAGAAACACTCAAAACCTGAGTCAACACCAGTGCTTGCTAGCCTACTCCGATGAAAAATGACCACACAACCCCTTAGGCCTTTTGCGGCACATTTCTCGAGAAAGTACCTAAGTCCTCTGAGCGGTAAGTCCACCCTTCCAAGATTACCCCAAAGATAATTTGGCATGTTCAAGTGCCTTGCAGTCGGTTTTGGACCAATTCTGAGACCATTCGCTCAAAATGACCATTTTGCCCCTGGGCATCCATTTGTCTCCGAAAACCATATCGACTTTGGGTATCAAACCGGTTATCTCTCGAGGATGCTTCTAATAGTACCCCTAACCTTTCAACTCTTTTCTGGATCATTCTGAGTCTATTCCGGCAAACCCGGTGAGAAATGACCATTTGCCCCTAGTGGGCCGATTGTCCTTTCCAACCACACTGGCTTTGGGTATCAAACCGGTAATCTTATAAAATACTTTTCATAGTGTTTCCAACCTTCAAGCCTTCTCACAGATCACTCCAAGTCCATTTCGGTGTTTTCCCAATTCAATTGACCATTGTGCCCCTCAGAGGCCGGTCAACTTTTTCAAACACTCTGACATTACTTCTCAAGCTAATTACCTCCGGGACACTTTTTTGAGGTTTTCCGTCCATTCTCGGCCTATTCTAGTTACTCAAAACCTTTCAGGTCAATCCCAAACTTTCTGAAGTCACTTCTAGTAGAGCTAAGCCAAAAATTGCATGGTAGTTACTAGTACAGGGGCCCAAATCTTTTGCCTTACGTTCCAAGGGTCGAAAGATACGTTTCTTGCCGCCTTAAAATTTTCCTAAGTGGCTAGCGTCACTGCAAGCCAAAAAATGGCCTGGCGCCACTCCTAGTGGCCCCAATAGTTTTTTTGCCATAGCACCACTGTAACAAGTGCCAGGCTCTTCCAGTTGCCTATAAATACAAACCCTCCCTCTATATGAAAATGGTCCACAAACTCAATCCAAAAACTCTATTTCTCAAAATTCAGAGCTCGAAGTCTCTCCAAAACCTAGCCCTCTCTAGCCTCCTCAAACCCTAGCCTCCATATACTTAAACCCTAACATCCATAAACTTTATACACTTAAACACAAGCCTCCAAAGCCTCTATTGAAGACTCAAAGTACTGCAACTTAAAAGCTCTCAAGGTTCAAGTAAAGCAAAGAAAACAAAGCAAGTAAAGTAAGAATATGTCAAGGTAGGCTTTCAATTTACGTTTATATAATTCCCCCTCTCTCTTCTTCCTCCTAACCTGCTTGAGTTTTCTTCTATTTTAATTCTCCATCTTCTACCTCACTTTCTTGCATATTTGAAACAAGGGACCCCTCGATTCATGCTTAGAAAAAATTGTTGAAAGTCACCGTGTCGGGGGTTTTCTTCAAATTTGACCGTTGATGATATGGGTTCGGCCCCCTTGATTATGTGGTGAAGCCTAGCCTTGTATGTTCATAATCCTATTGCATTGTGTATATTATATTCATACATTCATCCCAAAAGTGTTTTTCAAAGTTATTTTCAAACTTACATCAAAATTATTTTCCAAACTTGCATCAAAACTCTCTTTTAAACTTGCATTCAAAATCTCTTTTTCAAACTTGTTTTTAAAATCACAATCCTAAAGTGATTCTAACCATTCCATGGTTAGGGTTGTTTTAGGAAAGTGTTACATTCAATGTGATTATCAAGGTCCCTATTTTGGGTGTAAATCATAAATTATTTTCTATCAAAACCACAATCTTAAGATGATTTTAGCTATTCCATGGTTAGGGTTATTTCAAGAAAGTGTGATATTCAAAGTAATCGTTATGGTCCATATTTCAAAATCCTTATTGTTTTTCAAAACCACCAACTTAAAATGGTGCTAATATTTTCATGGTTAGAATCGTTTTAGAAAAGTGAAACATTCAAAAGATTTTAAAAGTCCATATTCAAGTCCTTTTTCAAATTACTTTTCAAACTTCTTTCTAAAAACTCTTCTCAAAAATCTACTTTTTAAAAACTCTCTTCAAATATCTCTTTTCCAAAAACACTTTTTCTTGGAGTCCAAGTCAAGCCCTAGATCTTATGGTTAGGAAACCCTAGTTGTCTTTCCTAGAACATGAATTCCTCTTTTACCTCAAATCATAGGCTTTCAAAAACTATCTTCTATATCAAATCCTTGATTTCCAAAATCTCTTTTTCTACACCAAATCATAGCTTTTCAAATCCTAGATTTTAAAAATTCAACCTTTCTATTTCTATGTCAATTCCAACCCTCCAATTTAAGAAACTAGATCAAATCTTTCAATTTAGGAAATTAGATCAAATCCCCCAATTTTAGAAACGAAATCAAATCATCTAATTTTTTGAAATAAAATCTAATCTTTTACTTTAGGAAATAGGAATCAAATCTTTCTTAATTCAAACATTTCCTGATTCCAACCTTTCCTAATTTTAAACCTTTCTAAATTTCAATCTTTTCGAATTTTAAAACTTTCTAAATTCTAAAATTTTCTAAATTCAAAACTTTCCAAATTCAAATATTTCGAAAATCAACTCTTTCCTAAAAAAAATTCCTAAAATGAAATTTTCTTAATTTAGCACTTTCCTAAAATGGACCTTTTCTATTTTGAAACTTTCCTAATTCTAAGCTTTCCAAATTCCAGTCTTTCTTAAACCCTAACTTTTCAAATCATTCCAAGTTAAGTGTTTCTAAATCAAATCAGATTGTTTCCAAACCTTTCTTAGACCTCATTTTTCCTAATTCTAAGTTTTCTAAAATCAAATGAAACTTTTCAAATCTAAATCAAACCTTTTCCAATTCGAATGCATGCTCCAACCCTAGGATACCTAAACCCTAGTTGAAGCTTAATCCTAAGCTAAGAAGTTTCAACTTCTTTCTAAAATTCATTTCCAAACCAAGATGATTTTTCAACTTCGATTTAAGTCAAGATGTTTTCAAATCTCATTCTTTCGACCTTAAGTCTAAGTTTCTTTTCCAAAGTTCAATCTTTTCAAGTCAAAATCAATTTTTAAATCTCCATGTTCAATTTCAATTCTAAGTTCAATTTCAAATCATTCATTCAAAGTTCAAATCAAATCCTTTTCAAATTAAACTTTTCAAAAACCTCAAAGTGTTTATTTTCAATCGGATTCTTATCTGAACTATGACTGATCTGATTTCCAACGAAAGGATACATAGGCAACTCTCATGAGTGCGGTCACAAACTTTTTGAAATCTCAAAATTTTCTCCCTCTTTTTCAAATCTCTAATTTTTACAACTTTTTTTTTTTCCAATCTCTAATTCCATAATCTATTTCTAATTTTCAATTTCTAGAACCTTCTTTCAAACCTTAAATTTTTCTTTTCAAATCTATTTTCAAAATCAAATATTTTTCTTACACTTGCATATCATGCATCATATCAAGCTTCTTTTCCAAAATTATTTTCAAAAGTGGATAGTATTGGACATTTATTAATCGAAAATTCTAAACGAGTGAGCCTAGGGTGAATAGACATGTAGGTACCGCGATGGCGGAGTAGGATGATGATCTTAGGATATCTTCTCTACACGTAACCAATTTCAGAGCCTAGATCACTGCTTTCAAAGACCAAAACATAGTTATTTAAAAAAGAACTTAAATCTTTCCAAAGGTTGCCAAATAACCTATTTTCTAAAAAAAACTCTCTCTCGTGAAAGTTTTCAAAACCTTTTGAAAAACTCTAAATTTAATCTTCGGATTGCACTTTATTTTAGTTGACCTAACTCACCTTAATCAAGTTAGATGGTGACTCCAAATTTTTTTCCAAAAGCCCTTATTCAAAATCAATTTCAAATTCAAACCTAATCGCACTCGTCCTTCTAGGAGGATGAGTTCTAACAAGAAAGTACCATGCTTTTTTCCACTTGTGTGTATTTTCCTTAAGTGTAAAAAATCGTGGCGCGACATCACGTAACCAAGACCCTGATGAGACGCATCACTATAAATCACGAAATCTCCCTTCCTTGAAGGAATGGTTAACACTAGAGCTGTAGTCAACTTTGTCTTTAATTCTTGAAAACTACGTTCACATTTGTCTGACCATTCAAATTTCACAACCTTACAAATCAATTTAGTTAACGGTATAGCAATAGTTAAAAATCCTTGAATAAATCTCCTGTAGTAATAAGCTAATCCCAAGAAACTTTTAATTTCTGAGACATTCTTCAGTTGCTCCTAATTCACTATTACTTCAATCTTCTTTGGATTAACACAAATTCCCTCATCAAAAATTACATATTCCAAAAATACCACTCTATCAAGCAAAACTCACATTTGTTGAATTTGGCATATAACTGTTTGTTTCTCAAAGTCTGTATTACACGTCTCAAATGCTCCTCATGTTCTTCCTTACTGTGTGAATATACAAGTATATTATCAATGAATATAATAACAAATGAATTGAGAAAAGGCTGAAATACCCAGTTCATCAAGTCATGAAGATAGTTGGAGCATTAGTCACTCCAAATGGCATCACCAATAACTCGTAAAGCCCGCATCGAGTACGAAAATCCGTTTTCGAGACACCACTATCCTTCACCTTCAATTGATGATAACGACATCTTAAATCAACTTTAGAGAATAATTTGGCTCCTTGAAGTTGATCAAATAAGTCGTTGATATGCGGCAAAGGATATTTGCTCTTCACTGTTACTTGATTCAGCTGCCGATAATTAATACAAAACCTCATAGTTCCATCTTTTGTCTTCACAAATGACATAGGAGCTCCCCACGGTGACACACTTAGTTGAATGAATCCTCGATCTTGTAATTAAATTTTAAATTCTTTTAATTTTGATGGTGCCATTTTGTAAGGTATAATGGAGATCGGAGTAGCTCCCGGTAATAATTCAATAGAAAACTCCACCTCCCGATCAAACACAATCCCTAGTAGCTTATCTAGAAACGCATCTACAAAATCTTGTACCACTAAGATATTTGACAGCTTCAAGTCAGCTTTAGCAGTATCAATCACATGAGCTAGATATCCCTCACACCCTTTCCATAATAGTTGTCAAGCTACTACAACTAATATTACACACGCTGGAAATATATCCCATTCACCTTGAAATCTGAACTTTGATTCAATTGGCATTTGAAAAATAACTTCCTTCTTGAAACAGTCAATGGAAGCATGATAAGATGCTAGCTAGTCCATACCCAATATCATATCAAAATCATAAATTTTCTAAGGAATCAAATCCACCTTCAACTTTTTCTCCCCAATCTTCACCACACAATCCTGATATACTACTTCCACTAAAACCACGTCCCCCATAGGTGTATAAATAAGTAATGTTGTTTCATAAATGTATATGCTTGTAGATGCTCACTAAATGCAATAAACACAAAACAATGTGTAGATTTAAGATCTAACAGTATGTAAGCATCTCTATCAGCCACAGATATCATACATGTTATTGCCCTAAGTGTAACCTAAGCATCCCACTAAGTCATTGCATATATCTGAGCTTGAGTTCATGGTTTAGAGGTAGTCCCACATCCATGTTGTGCACTCCCAGTTGTCCCTCTTCCCCCACTAGCCACACTACCCATAGAGGAGGTCAGCATAGAGCCTGGCGTACAATGCCTCGCTATATGACCCGTCTATCCACACTGGCAGCATTTGTTACTCCAAGGCACTGGACAACCCCTAATTATATGTCCTTCTACCCCACACCTATAACAAGTAACTCCTCCATTTCCACCCCCAAAAATCCCTAAGGTTGCCGATCTCACTGAAGGTCTCAAGGGTCCCCAACCTCTAGGACTTCCTGTTTTACTCGGCTGTAATCTTTCCTATCCACCAAATCTTACAGATTTAGATGATTTCTGACTCGATGTTCTAGCTCTCGCATCAAACTTTCCCCTTTTGAACTATTCTTTTCTACCTGATAACATCTTGCTCTATAATTTTTGCTTTATTCACTAGGTTAGCATACCTCACCACATTTCAAGAACTGAAATCCGTGATCGTATGCTCAAGTCTAACCCACGTTAAAACCTCATGCATTTAGCATCTTCAGTACACACTAAGTCAGGTGCAAACTATGACAAAGCTATAAATTGCACTTTATATTCTAACACTGTCATCTTTACTTGTTACGAGGATATAAATTCTTACTCTTTTTTATATTTATAAATGAGTGAAAAGTTATGTTCATTGAAAACCTCCACAAATTGCTCCCATGTAATTAGCACTCCACCACCCTGGGAACCCATCATATGTCACATTGCCTCCCAACAATTTCGAGCTTTACCTTTCAACATGAATGTAGTCGACATCAGTTTATGCTCATCTACCACTGCCACTACCTCAAATATTGCCTTTAACTTTTTTAACCACTCCTCAATCACCAATGGATCGATTGCCCCTGTGAACTTTAGGGGATTCAGTTTCATAAATTGTTCGTGCAATATACTAGTCTGTTACACCGGCCTAGTGGACTGATATTCAATGTATTGAGTCAAAATATTTGCCACTCTATTGGCTACATTTGGTGAATGTTGATCTCCCCTTTCTTGGCATCCCTGCCCTTAAATTGGAGCTAATGACGCTTCCTCCTCAACTTCTCGTGGTGGTTCTCTTTGGGTCATTCTCACTGCATCAATTCAGAACTAGCACACAAAATATATGACCCACATAAGCCTACCAACTTAAAGCGACACAACACCACCCTACAGTCCACTGCAACTCTAGACACCAACTCCACAACATAGCCTCGGTTGTAAACCTTAGTTTAAAGACAACTTTGCAACAGAACTTTGGTCTTAAACCTCAGCTTTGATATCAATCTATCACGTTCACTCCTAATCAAGTGTCATTAACACCATCTTAGGTGAACGTGATCGCACAGGTTATCAACCTGTAAGCAAAACCTCCATATAATCCTAAAGACAAAAATCTTATAGGAATCAACAACATTATTATATATATATCAACAATCAGTTAACATCATCATACAATCCTCTGAATATAACTTATTCTAATACAAGAGTAGAAATAAACAAAAGACTCCAAGAGTTATCTTGTTAATAAGACAGACTGCCGACATCACAGAGATAGACTGTTAACTTCACAGTAAGAGCTCTCGAAACTCCCCAATTTAACCCCAACCTCTACAATGGACTGGACATCATCAAACATCCTGCAAAATAATCTGTGTGAGTGTGAGCTATATATCCACATGCTCACAAAGATAATCAAACTCATAATGACTAAATGATGAATAATTCGCCAATCAATAGGTAAATCACCACCAATAATAAGAAATGTTTCTTAGGCTGCAATGCATGATACACTACAGATGAGCTCGCTATTTATGATAACATTGGCCCAATATATCAATGGTTTGTTATCAAAAGATGTCCCTCTTTCAACACCCTTTAGGCTAGCCCCCACTCAACTAAACCTTAGGTTAGACCTCGCTCGGCTAAACCACTTCTATGCAATGCAAGTTATGCACATAATGTATAAATTGTATGCAACTATTACCTCATAATCTAGTAATCACTTGCAATATAAATAATAAGACATTCAGCAAAAAAAGAATATGAATATCTTATAACCCACCTGTTACCACTTTATAAACACAATCGAGTCACCTCTTTAGTTGAGCCAAACTACTTTGCTCTGCTTCTGAGCCTATCACATACCACCACATCAAATTTAATGAAGTAAATGTTATAATGCATAACCAATGCACGAAATGTGACATGTTAAACCCTTCCCAATGTCATGCAAAGTACAAATGTACACTAATGCAAACATTTTGACTATTACGCCCACTCCTAATCAGGTGTCATGTACGCCATCTTAGGTAAACGTGATTGCACAGGTCACTAACCTTTAAGTGAAACATCAACACAAATATCAAAGATAGAGATCAGATAGGAATTATTAATATCATCACGTAGAAATATATAATCTCATCAATCATTAAACTCCATTATACAGTCCTCTAAAATATAATTTATAGTAATATAAGAGTAAAGTTAAACAAGACTCCAAGAGTTATTAATTCATAATAACCAAGATACAGACTGCCAACATCACAACAAGAGCTTCTCAAAGCTCCCCAACTTAACCCTGACCTCTATAATGGACTGGATATCTCCCAACATCCTGCAAAACAACCTGTGTGGGTGTGAGCAATATATCCATATGCTTACAGAGATAATCAAACTCATAATAACATAATGATAGATAAGCAATGAATAATCTGTCAATCAATAGATAAATCACCACCAAAATAAGAAATGCCTCTTGTATTGCAATACATGATACACCACAAATGAGCGCACTATTTATGATAACATTGACCCAATATATCAATAGTTTGTTATCAAAGAATGTCCCTCTTTTAACACATTTTAGGTTAGCCCCACATCGGCTAAACCTTAGGTTAGTCCCCACACGGCTAAACCTCTTCTATGCAATGCAGTTGTGCACACAATATATGAATTGTATGTAATATCACCTCATAATCTACTAATCATCACCAATATAGATAATAAAACATTCAACTCAATATGAATATGAATATCTTAAACTCCACCTACTACCGCTTTATAATGACACTCGAGTCACCTCTTTGGTTTTGTCGAAATGTTTTGCTTTGCTTTTGAACCTATCACACACCACCACATCAAACTTGATGAAATATATGTTATAATGCATAACTAATACATGAAATATGACATATTAAACCTTTCCTGTTGTAATGCAAAGTACAAATGTACATTGATGCAAACATTCTGACCATTAGGACAGTCAGAAGGAAGTTGCCGACCTTTATGATACATGCCGACTATAATGGAAAGTGCCTACCAGAGAAGGCAAATTGCTAACCTTAGTCTAGTAGCCAGTCGTCAGGACAATACCAGGGGCCGTCCTACTGACTGGAGCCCTCTTATGGCTCAAAAATATAATTTGCTGACTTAACTCCAAAGTTTACCATGCTACCCCAACACAACCACAACTTCTTCGAAGACCTAAAATGACATTCTAAGGCCACGACAAGACTCCACACATCAAAACCATAAACAACATGTAAGATTCAAGGTTTCCACTTGGAAACATGAAATACTTCTCCACATCTCACTTGCAATTCACCACCATGGCATGAAATGACATATACACATGCGAAAACCATAAAATACAATAAAATAAGTATCCACATGGAATTCTTACCTCTAGAAATGATCACACAAGCTTTTCCTTACACTTTCTTCTTCTTTTCCTTCCTTTCTTTTTTTTTTTTATTTTCTTTTCTCTCACTTTCGTTCTCACTAAACACATTTCCTTTACACTAGCTCCTCTTTTTAATCTTCCCCTCTTGACTTGAAAGCCAAAATAGACATAACTTGTATCTAATGTGCCATATGTCACATATGCACCTTTGCTAGTAGTAAGCACACACCTTAAGCACGCATGTCACAAACATGAGTCATACACCTAGGTGTCAAGCATACGCATACACACCTAACACTTCACTAATCCACATGATTACATAATGAATCATGCTTATGATAATTAATCATAATAATCCATATCAAGATCAACCCACTAAGACTGGTAAGCTGCCAATCTCCTAAGGAAGAGACTTTTAATAAACCCACTAAGAGTGATGGTGCTGACCTAAGATCAACAATGCCCAGCATCTGCTAAGGCATAGCCGACCTACATGAAATGCTCACAAAAATGATAATTTCTCTCCCTATGGCATGTTCTCACTCCAACATGCTAATCAAACTCCTCAAGGATAGTCTTAACCATCGTTAGGACAACCAGAAGAAAGTTGTTGACCTTTATGGAACATGCTGACTATGATGAAAAGTGCTGACCTTAATAGAAAGTACTGTCCTTTAACCTATCGTCAAGACAATCTTCCTACTTTCTGATCGACCAGAGAAGAAAAATTGCCCACCAAATAAGGTAAATTGCTGACCTTACTCTAGTAACTTGTTGTCGGGATGACACCAGGGACCACCCTGCCGACTAGAACAACCCTGTGGTTTGATTATAACATTTGCCAACCTGACTCCACAATTTACAACACCATCCCAACATAACCACAAACTCTCCAAAGACCTAAATGAAACTCTAAGGCCACAATTAGACTCCACACATCAAAACCATGAACAACATGTAAGATTCAAGGCTTTCACCTAGAACCTTTGAATACTTCTTCACATCTCACCTCCAATTCACCATCATGGCATGACATGACATATAAACATGCAAAACCACAAATACACAATAACACAAGAATGAACATAGGATTCTCACCTCGAGAAATGATCACACAAGCTTTCCCTTGCACTTCCCTCTTCTCTTCCTTCCTTTCTCTCTTTCTCTTTTCTTTTCTCTTTCTTTCGTTCTCACCCAAACACTTTTCCTCTACACCAATTCGTCTCTTTCTTCTTCCTTCCTAACTTGAAAGCCAAGATAGATACAACTCGTATCTAATATGCCACATGTCACACATGCACCATTACTAGTGACAAGCACACACCTTATGCCTACACTTCACATAAGTGATTCATGCACATAAGTGTCAAGCATACACATGCAAACTTAGCACTTCACTAATCCACATGATTAATATAATTAACCACACTTATGATAATTAATCATGATTACTGTGAGATAAAGATTTTGCAGTTTCCAAATCAAGGTTAGCCCACTACGAATGGTAATGCTAATCTACTACAGAAGAGACCTAACATAAGCCTACTACAACTAATGATGCTGACCTGAGATCAACAAAGCACAGCATCTACTAAGGCATAGCCAACCTACATGAAATATTCACAAAAATGATGACTCCACCCCCCCCCCCCCCCCCCCCCCCACCCAAAATGGCATATTCTCACTCAATCAAGCTAATCAAACTCCTCAATTAGTATAATCACACACTAGAACGTATGCAATTAAACTAAACATGATGCTAAACAATGTGATGTTTTACAATTCTTCCATTCTTTAAGAATTTTGTCCTGAAATTCAATTACCAGGCTGACATAAATATGGATATTGTTTCCTCATTATTTCCTCACTATCCTAAGTAGCCCCGTCCACTGTATGACTCATCCACAACACTTTCACTAATGGTATTACCTTGTTACGTAGAACTTGCTCTCTACGATTAATTCACTTTTCAGTTTTGGATAGGCAAAAAAGAAGTAGAATAGACTTAGGAGTTTTATGTTTTTTGAAAAAAGAGATGAATTCTAGGGTGTTTTTGGGAGGAATGGCTTATCCATCTTTAGGAGGTGGCCAATTTTTCATCTTCCAGGGGAGAATCTTTTAATTTTTAGTCTCATCTTTAGTTTTTCTTCTTGTTCTTCTAGTAAACTCAAGATTATATTTCTTTAATGCAATATTTTCTTTCTTTAATTATTAGTTCAATTCTTACAATCTTTGTAATGTATTTTAGTAGTTAAATCGATTCTTGGTATAGATTGAGAAAGGAACTAGGTTACTGGTAGAGATTCAAGATAGTTATTTATTTTATGAGATTTCAAGATCTTGGATCAAGATTCCTTTTCTTGGCCATGAATATCTTTGAAAAGAATATTATTGATCATATGTATAGACTGATTTGCAAGCAGGAATACGTATACCTAGAATTTCTGATAAGGGTATTGATTATAATTGTATACATATTCCTGTGAAGAGTACTTTAGAAATCTACTATTCTTGATTAAGTTTCAAACATACCTTGTAGACGGGTTTATAAACTGGGATATGTATGAATGGGACCCTAGTATGAACACTAGTAAATAATTAAATATTAACTCCAAGAGAGTGATCGAATATTGAAGTTCTTTAATCAAAACTATCTTGGGAACTTACCTGTAGGCCTATTACTGGATCAAACCCTGTCAAAACCTTTTTATATTATTTGAATATATCCCTAAAATTAGTTTAATTTTATTGTCCGACAATTTAGATCAACCATCTTCAATAATTGATTTTTATTTTTTTTCCAGAAGCTTTCCTGTAATTTCAATTAATTCTGAGCTCATTATTCTTTTGTTATGATTGTAGATCTTGCTAGACTAGTTTATTCTTGTGGTCCCTGTGGATCGACCTCGGACTTATCGAGATATTATTACTACATCATCGCAACCACACACTGGTAGATATAAATTGCACTATTTATGAGCGATCAATAATCCTACTGCAAATAATGATGTTGACCTAAGATCAATAAAACCCAGCTATCTGCTAAGGCATAGCCGGCCTACATGAAATGTTCAAAAAAATGATAACTCTCCCCCCCGCCCCCCAAAAAAAACATGGCATGTTCTCACTCAATCAAACTAATCAAACTTTTCAATTAGTATAATCACATACTAAAATGTCATGACCCGCAACCCGGCCCATACGGATTTAGGGTGCATGACCGGCCAGTAGCTTAGCTACCTAAGGCCGCATTGCATAACCCGGTTGAACACCTGTGCTTTTATCATTTAAAAGATACATAATTGCAGAATTTAAAATTTTATAAACGTAAAGTAAAACGTGTGTCATACATAGTAGGGCTGTACCTAATCTCTGAAACATAATCATTCTATAAGGTGGGCCTATCAAGGCCACCACAGTTATAACATTATAATATTACAAAATATTAGGGGCCAACCCCTAAATTAGTACATAACATAAGGCCCGTGGGCCGCAATCCAAATGTCCATGTAATGGGCCTCCTTCAAGGCCTCCCAGTTTGTTCACCTGAAAACATTTTTAGAAAAACATAAGCTAATGCTTAGTGAGTAACATTAATGCATGAGCATAAAATACCATATGCTACATTTATATTTAATGTACATGACAGTAGAGTCACATTTATGCATGAGTGGCATGAACTTAGAATCACATAAGTATAATCTTAAAGACACTTTAAGCATAGGCTTTGATATTAAAACATCATACCATTTCGAGACATAATATCATCAAGGAGAGACGTGGCATACATAGATCATCATAGTATTTGATATATCTTGATTCTTGTTCTAAAACATAAGTGTGTTACTACCCAACTAATATTTTTCTTCAGCGTATATGACAATAGCCGAACGTTTATGCATACATATCGCGTACCTAGGAATGTATAAGTGTAAGCTTGAAAATGTATAGTTTATACTACCATATCAATATAAGTTGATATCTCTAAAACATAAGGTTAAAGAAACGAGAGACATGTCGTAGCATGCTCCCGTAGTACATGACATAGCTTGTCATTAGTATAACACATCAGAACTTGTAAGCATACATTTTAACTCATCGTATAGCATTAGACCCATCCATATCGTCGTTCTCGAAATGTATGAGGCATAACCTTGAGAACATAGGAATTATAGCGTTATTTTGGAACATTGTATCGTAAGCTTTCATAACAAAATGTTACAATATTTCGAATGTAGTACCATAGGAGTGAGACATAACGTATAACATGACCTCGAAAGGCATAACATAGCTATCATGAGCATACCGTGGCATTATACTGTAAGGCATTTCATAATATCGTAGAAAGGAGAGATATATCGTGACATTACAATCTATCGAAGCATACGTAACTTGTTGTGAAGCATTAGGACAAATCATATTTCTCATTCTAGAGCATAAGTGTCGCGCCCAGATTTTTCGCGCCCGAGGAATACTCACCTAAGCGGGAAAAATGCTATACTCTCTCGTTAAAACTCACCCTCCTAGAAGAATGAGTGCGACTAGGTTTGAATTGAAAAATTGGTTTGAATAAAGGGCTTTTGAAAAAGATTTGGAGTCGCCACCTAACTTGATTAAGGTGAGTTAGGTCACCTAAAAACTAAGCATAATCCGAAGACTACACTTAGGGTTTTGGAAAATGATTTTGAAAAACATCTCCTCAAGAGAGGGTTTTTAAGAAAAACAGGTTGTTTGGCAACCTCTGGAAAACATTTGGCCCTTTTTAGAAAAATAACTCCTTTTGGTCTTTGAAATCAGTGATCCTAGGTTCGGAGGTTGGTTACGTGTAGGGAAGACGCACTAAGCTATCACCCTACCCTGCCCTTTTGGTACCTACATGTCAATCTACCCTAAATTCACCTATGGGAGTCTTTAACTAACTAATGGTTCAACCCTATTCACTTTGAAAAACAATGTTTGAAAACTAATTTAGCATGATGCATGATATGCAAGTGCAAGATGAAAGAATTGGAAAATAGAAATTGATTTGAAAAGAAATTGATTTGATTTGAAAATAGATTTGAAAAGATGGAATTGAAATTGGAAACTTTGAAAACTTGGAAATAGGAATTTGAAAATTGATTGGAATTTGAAATTTGGAAAGATTTTGGAAACCACACCCATGAGGGTGGAATTGAAAGTTTGAAAAGTATTGTGACCGCACCTATGAAGGTTGCCTACGTATCCCTTTGGGGGAATCAGGTCAATCGTAGTTCGGATCGGAGTCCGATTGAAAAGAGAAGGGTGGATTTGAAGAAGGAGATTGAATTAGAAATTGAATTCGATTTGGAATTAGAAAAGGAGATTGGAAATTGAAATTGAAAATATTGGACTTTGATTTGAAGAGATTGATTTTGGAAAGACTTGGTTTTGGAAAGATGGAGGTTTAGGAAACCTAGACTTAGGAAAGATAGGAGACCTAGGGAAGACTTGAGATTAAGAAAGATTGGATTGGAATCTTGGATTTGGAAGATTTAGAAAGATTGGATTTTAGAAAATATTCGAATTAGGAAAGGTCAGTTTTAGGAAGGCTTCGTTTTCGGAAAGTTTTGAAATTAGGAAAGTTTTAGGTTTAGGAAAGTTTTCGAAAAAGGAAAGGTTTTCAGATTAGGAAAGTTCCCAAATTAGGAAAGTTTTGAAAATCGGAAAGTTTTGATTTTAGAAATTTTTTGGAAAAGGGAAGTTTTGAATTTGGAAAGCTTTGAAAACAAGGAAGTTTTGAAAATAAGAAAAGTTTCGTTTTTGGAAAGGTTTGAAAAAGGAAAGTTTTCAACTTAGGAAGTGTTTGAATTAAGAAAGGGAAAGTTTTGTATTAAGAAAGCTTCATTTTAAGGAAGGTTTTGAAAAAGGAAAGGTTTTGAAAATAAGGAAGTTTTGAAAATAGGAAAGTTTTGGATTTGGAAAGATGTTGGAGTTTTGGAAAGTTTAGAATTTAGAAAGCTTAGAAGTTTAGAAAGATTTAACTTAAGAAAGTTTTGAATTTAGGAAACCTTGGATTTGAAAAGATTTGAAATTTGGAAAGTTTAGGATTTAGAAAGTTTTAGAGTTTTAGAAAATCTTGAAATTAGGAAAAGCTTGAGTTTAGGAAAGGTTTGAAAACTTAGATTTGAAAAAGATTTTGGAAAAGGGTAGAATTAGGAAAGGGTTGAACTTGGAAAGATTTAAAAGTTGAATTTTAAAGTTTAGGAAAGATTTTTATGTTCAAGTTTTGGAAACTTAAGATTTAGGAAAGTGAAAGTTTAGGAAGGATTCGAATTTAGGAAAGATTTGGATTTTGAAACTTAAGGAAAGATTTGAAGTTTAGGTGTAAGAAACTTATGGCTTAGGAAGGTATTGAATTAGGAAAGGTTTGGATTAGGAAGGGATTGGATTTAGTTTCCTAAACGGGGAGATTTGATTCGGTTTCCTAAAGGGAAGGTAGGATTTGGCTAGGATTTGGAAAGGAAAATTGTAGAAACCCCTAGATTTGGAAAATTGTTGTTTTGATGTAGAAAAGTGGTTTTGAAAACATGTATAGTTTTCATATAGAAAACAAAAGATTTTGGAAACCTAGGTTTGGGGCAAAGTTTGAAAATCATGTTTTTGGAAAGAAAACTAGGGTTTCCTAATTGTGGGTTCTAGGGTTTGGTTTGGGCTCTAAGGAAAGAGTTTTCTTTGGAAAACGCGTTTTTGGAAACGAAGGTTTTCTAGAAGGGAATCCTAGGGAGGAGTTTTTTGGAAAGCATGTTTTTGGAATCGTAGAGTTTAGAAAGAAAATCCTATAGGGGAATTTCTAGAAGGAAGATTCCGAGAGGAGAGTTTTTAGAAAGATTTTTAGGGAGTGTTTTTAGAAAGTGAATTTTGAGGAAAGAAAGTTTTGGAAAGGAGTTGAAAAAGAGAGTTTTGAAAAAGAGATTTTGAAAGGGAGTTTTTGAAATCAATTTTGAAGAGGGGAGTTTTAGGAAAGTATGTTGAAAAAGAGATTTTTAGGAAGAGATTTTCGAAGAAAGAGTTTTTAGAAGGTGTAAAAACATCTCACTTTCCTAAAGCAATTCTAACCATAAGAAGGCTAGAACCACTTTAAGAAAGTGGTTTTGAAAACAAGGTTTGAAAATATAGACCAAAAGGCTACTTTTAATATAACACTTTCCTAAAGCAACCCTAGCCATGGAAAGGCTAGAATCACCCTAGAATTGTGGTTTTGAAAACATGTTTTTGAAAAAGAGCTTTTGATGCAATTTTGAAAACAAGTTTGAAAACGATTTTTGAAAACAACTTTTTGAAACCGAATTTTGGAAGATGCAAGACTATGATATGCACAATGCAATTTGGGGTCGTGAACATACAAGGTCAAGGCTTCACCACATAATCAAGGGGGCCGGACCCACGTGGTCTTTGGTTAGACTAGAAGAAAGCCCCCGACACGGTGACTCTCCCATAGTCCAATCCTACACATGGACCGGGAATCCCCTTGTTTCAAGCATGCAAAGAAAGGGGGGGAAAGAGATGGGGGATTAAAATAGAGAAAACCCAAGTGGGTTGGAGAGAGAAGAGAGAGGGGGAAAGTGCAGAAAATTAAATAGGGAGCCTACCTTGTTTCTTGTTTATTTTGCGCGCCGTGCAGCCTTCGGTCTTCGGTCTTCGGTCTTGATCTTCACCCTCAGTCTTCAAGGATTGTCTTCAAGCTTTGAATGGCTGCTCTTCAAGTCTTGAGAGAGTGGTTGAAGGCTAGTGTATGAGTGTATAGGGGTGTGTATGAGTATATAGGAGGCTAGGGTTTGTGTATAGTGGCTAGGGTTTGGAAAACCTAGGGAGGCTAGGGTTTTTGGAGGTGCTCAAGCTCTGTGTATCGAATTGTGTGATTTTTAGGTTAAGTTTGCAGACCCCTTTCACATTGATCGAGGCTCTGTATTTATAGAAGTTGGACAAGCCTGGCGCCTGTTGCAGTGGCGCCAGGGCAAAATTTATACTAGCGCCACTAGGAGTGGCGCCAGGCCATGTTTTGGCTTGGCGCCACTAGCCATTTAGGAAACAATTAAGGTCGGCAAGCAACGTATCTTTGACTAGATTTGGGCGCCTGTACTAGGGACTACCATGTAAACTTTAGCCTGGCTTCACTAGGAGTGACTCTGAAAAGTCCGGGAATGATTTGAAGGAGCCGGGAGTGACCCGGAAGGCCGGAAAGGAGCAGGAACACTTAAAATAGTGTCCTGGAGGTATTTGACTTGAAAAGTGAGGATAATATGTGTCGGAAAGGTCGACCGGGCCTTTAGGGGCAAAACAGTCAATCAGACTAGAAAAACTGCCGGGACAGACTCAAACTGTCCCGGAAGAAGACTTGGGATCTGGAAACATTATTTAGAATGTTCTCAGAGGTTTCCGGTTTGATTCCCAGGGCCGGCGTGGTCGGAAATGGAGAACGGCCCACCAGGGGCAAAACGGTCATTTTGTACCGGGTTTGCCGGAACTGACTCGGAATAGTCCGAAAAGGTAAAGGAAGGTCGAGAACACTATAAAAAGTATTCTCGGGACATGACCGGTCTGATACCCAGAGCCGGTGTGGTCGAAGAAGGAGACCGGCCCTCTAGGGGCAAAACGGTCATTTTGTACCGGGTTGGCCGGAACTGACTCGAAATGGTCTGGAAAGGTAAAGGAAGGTCGAGAACACTATAAAAAGTATTCTCGGGGCATTCGGATGCTTAGGGGCAAAATGGTCATCTTGACCGAAAAGTCTCGGAAAAGGCCCTAAGGGTAGTCTGGTCATTTTTCACCGAAGTGAGCTAACAAACATGGGTATTGACCTAGGTGTTGAGTATTTCCGCTACTCGGACGGGGTTGAGTATTTTCGCTACTCAGACGGGGTTGACGATTTGAGAGTATTTCCGCTACTCTAACGGTTCTGTGAGTATTTCCGCTACTCTAACGGTTCTGTGAGTACTTCCGCTACTCTAACGGTTCTGTGAGTATTTCCTCTTCTCGGACGGCTCCGTGAGTACTTCCGCTACTCTAACGGTTCTGTGAGTATTTCTGCTACTCTAACGGTTGAGTATTTTCGCTACTCGGACGGCTCCATGAGTACTTCCGCTACTCTAACGGGTCTATGAGTATTTCCGCTACTCTAACGGTTTTGTGAGTATTTTCGCTACTCTAACGGTTTTGTGAGTAGTTTTGCTACTCGGACTGTCTCGAGGAATAAACTGTCTCGAGAGAGGGATTGGAAAGGGGTCTTACCGACTTCGAAGAGACGTGCCTAGATTGGAACCGTCTCGAGGAATAAACTGTCTCGAGAGAAGGATTGGAAAGGGGTCTTACCGACTCCGAAGAGACGTGCCTAGATTGGAACCATCTCGAGGAATAAACTGTCTTGAGAGAGGGATTGGAAAGGGGTCTTACCGACTCCGAAGAGACGTGCCTGGGTTTTGAGTGTTTCCGCCACTCTAACGGTGTGAGTGTTCCGCCACTCTGACGGTTTGGTGAGTGTTTCCGCCACTCTGACGGTTTTGTGAGTGTTTCCGCCACTCTAACGGTGTGAGTGTTCCGCCACTCTGACGGTTTGGTGAGTGTTTCCGCCACTCTGACGGTTTTGTGAGTGTTTCCGCCACTTTAACGGTTTTGTGAGTAGTTTTACTACTCGGACCGTCTCGAGGAATAAACTGTCTCGAGAGGGGGGATTGGAATTGGAATAAGAAAGGATAATGCCCCTAAGGGCATTTTGGTCATTTTGCCTCTATTTGGGCCTGATAGGCCCGCGAAGCGATGGAAAGACGAAATTTGGACTAGAGGATTGGTTTCGATTGGAATATGTCCATAATGACTTGAAAACAAGTCTGAACGGAGTGTAGACTGCCGAGCGGTCAAAAATGGGGTGCTTACAATAAGTATGTTACATTTCTATATCAGAGCTAGGCTCCGCATAAATAACCTTAAAGGTTATATATAGGGTTCTTTAGACTAAGATCTTAACTATGTACAATATTGCCCGTTTGGCGCTTCATGTCACGCATGTGCCTATCTCACGGGTTTAAATGCATTGCGACGGTAACACTTCGCCCTGCCTACTCCCTCGGGAGCGCTTGAGCTATCTAAGTACTTAGTACAATAGTGTCCGTTCTCGCTTGCACCTGCCTACCCCCTTTCGGGTGCTTGGTCTCAGCCCCACGGTACACATAAGTCTCTTTAGGCCAACATAGTAACCATGAAGGTCACGCATAGGCTCTTTAAGCCAACATAGTAACCATGAAGGTTACGCATAGGCTCTTTAGGCCAACATAGTAACCATGAAGGTCACGCATAGGCTCTTTAAGCCAACATAGTAACCATAAAGGTCACGTATAGGCTCTTTAGGCCAACATAGTAACTATGAAGGTCACGCATAGGTTCTTTAAGCCAACATAGTAACCATAAAGGTCATGCATAGGCTCTTTAGGCCAACATAGTAACCATGAAGGTCACGCATAGGCTCTTTAAGCCAACATAGTAACCATGAAGGTCACACATAGGCTCTTTAGGCCAACATAGTAACCATAAAGGTCACGCATAGGCTCTTTAGGCCAACATAATAACTATAAAGGTCACGCATAGGCTCTTTAGACCAACATAATAACCATGAAGGTCACGCATATGAACCATGAAGGTCACGCATAGGCTCTTTAGGCCAACATAATAACCATGAAGGTCACGCATAGGCTCTTTAAGCCAACATAGTAACCATAAAGGTCACACATAGGCTCTTTAGGCCAGGGACGTCTCCCAACATAGATAGTTTATTTCCCGTCCCCTAGCGTAGGACTAGCATAGTTTATTTCACGTCCCCTAGCGTAGGACTATCGGGCTAGATTAAAGTCTTGCCACGAGAAGACCCTGAGTTAGATTCGTATGTTAGGAGTCTTACATCTACTTTATGTGAACGTTCTAGTTCGTGAGTTGTATTTATGTCATAGGTAGGGTTCGTATGTAATTCAAAGCATGATATTTATTCTTGAATGTAACCATTGAGGCATCGAAATAAATGGAAAGAAATGTATGAAATGTAATTGAACTTGCAAGCATTTGGAGAGTAATAGGTCTTACTCATGGCATATCGTTACTCACCTCTCTCCAATAGAACGGGTGCTAAACAAGGCGTTCCTACACAAAATGCACATGAAAGTAGAGAAACATGAATACAAGACTATAAGGCCAAGCAATAACATGTAAACTAAGACTAAACACATAAGTCCCTCAAGCCCGACTCAATAACACCTCACTCGAACAACGGAAGAGTGAGGCTAAACCCTAAGATAAGGCCTCAATGAAAAACGAGAACATAAGGTTAAGGTTTGAACATTGAAGCCGAGACATCGACTCCTTCATTGCATCTCAAACACTTCTCAAGGAATATCTCACACTCTAGGTTAGTTTCATTTGAAAATAGGCTTAAAGGGCTTTAATTTGATAGTTCGTGGGCTAAAAACACATTTCGGATGAAGAAGTTATGCCCAATAGAAAATGGGTTAAAAGTTTGGAAGAAGAATGTTACTGGCAAAATTTTGGGTCAACTTCAAAATTCAATATCTCTCAAACCACATGGAATTAGAGTACAAAATTTATATGAATACAAAGATCTATGAGTCTACTATCCAATACTTCAAACGGTGCATCAATCTGAGTTTTCTAGAGAAAGTTATGCTCGTTTTACGAAACAGTGTTTGAGCTGAAAAGTGAAACCGGGGGCTGGACGAAAGTGTCGGCTCCAGAAACAAAGGAGTCGCCTCCTGAGTTGAAGAAACAAATCTGGGAGTTATCTGGGCAAAAGTGTCACCTCCAGAGACTAAAGAGTTGCCTCCTGAGCTGAATAGACAAATCTGAGAGTTATCTGGGCAAAAGTGTCGCCTCTAGAGACTAAAGAGTCGCCTCCCAAACTAAACGAATAAATCTAGGAGTTCACTGGGACAATGAGTCACCTCCAAAAACCAAGAAGTCCACTCCAAAGCTAAAGGAATAATTATGGGAGTTTACTGGTACAAGAAGTTGCCTCCACAAAATGAGGAGTCCACTCCAAAGCTAAATACCCAGATTTTACCTGAAAATCTCCAAACCTCACTCAAATCAAAACTAAACTCCATCAAAACTCTCACAAACCCTTCCAATGCTTCTAGGAATCAAAGATAGACCTAAAAAGACCACAATAACTCAAAATCAAACACTATAAACAAGAAAATCGAAGGGATCTAGGGTTTTAGGAACCCAAACCATAACTTGCATAAGTTGGGGATTTCACATCCCAAACCCTCAAATCTTTCAATGGGGCTTCCAACATTCTATGCTTAGCTAATTTAGGACTCAAAAGAGTCACCCACAGCAATCTCAACAATATAACTCACAAAGATATATATACATACACATATACAATTGGAGGAGAAAATAGAACCTTACCTTTCTTCAAGCTTGGTCAAGACTTCTAATGGCTTAAATCTCTTCCTCCTTCAATCTCCCTTTCCCTCCTTCTCCTCTCTCTTCTCCCCTCTCTCAACCAGTTGGGTGTGTGCATCTGTGGGTGTTTGTGTGTTTGTTTTATGTACATATATATATAAGAGCATACAAGATGACACACATGGGAATAATCCCATGTGTCTCACCCCATAGGCTTAAGCTACAACCCAAGCTCCCATTGGTCACTCTTGACTCAAATGAGACAATAATTAATATTAAACAATGCAAATACTAGAAATTCTCATTAATATAAATGAGTAGAGGTTTGGGATATTACATAAAATGTATGCAATTAAACTATACATGATGGTAAACAATGTCAGGTTTTACACTAGTAATTAAATGCCTCACCTAAACACAAAGCCTACAATTACAACTCAGAGATAATAGGAACAAATAAATTAAGATCCTATACATAACTGACAATTGAAAAAACCCACACATATTAGAGTGAAAAGCGAGAAAGTACATAATAACGCCTTGTTAATGTTCATGTGAGTGTCAAGTAATAGCCTAAAATAGTATGTCCCAGCATATGTTGATCTAGCATAGACATTCAAAGCATGAAAACTGAATAAAATTCAATAAAAATAGGTAGTACTTCATAATCATTATACAATAGCATATGGTGTAACTTGTACTTCGAGCAATTTCTGCGCACGATTATTGAAGCAGTCGACCACCGTAGACATTTCCTTAAGGGATGGGAAAAAGGTTCCATTGCAAACTACAAATGGAGTTACCTTAGAATTTAGTGCCAAACAAAAATTAAACACTAACCCTTCCTCAAGGTGAAATGCAAGTACTCCATCTGATATGTAAGTACTTATCTGTTCATTAACAGATCAAACAATGAAACTTTTTCCAATTTTCTTTTCTGCAAATACAATATTGGGTTTTTATCCATCTCTCTTTGTTGTCTTCAATAGTTAAGAAGCAAAGCTTGATTAATAGGGATTAGGGAGCCTAAACTGTTGCTAATTATTTGAAAAAGGCATCACAGACACAGACAAACATTTTGATAAAAAAGAACAGGAAAAAGAAAAAGATAAACATTGAATATTGTGAATCAGAGAATTCTAACTAGTAAATCTTATTTTCTTCATTCTAATACTCTAGCTTAGTAATAAGGTAATTTCTTTGGCTGTACTATATCAGTAATTTGGGAAAAATTGATTCAATTAGTCAATCAATTTACCAAAAGGTTTATAATGAAGAAACAAGTAAGGTAGGTGGAATTGTCATTATCAATTTGGAGCTCCCATTCCTTTATAAAGCTTCAAGATCGAAATTATATATAAAAACAAAAAATAGATACAGGTCAATCCAAAATTCAAAATCAATGAACAAAGCAACACGTTAACAAAATTAGTTTTATAAGTTGATCAAAGACAAACACATAAAAACATATACATATATATATATATATATATATATATATATAGAGAGAGAGAGAGAGAGAGAGAGAGAGATTATAATTAGATGAGGTTGAGGATACGTACCTGGGCAATGGTAGGGGCAAGTACTGGAGGTATCATGGTGATGGCGGAGCATTACATGGTGGGATTGAATGTCTCTCTTACATATCTTCAAGATCTCCTTGAGCTTCCAAGATATCGAGTGTGAGAGAGAGCTAGGGTTTTTGGGAGACGACAAAAAAAAGGGGGAAAGGGATCGAGTGAGAGACAGAAAGAGAGCACAGAGAGATGGAGAGCAAAGGTGGCATAGTGCTAGTGGAGGGTGAAGGCAAACTAGAGTTTGCGCGAGAAAGAGACAACCTGGCCTGCAAATAGAGCTCGGTTAGCTAGGGGTTGGTGGAGGGTGGCGATGGTGCTAGTGGAGGACGAAGAAGACGGCGGCAGCATCTCTTATGGAGGACGAAGGCGGCGGTGACACCGGCGGCTCTAGGGGAGGAAGAAGGAGGTGGTGGCAGCCCTGGTGGAGGCTGACGGCTGCAGTGGTAGTGTGATGGAGAGAGAATCGCGGCCAACCTAAGCCCCGCCAAAGGAAATGGCCAACGTAAATGCTTGCCTAGGGCTTTTGATCGATCAAGAGTGAGAAGAAGGGGAAAGGGAAATTTTGATCCCGCCGATCAAAATGATGTTGTTTCGTTTTACATTTGCAACGGGATTCTCCCGTCACAAAAAGGCCGTTGCAAATGCTATTCCATTTGCGACGGGAAACTCCCAGTCACAAAATGCCGTTGCAAAGCAAAATATACCCATTTGCGACGGTAGCATGATCGTCACAAAAAACACCGTCACAAAAATGAGTTTTGTGATGACATTTGTGATGGCCATTGTCCCGTCGCAAATACCACTTTTTGTGACGGGAAAACGACCATCACAAATACTCCCGTCACAAAAACCTCATTTTTTAGTAGTTTAATGATGGAAACAAATGGAGCAAACTTTGTATGGACGTGAAACTAGGACATTTTGGATTTGGCTCTCGCTTGCTAGGGACTCCTAAGCTTAATTGATACCTATGGTTTGTGAGTTATTGCATGTATCCTGCCTCTACATGAATGGGATGGGTCTATGTCCCTTCCTAGGCTGGTTCCTTATCACCCAAAAAAACAAAAAAAAAAATAATAATAATAAAAAAAAGGGGAGAGAGAGAGTAAATGTTGTAACGGATATAGTAAGTAAAAATAAAGTGCTACATTCTTACTAAAGTTTTTCTTTTGGAGTCATCTTACCTATTACGTAAATAGCATATTTTATAATAAAAAGAGTATAATAATTTTATTGTAGAAATATTTAATACCCGATATAGTTCACATTAGTCATATATATGATTGAAACAAACTATTATAAAATAAAATGTTTATATATCGAAGTAGTCATTACTAGCTTTTTCAAAAAAGAGAGGCATTGATAATTTTAATATTACTTTTATATGCATTACTTTAACATTTCGTCAAAATAGATTTGACAACAATAATAGCCATTGAAGTAAATACTAATAAAAATATAAAAATATGAGAAGGGTGAACAGTAAAAGAATAAGATGGAAGTAAGATCATAATATATTTAAATTATTAAAAAGTACATGATTAAATGAAAATTGTTGTAATGATTAAATTATTAGGAAAAAATTTTAAAAGGGGGACAAGGTAAAACTACTTAGATTTTGGGAGGAAAAATATAAAACTATTTGGGTGAGGGGAGGGGAGAGGCAATATACTTATTTTATCATGACAAAGAAAATAATTCAAAACTTAGAGATCGTGGACCCTGCCCGCCCCGATGAAGGTCCACCAATGTACATAATCCTATTTCTTCCATTATGTTCAAAGAAACAAACTTTGTACAACATCCATGCTATTAAAGCTCCATTTGCTGGTGCAATTGTTGAAGCCAAAGAGTCACTAAAGCCACAGACATAGTCTATCCCTTGTTTATGAGTTTTTTATTACAAAAAAGTAAGATATAACCAAAAAAAAAAAAAAAAACTCGAAGGCATAAACTCTCAAAGAGAAGACAGATTAAGACACTAATTCTAGAAGTCTACTTACACCCTTAGTGGCTAGGTGCACACTATCATACACAGCCCTATAAGTTAGAGACTTAATTTTGAGGCAACGATGCCACTAGACCAAAACTGGCCATTGTTGCAGTCCCAAATTACACTAAGAAGAACAGAAAATAAAAATAAAAATAAAAACAAAAAAGGTTAGACCCCAAAACCCTAACACTTCAATGAAATGCGGCGGCGGCACTCGAAGCTTTGGCCGATGGTGTATCTGGTGGCGGAGATGGAAGCATGGTAAGCACAAACACCCCGCTTGCTGCAGCTGCAACGGCTCCCACAACAGATGCCGGTAAGTTGCTGCCTCCGAACAGGGCGTCCCACGGTCCACTTGCTACAGAAACCATCATCTGTTTCAAACATTTGCCTACCCAAATTAGTCCACATTTGGGTAATTTTGAAGTAACAAATTCAAACTTGTGGATGTAGTATTAGTTATGTGATTATGAAATCTTACCTGTGGCATAACTATTGCAAGATTCAGAACTCCCAGATAGAGACCTATGGAATTCAAGCAATATTAGAGAAATCTTAATCATCAGGAGGCACTATACTCGAATATAATATCCCCAAAATAGTTCAAAAATTGGTACAATTTTATACCTTGTCCTGCACCAGAAGTTTGAGCGAAAGTGGATGCTAGAGCAAAGGGAATGCTGTAAGTTACCTGCACAATTACAAGAAGCAATCTGATTATTATATAGACCTTGGATAAACCAAACTTATAGAAGTTATGTATGGATCTTTAATTTGTTAAAGGAAAAGGCAATTGAATTACTTAGACTTAGTTTTTATTTATTTATAAATGACTAAATTTTTTTTTTTAATAAATACCAATTTCACTATCCTCTTATTTCCTAACTCTACTAAATAAACGAAATGGATTTAAATTTTTTCTTCACTTTCTTTTTCTACAATTTTTCTCCCTCCATAAATTCAAGAATTCAAATATAGGATAAGTAAAGAATAAAAGGTATGGATGAAGTGTGATCTTTTAAATTGGGATTGTATAGTACACACGTAATTTAAAATATTATATAATATATCTGCACGTGCTCTAGACCGATGAGATAGATTCCGCTTTTGGTTCAGTCCCATTAGTGCCACGTGCACCTTCACAATAGAAGACTATTATTTTTTTCAATTTTGTTTGGTAGCAGAGGAAACTTCCAATTTTAGCACTAACTTATGCACTGTGTAGTCAGTCAATAGATACGGTTCGTTGAAAAGGGTTCATTCCCTTGCAATTGGTGATAACACCTAAATTTAAAATCTCACCGCAAGAGGGATTCCGAGTACCGTGAAGAGGGTCAGTGCCCCGATCTTGACGCCGGTATCCGGTGGTGACGTGGTGGTGGTGCTGCCGCGGAGTGCGGCGGCGAATTGCCTAGCAGACTCGGCTTTTTTGGTGATTGGCACGGTCATTGCCAAACAAACGGCCAGCAAAAAGTTGACCGCACCCCACAAACGACTCACATTGCCGAGCCGATGAGCCAATCGCTCCACCGCCAAGGAGGTGAAACCCAACACCACCGCATTCAGCATTAGCCCCAATGCACCTGCGCGCACGCCATGGTCGTGCAACTTGCCCTCCCCGACCATCCCTCCGTAAACCTCCTTTCCCATCCAATCTGTGTCAAACAACAAGAATGGAAACCAAGCAATCCAGTTGAGACACGTCACCAAAAGTAAGATCCACATTGGCTTAGGCAAGTTCTTCAGTGCAACTAATAATTCCCCGAAGAACGGCACCAGCTTGGCCTTTTCCACTTCCTTCTCGGACTTTGGCACCGGTATGGACGACACGTTTTCACGAACGATGGCGAGGGCTATGGTAGTAAGAGTGATTAAGAGTGTGATTGAGAGAAAGAAACAGCTATTGAGGTTTGCACAGTACAGATCACATGCATTTGTTGCAGTGAATGGGAAGGCTTTGTAAAGGTGGGTGTACGATGTAAGCACCCCATTTTTGATCGCTCGGCAGTCTACACTCCGTCCAGACTTGTTTTCAAGTCACTGTGGGCGTATTCCAACCGAAACCAACTCTCTAAGTCCAAATCCCATGTGTCCATCGCTTCGCGGGCCCGTCAAGCCCAAATAGAGGCAAAATGACCAAAATGCCCTTAGGGGCATCGTCCTTTCCTTTTTGAATCTAATCCCTCTCTCGAGACAGTTGATTCCTCGAGATGGTAAATCTATTCCAAATCAGGCACGTCTTTTCGAAGACGATAAGACCCTTTTCCAATCCTTTTCTCGAGACAGTTTATTCCTCGAGACGGTTTCAAATCAGGCACGTCTTTTCGAAGACGGTAAGACCCCTTTCCAATCCTTCTCTCGAGACAGTTTATTCATCGAGACGGTTCGAGTAACGAAAATATTTGTAAATATCACAACCGTTAGAGTAGCGGAAATACTCACAAATAGGTCGATATAGGGAATTGCCAACAAACCTCTGTGTCATGACGACCGCCATCAGAGTGGCGGAAACACTCAAAACCCAGGTCAATACCAGTGTCTGTTAGCCCACTTCGGTGAAAAATGACCAAACTGCCCTTTGGACCTTTTCCGAGACTTTCCGGTCAAGATGACTGTTTTGCCCGTAGGCATTCGAATGCCCCGGGAACCACACCGGCTCTGGGTATCAAACCGGTAACCCTCTGAGATTACTTCTTATAGTATTCTCAACCTTTCCTTACCTTTCCTGATCATTTCGAATCAGTTCCGGCCAACCCAATACAAAATGACCGTTTTGCCCCTGGTGGGCCAGTCTCCTTTTTCGACCATACCGGCTCTGGGTATCAAACCGGTAACCTTCTGAGACTGCTTTTGTAGTGTTCTCAACCTCCCTTTACCTTTTCAGATCATTCTGAGTCAGTTCCGGCAAATCCGGTACAAAATGACCGTTTTACCCCTAGTGGGCCGGTCTCCTTTTCCGACCACGCTGGCTTTGGGAATCAAACCGGCAACCTCTGGAAACATTCTGAATAATATTTCTAGACCCTAAGTCTTCTTCCGGGACAGTCCGAGTCTGTCTCGACAGTTTCCCGGTCCGATTGACCGTTTTGCCCCTAAAGGCCCGGTCAACCTTTCTGACCCATCTTATCCTCATTTCTCAAGTCAAATACCTCCGGGACACTATTTTAAGTGTTCCTGCTCTTTTTCGGCCTTCTGGGTCATTCCCGACTCCTTCAAATCATTCCCGGACTTTCCGAAGTCACTCCTAGTGAAGCCAAGCTAAAAATTGCTTGGTAGTCACTAGTACAGGCGCCCAAATCCAGTCAACGATACGTTGCTTGCCGACCTTAAATATTTCCTAAATGGCTGGCGCTAAGCCAAAAATTGGCCTGGCGCCACTCCTAGTGGTGCCAGTATAAATTCTGGCCTAGCACCACTACAACAGGCGCCAGTATTGTCCAACCTCTATAAATACAGAGCCTCATCCAACATGAAAAGGATCCGTCAACTCAGTCTAAAAATTATATAATTCGATATACAGAGCTTGAACACTCCCTAAACCCTAGCCTCCTTAGGTTTTCCAAACCCTAGCCACCATACACAAACCCTAGCCTCATATACACTCCTATACACCCTCATACACTCATACACTAGCCTTCAACCCTCCTTTGAAGACTTGAAGAGTTGGAATCTAAAGCTTGAAAACAACTCTTGAAGATTGAAGAATAAAATCAAGACGAAGACTGAAGACCGAAGAAAGTAAGGCGCGCAAAATAAACAAGATACAAGGTAGGTTCTCCATTTAAATTTCCGCACTTCCCCCCTCTCTCTTCTCTCTCTTAACCCACTTGGGTTTTCTCTATTTTAATCCCCCATCTCTTCCCCCCCCCCCCTTTTCTTTGCATGCTTGAAACAAGGGGATTCTTGGTCCATGTGTAGGATTGGGCTATTGGAGAGTCACCGTGTCGGGGGCTTTCTTCTAGTCTAACCAGAGACCACGTGGATTCGGCCCCCTTGATTATGTGGTGAAGCCTTAACCTTGTATGTTCACAACCCCAAAATTGCATTGTGCATATCATGGTCTTGCATCTTCCAAAAGTCGTTTTGAAAGTTGTTTTCAAAAACGTTTTCAAACTTGTTCTCAAAATTGCATCAAAATCTCTTTTTCAAAAACTTGTTTTCAAAACCACAATCCTAGGGTGATTCTAGCCTTTCCATGGCTAGGGTTGCTTTAGGAAAGTGTTACATTTAAAGTGACCAACATGGTCCATATTTTCAACCCTTGTTGTTTTCAAAACCACTTTCTTAAAGTGGTTCTAGCCCTCTTATGGCTAGAATCGCTTTAAGAAAGTGAGACGTTTTCATACCTTCCAAAAAACTCTCTCTTCAAAAATCTCTTCCTAAAAATCTTCTTTCTCAACATACTTTCCAAAAACTCTTCTTTCCAAAATTGTTTTCTAAAAACTCTTTTCAAAACTTTCCTTTTTCAATTCCTTTCCAAAACGCTCTCTTCAAAGTCCACTTTCCAAAAACTTTCCCTGGATCTCTTTCCTAGAAAAACTTTTTCCAAAAATCTTTCCAAAAACTCTCTTTCCAAAATCTCCCTTCCAAAAAACTCCCCTCTAGGATTCCCTTTTAAAAAACTCGTTTCAAAAACGCACTTTCCAAAAATCCTTTTTCCTTAGAGCCCAAGTGAAGCCCTAGAATCCACAATTAGGAAACCCTAATTTTCTTTCCAAAAACATGATTTTCAAACTTTGCCCCAAACCTAAGTTTCCAAAACCTCTAGTTTTTACATCCAAACTATACATGTTTCCAAAACCTGTTTTCTACGTCGAAACTATAGTTTTCAAAATCTAGGGTTTCTAGAATCTCCCTTCCCAAATCCTTGCCAAATCCTACTTTTCCTTTAGGAAACCAAATCAAATATTCCCGTTTAGGAAACCAAATCCAATCCTTCGTTTTTGGAAACAAAATCAAACTTTTGCTTTTAGAAACCAAATCCAATCCATTCCTAATCCAAATCTTTCCTAATTCAACTCCTTCCTAACCTTCTTCTTTTCTAAATCTTAAGTTTTCAAAACTTGAACATAAAAATCTTTCCTAAATTTTAAAACTCAATTTTCAAATCTTTCCTAATTCAACCCTTTCCTAATTCTACCCTCTTTTCAAATCTTAATTTCTCAAACCTAAGTTATCAAACCTTTCCTAATTTCAAGATTTTCTAAAATTCAAACTCTAAAACTTTCTAAATCTTAAACTTTCCAAATTTCAAATCTTTCCAAATTTCAAAACTTTCTAAACTCAAAACTTTCCAATTTTCAAAACTTTCCTATTTCAAAACTTTCCAAATTCTAAACTTTCCAACTTTCACAACTTCCTAATTTCAAAACCTTTCCTAAAACAACACTTTCCTAAATTGAAACTTTCCTAATTCAAAGCTTTCCTAAGTTGAAACTTTCTTAATTCAAAACTTTCCTAATTTCAAAACTTTCTTAACTTGAAAACTTTCCCTAATTGAAAACTTTCCAAAAATGAAACTTCCCAAATTCAAAACTTTCCTAATTCGAACCTTTCCTAATTCCAATTTTTCTCCAATCTTCCAAGTCTAATGTTCAAGTCAATTCTTTTTTAAAATCCTTCCAAGTCAAATCCCATCTTTCTTTTGAAGTTTTTAAGTCTAGGTTTCCTAAAACCGAGTTTTCCAAAGTTAAGTCTTTTCAAATCTTTCAATCAAAGTTCAACTTCTCAATCTTTTAATCCAATTTCCAATTCAATCTCTTTCTTCCAAATCAATCTCTTCTCAATCGGACTCTAGTTCGAACTACGACTGACCTGATTCCTCCAAAAGGATACGTAGGCAACCCTCATGGGTGCGGTCACAATTTCTTTCAAATTTCAAATTCCTCCATATTTTTCAAATTTTAAATTCCACAATCTTTTTAAATCTCCAATCTATTTTCAAGCTTCCAATTTCAAGTTTCTATTTCCAAATTTCTAATTTTTCAAACTTTCCAATTTCAAATCTATCCTTTCAAATCTTTTCTAAAATCAAATTCTTCTTTTTAAATTTCTTTGCAAATCTATTTTTCAACTTCTCTTATCTTGCACTTGCATATCATGCATCATATCCTTTCAAACATTCTTTTTCAAAGTGGATAAGATTGAACAGTAGTTAGCTGAAGACTCTCATAAGTGAATCTAGGGTAGATTGACATGTAAGTACCGAAAGGGCGGAGTAGGGTGATGGCTTAGTGCGTCTTCCCTACACGTAACCAACCTCCGAACCTAGGATTACTGTTTTCATAAACCAAAAAGGAGTTATTTTTCAAAAAGGGCTAAATGCTTTCCAAAGGTTGCCAAACAACCTGTTTTCTTAAAAACCCTCTCTTGAGGAGATATTTTCAAAATCGTTTTCCAAAAACCTTAAGTGTAGTCTTCGGATTATTTTTAGTTTTTAGGTGACCTAACTCACCTTAATCAAGTTAGGTGGCGACTCCAAAATTTTTCCAAAAGCCTTTAATTCAAATCTATTTTCAATTCAAACCTAGTCGCACTCATTCTTCTAGGAGGGTGAGTTCTAACGAGAGAGTACAATATTTTTCCCGTTTGTGTGAGCATTCTTCGAGTGCGAAAAATCTAGGTGCGACATACGAGCCGGCGGCGAAACCGAATATGTTGCCAACAGCCATGAAGAAGGAGTAGCAAGCGTTGGCGGCTCGGGTTTTACATTGGTCATCGCCGGAGAGGTCGACTAAGAGGGCTTGGCATGGGCCCTGGAGCATGTTGTTGGGGTCATCGAGAATCCAAAACCCGATGACAAACATGGCGATGGCGCGGCGCTTCGGTGTTTGCCCCAGCAGGTCGCCGGAGAGGTGGCCGATGTTCGCCGCGAAGCCAATAAGGAAGACGGCAAAGGCGACCAGAATAGCACCCCCCGATGATAAAGGGTCGACGCCGCTCGAAACGGGAGGTGCAGCGGTCACTGTAGTAGCCGACCAAAGGCTGGACGATCATACTGGAGATGGGTCCGCAGAGCCAGATGAAGGCGGCCCACTTGTGGGGGACGCCCAGAAGCTGCACGTACGGTGTCAGCAGGGACAGCTGTAGCACCCACTCAAATTGGACGCCGGCGGCGATCGAAGCCACCATTACTATCTTTCGGAGCGGCGATTGTGTTGGTGATTGTTGTTGTTCTTCTTACAGTTCGAGATCTTTTTTCCATGACTACTTGTGTCTCTTTCTCTCTTTATATATATGGGTAATGCTATACAATTAAAAAATTTATACAGAATTTATCATCAGAATGATGTAGCTAAGTTGTGAGCCTATCACTTTAAAATAAAAAAACCCACAAGATGCTTGTTTATTACAAAACTGTCATCGTCACATAATTCTAGTGTAAAATTTTGTACAAAATTTTTTTAATAATAATATTTTTCTATATACATATGTGGGGGAACAGCCCACGGCCCAACCCAGCGAACCAGGCCCAATTCACATGAATTAAAAATGAGCTGCCTGGTGGCCTAAGTCAAAGTCATATGACAGGCCAGCCCAAACTGCCGACCTCCAACCCGCCATGGCCCAAATCGCTAGCGGTGTTCGAACATTAAATGCAAAGTTGACTCGCATTAAATAGAGGAGCGGCTTCTCATGCGAGGTCAACGTGCACGTCCGATCAACCGGAATCCCCAATGACGGTGAGTCAGACCATGTAAGAGGTCAAGCGGCGTTAATGATGACGCCTACCAAGCAGGTCATGAGAGCCTGCTGGTAGGCCAAGGCCAAACACACTCCATCGATCATGCTATAAATACCCAAGACATCGAGAGCCAGGTATGGACAGTTAACCCCGAGTATTCACAACTCTCGTTCGTTTTTATCTCGATTAAGCTTGCTAACTTAATCGTCGGAGTCTGATCGGCCCACCAAGGGTTGACTTATTCTAACCTTCTTTTCTTGTAGAGAGAGTTTGAACTCATCCATTTGGGGCTTGAGAGTTCGGCCTAACCTTCTCGGAAAATCCCACTTACAATTGGCGCCGTCTGTGGGAAGGCTTACCATGAGTTTGAATGACCGAAGGGGAAGAGGAGAAAACCATGACGGGAGAGGTAGCAGAGCCTCTTCCAGCAGAGATCAAACTAACTTGGTGCACTGCCAATCTACCCCAATAGGTCGGCACCGAGGCAAAACACTAAAGTAGGAGATAAGAACTCCTACAGAAAGCCACCCGGAACCACAGGATGAACTGCGGAGGAATAGAGACTATGTCAGGGACAGAAACTTTCGCAGGCACCACCACCGGGACCTTGCCCCATTGCCCTCCAGCGGGCGACTACCCAGCGAAGACACACTCCGTGCGGCGGAAAGGGAAATTCGGCGGCCCGGTAAAGAGATTGCCTACCTCACCTCCCAAGTTCAAGTCATAAGGGAGGAAATCTCCGGAAGGGATGGCCATGGCAAAGAGAGGTCCCCCAACCACGAAAGGGTTCTCGGGAGTAGGAATGATCCAGTGCCATGGGTAAGAGGCAGCCACCTTTCTAGTATTGGACGTTGTGATAACGTGCGAAAAGATTGGCGGGGGGAAGGAGTAAGACCCTGCCTAATGATGAGCGAGGGAGAGAAGATCGGCAGAAGAGAGATAGGGACAAATGGTACAATGAAAAACAGGAAGATAGAAAATAGCAGACTAAGGAGCGCATGGCCCATGATTTGGTCAAGAAGGCCTTGGACCAAATTACATCTTCCCCATTCACCGAGGAGATTGAGTCCCACCCAGTTCCTCGAAAGTTTACCCCACCGAAGTTCAATCTTTACGACGGAAAGGCTGACCTAGTTAACCATGTTCGGCATTACAGGCAGCTAATGGTGGTGTGGTGCGGTGACCAAATACTAATGTGCCGAATCTTCCCTTCCAGCCTGGGGGACTTGGCCCTACGATGGTTCGACAAGTTGCCATCCAAATCTATGTTGAGCTAGAGGCAACTTGCTGAGCTATTCACTGCTCGATTCATAGCTAACAGCCTACAACCAGAGGAGGTCGATTTCTTACTAACCTTACAGAAAGAAGAAGGAGAAGGATTGCGTGCATATGCACGGCGCTACTGGGAAGCTTACAACAAAATTGACGAATGCAGCGAACAACTGGCCGTGACTCAATTCAAAATTGGCCTTCCCAGGGAGCACCAATTACGATAGTCGTTAATGAAGAAACCGGCCCTCACCATATAGGAGTTGATGCTGAGAATTAAGTGCTATGCACGATTAGATGAAGACATGCCCCAGCCTAGTTCGGTGAAAGATGGCACTATTGCTGAAAAGACAAATAAGAAGGATGCCAAGAAACCCAGGTCGAAAGACAACAACCGGGGTAAAAGGGGGAATGAGGGGGTCTACACAGTTTTTAAGGACCCCATCTATAAAATTTTGCCACAAATCCGTGACAATCCATTTTTCAAGTGGCCACCAAAGTTAGGAGGAGACCTAGCGACCCGAGATGAGAAGAGGTTTTGTTCCTACCACCGCGAGAAAGGACACAAAACGGAGCAGTGTTGGCATCTTAAGACCCACTTGGAGGACCTAGCCAAGGCTGGCCACCTCGACCAATTCATTGATCGGGACAAAACCAAGAGTGAAGCTGAACAACCACAGGTGGGGGCTGCAGCCAAGAAGGAGATGGAAGTGAGACCGGTCCGAGTAATCAATGTGCTGCACGGTTCGGCCAAGTCAGGACTCGTCGACCAGCATCGGTACCGGGCCGAGATACAAAAAGCCGCCCACCTAAGAGAAGTGATACAGATACAACCAGCATGAAAGAAATTTAAGGTCGGGGAATGCCAGTCATCCATTACCTTCACCGATGAAGACCTCGTGGGGGTCCAGACCCTGCACAATGACGCCCTGGTTGTAACACTGAGACTGGCAGATTGCGACGTAAAAAGATTGCTTATTGACCAAGGAATTTCCTCCGAAGTAATGTATTATAGCCTATTAAAAAAACTGGAGCTCAAGGAGTTCGACCTTCAGCCATCACTCAACCCACTGGTTGGATTCAGCTCGGACCCAGTTTGGCCCATGGGGAAGGTAACGATTCCGGTAACAGTCGGAGGAATCACGTTACAAACAGAATTCTTGGTAGTCAATGTGCCCTCCCCTTACGATGCCATTATCAGGCGAACCTGGCTACACCTCATGAAGGCCATCCCTTCGTCCTACCATCAACTGATCAGATTTCCAACCCCTGGTGGGGTGGGGGAAATAAGAGGAGACCAAGTGACTGCCAAGCAATGTTTCCTAACAGAGTGCGCAACTAAAATGTAGGCTGAAAGTGTGCAGATGATGGAGATGTACGAAGACACCCCCACTATCAATGATGTAGGGCAAAAACCCGAGAACAAAGCCGTAGAAGACCTTAAAAAGATATACATTGACCGGAAGGATGATAAGTACTTCGTCATCAACACCTCTTTGTCTAAAAAAGAGGAGCGCTCCTTGGTCAAATTATTAACGAATTATCTGGAGGTGTTCGCCTGGACCCTTTACGACATGTCGGGAATCGACGCCAGTGTTGCTTGCCACCAGCTAAATGTCGATCCGAAATACCGACCTGTGGTGTAAAAAGGGCGAAGAGCGGCCACCCAACATGTGGACGCCGTTATTAAAGAAACAAAGAAGCTTTTGGAAACTGGAATAATTTGGAAAATCAACTACCTGAGTTGGCTTTCGAATACTGTGGTAGTAAAGAAGAAGGACGACAAGTGGAGGGTCTGCGTGGACTTCACTGATCTTAACAAAGCGTGCCCGAAAGACCCATTCCCTCTCCCTAAAATTGACCAGCCAGTGGATGCAACAGCTGGCTTTGGGAGAATGAGTTTCTTGGACGCTTACCGGGGATACCATCAGATTCCCCTCTATCCTGACGATCAAGAGAAGACGGACTTCATCACTCCAAGTGGTAACTTTTGCTATAAGGTTATTCCTTTTGGTCTGAAGAACGCCGAGGCCACCTACCAACGGTTGGTCACCAAGATGTTCAAAACATAGCTTGGCAGCACGGTGGAGGTTTACATCGATGATATGGTGGTGAAAAGAAAATTCAAAGCCTCTCACGAAGAGGATTTGACAGAAGTACTCCATATCTTGAAAGAATATAAAATGAGGCTAAATGCTTCAAAATGCATATTCAGAGTTAGCTCGGGCAAATTTCTGGGGTTCTTGGTTACACATCGGGGCATTGAAGTGGATCTATGACAAATCAGTGGGATCCAAGGCATACAGGGCCCGAAAAATGCCAAAGAGGTACAGAAGCTAACAGGAATGGCTGCTGCACTCAACAGGTTTATCAGCTGATCATCAGATAGATGCCGACCATTCTTCCAACTTCTCAAGAAATAAGAACAGTTCAAATGGACTCCGAAATGTGACTTAGCACTCAGCGACTTGAAGAAATACTTGACCCAACCACCCTTGCTTTCCACTCCACTCTAGTATGAGGAACTCTTCCTCTACCTTGCAGCGTCGGACCATGCAGTCAGCGTCGTCCTACTCAGGCAAGAAGATCGGCAGCAGTTGCCAGTTTACTACGTCAGTAAAACATTCCTCGGGGCAGAGAGCGGATATCTACCCCTTGAGAAACTGACGCTGGCACTAGTTCTGGCATCCTGCAAGTTGGTTCATTACCTCAGAGCTCACATCATCAATGTCCTGACAGACCACCAGCTCAAACCGCTCCTGAGAAGGGCCGACTTCTTTGGAAGATTGGCAAAATGGGCTATGGAATTAGGGGGGTTTGATATTGAGTTTCAACCCAGATCGGCTGTGAAAGGACAGGTCCTTGTAGATTTTGTTACCGAATTCTCTATCGAGCTGTCATCGGAGGCTGAAGAAACCCCAGTACCTACCCAACCACACGACGAGCTCCCCCTGGATCCTTGGGAAAAAACTGATCGTTGGCAACTCTACGTTAATGGAGCTTCCAATGACCGGGGGGCAGGATCGGGCATAGTACTCATTACACCAGACGGTTAGACTATCGAACAGGCCATCAAATTCAAGTTCTCTACCTTCAATAACGAGTCTGAATATGAGGCCCTGCTCGCTGGAATATGCAGAGCCATCGAACTCAGAATTCCTGAGATCACCATTTATTCAGACTCCTTACTAGTTGTCAACCAAATCACAGGAGAATACTCAGCAAAGAACGACAAAATGACGCATTACCTAGCTAAGGCCAAAGAACTGCTTGGCAAGTTCAACAGCTACAAACTTCAGCAGATCAACCGGGACAATAACTCACATGCAAATGCTCTTGTAACATTAGCAACGACCCTAAAGTCCGGGCCAAAAAGGACGATTAACATGGAAACTCTGGCCAGGGCAAGTATCTTTCAGGAAGAAGAGGAAGCTCTGGCTATGGAACAGTTAGGACCATCCTGGATGGACCCAATTATATGCTACCTTGACAAAGACCAACTACCGGAAGGCAAGAATGAAGCTCGGCGAATCAAACACGTAGCTTTCAGGTATTGGTTGTCACCAAGTAAGGAGCTTTACAGACACTCCTTCACAGGTCCATACTTACATTGCGTCCATCCAAACAAAGTGCAAGGAGTCCTGTTCGAAATCCACGAAGGAATATGCGGAAGCCACATTGGTGGCAGGTCGATTGCCCACCGAGCTATCTCACAAGGATACTGGTGGCCCTACATGTAGAAGGATGTAGCCCAGTACGTCCTAAAGTGTGACAAGTGCCAGAGATACTCCCCCATCATCCACCAGCCAGTTGAAAATCTTGCGACCATTACCAGTCCATGGCCTTTTGCTCAGTGGGGACTGGACATTGTTGGACCTTTGCCCCGAGCCCCTGGCAAAAAGTGGTTCCTCATCGTGGCGACTGACTACTTCATTAAATGGGTGGAGGCAGAGCCTTTGTCAAACATTAGAGAGGTTGATGCAAAAAGGTTCGCATGTGTCGCGCCCAGATTTTCGCACTCGAGGAATAATCACCCAAGCGGGAAAAATGCTGTACTTTCTCGTTAGAACTCACCCTCCTAGAAGAATGAGTGCGACTAGGTTTGAATTGAAAAATAAGTTTGAATAAAGGGCTTTTGGAAAAGATTTGGAGTCGCCACCTAACTTGATTAAGGTGAGTTAGGTCACCTAAAAACTAAGAATAATCCGAGGACTACACTTAGGGTTTTGGAAAACAATTTTGAAAATATCTCCTCAAGAGAGGGTTTTTAAGAAAACAGGTTGTTTGGCAGCCTTTGGAAAATGTTTAGCCCTTTTTAGAAAAATAACTCCTTTTGGTCTTTGAAATCAGTGATCCTAAGTTCGGAGGTTTGTTACGTGTAGGGAAGACGCACTAAGCTATCACCCTACCCCGCCCTTTCGGTACCTACACGTCAATCTACCCTAGATTCACCTATGAGAGTCTTTAACTAACTAATGCCCAATCCTATTCACTTTTTTAGAAAAAACAATGTTTAAAAGAAACTCACATGATGCATGGTATGCAAGTGTAAGAAAAGAGACTTGAAAAATAATTTGAAAAGAGATTCGAAGAGATAGAATTGAAATCGAAAAGTTTGAAAATTCGAAAATAGAAATTTCAAAATAGAAATTTTGAAATTGGAATTTTGAAAATAGATTGGAATTTGAAATTTGGAAAGATTTTGGAAACCGCACCCATGAGGGTGGAATTGAAAGTTTGAAACGTATTGTGACCGCACCTATGAAGGTTGCCTACGTATCCCTTTGGGGGAATCAGGTCAGTCGTAGTTTGGACTGGAGTCCGATTGAAAAGAGATTGATTTGATTGGAAGAAAGAGATTGAGTTGAAAATTGGATTTGATTTGAGATTAGAAGAGGAGATTGAATTTGAGAAGATTGGACTTGCTTTGGAAAGATTGATTTTGGAAAGACTTTGGTTTTAGGAAACCTAGACTTAGGAAAGAGAAGAGACTTAGAAAATATTTGACTTGACTTGGAAGGTTTAGGAAATTAGGGAAGATTGGATTTAGGAAATGTTTGAATTAGGAAAGGTTCGATTTAGGAAAGTGTCATTTTTGGAAAGTTTTGAATTAGGAAAATTTTCAAATTAGGAGAGTTTCGAAATTAAGAAAGTTTTGAAATTAGGAAAGTTTTGAATTAAGAAAGTTTCGAATTTAGAAATGCTTGAAAAAGGGAAGTTCCGATTTTGGAAAGTTTTGAAAACAAGGAAGTTTTGAAAATAAGAAAGTTTCATTTTGGGAAAGGTTTGAAAAAGGAAAGTTTTCAATTTAGGAAATGTTTGAATTAAGAAAGTTTCGACTTAAGAAAGTCTTAAATTAAGAAAGCTTTGAGTTTAGAAAAGTCTTAGATTTGGAAAGATTTTGAAGTTTTGGAAAGTTTAGAATTTAGAAAGATTTGAAATTTAGAAAGCTTAAGATTTAGAAAGTTTTAGAATTTGAATTTTAGAAAGTCTTGAAATTAGGAGAGGCTTGAGTTTAGGAAAGGTTTGAAAACTTAGGTTTAAGAAGTTAAGATTTGAAAAGAGGGTAGAATTAGGAAAGGGTTGAATTAGGGAAAATTTGAAAGTTGAGTTTTAAAATTTAGGAAAGATTTTATGTTCAAGTTTAGGAAACTTAAGATTTAGGAAAACGGAAGTTTAGGAAGGATTCGAATTAAGAAAGAGTTGGATTTTGAAATTTAAGGAAAGATTTAAAATTTAGGTTTAGGAAACTTATGGTTTAGGAAGGAATTGAATTAAGAAAGGTTTGGATTAAGAAGAGATTGGATTTGGTTTCTAAAAGAGAAAGGTTGGATTTTGTTTCCAAAAACGGAGGATAGGATCTAGTTTCCTAAACGGGGAGATTAGATTTAGGAAGGATTTGGAAAAGGAGATTCTAGAAACTCTAGATTTGGAAAATTATAGTTTTGGCATAGAAAATAGGTTTTGGAAACATGTATAGTTTTGATATAGAAAACAAAAGATTTTGGAAACCTAGGTTTGGGGCAAAGTCTGAAAACCATGTTTTTGGGAAGAAAATTTAGGGTTTCCTAATTGTGGGTTCTAGGGCTTGACTTGGGCTCTAAGGAAAGAGTTTTTGGAAAGTGCGTTTTTAGAAACGAAGGTTTTCTAGAAGGGGAATCCTAGGGAGGAGTTTTTGGAAAGTGTGTTTGAAGAGAGTTTTTGGAAAGAGATTTTAAAGAGAGGGAGTTTTTGGAAAGCATGTTTTTGGAGACGTAGATTTTAGAAGTAAAATCCTAAAGGGGAATTTCTAGAAGGAAGATTTTGGAAAGAAAGTTTTTTAGAAAGATTTTTGGAAGAGGTTGTTGGAGAGAGAGTTTTTTAGAAAGGTTTTTGGAGAGAGTTTTTAGGAAGGTGAATTTAGAGAGTGTTTTTAGAAAGTGAATTTTGAGGAAAAGATTTTGGAGAGGAGTTGAAAAAGAGACTTTTGAAAAATAGATTTTGGAAGGGAGTTTGTGAAAACAATTTTGGAGAGGAAAGCTTTAGGAAAGTATGTTAAAAAAGAGGTTTTTAGGAAGAGATTTTAAAGAGAGTTTTTGGAAAGTATGAAAACGTCTCACTTTCCTAAAGCGATTCTAGCCATAAGAAGGCTAGAACCACTTTAAGAAAGTGGTTTTGGAAAACAATAAGATTTGGAAATATAGACCAAAAAGGTCACTTTTAATGTAACACTCTCCTAAAGTAACCCTAGCCATGGAAATGCTAGAATCACCCTAGAATTGTGGTTTTGAAAACAAGTTTTTGAAAAAGAGATTTTGATACAATTTTGAAAACAAGTTTGAAAACAATTTGAAAAACAACTTTGAAAACGGATTTTGGAAGATGCAAGACTATGATATGCACAATGCAATTTGGGGTCGTGAACATATAAGGTTAAGGCTTCACCACATAATCAAGGGGGCCGGACCCACGTGGTCTTTGGTTAGACTAGAAGAAAGCCCCCGACACGGTGACTCTCTAATAGCCCAATCCTACACATGGACCGGGAATCCCTTTGTTTCAAGCATGCAAAGAAAGGGCGGGAAAGAGATGGGGGATTAAAATAGAGAAAACCCAAGTGGGTTGGAGAGAGAAGAGAGAGGGGGAAAGTGCGGAAACTTAAATAGGGAGCCTACCTTGTATCTTGTTTATTTTGCGCGCCGTGCTGTCTTCGGTCTTCGGTCTTGATCTTCGTCTTTCGTCTTCAAGAGTTGTCTTCAAGCTTCGGGTTACAGCTCCTCCAGTCTTCAAAAGATGGTTGAAGGCTAGTGTATGCGTATATGTAAGTGTATAGGAGGCTAGGGTTTGTGTATGATGGCTAGGGTTTAGTGTAGGGTGGCTAGGGTTTGGAGAACCTAAGGCAACTAGGGTTTTTGGAGGTGCTCGGGCTCTGTATATTGAATTTTGTGATTTCTAGGTTAAGTTTGCAGACCCCTTTCACGTTGAATGAGGCTCTGTATTTATAGAGGGAGGACAAACCTGGCGCCTGTTGCAGTGGCGCCAGGGCAAACTTTACACTGGCGCCACTAGGAGTGGCGCCAGGCCATTTCTTGGCTTGGCGCCACTACTAGTGGCGCCAGCGAATTAGGGAAGGTTTAAGGTTGGCAAGCAACGTATCTTTGACTAGATTTGGGCGCCTATACTAGTGACTACCATGTAATTTTTAGCCTGGCTTCACTAGGAGTGACTCCGGAAAGTCTGGGAATGATTTGAAGAAGCTGGGAATGACCTGGGAGGCCGGAAAGGAGCAGGAACACCTAAAATAGTGTCCTAGAGGTATTTGACTTGAAAAATGGGTACGAGATGTGCCGGAAAGGTTGACCGGGCCTTTAGGGCCAAAACGGTCACTCGGATCGGGAAGCTGCCGGGACGGACTCGGACTGTTCCGAAAGAAGACTTGGAATCTGAAAACATTATTCAAAATGTTCCCAGAGGTTTCTGGTTTGATTCCCAGGACCGGCGTGGTCGGAAAAGGAGATCGGCCCACCAGGGGCAAAACGGTCATTTAGCACCGGGTTGGCCGGAACAGACTCAGAATGATCCGAAAAGGTATGGAGAGGTTAAGAACACTATAAAAAGTAGTCTCAGGAGGTTACCGATTTAATACCCAGAGCCGGTGTGGTCGGAAAAGGAGATCGGCCCACCAGGGGCAAAACGGTCATTTCGCATCGGGTTGGTCAGAACTGACTCAGAATGATCCGGAAAGGTATGGAGAGGTTGAGAACACTATAAAAAGTAGTCTCAGGAGGTTACCGGTTTAATACCCAGAGCTGGTGTGGTCGGAAAAGGAGACTGGCCCACCAGGGGCAAAACGGTCATTTTGTACCGGGTTGGCCGGAACTGACTCGGAATGATCCGGAAGATAAAGGAAGGTTGAGAATACTATAAAAAGTAGTCTCAAGAGGTTACCGGTTTGATACCCAGAGCCGGTGTGGTTCCCAGGGCATTCGGATGCTTAGGGGCAAAATGGTCAGCTTGACCGGAAAGTCTCGGAAAAGGTCCTAAGGGTAGTCTGGTCATTTTTCACCGAAGTGAGCTAACAGACATGGGTGTTGACCTAGGTTTTGAGTGTTTCTGCCACTCTAACGATGTGAGTATTTTCGCTACTCGGACGGGGTTGAGTATTTTCGCTACTTGGACCGGGGTGATGATTTGGGAGTATTTCCGCTACTCGGACGGGGTTTGAGTATTTACGCTACTCGGACGGGGTTGATGATTTGGGAGTATTTCCGCTACTCGGACGGGGTTGATGATTTGTGAGTATTTCCGCTACTCTAACGACTTTGTGAGTAGTTTTGCTACTCGGACCGTCTAGAGGAATAAACTGTCTCGAGAGAGGGATTGGAAAGGGGTCTTACCGTCTCCGAAGAGATGTGCCTGGATTGGGACCGTCCCGAGGAATAAACTGTCTCGAGAGAGGGATTGGAAAGGGGTCTTACCGTCTCCGAAGAGACGTGCCTGGATTGTGAGTGTTTCTGCCACTCTAACGGTTTTGTGAGTACTTCCGCTACTCTAACGGTTTTGTGAGTATTTTCGCTATTCTAACGGTTTTGTGAGTAGTTTTGCTACTCGGACCGTCTCGAGGAATAAACTGTCTCGAGAGAGGGATTGGAATTAGAATAAGAATGGACAATGCCCCTAAGAGCATTTTGGTCATTTTGCCTCTTTTTGGGCCTGACAGGCCTGCGAAGCGATGGAAAGACGGAATTTGGACCTAAAGAATTGGTTTCGATTGGAATATGCCCAAAATGACTTGAAAACAAGTCTGGACGGAGTGTAGACTGCCGAGCGGTCAAAAATGGGGTGCTTACAGCATGGAAAAGCATAGTGACAAGGTTTAGAATCCCTCGTGCCATTGTTTCAGACAATAGCACCCAGTTTGATGGCAACATGTTCAGATCATTCTGTGAAGAGCTGGGGATATGAAACTATTACTCAACACTAGCCTATCCTTAATGTAATGGGCAAGCCGAAATTGCAAACAAGACTATGCTTAATGGAATCAAGAAGCGCCTGGAAGGGGCTAAGCGAAAGTGGGTGGAGGAGCTTCCCAGCATCCTTTGGTCCTATAGAACAACCCCAAGAAGGTCTACCGGCCAAACCCCGTTCTCTCTAGCATACGGGGTAGAAATGGTCATACCTTTGGAGGTAGGGCTACCTACTATTAGATCGGCGGCCTTCAACACAGGGCTTAACGACCAGACACTTGCAAAGGCTCTGGATCTTTTTGAAGAAAAAAGGGAACCTGCCTTGATCAAACTTACAGAATACCAGAGATAGCTAAGGCGCTCCTACAACAGGTAGGTTTGTCCAAGAAACTTCTCTTCAAGTGACCTAGTCTTGCGAAGAGTACTCGAGGCAACTAGGAATATGGCTGACGGAAAACTTGGCCCAAACTGGGAGGGTCCCTACAGAGTAACATCCCAGGTCGGCATTGGCGCATACCGACTGGAAATAGTTGAGGAAGGGAGATAGCTACCTCGACCCTGGAATGCGAACAATCTGAAGAAATTCTACCAGTAGTTTGAGGACCCGCATGATGTAACATATGTACAAACTCCTTTACAACATCAATGAAATCTGAAGTTGTTCAAACTAGTCTGCCCAGCAATAAAAAACCAAGTGTAAAAACTTGGTCCTGTCCAAGTTGGACAGGTCGGCCAAAGAAGGCTAAACAAAAAACCAAGTGTAAAAACTTGGTCATGTCCAAATACGACAGGTCGGCCAAAGAAGGCCACACGAAAACCAAGTATAAAATACTTTATCCTACATAGAATTATATCAAGAAAAAACAAGTACGGCTAGCTTGCCACATGAGAATGGTGCCAAAATGATAGTTGGAACAAATTTTTCATTAAAAACCAACAAGGTCGGTTACAAAAACATGTTTGATAAAGAAAATTACAAGCCCTCTGCCGACTTATCCCCCGACTGCAAAGGTATCTCTGCCGAGCTACCAACAATCTCTTCCACGTCCTTGGACGATTTGGCAGTAGCCTTAGCCTTTTCAGCCCTCTCCTTTTTAGCAGCAGCTTTTGCTTTCTAAGCCGCGGCCTTCAAGTTGAGCTCTCGCTTATATTGAGCGTTGGCAAGCACCTTCTTCAGGCACATGACACCGTCTTCAGTGATGTCAAAGAAGTCCGGACAAAGACCCCATACATCGGCAGCCTTATCCACCTCCACAATAACGAGGGCACCGTTCCAACCCTGGCAAAAAATGGAGCGGCTGAGATCCATCATCTCTTGGGCCAGCCGACTGGCCCCCTTTTCTTCGCCCCTCTTCAGTGTGGCCTCTTCTTCCACTTCCAGCTTGGCCACCTCCGTTTGCAGTGCCTCAACCTCCGTGTTGGCCTTGTACAGATCTATGGACTGTGCATCGAATTTCTTTTGGAGTGCGGACAATTCGGTATCTTTTTTCTCGAAATTTGCCTTCTTCAACATAAGCTCGGCGGAAGCCTGCTCGGCCTGCTTCTTGAAGGTGAGGCGATCCTTGTTGGCATCAATCCACTCCTTCTTTAGACGGCCATGTTCTTCAATAAGTCCGTAGTGTTCCTCGACAAGCTTCTGGAAACGGGTCATTGCCTCCAGGGAATTCAGGCAACCCTACATCAAAAAGCAAAGTATGAACGAGAATCATGGAAGAATTTAGGAAAATCTCACAAAAGATTACAAAACGGTGCCAACTTACTAATAGAGAATCATAGAAGGCACCCATAAAGACAAGCCAAGTCACTTGCCCCCCCCCCCCCAAGTTGGCCACATCTCTCCTCTGAAGAACACTCTTCATTATCGCGAAAGCGACCTCAGCCTGATCAATCATTGAATCCGCTGTCATCAGAGGTCGGCCTAGAATATGCAGAGTAATGTTGACAACTTCGCCGACCTCCTCGACTATGTCCTTTCCCCTCGGCCTCTTTGGTGCTGGGGGCGGCACAGTAACCTCTGGGCCCCTTTTCTTTTACTGCCTGGTCTTCGGCCTCTTTTGAACAGGGGAGGCTTCCTCGGTAGGAGCAGTGACCAAATCAACAGACGAGGGTTCGGTGGAAGTTGTGGTGGTCTTCTTTAGTGGTTAGCCAGTAGCGGCGAACATCCTTTCCCTCAAACTCATACTTTCTTCCTCGTTGAGGGATGGGGTAGACTCCTGTGTTATGATTGGAATCCTAACTCGGTGATCTGGAAAGTGTGTGGCGCTGAACTGGATGCCGAGCTGTGAGACTTCGGTCACGCTTCGCGTTGTTCTTTGACACTAGGCTCCGATGGAGGAGCAACTGCAACTGTTACCCCAGTCGGGCTGCGGGCCCTTTCAACTGCAATGCCAGTAGGAATCTCCTCGAAATCTCCCTCGGCACCTTCTTTTGCCAATCTTGCCAGGACGCTCTAAGGGACACCCGTATTGGCAGTGAAGGTCGAATATCGAAGCGGGTAGGCAAGCAAAATGTGCGCGGTTCGAGCGACGTGCCTCAATTTGCCTTCGCCGAGGTAGTTCAAAACCTTGTTCAGATGGTCAAAATTCACGAGGCGTTCGCGCACTCTCGACCAGTTCTCCTTCTTTTCTGCAAAAATGCCACAATCAGATTCAGAACTATATCACAAATTAAGTAACACACAGTATAAGAAGTTGGCATCAAACCTATTTCAAAGGGAACTCTAGAGCATCGGATCACCGGCCTTTCCTTCTCAGGAACGACGCCGAACTCCTAGGGCCCGATTACCCAAACCCTAACATTATCGACGCCCTTCCCGGAGGAAGGCAGGCACTTCACTATTTCTAAGGACTTGTCTATAACTCAGAGATAGACTTTGTAGCTACCCCCGACCTTACAAAGCGAGTAGTAGTAATCCAGTTCGGCGAGTCCCAGATTCACTCCCAGGCGCCGATTTATCTCAAGCATACCAAAGAAGATCCTATAAACATTCGATGACAACTGGGAGGGTGATATCTTATTTTTTACTATGAACTTATGAAGAAGAGGATGAAGGGGAAACCTAAGGCCCCCTTCAACAATAGCTATAACTGGGAACGACACCCCCTTTTCGGTCTCTCCCATACGGTGGTCAACGGGATCGACTAGCTCTAAGTCGATCTCATCCGTAATGTCGAACCTAGCCCTAAATGTGGCAATGGCAGACGGACCATCTAACATTCTTCGAAGACGAGATGCCATCAGGGGACAACCATCGAAGCACAGAGAAATTGAGGGAAGAGCGAAAGAAGTGTGGACCAAAAAACACTTGCAGTGGTGGGTGTCGAGACAGCCGACGCATGCGCTAGACAAAAGGTAAGGAAATACTGAGTGCCTTTTATCAAACAGGGCGTCGCCCTTTTATAGACATCAGAGCCGTTGGTTCATACTCGAGAAAACGGCAATAATGATGACGCTCTACCGAAAGGTCACATCGGTCGTCGATTCGATGACGCCCCATTAATGAATCTTTTAAAGATTCCCACCATCCACGTAGGCGGGTAACCGTTACAGCCCTTGGCCGCTTTGGAAGTCAAAACGACACAAAGGCTGGGGGACAATTGTTGGGGAACAGCCCGCGGCCCAACCTAGCGGACCAAGCCCAATTCACATGAATTAAAAATGGGCTGCCTGGTGGCCCAAGTCAGAGTCACAAGATAGGATGGCCCAAATTGCCGACCTCCAACCCGCCATGGCCCAAACCGCTAGCGGTGTTCAAACATTAAATGCAAAGTTGACTCGCATTAAATGGACGAGCGGCTTCCCATGCGAGATCGATGTGCATGTTTGATCAGTCGGAATCCTCAACGATGGTGAGCCAAACCATATAAGAGGTCAGGCGACGTTAATGATGACGACTACCCAGCAGGTCATGAGAGCCTGCTGGTAGGCCAAGGCCAAACACACTCCATCGATCATGCTATAATTACCCAAGACATCGAGAGCCAAGTATGGACAGTTAACCCCGAGTATTCACAACTCTCGTTCATTTTTATCTCGATTAAGCTTGCTAACTTAATCGTTAGAGTGGGATCGGCCCACCAAGGGTCGACCCATTCTAACCTTCTTTTCTTGCAGAGAGAGTTTGGACTCATCCATTTGGGGCTTGAGAGTTCGGCCCAGCCTTCTCGGAAAATCCCACTTACAATATATATGTATGTGTGTACGTATTTGGAGAGTTGTTAGGCTGTGGTGGGGTATTTATAAAGGTTTCGGCGATCCTTTCCCTAGAGAGAATACAAATCCTACTTAGCGTTGGATCAAAACACAAATGGCCTTGGATCGAAATAATATACAATTCTGACAACTTAATACCGCCACATAGGAAAATTCACAATTTCACTATTGTAGGCTTTTGGTAAATAAATCTGCTAGGGTAGAGGCAAAGTAGCTTTTGGTAAATAAATCCACTTGGGTAGAGACTAAGTATTTAAGGAGACAGAAATTATTGCTTCGGTAAATGAAGTCCTATTTTTATCAGAAGATAAACAAGTATATGAGTTTGGATGGTTTACCTCATGGTCATAAAGGAAATTTATCCCTCCTAGTTCTTTTTTTTTTTATTATTATTTTTTATAGGTTGTGGGTCAAAAAATTCCGGCCCAGTTTGTCCAATTAGGCCTAATAAAAATTAAGTAAATAAAGCTAGGCTACAAGTTAGCCCAAATAGTTAGCAATGCAGCCAGGCTCGTATTGTCGACCTTGTGCTGACTTGAGTCCAAGCCAAAAGGTGGCGAGCACAACCCACAAGGATAATCAAAGCATTTAATTCTTTGATCTCAGTATTTAATGCGGAGATGACCTGCATTTAATGCAGGAGTAGCTCACCACGCGACATCCATGCTCACGTCCAATCGGTTGGATTCTGGCACGGCGGTAAAACTAGACCCATGCCCGATCAGTCGGCTCCGAATAATGTGGTCTACGAGATAGGTCATGATGACTGTGGGTCAAAACACCATAGCCCAGCCTAGCCCAATAGGATAGGCCTAATAAATACTAAGAGAATTCGTACGGGCCAGCAACAGCCCAGACCTTATCAGGGCAATTTAGGCCCACACTCCAAGATAGCCCAAATAGAAAGGCCACTGATTGTGCTTCAAAAATGCAATTATAAGGCCTTAACTAGTGCTTTGTTAGTATTAGTTTATGATTTTATGTCTTTTTAGTTATGTTTTAGTACTAACTAAGTTTATTATGCTTTCTATAGGTTTTGAGCATAAATGGGAGGATTTCAGATACATTTTGAACATAGGTTTTAAGAGGATGCTGCAAGAGTACAAACTGCTGAAGCTGTGGTACAAGCTGCTGAAGCACGTGGAGCTAAAACTTTGGAAGGCCATATTTGACAAACCAAGAAGACTATCAGGGCCCATAATATGTCGATTCCATACAACTTTTTGAGATCTACAACTTTTGTGAAGGCAAACTAGCCTTCCAAGGCTCTTGGATGGGCAGTGGCTGTATTGGTGAAACTGTGAAAATTTTTCTAAGTGTTGGGACCCATCCGGATGCCCTTGGACCCCGTCCGGATGCCCCATTCCCGGACCCGTCGGGACGCCCTCCAGAGGCGTCAGGACACCCCACCGCGGGCCAGAAACCTATTAGGGTTAAAATTAAGGTCTTTTTAAGCCCATAGGAGTTCTTTTTAAGTAAGGGAGAGTTAGAAAACTTTATAGAGAGTTAGGAAACCTTAGAATTAGATTAGTTTTAGGAGTAGAAGTAGTTTTTATTGATCTTTCACCTTTTAAGAACCCTAATTTTTGTATTCATTTAGTTTTTCCTTATATTCAAGAGTGGATGTTCTTTCAATTGTTGCAAGCTTTTGTAAGCACCCCATTTTTTACCACTCGGCAGTCTACACTCCGTCCAGACTTGTGTTCAAGTCATTGTGGGCGTATTCCAACCGAAACCAACTCTCTAAGCCCAAATCCCGTGTGTCCATCGCTTCGCGGGCCCGTCAGGCCCAATTAGAGGCAAAATGACCAAAATACTCTTAGGGGCATTGTCCTTTCCTTTTTGACTCCAACCCCTCTCTCGAGACAATTCATTCCTCGAGACGGTTCCAATTCATGCACGTCTTTTCAAAGACGGTAAGTCCCCTTTCCAATCCCACTCTCGAGACAGTTTATTCCTCGTGACGGTTCTAATCCAGGCACGTCTTTTCGAAGACGGTAAGTCCCCTTTCCAATCCCACTCTTGAGACAGTTTATTCCTCGAGACGGTTTCAATCCAGGCATATCTTTTCGAAGACGGTAAGTCCCCTTTCCAATCCCTCTCTCGAGACAGTTTATTCCTTGAGACGGTTCCAAATCAAGCACGTCTTTTCGGAGACGGTAAGTCCCCTTTCCAACCCCTCTCTCGAGATAGTTTATTCCTCGAGATGGTTCCAAATCAGGCACGTCTTTTTGAAGACGGTAAGTCCCCTTTCCAATCCCTCTCTTGAGACAGTTTATTCCTCGAGACAATCCGAGTAGCGAAAATACTCGTAAATATCACTACCGTTAGAGTAGCGGAAATACTCACAAATAGGTCGATATAGGGAATTGCCAACAAACGCTTGTGTCACGGCGACCGCCATCAGAGGGGCGGAAACACTCAAAACCCAGGTCCACACCAGTGTCTGTTAGCCCACTTCGGTGAAAAATGACCAAACTGCCCTTTGGACTTTTTCCGTGACTTTCCGGTCAAGATGACCATTTTGCCGTTAGGCATCCGAATGCCCTGGGAACCACACCGGCTCTGGGTATCAAACCGGTAACCCTTTGAGATTACTTCTTATAGTATTCTCAACCTTCCTTTACCTTTCCGGATCATTCTGAGTCAGTTCCAGCCAACCCGGTACAAAATGACCGTTTTGCCCCTGGTGGGCCGGTCTCCTTTTTCGACCACACCGACTCTGGGTATCAAACCGGTAATCTCCTGAGATTGCTTCTTATAGTATTCTCAACCTTTCCTTATCTTTTCAGATCATTCTGAGTCAGTTCCGGCAAACTCGGTACAAAATGACCGTTTTGCCCCTAGTGGGCCAGTCACCTTTTCCGACTACACCGACTTTGGGAATCAAACGAGAAACCTCTAGGAACATTCTGAAAAATGTTTCCAAATTTTGAGTCTTCTTCTGGGACAGTCCGAGTCTGTCTCGGCAGTTTTTCGGTCCGATTGACCGTTTTGCCCCTAAAGGCCCGGTCAACCTTTCCGACCCATCTTATCCTCATTTCTCAAGTCAAATACCTCTGGGACACTATTCTAAGTGTTCCTGCTCCTTTCCGGCCTTCTGGGTCATTCCCGGTTTCTTCAAATCCCTCCCGGACTTTCCGGAGTCACTCCTAGTGAAGCCAGGCTAAAAATTGCATGGTAGTCACTAGTATAGGCGCCCAAATCTAGTCAAAGATACATTACTTGCCGACCTTAAATATTTCCTAAATGGCTGGCGCCACTCCTAGTGGCGCCAATGTAAATTTTGGACTGGCGCCACTGCAACAAGCGCCAGTGTTGTCCAACCTCTATAAATACAGAGCCTCCTCCAACGTGAAAAGGATCCGTCAACTCAGTCTAAAAATCATATAATTTGATATACAAAGCTCGAACACTCCCTAAACCCTAGCCTCCTTAGGTTTTCCAAACCCTAGCCACCATACACAAACCCTAGCCTCCTATACACTCATACACACCCCCATACACTCATGCACTAACCTTCAACCCTCCTTCGAAGACTTGAGGAGTTGCAATCTGAAGTTTAAAGCTTGAAGACAACTCTTGAAGATTGAAGACGAAGATCAAGACGAAGACCGAAGACCGAAGAAAGCAAGGCGCACAAAATAAACAAGATACAAGGTACGTTTTCTATTTAAATTTCCGCACTTCCCCCTCTCTCTTCTCTCTCCTAACCCACTTGGGTTTTCTCTATTTTAATCCCCCATCTCTTTCCCCCCCTTTCTTTGCATGCTTGAAACAAGGGGATTCCCGGTCCATGTGTAGGATTGGGCTATTGGAGAGTCACCGTGTCGGGGGCTTTCTTCTAGTCTAACCAGAGACCACATGGTTCGGCCCCCTTGGTTATGTGGTAAAGCCTTAACCCTGTATGTTCACGACCCCAAAATTGCATTGTGCATATCATGGTCTTGCATCTTCCTAAAGTCGTTTTCAAAGTTATTTTCAAAATCGTTTTCAAACTTATTCTCAAAATTGCATCAAAATCTCTTTTTCAAAAACTTGTTTTCAAAACCACAATCCTAGGGTGATTCTAGCCTTTCCATGGCTAGGGTTGCTTTAGGAAAGTGTTACATTTAAAGTGACCAACATGGTCCATATTTTCAACCCTTGTTGTTTTCAAAACCACTTTCTTAAAATGGTTCTAGCCCTTTTATGGCTAGAATCACTTTAGGAAAGTGAGACATTTTCATACTTTCTAAAAAACTCTCTCTTCAAAAATCTCTTCCTAAAAATTTTCTTTTTTCCAACATACTTCCCAAAAACTCTTCTTTCCAAAATTGTTTTCTAAAACTCTTTTCAAAACTTTCCTTTCTCAATTCCTTTCCAAAACGCTCTCTTCAGAGTCCACTTTCCAAAAACTTTCCCTAGATCTCTTTCCTAGAAAAACCCTCTCCAAAAATCTTTCTAAAAAACTTTCTTTCCAAAATCTCCTTTTTAGAAACTCCCCTCTAGGATTTTTCTTCCAAAACCTTCGTTTCCAAAAACGCACTTTCCAAAAATCTTTTTTCCTTAGAGCCCAAGTCAAGCCCTAGAACCCACAATTACGAAACCCTAATTTTCTTTCCAAAAACATGATTTTCAAACTTTGCCCCAAACCAAGGTTTCCAAAACCTCTTGTTTTCAAAACTATACATGTTTTCAAAACCTGTTTTCTACGTCGAAACTATAGTTTTTCAAATCTAGGGTTTCTAGAATCTCCCTTTCCAAATCCTGGCTAAATCCTACCTTCCTTTTAGGAAACCAAATCCAATCTTCCCATTTAGGAAACTAGATCCAATTTTCCGTTTTTGGAAATAAAATCAAACCTTCCCTTTTAGAAACAAAATCCAATCCATTCCTAATCCAAATCTTTCCTAATTCAAATCCTTCCTAATCTTCCACTTTCCTAAGTCTTAAGTTTCCAAAACTTGAACATAACAATCTTTCCTAAATTTTAAAACTCAAAAGCTAAATCTTTCCTAATTCAAATCTTTCCTAATTTCCTACCTTCCTAAACCATAAGCTTCCTAAAACTTTCAACTTCCACATCTTTCCTAATTCAACTCCCTTTCCAAATCTTAACTTTCCAAATTCATGTTTTAAAATCTTTCCTAAACTTAACCTTTTCTAATCTCAAGATTTTCTAAAATTCATACTCTAAAATTTTCTACATCTTAAACTTTTCAAATTTCAAATCTTTCCAAATTTCAAAACTTTTTTGTTTTCAAAACTTCCTTGTTTTCTAAACTTTCCAACTTTCAAAACTTTCTTAATTTCAAAACTTTCCTAATTTAAAATCTTTCTAAAATTCTAAACTTTCCAAATCCAAAACTTTCTTAACTTAAAACTTTCCAAATTCTAAACCTTTCTTAATCTAAACTTTTCCTAATTCAAAACATTTCTAAATTCAACACTTTCCCATTTCCAAACCTTTCTTAAAACGAAACTTTCCAATTTTCAAAACTTCCCTATTTCAAAACATTCCAAGTTCAAAACTTCCCTAAGTTGAAACTTTCCTAATTCCAAAACTTTCCTAAGTCGAAAACTTTCCTAATTCCAAAAACTTTCCTAAAACGACACTTGCCTAATTCAGAGCTTTCCTAATCTGAATCTTTCCTAATTCCAAGCTTTTCTAATCTTCCAAGTCCAATCTTCAAGTCAATTCTTTTCCAAAATCTTTCTAAGTCAAATCCAATTCTTCTTTTCTGAATCCTCTCTTTCCTAAGTCTAGGTTTCCTAAAACCAAGTCTTTAAAAATCAAATTTTTTCAAATCTTCCAATCAACGTTCAATTTCTCAATCTTCCAATTCAACTCCTTTTTCAAATCAACTCTTCTATTTTCAATCGGACTCTTGTTCGAACTACGACTGACCTGATTCTTCCAAAAGGATATGTAGGCAACCCTTATGGGTGCAGTCACAACATTTTTCAAATCTCAAATTCTAATCTATTTTCAAACTCCCAATTTCAAATTTCTATTTTCAATTTTTCAAACCTTCCAATTTCAATTCCATCTCTTCAAACTTATTTCAAATCAATCTCTTTCTAAATTTATTTTTCGATTCTCATTCCTTGCACTTGCATATCATGCATCACGTTAGTTTTTTTTCAATCCTTGTTTTCCAAAGTGGATAGGATTGAACAGTAGTTAACTGAAGACTTTCATAGGTGAATCTAGGGTAGATTGACATGTAGGTACCGAAAGGGCGGGGTAGGGTGATAGCTTAGTGCGTCTTCCCTACACGTAACAAACCTCCGAACTTAGGATCACTGATTTCAAAGACCAAAAGGAGTTATTTTTCTAAAAAGGGCTAAACGTTTTCCAAAGGCTGCCAAACAACCTGTTGTCTTAAAAACCCTCTCTTGAGGAGATATTTTCAAAATCGTTTTCCAAAACCCTAAGTGTAGTCCTCGGATTATTCTTAGTTTTTAGGTGATCTAACTCACCTTAATCAAGTTAGATGGCGACTGCAAAATTTTTCCAAAAGTACATTATTCAAATCTATTTTCAATTCAAACCTAGTTGCACTCATTCTTCTAGGAGAGTGAGTTCTAACGAGAGAGTACAGTATTTTTCCTGCTTGTGTGAGTATTCCTCGAGTGTGAAAAATCTGGGTGCGACAGCTTTCAATATACTTTTCATGTGCTTTCTTATGGCTTTAAGTTGCTAAATCTTTTTCTTAGCATGGATTGAAAAGGTACGTAGGGTACATGTAGAGATTCAAGGTAGTTATTTATTTTCCAAGATTTCGAAATCTTGGATCAAGATTTATTTTCTTGCTCACGAATATCTTTGAAAATAATATTCTTGATCATATCTAGTATGTATGTATAGAATGATTTGCAAGCAGGGATACGTATACCTAGAATTTCTGCTAAGGGTATTGATTATAATTGTTTACATATTCCTATCAGGAGTACTTTAGAAATCTACTGTTCTTGATTAAGCTTCAAACATACTTTGTAGACAGGTTTATAAACTGGGACATGTATGAATGGGACCCTGGTATGAACACTAGTAAATAACTGAATATCAACTCCAAGAGGGTAATCAAATCCTGAGATTCTTTACTCACAGCTATCTTGGGGACCTACTTGTAGGCCTATTAACTGGATCAGTCTTACCAAGACCTTTTGCTTATTGTTATCTATTCAATCTTTCTTAGTATAAATTTATTTTCATTGCCCAGAATAATCTCACAAACCAAATCCCAAATCAAATTTTCTCTTTATATTCAAGAGTTATTTTTCTTGAGAGTTCTACTTTCTTAAAGTGAGTTTTACTAGATTCCATCTATATTCCCTATGGTTCGACCTCGAACTTACCGAGATATTATTACTGCATTGCAACCGTACACTGGCGGATATAAATTGCACTATTCAAGAGCGATCAGCTACCCGGCCCCAAAGAATCGAGTCACCCGAGTCAGGTATATCAGGGCATTTAATGATCTATTGTCAGCATTTAATGTTGAACGGACCCGCATTCAATGCGGAGGAGATATAGCACATGACGGCCATGCTTACATCCGGTCAGTCGAACTCAAGCATGGTGGAAAAGGTGTGCTCCTGTCCGATCAACCCACTCTAACTAGCATAAGCCTATAAGGTAGGCCATGATTACATGAGTGGGACTCTACAGAGAACACTATATTATAAATATTAGAGTTACAAGAAGCAAGGTATGAACAATCCAACTAAGCCATGCACACTTATTATTTTTACTTCATTCCTGGTTGAGATTGCTAACTTGACCATCGGAGTGTGATCAACCCAAAGAAGGTCGACCCATTCTAACTCCTTTGTCTATTTATAGCAGGTTGGAAAATCATCAATATGGTTTAAGTGATCGGTCAGGCTTTCCCAGAAATTCCACCTACATTTGGCGCCGTCTGTGGGAAGGTCCAAGTAGACATGAATACCAGCTTCTTAGGGAAAAGAAGGGTCCATGCCACCGAACGAGGGAACGAAACTCCCCCCGGCAATGATAATACCAACTCAGCTGGCCACCAAACCACTCTAGAAAGAAGCAACTAGGGTCTGAGGAGGAGGTCGGAGACCCGGTCTCCTACTGAAAGCCATCAAGGAACATGAGATAAGTTACGGAGGGACCCATAGTACGCTAGGGGACCAAACCTCCATAGAGATCATCATTGGGACCTGGGCCCTTCACTTTCTAATGGACGTGTGCCTAGTGACCATTCACTTCGTGCTACTGAGAGGGAACTTTGGCGACGTGACAACGAAAGTGCCAAGCTTACTTTCCAGGTTAGAGCAAAGAGGGACGTAATATCCAGGAGGGATGACCGAGCCAAATGAGGATCACCGGCCCATCGTAACGATAGGAGTCAAGATCCCAGAAGCATAAGTTCAACGCCGATGCAAATTGTTAGGAGCCATACCTCCAGCACCGACCGTAACAGTAAAAGACGAGGAGATCGGCACCATAGAAGGAGCCAAACATCGCAGGATGGGGATCGGCTTAGAATTGGTCGGCAACAAAAGGGATGGGAGAGGTGGCTAAACGAGAAACTAGATAGCAGATAGCAGCTCCCCAAAGCACGTACTACCCAGGACGTGGTTAGTAGAGCTTTGGATCAGATAGCGCCCATACCTTTCATAGAGGAGATTGAGAGCCGCCAGCCTCCAAGGAAGTTCGCCCCACCAAAGTTCACACCATATGACAGAAAGGCTGATCTAATCAGTCACATCCACTACTACAAGCAAATGATGGCACTTTGGAGTGGAGATCAATCCTTGATGTGTCGAGTATTCCCATCCAGTCTGGGAGAGGTGGCCTTACAATGGTTCGATAAGTTACTATCCAACTTAGTATCAAATTGGAGACAACTTGCCAAACTATTCACTGCTTGCTTCATAGCCAACAACAAATAGCCTAGGGAGGTTGACTTCCTACTAACCTTACGGAAGAATGATGAAGAAGCATTACGGGCATATGCGCAGCGTTACTGGGCAGCCTATAATGAGATTGACAAATGCAGCGAACAGCTAGCTGTAACTCAGTTCCAAATTGACTTGCCTAGAGAGCACCACCTGCGATAGTCCTTAATGAAGAAGCCAGCCCTCACGGTGCAAAAATTAATGTCATGAATCGAGTGATATGCGAGTTTGGAAGAAGATGTACCATAGCCCATTCTTGAGAAGGTCGACATTATCGCTGAAAAGAAGAATGGACAAGCCGTAAAGAAGCTTCGGCAGGAAGACAACAACGACCAGAACAAGAGGGCAAGCGATGGGGTCTACACTGTTTTCAAGGACCCCATTTATAAGATTTTGCCCTAAATCTGCGACAAGCCGTTCTTCAAATAGCCTCCGAAGTTGGGAGGAGACCCTATAGCCCGAGACCAAGGCAAGTTTTGCTCCTATCATAAGGAGAGAGAGGGCATCAAATAGTGAATTGCCGACATCTAAAAAATCACCTTGAAGATCTAGTGAAGGCTGATCATCTTGACCAGCATATTGACACAGAGAAGAAAAAACAGGAGGCTAGGCAACCAAGGCTGGAGGTCCCCCCTCAAAAAAAAGACAAAGCTGAACCGGTCCGAGTGATCAACGTGCTGCATGGATCAATGAAATAACAAGCTTTTGACTGGCACAGATACTAGGCCGAAATTCAAAAGGTCGTGCATTTGAGGGAAATGATGCAAATAGGCCCTCCTAACAAGAAAGTTAAGGTTGGCAGTGATACTGCAGCCATCACCTTTACTGATAAAGATCTCGTGGCATTCAGACTCCCCACAATGACGCATTGGTCATGACTCTATGCATGGCAGGTTGTGACATGAAGAGGCTGCTCATTGAGTAGGGGAGCTACTCTGAGATTATGTACTACAACCTATTCAAGAAGCTAGAGCTAAAGGATGCCGACCTCCAACCCTCGCTCAATTCATTGATACAGTTTAGCTCCGATCCAGTTTAGCCACTTGAAAAGATAACTATCCCCATCAGGACGGGAGGGATTACTCTGCAGATAGAATTCTTGGTGGTCAACGTACTATCCCTATATAATGCAACCATAGGCCGAACATGGTTGCATGAAGGTTGTCCCATCCTCTTACCACCAACTCATTCGTTTTCCCTCCCCAGAAGGGGCGTAAGAGGTAAGAGGGGACCAAGTCACTACTAAGCAGTGTTTTCTTACGACACTTGTAGCAAAAACATGAAGAGCTCCCGTTGGGCTAGGAGAATTTGACATCAAGTTCCAACCATGAATGGTAGTTAAAGGCCAGGTATTGGTTGACTTTATTGCCGAATTTTATGTTGAACTTCCACAGGAAACTAATCCAACCCCGATTCCCGATATGCAACATGATAACCTCTCTTTGGACCTATGGGAGAAAGCTAATCATTGGAAGCTGTTCATTGAAAAGGCATCCAATGACTGGGGGGTAGGTTCAGGGATAGTCCTCATCATGCTAGATGGTATGACATCGAAGCAAGCCATTAATCTGGAGTTCACTGCTTCAAACAATGAGTCAGAATACGAGGCTTTGCTAACAAGGCTGCGCTGAGCTATTGATCTCAAAATTATTGAAATTATGATTTACTCAGATTCCCAGCAAAATGTGAGTGGCTGGCCCAATCTTGGCAAATGTTCCTTCACCCTTGTACGCCCAGGCAATGCCTAGAGCGTTCAGATCCACCCCCAAAAGTTTGGTATCCTTGTCCTTGGCACCAACATCAGATGCAAAGTAGAAATAAGAGGGCGATGAGTCAGAAATAGATCGAGTTTAAAATAAATATAGAGAGGAAATTTGTACCAGATCGGGGAAGTGAAGATTGACCTATATTCTATAAGACCTTGGGGCATCGTGCAAGTGGGGCTAGCTCTATAAGGATTTCCCCAAATTCCCAAGGGCCGCTCACCCTAACTATAATATCATCAATCCCCTTCCCTAAGCTGGGAAGAAACTGAACCAACTCTCTAGGGCCGGCCCTAGCCCTAAAATAATACCTACAGTGGTTTGTTCGGGCAGCATTCACCTCCACTACCGAGTAGAAGTAGTTAAATTCGTGAAGCCCTAGGTTTAGACCCAACCTCCTATTCAACTTAATCAGCCCTATCACTATCCTATACCCATTTGGTGCAAGTTGGATTGGGGCGATTTCGTAATGATTAAGGACTCCAGTAAGGAAGGGGTGAATGGGAAAACAGAGTCCACCGTCTACAATGGCAACGAGAGGGAAGGGAGTTCCCTCCTCTGATACTACCCAACTGTCATCCTTGGGACCGATTAGCTTAATGTCTACACCCATCGAAAAACTGTATTAAGCCTTAAACGCAGTAATATTGTCAGAAATGGCGAGCATACTCCTAAGGCGCGACCCCATTGCAGAACAGAGATAGAGATTTCTAGGATTTCCTACCCAGGGATGTAAGAAATTTGCTAGACAAGAGGGAAAACTTACAGAGTTGCTACCTTCACGAAAGAAACAGATTCGAAGTTCGAAGTTAGAGTTTGGCCATCCGTGTGAATGATAGCCACAACTCCTTCATCTAACAAAAAAAGTTGGGACGGCTGCAGCATCCTCAGGTCACTTAAACGGTCACATTGCATTAAAACTTCTGATGGTGTAACGTCACAGCTCAAATGGCTATGGTGCATCAGCCCCAGCCCCCTACCAAAGGACGCTAGGGCTGGGGGCAATTGTGGGTCAAAACAACCCAGCCCAGCCCAATAAGGTAAGCCCAATAAATACTAAGAGAATTCGTGCGGGCCAACAACAGCCCAAACCTTATCAGGGCAATTTAGGCCCATACTCTAGGACAGCCCATACTCTAGGACAACCCAAATAGAAAGGCTACCCAGCCCCAAAGAACTAGGTCACCTGAGTCAGGGATACAAGAGCATTCAATACTCTATTGTCAGCATTTAATATTGAACGAATCCACATTCAATGCAGAGGAGATATAGCACACGACGACCATGATTACATCTGGTTAATCGAACTAAAACATGGTGGAAAAGGTGTGCTCTTATCCAATCAAACCACTCTAACTAGCATAAGCCTATGAGGTACGCCATGATTACATGAGTATGGCTCAACAGAGAACACTACACTATAAATATCAGAGTTACAAGAAGCAAAGTATGAATAATCCAACTAAGCCGTACACACTTATTATTTTTACTTCATTCCTGGTTGAGATTGCTAACTTGACCATCGGAGTGTGATCGACCCAAAGAGGGTCGACTCATTTTAACTCCTTTGTCTCTTTATAGAAGGTTGGAAACTCATCAATATTGGTTTGGGTGATCAGCTAGGCCTTCCCAGAAATCCCACCTATAATGACCATAAAGTAGGCACAAGGGTTAACACTCCATCGATTGCACTATAAATACCGAAGCCTCAAAAAGCAATGTATTGACAATTGAATTCACACATACACTATCTTTGTTCACTTCATACTTGATTAAGATTGCTAACTTAATCATCAGAGTGTGATCAGCCCAAAGGGGGTCGACCCATTCTAACTTCTCTGTCTCCTTACAGCTAGCTAGTGCTCTTCGATATTGGTTCGAGTGATTGGCCAGGCCTTCCCAAAAATGCCATTTACAATTTGCGTCGTCTGTGGGAGGGTTAAGATAATCGTGAGTACCAACGTCCAAAAGGGAAGAGAAGTAGACCCCAGTGAGGGAGGAAATGAGATTTCCTCCAGCCAAGATCATACCAATTCGACATACTACCGATTTATTCCGGTAGATCGCCACTGAGGTTAGACAAAGAGGTTGGAAATCCGGTCCCCTGCTAGGAGCCACCAGGAAGAACAAGATGGGTTGCAGAGAGACCCAGACTACATCAGGGAGCCAAACCTCCGCAAAAGCCACCACCAAGACCTTGCCCCTTTGCCCTCCAGTGGACGAGTCCCTAGCAACCATACGCTCCGTTCTGCTGAGCGGGAGCTTCGGCGGCGCGACGATGAGATTACCTACCTCACCTCTCAGGTTCGGGCTATGACGGAAACAATCTCCAGAAGAGATGGGCGCGTCAGAAGAGGATCCTCGGGCCATGGAAAGAACACAAGGAGTAAGGACTTTAGAAGTAGAGACACACCCTCAGCACTCGGCACGAGTGAGAGAAAGTTACACCCCTAGCACCGGATGCTACGCTGAAAGGCGAGCAGATCAACGCCATAGGAGGAGCCAGACACTGCATAACAAGGATTGAACAAAAGCTAGTTAGCAACGAAAAGACTAGAAAAAATGGCTCATTAAAAAGCTGGATGATAGAAAGCAGCACCTCAAAGGATGCACTACCCAAGACATGAATAACAGGGCCCTGGACCAAATTGCTTCCACACTATTTATGAAGGAGATTGAGTTCCGCCAACCTCCATAAAAATTTGCACCACCAAAATTCACTTCTTATGATGGAAAGGTTGATCCAGTTAGTCAGGTTCGACATTATAAGCAAATGATGGCGCTATAGAGTGGAGACCAGCCCCTAATGTGCTGAATTTTCCCATCCAGCTTAGGGGACGTGGCCCTAGGATGGTTCGACAAGTTGCCATCAAGGTCAGTGTCAAACTAGAGGTAACTTACCGAGCTCTTTATTTCTCGCTTCATAGCCAACAGCATGTAGCCCTAAGAGGTCGATTTCCTACTTATCTTACGGAAGAACGAGGGAGAAGGATTATGGGCATATGCAAAGCGCTATTGCGAGGCCAACCATGAAGTCGATAAGTGCAACGAGCAGTTGGTTGTAACCTAATTCAAGATTGGCTTGCCCAGGGAACACCATTTGCGGTAATCTTTAGTGAAGAAACCGGTCCTCACCGTGCAGGAGTTGATGTCCAAAATCAAGGGATACACCCGATTGGAAAAAGATGTACCCCGACCGATTCTGGAGAAGGTAGGCATTGTTGCTAAAAAGATGAATAGAAGAGATGCCAAGAAGCCTCGGCGAGAAGACAACAACAATTGCGACAAGAAGGTAAATGAAGGGGCTTATATTGTCTTCAAAGATCCCATTTACAAAATCTTACCCTAGATTCATGATAAGCCCTTTTCCAATGGCCTTGGAAGCTGGGAGGAGACCCTGCGTCCCAAGACTAGAAGAAGTTCTGCTCTTATCATCGGGAGAAGGGGATCAGACAAAACAGTGTTGGCATCTCAAAACACACTTGGAAGATTTAGCCAAAGCTTGTCATCTCGACCAATATATTGATCGGGAAAAGAAAATAGGAGGCTGAACAATCGAGGTAGGAAACTGTATCGCAAAAGGAAAATGAAGCAAGACCGATCTGAGTAATTAACATGTTGCGTGGTTCAGCTGAATCAAACGCCGTTGACCTGCACTAATACCGGGCTGAGATACGAGGAAGCTTTGCACTTGAGAGAGGCAATACATATAGCACCTCCGACCAAAAAGGTTAAGGTCGGCAATGACGCATCGGCCATAACTTTCACTGATGAAGATCTAGTGGGGGTATAGAAGCCCTCATTGATGCTTTAGTTGTAACGTTGAAAATAGCGGGTTGCAACATTAGAAGGTTGCTCATTGACCCAGGGAGTTCCTCTGAAGTCATGTACTATAGTCTTTTTAAAAAATTAAAACTTAAAGAGTCCGATCTCCAGCCATCTCTCAACCCTGTTAGTTAGGTTTAGTTCAAAGCCGATTTAGCCTCTAGGGAAGGTGACAATTCTTGTGACTACTAGAGGGATTATGTTGCAGACAGAGCTCTTGGTGGTCAATGTGCCTTCCCCCTATAATGTAATCATATGACTAACATGGTTACACCTCATGAAGGCTATTCCATCCTCCTACCATCAACTGATTCGATTCCCAATCTTTGGAGGGGTGGGAGAGTGTAAGCACCCTATTTTTGCCCGCTCTGCAATCTCCGGCTTGACTGGATCTAGTTTTCAAACATCACAACGTATACGGGCCCAAGACGACTCTTTCAAACTCCAATCTAATCATTTGGTCGCTTCTTCGGCTCACAAGGCCCAATTGAAGCTGTAAAGACCATCAAGCCCCTAGGCATTTCAAGCAACTTTCCGAGATCAGGCGGTCTCAGGAACCAACACCATCCAGGTAGCTCCCCGAGATCGAGCGATCTTAGGGACCAACACCTTATCAAATTTCAGATGCTTCACTTCTGGCGCCTGCTAGCCCGCCAATGTAGAATGTTTGTCATTTGGTAGTTTTCTAAGACTAGGCATTCTTGGGGACCAACACCACCCTTACAGGTAGCTTTCTAAGATCAAGCTTTCTTAGAAACCAACACGCCCTTACAGGTAGCTCTCTGGGATCGGGCGGTCTCAGGGACCAACAATGCACAGGTAGCTTTCTGAGACTGGGCAGTCTCCGGAACCAACACGTACGTAAACACCGACGCTTGCTAGCCTTGGTGAAAAATGACCAAACCTGCCCCTTAAGCCTCCAGGCACGTCTTCAGAAAGTTCAAAATCCCTCGAGATGGTAAGTCTATCTTCCCAAGTTAATCCTAAATAGTTAGGCGTACTCAACATGCCATCTTGTCCAATTCTGGTCCCATCTCGGTCAACTCCGGTCAAAATGATCGTTTTGCCCTTAGATACCCCAACACAGTACAAATCGCACCAAATAGTGAAAACTCTTCCAGGACCATCCTTGAAAAACCCAACACGCTTAACACAACACTCCAATCTGTCCTGGCCTTTTTCAACCAATCCCAATCGAAATGACCGTTTTACTCCTAGTGACCCAAACGCACCCCGAAGCTACACCGACCCTAGGTATTGAACGGCGGGTTTTATCATACACTCCTTTTTAACCCAAGGTGAACCTTACGACTCTAAACACTCCCGACTCAATGAAAGCTCCCCTAGAGCGTCTCACAGACGTTCCGCCAGGGTTGTCTTTTCTCCCGATTCCTTGGTTATAACACACCGTCAAACGACTTCAGAAATGTGCAAACCAGGGAATTCATAAAAGCTCCTCCATAGATCTTTCCATCGATATGGCTCAATCGGATGGATCGCTTCTCGAAGCCCCTCATCGCATAGCTCAAAAATTGTCACTTTTAGTAACCCCTAAAGCGCCTCACAGATACTCTGCCAAGATTGATTTTTTCTCCAATTCCTTGATTATGATGCACTGTCAAACGACTTAAGAAATGCGTAAATTAGGGAATTTCCAAAAGTATTTCCAGAGCACTTTCCATCGATATGGTCTGATCAGAGAGATTACTTCCTGAAGGCCTCGATCACATGTCCACAAATGACTACTTTTGCATACCCGCAGAGTGTATCACAAACGCTCTGCAAAAATGTGTTTTCGTGCACATTTTTTGAGACAATATCTCACACTTTCGAACACCTTTTAAGCTTTCCAAAACTCAAAAGTTTATGAAAAACCCTAGGAGAACACCCTGAATGCAACCGATTTCCCCGAATCTTTCTCGGTTGGCATAATTATCGAGGTAAAGTTTGAACAAGCACTCCCAGTGATGGAGCATAAGCTACATATGCCTAGATTTTGATCAAATTGATCAAACTTCGCTTAGCTCTTAAGATTTAGCCAGTATAATGAGTGTCACGTGGCATTTTGCTATTGGAATAGTACTGGCGCATGTAGCACATGTGCTAGGACAAATTTTGCCCAGGTGCATGTCCTACATGCGCCAGGTCTCCCCAGATTGCCTATAAATACAGGCCTCCCCCTATGCATATTCAATAATCAAAATTCATAGCAAAGGTCTGCTAAAACTGCTCCAAAATCTCAAATTTCTATATACATCCCCCACTCCTAACACCTAGACTAGATTCCATCTCCCCCTAACCTATACACTACACCTATATAGCCTTCAATGCCATAGAATACCTCATTCCAACCCCTTCAAGCCTCTTCAAGGCTATTCAAGCTCAAGTCAAGGCATTCATGGAGGTTTGAAGGTGTTTGAAAGTAAAAGGTAGTATTCCCTTTACATTTTTGCAATCCCCATTTCTCTCTTCTCCCTCCTAGCCTACTTAGGCTATTCTCGATTTTAATCCCCATCTTTTACCCCCCTTTATTGCATGCTTGAAACAAGGAAGCTCTTAGTTCATGCCTAGAGGAAAATTTGTGAGAGCCACCGTATAGAGAACTTCTCACAAACCTACTTTAAGATGATATGGCCTTAGAGCACCTTGCTATGTGGTGAAGCTTCTAGCCTTGTATGATTTCATGACCCTTTTGCATATAATTACATTGTTCATGTTTTGCATGCTTGGCTTTGTTTTCATTTTTCAAAGCTTTCACTATCTCTATTTCTACGACATTCTCAAGCTCCATACTCAAATGGTTTCCTAAAAATAGTCTCAGAGTTGGTTTCTTGAAGCTTAGGTTGAATCCTCAATTTCTACACCTTCGAAAACCCTCTTTAAGTCCCTTGACTTCATTTTGCAACCCTACGTTTCATTGCTTTTCAAAATTGCATTAAAATGGCTTTCAAACCCCCTTCTTCTATGTTAATTTTCAAGGGCTTCACTCTCCTGAATGTTGTAGTTGAAATGGTCCTTTGGAACTCTTTCTTGAGTGGTCTCCCCATTATGTTGACTATATGAACCCTAGTTCCTTATAGTTACTCTATTCCTTTTAAAATTGTTTTCAAAACAATTCCCTTCAAAAAGAATTTTCAAAATTGAACTCTCTTCACCTTGATTTATTTCCCTAAACCATCATTTTCACCTTGATTTTTAGAAGTTTTACTCTCTTGAATATTGTGGTTAGAATGGTCCCATGGCGTCCTGTTTAGAGTGATTTCCCTCAAATCAACCATATGAACCCTTATTCTTTATAGCGGTCTTCAACTTATTAAAAGTGGTTTTCCAAAACCCCCTTTTGAAAACCAATTTTCAAAAGGTCATTTTATTTAATTTTCAAGTCTTCAAAACTATCTATTCAATGTTGATTTTGACAAGTTTTGCTCTCTTAAGTTTGTGAGTAAAATGGTTTCAAAGCAACCCTCTCTTGAATGGTTTTCAAATATCAACCATAGGACCCCAACACTCACTCGAGTGGCTTTCATAAAATGGTTTTCAAAACATACTTTCAAATTTCATGCATAGAACCACCTTTCCCAAACCCTAGTCCAAAACCACTTTTCAAAACCACCTTCTAACCCTAAGTTAACTTCACCCTAGTAGTCTAACATTAGTTCAACCAAACTCTAGTGTAAGCATCCCATTTTTTACCACTCAGCAGTCTACACTCCGTCCAAGCTTGTACTCAAGTCAATATGGACATATTTCAATCGAAACCAACTTTCTAAGTCCAAATCTCGTTTGTCCATCGCTTCGCGGGCCCGCCAGGCCCAAATAGAGGCAAAATGACTAAAATGCCCTTAGGGGCATTGTTCTTTCCAAATTCCAACCCCTCTCTCGAGACAGTTTATTCCTTGAGACGGTTTCAAATCAGGCACGTCTTTTCAAAGATGATAAGACCCCTTTCCAATTCCAATCCTTCTCTCGAGAAAGTTTATTTTTGGAGACGATTCCAAATCAGGCGCGTCTTTCCAAAGACGATAAGACCCCTTTCCAATTCCAACCACTCTCTCGAGACAGTTTATTCCTCGAGACGGTTCCAAATCAGGCACGTCTTTCCGAAGATGGTAAGTCCCCTTTCCAATCCCTCTCTCGAGACAGTTTATTCCTCGACACGGTTCCAAATCAAGCACGTTATTCCGAAGACGGTAAGTCCCCTTTCCAATCCATCTCTCGAGACAGTTTATTCCTTGAGACCGTTCCAAATCAGGCGCGTCTTTCCGAATACGGTAAGTCCCCTTTCCAATCCCTCTCTCGAGACAGTTTATTCCTTGAGACAGTTCCAAATCAGGCACGTCTTTCTGAAGACGGTAAGTTCCCTTTCCAATCCCTCTCTTGAGACAATTTATTCCTCGAGACGGTTCCAAATCAGACACGTCTTTCCGAAGACAGTAAGTCCCCTTTCCATTCCCTCTCTTGAGACAGTTTATTCCTCGAGACGGTTTAGCACGTTTTTCAAAAAAAATCTCTTCAAAACAGTAAGTCCCTTTAAACCTGTCAACCGAGACAAGACCCCAAGTCCCCTAGATGGTAGAACGGTTCACCTTTGGCGCCCGCTAGCCAGCCAATGCAAAAATGTCCGTTTAAGCACGCCTTCCGAGAAAATTGACTTCTCAGGCACTAAGTCCCCTCTAGCAGCTTCCCAAGATCAGGCAGTCTCGGGAATGATCGCAAACCGCCAGAGTAGCGAAAATACTCGTAAACATCGCAACCGTTAGAGTAGCGGAAATACTTGCAAACAGGTTGATATAGGAAATTGCCAACAAACCCCTGTGTCACGACGACCGCTGTCAGAGTGGCGGAAACACTCAAAACCCAGGTCAACACCAGTGCCTGCTAGCCAACTTCAATAAAAAATGACCAAACTGCCCCTTGGGCCTTTTCTGAGACTTTCTGGTCAAGATAACTATTTTGCCCCTAGGCATCCGAATGCCCCGGGAACCACACCGGCTCTGGGTATGAAACCGGTAACCTCCTGAGAATACTTATTATTGTATTCTCAACCTTTCTCTACCTTTCCGGATCATTCCGAGTCAATTCCGGCAAACCCGGTGCAAAATGACCGTTTTGCCCCTGGAGGGCCTGTCGCCTTTTCCAACCACACTGGCTCTGGGTATCAAACTGGCAACCTTTGGGAACATTCTGAATAATGTTTCCAAATCTCGAGTCTTCTTTCAGGAGAGTCCGAGTTCATCTCGGCAGCTTCCTAATCCGATTGACCATTTTGACCCTAAAGGCCCGGTCAACCCTTACAACACATTCTATCCTCATTTTTAAATTCAAATACCTCTGGGACACTATTTTAAGTGTTCCTACTCTTTTCCGGCCTCCCGTGTCATTCCCGGTCTCCCAAACTCCTTCCTAGACTTTCCGGAGTCACTCCTAGTGAAGCCAGGCAAAAAATTGCATGGTAGTCACTAGTACAGACGCCCAAATCTAGTCAAAGATATGTTGCTTGCCGATCTTAAATATTTCCTAAATGGCTGGCGCCCCTCCTAGTGGCACCAATGTAATGTTTGGCTTGGCGCTACTGCAACAAGCGCCAGTGCATTCCTCTCTCTATAAATACAGAGTCTCTTCCAGCATGAAAGAAGTCCGCAAACTCAATCTAAAAACACCAATATTCGATATACATAACTCGAACACTCCATGACATGTAAATAGTTTATATAAATACAGTACTGATGCATCCATGACATGTATAACCTGTAAATCTATTTAGATTCCTACGAAGTTTGTATCTATTCATGCATTCAACTGCATTCCTGTATGAACCTGTTCATTTGTAAGGAAGTAGGTCATGCAGTTAATTCAACTTTTACATAAATCTGTGCATTTATCACAAAAATGGGGGACATTGCATTCAATTCCATTCCTATATGTGCATTATCCAAAAGTATAACATGCATTCAATTCCACTTCTGTGTGAACCTATGTGCAATCATCATAAAAAATAAAAAATGACGCCCTTTATCAGGGCATTTTTAAAATTGTTTTTGTACAAAACTAACTCTATGTCTTTCCCTCTCTCTCAAATAAGAAACAGGGAACAAAGTAAAATGCAAAAAGGAGCTAAAGCCACCACTCAGACATCTACAGCACCGTTACACACCTCCGAAAGCCTAGACTTCCATGACCGACAAGAAACAGAGAATTGGGTAATGACCCACCCTCGACCTCCCCAATCAAATGACTCCTGACTCAAGATACCATATATGCTAAAAAATGGGAGTAAGGAATAAGTGTCTGAATGCTCAAAGCTGGAATAATGAAGCATATCCCCGAAAATGAGCGTTGACCCCCGAGTGGAGTCTGGTAAGGCTCACGAAGGTCTCCCCCACAACCATAGGAGCATGGGAGTGCCCCTCACGAATCTTGACAAGCAGTGTACATAACCGACAGTCGACCAAGTCATCCCCCCTGGTGGAAAAATCAACAAGATTAGGAGACGCAGAGCTAGGGCTACCTTGGAGAAATGGACCAATCTTGAGAAGTATGTCAATCCCCTGAATGAGCATTCCTATGCGTCGCAAACTCAGAATGTGAGAACAAGAGCTTCACTGGGACATAAGGAAACTAAGGGCAGGAGATTAGAAGAAAAGACTGCACACAGAATCCAAACTAAGACAAGACAACTATAATGTAGCCATAACGAAAAATGGGTCCCATAATGTCAGTCAAATCTCCTCAAAGATCTAGGAGGAAACCATACTCGTGATCAGAGGGAGCAAGCTCATGGAAGAAAGACAAGTCAGGCTGCCAGAAGGGAACCACTGCCAAAAATAAGCTGCACCAATAAGAGAGAAACAGTACAACCAAAGGACTAGTGAAAAATGTCTGGCTCTCATTTGGAGGATACCTGTCATACCAAATCCGCAGTAGGCTCAAAATAGCATCAGCCATTTTCGAAGGTCAAAAGTGGAAAACCTCAACATCCAAATCCAAAGTTACTTCAACCAGAGGAAGGGAGTCAACAGGCGGCCTACTCCCCCGACCACTTTGACTAGATGCAGCCTGCCTAGTAGACCGTCGGTTGCCCCTAGACTAACTGGAGCTGCTAGTGGAATCTATCCGAGCCGCCTTCCCCGAGCGGCGGCTCTTCTCAGAACCCTCATCGCCTGCGTCTGCCATCCTGAAAGGTAAGTAACGGTAAGAGGTATTAGTATTCGATACATGCAATTCAAAAGATAAAGAAATAAAAGCGACAAAGAAATAATAATGATAATAACCAAAGGTGAAACATAAATAAAAATGAAGGACACAACTTCCATATATATCCTATTCAGACCAACCTAAAAGTTTTTTAAGCTTTTTATTCAAGGTTTCTTTTCTAAAATCAACTATCAAAGGTTCCTTGAAAATTTCTCGAAAAGACTTCTTCTCTTCAAAAAGTTCTTTTTCAAAAATCAGTTTCTCAATGGTTTCTTATTATTATCCTCCAAAAGTTTTCAAAAATTCTTTCTTCTGAAATTTCCTTTCCAAAATTAGCTTTCAAAAAGGTTTTCTGATTTTGTTTTCCAAAAGTTCTTTTTCAAAATCACTTCTTCAAATCAAATTGTACTTTGAAAATCAGGGGCAAAACTCATTTTCAAAATTAGGTCTCAAATTTTTTCAATCCATCTCCAAGTTTTTCTGATTCAGTTCTTCAAGAAAATTCCTTTTCCAAATCCTTGCCCCCCCCCCCCCCCAAACTTTTCTTTCAAAAGAGTCTTAGACAAAATAAATCCTTAAAAATTTTCAAGGTTTCACTCAAAAAATTCTTCCTTCCAAAATTTCTATCAAGTTTTGAAGTTTTCTATCCTAAATCCTTGTCAATCTCGAAAATTTACAAATCCGAAAGAGTTCTTAAATTCTTACCTCCAAAATGTCTCCTAAAATGCTATTTTCCAAAATCTTTCCAAGTTTTCTATCCAACAAGATTTCAAAACTTAAGTCTTAGGTCAGAACGAATTCCCTCCAAATTCTGGGCAACTTTGCCCCCTTTCCCGTCAAATCTCGTTTTTGAAGGCCTTTTTGGCCTGCTATCCATTTTCGACCCCAGTTGTCGAAAGATTTCCAATGTCCGTCCCTCCGACTGCCTCGCAATCAACATGGGACTCTAACTTTTATCGTTTTCTGTCTTTGACAAGCAAAGACAGAAAAAGAAGGACAATTGTAAGCACCCCATTTTTGACCGCTAGGTAATCTACACTCCGTCCAAACTTGTACTCAAGTCAATATGAACGTATTCCAATCGAAACCAACTTTCTAAGTCCAAATCCCGTCCGTCCATCGCTTCGCGGGCCCGCCAAGCCCAAATAGAGGCAAAATGACTAAAATGCACTTAAGGGCATTGTCCTTTCCAAATTCCAACCCCTCTCTCGAGACAGTTTATTCCTCGAGATGGTTTCAAATCAGGCACGTCTTATCGAACACGATAAGACCCCTTTCCAATTCCAATCCCTCTCTCGAGACAGTTTATTCCTCAAGACGGTTCCAAAGCAGGCACGTCTTTCCGGAGACGATAAGACCCCTTTCCAATTCCAACCCCTTTCTCGAGACAGTTTATTCCTCAAGACGGTTCCAAATCAGGCACGTCTTTCCGAAGACGGTAAGTCCCCTTTCTAATCCCTCTCTCGAGACAGTTTATTCCTCGAGACGGTTCCAAATCAGGCACGTCTTTCCGAAGACGATAAGACCCCTTTCCAATTCCAATCCCTCTCTCGAGACAGTTTATTCCTCGAGACGGCCCGACACATTTTTCAAAGAAAATCTCTACGAAACGGTAAGTCCCTTTAAACCTGTCGACTGGGACAAGACCCCAAGTCCCCTAGATGGTAGAACGGTCCACCTTTGGTGCCCACTAGCCTGCCAATGAAGAAATGTCCGTTTAGGCACGCCTTCTGAGAAAATTGACTTCTCAAGCGCTAAGTCCCCTTTAGTAGCTTCCCAAGATCAGGCAATCTTGGGAAAGATCGCGAACCGTCAGAGTAGCGGAAATACTCGTAAACATCGCAACCGTCAGAGTAGCGCAAATACTCGCAAATAGGTCGATATAGGGAATTGCCAACAAACCCCTGTGTCATGACGACCGCCATCAAAGTGGCGGAAACACTCAAAACTCAGGTCAACACCAGTGCCTGCTAGCCCACTTCGGTGAAAAATAACCAAACTGCCCCTTGGGCCTTTTTTGAGACTTTCCGGTCAAGATGACCATTTTGCCTTAGGCATCCGAACGCCCCGGGAACCACACCGTCTCTGGGTATCAAACCGGTAACCTCCCGAGAATACTTATTATAGTATTCTCAACCTTTCTCTACCTTTCGGGATCATTCCGAGTTAATTCTAGCAAACCCGGTGCAAAATGACTGTTTTGCCCTTAGAGGGCCGGTCGCCTTTTCCGACCACACCGGCTCTGGGTATCAAACCGGCAACCTTTGGGAACATTCTGAATAATGTTTCCAAATCTCGAGTCTTCTTCCAGGACAGTCCGAGTTCGTCCCGGCAGCTTCCCGATCCGATTGACCATTTTGCCCCTAAAGGCCTGGTCAACCCTTCCAACTCATTCTATCCTCATTTTTAAAGTCAAATACCTCCGGGACACTATTTTAAGTGTTCCAGCTCTTTTCCGGCCTTCCAGGTCATTCCCGGTCTCCTAAACTCCTTCTCGGACTTTCCGGAGTCACTGCTAGTGAAGCCAGGCAAAAAATTGCATGGTAGTCACTAGTACAGTCCCCCAAATCTAGTCAACGATATGTTGCTTGCCGACCTGAAACATTTTCAAAATGGCTAGCGCCACTAGTAGTGGCGCCAAGCCAACAAATGGCCTGGCGCCAATGTAATGTTTGTCTGGCGCCACTGCAACAGGCGCCAGTGCATTCCTCCCTCTATAAATACAGAATCTCTTCCAGTATGAAAGAGCTCTGCAAACTCAGTCTAAAAACACCAATATTCGATATACAGAGCTTGAACACACCCTAAACCCTAGCTTCCCTAGGTTTTCCAAACTCTAGCCACCATACACTAAACCCTAGCCTTCTATACACTCATAACACCCCCATACACTTATACACTAGTCTCCAACCCTCCTTTTAAGACTTGAAGAGCTGCAATATGAAGTTTGAAGATTGAAGACAACTCTTGAAGATTGAAGACAAAGATCAAGACGAAGACCGAAGACAAGCAAGGCGTGCAAAATAAACAAGACACAAGGTAGGCTTTCTATTTAAATTTCCGCACTTCCCCCTCTCTCTTCTCTCTCTTAACCCACTTGGGCTTTCTCTATTTTAATCCCCCAACTCTTTCCCCCCTTTCTTTGCATGCTTGAAACAAGGGGACTCCTATTAGAGGGTCACCGTGTCGGGGGCTTTCCTTTAGGCTAACCGGAGACCACGTGGGTTCGGCCCCCTTGATTATATGGTGAAGCCTTAACCTTGTATGTTCACGACCCCAAACTTGCATCGTGCATATCATTGTCTTGCATCTTCCAAAAACCATTTTCAAACTCGTTTTCAAAGGTTGCATTAAACTTGTTTTCAAAATTGCATCAAAATCTCCTTTTTGAAAACGTGTTTTCAAAATCACAATTCTAGGGTGATTCTAGCCTTTCCATGGGTAGGGTTGCTTTAGGAAAGTGTTACATTTAAAGTGACCAATACGGTCCTTATTTTCAAATCTTGCTATTTTCAAAACTGCTTTCCTAAAGTGGTTCTAGCCCTATTATGGTTAGAATTACTTTAGGAAACTGAGATGTTTTTACACCTTCTAAAAAACTCCCTTTTCAAAAGTCTCTCTTCCTAAAAATCTGTTTTTCAACATACTTTCCTAAAACTCCTCTTTCCAAAATTGTTTTCTAAAAACTTCCTCCAAAAATCTATTTTTCAAAACTTCTCTTTTTAAACCCCTTTCTAAAACGCTCTCGTCAAGGTCCACTTTCCAAAACATTCCCTAGGTTTCCTTCATAAAAAAACCTCTTCCTGAATCTCTTTCTTAAAAATCTCTTTCTAAAAAACTCCTCACTAGGATCTCTTTCCAAAAACTCTTTCTCCTCAAAATTCACTTTCTAAAAACACTCCCTAAATTCACTTTCCTAAAAACTCTTCCCAAAATCTTCATTCTAGAAACTCCTCTCTAGGATTCCCTTCTAAAAAACTTGTTTCCAAAAACACACTTTCCAAAAACGCTTTCCTTAGAGCTCAAGTAAAGCCCTAGAACTCACAATTAGGAAACCCTAATTTTCTTCCCATAAACATGGTTTTCATACTTTGCCCCAAACCTAGGTTTCCAAAACCTCTTGTTTTCTACATCCAAACTATACACATTTCCAAAACCTCTTTTCTACGTCAAAACTATACACTTCCAAATCTAGGGTTTCTAGAAACTTCCTTTTCCAAATCCTTGTCAAATCAAATCTTCCCGTTTAGGAAACTAGATCCTATCCGCCGTTTTTGGAAACAAAATCAAACCTTCCCTTTTAGACTCAAAATCTAAAGCTTTCCTAGTTCAAATCCTTCCTAATCTTCTACTTTCCTAAATCTTAACTTTTCAAAACTTAAACATAAAAATCTTTCCTAGATTTCAAATTCAACCCTTGCCTAATTCTATCCTTTTCCAAATCTTAACTCTCTAAATCTAGGTTTTCCAATCTTTCCTAAATTCAAACCTTTCCTAATTTCAAGATTTTCTAAAACTCAAACTTTCAAACTTTTTAAATTTTGAACCTTCCTAAAGCTTCAAATCTTTCCAAATCTAAACTCAAAACTTTCCTATTTTCAAAACTTCCCTATTTCAAAACATTCCAAATTGAAACCTTTCTGGACTTGAAACTTTCCAAATTCTAAACCTTTCTTAAACTAAATTTTTCCTAATTCAGAACATTTCTAAATTCAACACTTTCCTGTTTCAAAACCTTTCTTAGAATAAAACTTTCTTAATTCAAAACTTTCCTAATTCCAAAACTTTCCTAAGTTGAAACTTTCCTAAATCAAAACTTTCCTAAAATGACATTTTCCTATTTTGAAACTTCCCTAATTCGAATCTTTCCTAAATCTAGTCTTTCATAATCTTTCTAAGTCCAACTTTTGAGTCGAATCTTTTCTAAAATCATTCCAAGTCAAGTCAAATCTTTTCTAAGTCTCAAGTCTTTCTAGGTTTCCTAAAACCAAGTTCTTCAAAATCAATTTTTTTAAATCTTCCAATCAAAGTTCAATCTCTCAATTTTCCAATCCAATTTCCAATTCAATCTCTTTCTTCCAATCAACTCTTCTATTTTCAACCGGACTCATGTCCGAACTATGACTGACCTGATTCCTCCAAAAGGATACGTAGGCAACCCTCATGGGTGCGGTCTCCACATTTTTCAAATTTCCAATTCCACAACATTTTTCAAATTTCTATTTCCATAACTTCTTTCAAATTTCAAAATTCTCCACATTTTTCAAATCTCAAATTCCACAATCTTTTCAAATCTCCAATCTATTTTCAAACTTTCAATTTCAAATTTCTATTTCCAAAACTCTGTTTCTAATTTTTCAAACTTTCCAATTTCAAATCTATCCTTTCAAATCTTTCTTCTAAAATCAAATCAATTTCTTTCCAAATCTATTTTCCAATATTCTTTTCTAGCACTTGCATATCATGCATCATGTCTTTTTCAAACATTTTTTTTCAAAGTGGATAGGATTGAACATTAGTTAGTTGGAAACTCTCATAGGTGAATCTAGGGTAGACTGACATGTAGGTACCGAAAGAGCGGGGTAGGGTGATGGCTTAATGCGTCTTCCCTACACATAACCAACCTCCGAACCTAGATCACTATTTTCATAGAACAAAACGGAGTTATTTTCAAGAAAGGGCTAAATGTTTCTCAAAGGTTGCCAAACAACCTATTTTCTTAAAAACCCTCTCTTGAGGAGATATTTTCAAAATCGTTTTTCAAAAACCCTAAGTGTAGTTTTCAAATTATGCTTAGTTTTTAGGTGACCTAACTCACCTTAATTAAGTTAGGTGGCGACTCCAAACTTTTTCAAAAGCCCTTTATTCAAATCTATTTTCAATTCAAACTTAGTCACACTCATTCTTCTAGGAGGGTGAGTTCTAACGAGAGAGTACAACGTTTTTCTCGCTTGTGTGAGTATTCCTTGAGTGCGAAAAGTCTGGGCGCGACACCTAGGTTAACCTAACCTTAGTTAGTTAACCCTATGTCACCTTAACCCTAAGTTAACTTAACCTTGGTTAGTTAACCCTAGATTGCCTTAACCTTAGTTAGTTAACCTTAGATCACCTTAACTTGAGATTAACCTAACTTTAGTTAGTTAACCCTAGGTCACCTTAACCCTAGGTTAACCTAACCATAGTTAGTTAACTCTATGTCACCTTAATCCTAAGCTAACCTAACCCTAGTTAGCCAACCCTAGGTTAACCTAACCCGAGTTGGTTAACCTTAGGTCAACCCAACTTAGGTTAGTAACCTTCAAGGTTCCAATTCAAAGATCCCTTTTTAAATAACCTTTCAACTCAAAAAATCATTTTCATAATATACTTTCAAAAACTCCTACTCTCTTGAGATTTCAAAAATCAAACCCAAAATCTTTTCAAATATCCCCACATTCTATCTTCAAAAAATATCTCCAAGAAGTTCTCTTAAACTTGTCTCAACTAAAATGACTAGACACTTAACATTTTCCAAAAACTATTTCCAAAAATGTTTTCAAGAACTCATAACCCTAGAGTATCCCTAGCCCTTTATGGTTAAGGGATTCTAAAGAAAGTGACACATTAAGTATAACCTTCAAGGTTGTCCATATTAGGTTCCAAAACCCTAAGTGTTTTCAAAGCCTACTTTCAAAAAATAATTTTCAAAAGTCACATCCTTGAAGTAAGCTTATGCCTTACATAGGTGAGGTTGATCAAGGGAGGTGATATATTAAGTAGGGCTCTATAACCCTAAAGCCATAAAAACCTAAGGGAAGTCTCTAGCCCCTTTTTCAAAAATGTCTTCAGAAGTCATATCCTTAAAGGAGTTTAACTATTCATTAACTAGCCTCTCAAAGGTGATGAAATATTTAACATGCCTTTCATAAGGTACATGAAAACTATTTTCAAAAATCATTTCAAGGCAAGTCCATAAGAGCTCTTGTGAGTCCAAATCTAATTTTCAAGTCCATAACCAAGTTCTCAAAACTTTCAAAACTTTCTTGAGTTATGTTCAAAAAACATTTCAAAACACTTCAAACATCCCAAATCCTATTTTAAAGACATTTTTCTAAAACTCTCAAGTTCTCCTTTTCCAAAGACTTCAAAATGTCTTCAAACTTTTTCAAAGACCTCAAAGCATTTTCAAACATTCCAAAGGCCGTAATGCGCCTATTTTCCATCAGGTTCTTGCCCGAACTACAAATAACCTGATTCTTGCCAAATGAGATACGTAGGCAACCTGAAATGGTGTGGTCATAACTCTTATTTCTACCCAAGTTCCCTTTCCAAAAATTTTTATCCATTCAAGATTTATATTTCAAATTCCATCAAACTTCCATGTTTTTCAAACATTTTTCTTAAGACTTGCATCATGCAACATTTATTCAAAAAATTATACCCAAACCCCATTTTAAAAACTTTAAAGTGGATATTAAGTGGATAATAGCAACCAACTATTCAAAGGAGTGAATCAAGGATGATTAGATATGTAGGTATTGAAAGGGCGGGGTAGGGTGATGATCTTAGGATATCTTCCCCACACATAACTAACCCCTGGACTATAAATTTCTGTTTTTAAAAGACCAAAATAGAGTTATTTTCAAAAAGGGCTTCTGACTTTCCAAAATGTTGCCAAACAACTTATTTTCTTAAAAACCCTCTCTTAAGAAAGTTTTCCAAAACCTTTTTCTAAAACCTTAAGTGTAATCTCCAGATTATACTTAGTTTTAGGTGACCTAGCTCATCTTAATCTAGTTAGGTGGCGACTCCTATTTTTTCAAAAAAAAAAAAAAAAGCCCTTAGTTAAATCAATTCCAAGTTCAAACCTAGTCGCACTAGTCCTCCTAGGAGGATGAGTTCTAATGACGGAGTTCCATGCTTTCTTCCCGAGCTAAAAGGACTTGGTTAAAAATTGGGGTGTGACAGAGAGATAAGAGGAGACTAAGTGACCGCCAAACAATGCCTTCTGACGGCATGCACTACAAAGGTAAAAGCTGACAAAGTGCAGATGATGGAGCTTCAGGAGAATACACCTACTATTGATGATGTCGGACAGACTCTGGAGAATAAAGCCATTGAAGAATTGAAGAAAATCAACATCGATCAGCAAAGTGAGAAGTATTTTTTTATTAGCACATCCTTGTCTAACGTTGAAGAGAACTCCCTAATTAAGCTACTAGTAGGTTACCTTGAGGTATTCACCTGGACTCCTTGCAACATGCCAAGGATCAACGCCGAGGTTGCCTACCACCGATTGAATGTTGACCCACAATGCCGACTTGTGGTCTAAAAGGGAAGGAGGGTAGCGACACAACATGTAGATGCCGTTATAGAAGAAATTGAAAAGCTCCTTGATACTGGGGCAATTTAGGAAGTCCACTACCTAAGATGACTTTCAAACATAGTGGTGGTAAAGAAGAAGGACGGCAAGTGGAGGGTCTTTGCCGATTTCATCGATCTAAATAAAGCATTCCCCAATACCCTTTCCTTCTTCCCAAGATTGACCAGCTCGTAGATGTAACAACCAATTTCGAGATGCTGAGCTTCGTAGATGCTTATCATGGGTATGTAAGCACCCCATTTTTGACCGCTCAACAGTCTACGCTCCGTCCAGACTTGCACTTACATCAATATGAACGTATTCTAGTCGAAACCAACTCTCTAAGTCCAAATCCCGTCTGTCCATTGCCTAGTGGGCCCACCAGGCCCAAATAGAGGCAAAATAACCAAAATGCCCTCAGGGGCATTATCTTTTCCAATTCTAACTCCAACCTCTCTCTCGAGACGGTTGATTCCTCGAGACGGTAAATCTATTCCAAATCAGGCATGTCTTTTCGAAGATGGCAAGTCCCCTTTCCAATTCCAATCCCTCCCTCGAGACGATTTATTCCGCGAGACGGTTCTAAATTAGGCACGTCTTTTCGAAGACGATAAGACCCCTCTCTAAGTCCAATTCCTCTCTTGATACAGTTTATTCCTCGAGACAGTTCCAAATCAAGTACGTCTTTCCAAAGATGATAACACCCCTTTCCAATTCCAATCCCTCTCTCGAGACAGTTTATTCCTCGAGACGGTCTAGCACATTTTTCAAAGAAAACCTCTTCGAAATGGTAAGTCCCTTTAAACCTGTCGACCGGGACGAGACCCCAAGTCCCCTAGATGGTAGAACGGTCCACCTTTGGCGCCTGCTAGCCCGCCAATGCAGAAATGTCCATTTAGGAACGCCTTCCAAAAAACTTAACTTCTCAGGCGCTAAGTCCCTTTAGCAGCTTCCTGAGATCAGGCAGTCTCATGAATGATTGCGACCCGTCAGAGTAGCGAAAATACTCGTAAACATCTCAACCGTTAGAGTAGCGAAAATATTCGCAAACAGGTCGATATAAGGAATTGCCAACAAACCCCTGTGTCACGACGACCGCCGTCAGAGTGGCGGAAACACTCAAAACCTAGGTCAACAACAGTGCCTACTAGCCCACTTCGGTGAAAAATGACCAAACTGCCCCTTAGGCTTTTTCTGAGACTTTCCGGTCAAGATGACCATTTTGCCCCTAGGCATCCCAACGCCCCGAGAACCACGTCGGCTCTGGGTATCAAACCGGTAACTTCCCAAGAATACTTCTTATAGTATTCTCAACCTTCCTCTACCTTTTCGGATCATTCCGAGTCAGTTCCGGCAAACCCGGTACAAAATGACCATTTTGCCCCTGTGGGCCGGTCACATTTTCCGACCACACCGGCTCTGGGTATCAAATTGGTAACTTCTTGAGAATGCTTTTTATAGTATTCTCAACCTTTCTTTATCCTTCCGGATCATTCTGAGTCAGTTCCAGCAAACCCGGTACAAAATGACCGTTTTGCCCCTAGTGGGCCGGTCACCTTTTCTGACCACACCAGCTCTGGGTATCAAACCGGTAACTTTCCGAGAATGCCTTTTATAGTATTCTCAACCTTTCTTTATCCTTTTGGATCATTCTGGGTCAGTTCCGACAAACCCAGTACAAAATGACCATTTTGTCCCTAGAGGGCCGGTTGCCTTTTTTGACCACACCGGCTCTGGGTAGCAAACCGGAAACCTTTGGAAACATTCTGAATAATTTTTCAACTCTCAAGTCTTCTTCCAGGACAGTCTGAGTCCATCCCGGCAGCTTCTCGATCCGATTAATCGTTTTGCCCCTAAAGGCCCGGTCAACCCTTCCAACACATCCTATCTTCATTTTTCAAGTCAAATACCTTCAGGACACTGTTCTAAGTGTTTCTGCCCTTTCCAACCTTCCAGGCCATTCCTGGTCCCTTAAATCATTCCCAGACTTTCCTGAGTCACTCCTAGTAAGCCAGGCAAGAAATTGCATGGTAGTCACTAGTACAGGCGCCCAAATCCAGTCAAAGATACGTTGTTTGCCGACCTAATTACTTTCCTAACTGGGTGGCATCATTTGTAGTGGCGCCAAGCCAAGAAATGGCCTAGCGCCACTCCTAGTGGCGCCAAGAGGAAAATTGGCCTGGCGCCACTACAACAGGCGCCAGATCTATCCCATCTCTATAAATACAAAGCCTCTTCCAGTGTGAAAGAGGTCCGCAAACTCAATCTAAAAATCATATATTTCGATATACAGAGCTCGTGCACACCCTAAACCCTAGCTTTCTTAGGTTTTCCAAACCCTAGCCTTCTATACACTCATACACACCTCCATACACTTATACACTAGCCTCCAACTCTCCTTTGAAGACTTGAAGAGCTGCAATCTGAAGTTTGAAGTTTGAAGACAACTCCTGAAGATTGAAGACGAAGATTAAGACGAAGATTGAGGACAAGCAAGGCGCACAAAATAAACAAGACATACAGTAGGCTTTCTCTTTAAATTTCCGCACTTCCCCCTATCTCTTCTCTCTCCTAACCCACTTGGATTTTCTCTATTTTAATCCCCCATCTCTTTCCCCCCCCCCCCTTTCTTTGCATGCTTGAAACAAGGGGATTCCCGGTCCATGTGTAGAATTGGACTATTGGAGAGTCATCGTGTCGAGGGCTTTCTTCTAGTCTAATCGGAGACCATGTGGGTCCGGCCCCCTTGATTATGTGATGAAGCCTTAACCTTGTATGTTCACGACCCCAAATTTGCACTGTGCATATCATGATCTTGCATCTTCCAAAAATCGTTTTCAAACTCGTTTTCAAAATAGTTTTCAAACTTATTTTCAAAATTGTATCAAAATCTCTTTTTCAAAACAGGTTTTCAAAATCACAATCCTAGGGTGATTCTAGCTTTTCCATGGCTAGGATTGCTTTAGGAGAGTGTTACATCTAAAGTGACCAATATGGTCCATTTTTTCGACCTTTGTTGTTTTCAAAACCACTTTCTTAAAGTGGTTCTAGCCTTCTTATAGCTAGAATTGCTTTATAAAAGTGAGATGTTTTTGTGCTTCCCAAACACTCTCTTTTCAAAAATCTCGTCCTAAAAATCTCTTTTCAAAAACATTCCTTAGGTTTCCTTCTTAGAAAAACCTCTTTCTGAATCTCTTTCTTAAAAATCTCTTTCTAAAAAACTCCTCACTAGGATCTCTTTCCAAAAACTCTTTCTGTTCAAAATTCACTTTCTAAAAACACTCCCTAAATTCACTTTCCTAAAAACTCTTCCCAAAATCTTCCTTCTAGAAACTCCTCTCTAGGATTCCCTTCTAAAAAACTTGTTTCCAAAAACACACTTTCCAAAAACGCTTTCCTTAGAGCCCAAGTCAAGCCCTAAAACTCACAATTAGGAAACCCTAATTTTCTTCCCAAAAACATGGTTTTCAAACTTTTTTCGAAACCTAGGTTTCCAAAACCTCTTGTTTTCTACATCCAAACTATACACATTTTCAAAACCTCTTTTCTACGTCAAAACTATACACTTCCAAATCTAGGGTTTCTAGAAACTTCCTTTTCCAAATCCTTGTCAAATCAAATCTTCCCGTTTAGGAAACTATATCCTATCCTCCATTTTTGGAAACCGAATCAAACCTTCCCTTTTAGACTCAAAATCTACATCTTTCCTAATTCAAATCTCTCCTAATTTCCTACCTTCCTAAACCATAAGTTTCCTAAAAATTTCAAATCTTTCCTTAAACATTAAGCTTCCAATTATTTCCTAATTCAACCATTTCCTAACTCTATCCCTTTCCAAATCTTAACTTTCCAAATCCAAGTTTTCAAACCTTTTCTAAATTCAAACATTTCCTAATCTCAAGATTTTCTAAAACTCTAAAACTTTCTAAATCTTAAACTTTCTAAATTTCAAATCTTTCTAAATCCAAGGTTTTCTAAACTCAAAACTTTCTTAATTCAAAGCCTTCTTAAGTTGAAACTTTCTTAATTCAAACATTTTCTAAATCTTTCTAAATTTCAAATCTTTCTAAAATTCTAAACTTTCCGACTTTCAAAGCTTCCTAATTTCAAAACCCTTCCTAAAATGAAAATTTTCCTAATTCAAACACTTTTCATAAATTGAAACTTTCCTAAGTTGAAACTTTCCTATTTTCAAAACTTTCCTACTTTCAAAACTTTCCTAATTCTAAAACTTTCCGAAAAGGACACTTTCTTAATTCGAAACTTTCCTAATCCTAATCTTTCCTAAATTCCAAGTTTTCAAATCTTCCAAGATCTTTCCAAATCCAACATTCAAGTCAAACCTTTCTTAAACCTCAAAGTAAGTCTAAATCTTTCTTCCAAGTTCTATCTTTTCAAGTCAAAATCCAATCTCTTCAATTCCAAAATTCTAAATTCCAATTTTCAATCTTCTATTCTAAGTTTAAATCAAATCCAAATTCCAATTCAACTCTTTTGTCAAAGCAAACATTCTATCTTTTATCGGACTCCGGTCCGAACTACGAGTTGTTGAGTCAATGCCTTGATTTTGATGATAAAAAACATGGTTTAATGATCTAATAATTCTACTTAGTGTGCAGAGTAATTATTAATTAGATCTTGACTTGAAGTTTATCATAATGGAGGTTTTGTGATGCAAAGATAAGAATGAAGAGTGAAAAGCATGATGAGATTGCGTATTCTACGAAGCTGATATTATAAGAAGATAAAGGAATCTCAAGATGATGAAAATCTTAGATCGAAGTTTGATACTCATGAAGGAATGGCATATTCAACAATGGTGATCTTATAAGAGAATGAAGGTGATGGATATCAAGGAAGAAGAATGAAAATCATCAAAGTTTTGATTGAAAAGACTGGAGACTTTGAGGACTTGAAGATATCTTGCAAGAATAGAAGAAGAAGAGTCCAACTCAAAGACATGGAAGCTTTCTTCGAAGATTTAAAGATGTCTTGAAGATATGGAAGAAATTATAAGACTTGGAAAGCTTTCTTGGAAGAGTTATTGAAGTCCATGGAGAAGTTATATTGATTGAAGAATTCTAGAAGAAATCTAGAAATGAAGATGTTCAAAGAAGAATAGAAAATCAGTTGAAGAAATGAAGATTCTAAGTCATGGAAGCTCTCTTAAAGATCTTGAAGAAGACTTGAACCAATGGATGAATCTATGATGATGGAAGAGCTCTACAAGTAATGAAAATGAAGAAAATTCATCTTGAATGGATTAAAGATGTTCTTGGAGTCATCTAACCTTGAAGAAGGGTTTGCAAGCTTTAAAAAGGTTATTTGAATGATCCTTGAAAAGATTGGAAGCTTTGGAAAAGAATGAAGAAAAGCTGCAAAAATATGGATTTTGGTAAAAAGAGTCGACTCATTCGAACAGAGCCTTGGATTTGTGCTAGAGACTCAAAAGAGTCAACTCCTGTCCAAAAAGAGTCGACTCATTGCAATAGAGAACAAAAATTCTACAGACAACTTCAAAGAGTCGACTCCTGGGACAAAAGAGTCGACTTATTTGGACAGTGACTTGAAAAATCTATTGAAATGCAAAAAGTGTCGACTCATTGTGAAAAGAGTCAACCCCCAGACAGCAACGGCTAGTTTTCTGACAGACGGTATGGGCAAAAATGCAACCAAATCTTCTCACATACTTTTCCAACGGCTAGAATCGATCCATATCTTTATATACAAGATACATACAGCTTCAATACTCATGACAAGAGTAATTATACCATTGATATCAAGAGCTTGAAGCTAAAAACCTCCTCTACCTCACTGCCACACATTTTTGTTGAGTGTTTAAAGTTATTCATTGAGTTGTATTTGTTCATATACTCACTAGGAGAGTTACCCATTGTACAACCTTTATTCATTTCACTTGGGTGGATTTGTAAACCTGTAAGTTTAAGTGTTCTTGGGTAAAAACACTTGTAAGTTTGAGTGAAGCTTAGACAAAATCACTTGTAAGTTTGAAAGAAGCTTGGACAAAATCTCTTGAATTTTGAAAACTTGGGAATAGGCTTTTGTAAGAGTGAGCTGGGCACTTGTGGCAAAACCAGCAGCTGTGTAAGGAGTATTACATAGTGGAATTCCTTCGAAAGGATCAAAGAAGAGAGGATGTAGGCAAGGTTGACCGAACCTCTATAAATCTGGTGCACTTCTCTTCTGCTTCTGTTTTGCTTATTTGCTCACTATACATGCTTGCATAAATATATGTATTGATGTATACTTCACTTGCTTGATATATATACTTTGATTAATTGTTGCTGAAATACATAAACTATTTTTAGTTGCAATTCTCGATATAAATTCTATAAAACCCAATTCACCCCCCCTCTTGGGTTGCCTACTTAGGCCAACACGACTGACTTGATCCCTTCAAAAGGATACGTAGGCAACCCTCATGGGTGCGGTCTCCACATTTTTTAAATTTTCAATTCCATAACATTTTTCAAAATTCTATTTCTACAATTTCTTTTTTTATCTCCAATCCTACAATTTTCTTCAAGTTTTCAATTCTATGATCTATTCCTATTTTCAATCTTCAATTTCAATTTCCAAATTCAATTTCAATCTTCAAATTCAAGCTTCTATCTCTTTCTTTTCAAATCAAATCAAACTTTTTTCAAATCTATTTCCAAATCTCTTTTCTTGCACTTACATATCATGCATCATGTTTTTTTTTAAACATTGTTTTTCAAAGTGGATAGGATTGATCATTAGTTAGTTAAAGACTCTCGTAGATGAATCTAGGGTAGATTGACATGTAGGTACCGAAAGGGCGGGGTAGGATGATGGCTTAGTGCGTCTTCCCTACACGTAACCAACCTCCGAACCTAGGATCACTAATTTCGAAAGACCAAAAAAGGAGTTATTTTTTAAAAAGGGCTAAATGTTTTCCAAAGGTTGCCAAACAACCTGTTTTTCTTAAAAACCCTATCTTGAGGAGATACTTTCAAAATTGTTTTCCAAAAACCCTAAGTGTAGTCTTCGGATTATGCTTAGTTTTTAGGTGACCTAACTCACCTTAATCAAGTTGGGTGGCGACTCCAAATCTTTTCCAAAAGCCCTTTATTTAAATTTATTTTCAATTCAAACCTAGTCGCACTCATTCTTCTAGGAGGGTGAGTTCTAATGAGAGAGTATAACATTTTTTCCACTCGTGTGAGTATTCCTCGAGTGCAAAAAATCTGGGCGCGACAGCTGGCGACTCCGCTGGGTACACTTAGAGGGTTTGGCTATAGTCATATCTCTTTACCCTTCACCCATGTAGAGTCTTCAATTAACTTGGTTCAATCATATTCACTTTAAATTTTCAAAACCAAACTTTCAAAATTGTTTTCAAAAACCATGCATTTATATTATCTTGTATTATGTTTGCCATCCTCATACTAACACTTACATCTTTGTTTTGTAGGTACACATTTTGTTTAAATTTTATTAACTACTATGCATGAATGTGATGAACAGGATGAATGGGAGTTGTTGGGCACTTTCCTCCACTTTTAAAAATCACACACACTGCATACTTGCATTATTACCCTAATGTGACCTTTCTAGTTAGAAAGGGGGAACGATATATTGGTTCTGGGCAAGATGCTGTGTCAGTTTCTTTGCCTATGGCCTCTTGATGGTTCCCCCGCTCAGATCACCAACCGATCATGACACCACCTCGGGGAGTGGGCCTAGGTTTGAAGATCCGGAGACCAAGCCTTTTTAGGACGCATTAGTCAACCCTCAACCTCATACTCATATAGACACTATGCATAGTCGAACCTCTGCCGGATTTAAGACACGAGCACTGTTTTCAAAACCACGGAGGAAAGGGCGACTGCTCTTACTTTCATTTATACCTGTCTATTCCTGCTGTTATACTGACTGTATTCATACTTTTATAATGCCTGTCTAACTACTCATGCATGCACATTTATCTTGATATTGCATTCTCTTTCCTTATACTCTTTGCATACCCATGTTCATGCATTCAATATCCCATGTCAAGACAAGAGTTCCAAGTAACTCAAGTTATTCTCATGCATATGATCAACCCAAAGAGAGTGACACCTGGTTCACTCTTCCTTACATTAAGCCTACCCAAACCCTAAGGGTTCCCACGTAACCCTAAGGACTCATGGCATGCATACCAATCCATTCCATAAGAGGGGCCCCAATCCCTCTATGCTCATAAAGATAGGATTGCCAAGAAGACAAGGGGCAATCAATCAACAAGGTCTCTCAGCGACCTCCTCAACATTAAATCCAATGAAGGCGAATCCGAAGACTCAAGAGTAGTTTAGGTTTTTCCTTTGTAAAACTAGATAGGTGGAATCCCAAGGGAAAGTGTTCCCCCTCCCCTCTATTAAAATTTATGTCAATTCGTTTGTACTTCGAACCCAAAGTTAAATGTATTTCTTTAGTTTCCTCGAATGAATGGATAGATGATTGTATGAATGAATAAGGTTCTCACTCAATAGTAAGGTACCTGCATACAGGGGCAAACCCCTTATCTCCAAAAGTGAGCCAATTCATTATGTTTAGTCTCCCTCTTAAGCAGGGGCACCCCTAGGACATGCATTGCATAAAAATGTTCAAATCAAGGCACTAACTTCTTTTTTTCTTCTTTTGTTTCTTGTCTTCTATCCTCCCCCTCCTCATCTCCAAGTACTAAGAGAATTGAAGACAAAAGCAAGACAAGAAAGGGGGTTTTCTCAATCGCTCACTTATTATCATCATATTTCTTACATGTTCACTTCTTTTATTGCTCATACATCCACATCCATTCCAAGACAAGAGTTCCAAGAAACTTAAGTCATTTCATTCTCATGCATCTAATCAATCATAGAGAGAAAGGAGCAATCCGATCTCATGTTAATCGAACCTACCAAAATTCCTACGGGTTCTTAAACCCTAAGGATTCATGGCATGCATAGAACCATATATCGAGAGAGGCCCAAATCTCTCTCAGTCCATGGAGGTGGGATTGCCCAAATAAAGAAACATCAACCAGCCCACGCCGAAGAGGTATTGTATTGCATAATAAGGGCAAAACCCCACCTCCCAAATGGACTTGTCATCATGCCTAGATTCCCTCAAGAAAAGGTACCTCCATAGGACATGCATCGCATAGAACCTCCAACTTCACATACTGACTGCATTTTGTTTTTCTTTTTGTTTTTATAGGTCAAAGAGCACGACTAAATTCATGGAATCCCTCTAGTACCCCACCAAGTTCAAACTCATGGAAGAATGAGCCTAGTTGTTAGAAGAGGCCAAACCTACATTAAGGAGAAAGAAGAACTAACCATCCATCTGCAAGACGTTATCTCCCCGCCATGCCGTGACAATCACTGTCCATGCAGAAAAAAGCTTCATCGTTTGCAAAGTTCTGTCAAACATGTGCATTACTACAAAAAAATCTCCTAACTTCCGAATGCATACCAAACACTACAAGAGATTTGTCAATCTACCCTCTGTCGTTTGGGGATACACCTAAAGAATGAAATGCCAAAGAAGCTAGCAGTTTGAAAACCCTGTTAGGGGCTTCTCGCCAAGAGATCCACAAGAAAAGGGAGATTTCCATAAAATTCATCTATTTTCTTTTCGTCTTTCTATTTCTCGCATATCTTCTTTAAATAAACATTGCATGCCCTGTAATTATGTTTTTAAATGAAAATAGGTAATTCCCAGTTTATCCCCTTTGTTTCATACTCTTGTGGATGATTGTCACATTTAGGGATTCTTCCCCATTTGGTAAATGACTCGACTTGAAGGATGGGATAGCATAGGCCACCCATTTAAAAGGGGTTAAGACCTTTGAGAGACAAAGCGAGAGTGAGAGATAGGAGAAAGGCAGTCCTAACAAAAAGGTGTGGAGTTCATTGAAAAGGCGACACTTGCATGATATCCTAGCTAAGCGATGGGTAGCCGAGTTTTCAAAATGATGAGGAGCCATTGTTCTATTTATCCCTAAAAAACACATCCTTTGCTCAGCCTCCTAGAGCCACCAGTGATCTCTTTTCAGATATCCCCAAACCTATAACCATCCCCCACATTGGGGTAAGCACATAATAGTTGATTTAGTAGAATATGTAGGGGTTCACAGGCAGAAGCACACTATTTATAGGAACATTGTCTAAATTTTGTACAAAGGTTTTATGGACTAAGCAATTCAATTTGAAATGATTAGAGGCCCTCAATTCTATTGCAATACACAAAATATCCCCTTTGCTTAACCCACTAGTGCCTCACAGGAAGTGGAAGTTTTTTTGTCAACCCCGATCTGAAACCATCCCCCCACACTGGGGCAGACAGGAAGCAGAAGATCTGGCAAAGAACGTCATCGACCATCAAGCCGAAGTAACGCAAAGGCTCTATGGATCAAGCAATCTTGTTCAAAATGAAGAAAGACCCTCATTTCATTTCCCATACAGTTAAAAGCAACCCTTGTCAAACCTAATGAGCCGGTCACCTTTCCTTTTCAGAAAACACCCTAACCTAGGGATCACCGTCCACAATGGGTTAAATCGAAATGCCAAGGAAAGGATTTGAGCAAAAGAAGTTGTAGAAATGTTCGAAAAAAAAAGGGGGCATATCCAAGAAAAGACCAAAAAAGAATCATGTTTGTGCTATCTTGAAAAGCATATAGGAAAGACGGAAGTTAAAAAAAAAAAAAAAAAGGAGGGAAGAAAGAAAAGGGGCAATGTCAAACTAAGAAGGTCAAAAGTTACAAGAAATGTCAACTCCTCTTGTAAAAGAGAAAATTCAAAGGTGATCCTAGGTAACAAAGCCACCAAGTAGAAGTAATAGGTTTGAGCCTTTACCCTTTCTTGTAAAAACCCAAAACCGTGGCCTACATTATGACCCTATTAAAGTCCTCTCCGATTGAAAAGGATTGCTTAATCTAAATGAGTCAGACATGTTGCGGAAACTAGAGGAGGATATTAGGGGACGGAACCCCACTGGAAGACCGACTAAGGATGGTTTGGATCTAAACCCTATTATAAACAACATCAAATTTGAGCCTGCGCATCATTTTCATTCATAAACCCCTTAACCTAGCCTACGTTACGGTCTAAATTAAAGTCTTCTCTGATCAAAGAAAATTACTTAGTCCAAATAAGCCTGAACAATACCAAGACAAGTAGGGTGAGAAAGGAGAATTGGAAGGGAATGCAAGGGGCAATCTCATGCTCTAAAATGTGCTCAGATGGTTTCGGTTTAAACAATCCACTAAAAGAAGATCTTTGAGCCTAAATATCCCTTTATTTCTTACAACCCCTAACCCAGCCTACATTACGGTCCTAAAAGAAGTCTTCTCAGATTGAGGGCTTAGCTGTTTATCGCTTTGCAAAGGGCATGCGAGTTGTCGCTTAAGCCGTGGTGGCATTTTGGAGATCTGAGAGAGAAACCCAAGTGAGCTCAGAAACACCCCAAACAGTAATCCTGCAAAGAGTAGGGATAGGATAGCAAACTAAAAGGTCAAGATCCCTGGAGAGTGGAGCAAATGCTATCACACTCCAATGAGAATGGGACAAAACTAAATGGGACAGAATCCTAGAAAGGAACAGAATCCTGAGAGTATGGGCCCAATGGGCAATCCTGGGGTTTTCTTTGTAAATAGTAGTACTGATGCATCCATGACATGTATAACCTGTAAATCCATTTAGATTCCTGCGAAGTGTGTATCTATTCATGCATTCAACTGCATTCCTATATGAATTTGTTCATTTGTAAGAAGGTAGGTTATGCATTTAATTCAATTTTTACATAACTCTGTGCATTTATCACAAAAATGGGGGACATTGCATTTAATTCTATTCCTGTATGTGCATTGTCCAAAAATATAACATGCATTCATTTTCACTTCTGTGTGAACCTATGCATTAAAAAAAAAAAAGTAGGATATACATTCGATTTAATTCCTATATAAATATGTGCATTCATAAAAAATAGATCATGCATTTAATCCCATGGGCAATCATCATAAAAAATGATGACACCCCTTACCGGGGCATTTTTAAACTATTTTTGCACAAAAACTCACTCTTTGTCTTTCTGTCTATCTCAAATAGGAAACAATGAACAAGGCAAAACACAAAAAAGAGCTAAAACTACCCCTCAGACATCTCCAGCATTGGCACATGCCTCAGAGAATGCGACAATGGCCCACCCTCGACCTCCCCAATCGAATGACTTCCGACTCGGGATACCATATATACTAAAAAAGAGGAGCAGTAAATAAGTGTCTGATTGCCCACAGCTAGAATAGTAAAGAACATCCCGAAAATGCATGTTGGTCCCCTAATGGAGTCTAGTAAGGCTCACAAAGGTCTCTTCTACAACTATAGGAGCATATGAGTACCCCCTCACAATCCTGGCAAGCAGTACACGTAATCAACAGTTCAGAAGAAGCAGAGCTAGAGTGACCACGCAAGAAACAGACCAGTCCAGAATTGTGTCAATCACCCGAATAAGCCCGCATACCCGTTGTGAACTCAAAGCGGGAAAAGAGGAGCTCCATTGGAACGTAAGGAAACTGGGGTAGAAAGGTAGGCGAAAGAACAGTATGCTGGAGTCCAAGCTAGGAAGAGACAACTGTCGTGCAACCATCAGGGAAGGCAGATCCTACTAAGTCGGTTGAACCATCCCCAAGACCTAGGAGGAAGCCATACTCATGGAGAGTAGGGGAAAACTCGCATTCCCCAAAATGGAAGAGAGACAAGTCAGGTGGCCAAAAGGGAACCACTGTTAGAAAACAAGCTACACTAACAGGAGAGAAGCCATACAACCAAAGGACCAGTGAAAATGTCTTGCTCATCTGTAGGATACCCGTCATACCAAACCCGTATTCAGCTCAAAATAGCGTCGGCCATCCTAAAAGTCAAAAGTGGGAAACCTCAATGTCCATCTCATCCTCGAAGGCTGGCTTAACTAAAAGGAAGGGGTCGACTGGAGATCTACTCCCCTCTCCCACTCTGGCTAGAAGATGCTCGATTGGCAGAGTGCTAACTACCCCTAGAGCGGCCGGAGCTGCCAACAGAATCTGTCTGGTCCACCTTCCTGAAGCAGTGTCTCCCCTCGGAGCCGTCATCGCCTGCGTATGCCGTCTTGAAAGGTGAGTCAAGGTAAGAGGTATTAATACATGGTATATGTAGTTCAAAAGATAAGAAATAAAAGAAACAAAGAAATAATAATAATAATAACCAAAGGTGAAACATAAAATAAAAATGAAGGACACAACTTCCAAGTATATCCTATTCAGACCAACCTAAAAGTTTCTTAAACTTTTTATTCAAAGTTTCTTTTCTAAAATCAACTATCAAAGGCTCCTTAAAAATTTTTCGAAAGGTTTCTTGACTTCTTCTCTTCAAAAAGTTCTTTTTCAAAAATTAGTTTCGCAATGGTTTTTTATTATCATCCTCCAAAAGTTTTCAAAAAATCTTTCTTCTGAAATTTCCTTTCCAAAATTAGTTTTCAAAAGGTCTTTTGATTCTGTTTTCCAAAAGTTCTTTTTAAAAATCACTTCTTAAAATCAAATTTTATTTCGAAAATCAGGGTCAAAAATTATTTTCAAAATCAGCTCTCAAATTTTTTCAATCCACCTCCAAGTTTTTCTGATTCAGTTCTTCAAGAAAATCCCTTTTCCAAATCCTTGCCCCCCAAACTTTTCTTTCAAAAGAGTCTTAGACAAAATAAATCCTTAAAAATTTTCAACGTTTCACTCAAAAAATTCTTCCTTTCAAAATTTCTATCAAGTTCCAAAGTTGTCTATCCTAAATCCTTGTCAATCTCAAAAATTTTCAAATCCGAAAGAGTTCTTAAATTCTTACCTCCAAAATGTCTCCTAAAATGCTATTTTTCAAAATCTTTCCAAGTTTTCTGTCCAATAAGATTTCAAAACTCAAGTCTTAGGTCAAAATGAATTCCCTCCAAACTTTGGGCAACTTTGCCCCCTTTCCCGCCAAATCTCATTTTCAAAGGCCTTTTTGGTCCGCTATCCATTTTCAACCCCCGTTGTCGAAAGATTTCCAATGTCCGTCCCTCCGACTGCCTCGCAGTCAAAATAAGACTCTTACTTTTATCGTTTTCTGTCTTTGACAAGCAAAGACAGAAAAAGAGGGGCAGTTGTAAGCACCCCATTTTTGACCGCTCGGCAGTCTACACTGTGTCCAGACTTGTACTCAAGTCAATATGAACGTATTCTAGTCGAAACCAACTCTCTAAGTCTAAATCCCGTCAGTCCATCGCCTCGTGGGCCCACCTGGCCCAAATAGAGGCAAAATAACCAAAATACCCTTAGGGACATTATCTTTTCCAATTCCAACTCCAACCCCTCTCTCGAGACAGTTGATTCCTCGGGACGGTAAATCTATTCCAAATTAGGCACATCTTTCCGAAGACGGTAAGTCCCCTTTCCAATTCCAATCCCTCTCTCGAGACAGTTTATTCCTCGAGACGGTTCCAAATCAGGCACGTCTTTCTGAAGACGATAAGACCCCTTTCCAAGTCCAATCCCTTTCTCGAGACAGTTTATTCCTCGAGACGGTTCTAAATCAGGTACGTCTTTCCAAAGACAATAAAACCCCTTTCCAATTTCAATCCCTCTCTCGAGACAGTTTATTCCTTGAGACGGTCCGGCACATTTTTCAAAGAAAACCTCTTCAAAACGGTAAGTCCCTTTAAACCTGTCGACCGGAACGAGACCCCAAGTCCCCTAGATGGTAGAACGATCCACCTTTGGCGCTTGCTAGCCTGCCAATGCAGAAATATTCGTTTAGGCACGCCTTTTGAGAAAGTTGACTTCTCAGGCGCTAAGTCCCTTTAGCAGCTTCCCGAGATCGGGCAATCTCGGGAATGATATCTAACCGTCAGAGTAGCGAAAATACTCCTAAACATCGCAACTGTCAGAGTAGCGGAAATAATTGCAAACAGGTCGATATAAGGAATTGCCAACAAACCCCTGTGTCACGACAACCACCGTCAGAGTGGCGGAAACACTCAAAACCTAGGTCAACAACTGTGCCTGCTAGCCCACTTCGGTGAAAAATGACCAAACTGCCCCTTGGGCTTTTTCTGAGACTTTCCGGTCAAGATGACCATTTTGCCCCTAGCCATCCCAACGTCGCAGGAACCACACCAGCTCTGGGTATCAAACCAGTAACCTCCCGAGAATGCTTCTTATAGTATTCTCAACCTTCCTCTACCTTTCTAGATCATTTCGAGTCAGTTCCGACAAACCCGGTACAAAATAACCGTTTTGCCCCTGGTGGGCCGGTCACCTTTTCCAACCACACCGGCTCTGGGTATCAAACTGGTAACTTCCCGAGAATGCTTTTTATAGTATTCTCAACCTTTCTTTATCCTTTTAGATCATTCTGAGTCAGTTCCGGAAAACTCGGTACAAAATGATTGTTCTGTCCTTGGTAAGCCGATCGCCTTTTCCGACCACACCAGCTCCGGGTATCAAACCGGTAACTTCCTGAGAATGCCTTTTATAGTATTCTCAAACTTTCTTTATCCTTTCAGATCATTCCGAGTAAGTTCCGGCAAACCCGGTACAAAATGACCGTTTTGCCCCTAAAAGCCCGGTCGCCTTTTTTTACCACACCGGCTCTGGGTATCAAACCAGAAACCTTTGGGAACATTCTGAACATTTTTTTCAAATCTCGAGTCTTCCTCTGGGACAGTCTGAGTTTGTCCCGGCAGCTTCTCGATCCAATTCACCATTTTGCCCCTAAAGGCCCAGTCAACCCTTCCAACACATCCTATCTTCATTTTTCAAGTCAAATACCTTCAAGACAATGTTCTAAGTGTTTCTGCCCTTTTCCAGCCTTCCGGGCCATTCCCGCTCCCTTAAATCATTCCCGGACTTTCCAGAGTCACTCCTAGTGAAGCAAGGCAAGAAATTACATGGTAGTCACTAGTACAGGCGCCCAAATCTAGTCAAAGATACGTTGCTTGCCGATCTAATTACTTTCCTAACTGGCTGGCGCCACTAGTAGTGGCGCCAAGCCAAGAAATGGCCTGGCGTCACTAGGAGTGGGGCCAAGAGGAAAATTGGCATGGCGCCACTACAACAGGCGCTAGGTCTATTCCATCTCTATAAATACAGAGCCTCTTCCAGCGTGAAAGAGGTCTGCAAACTCAATCTAAAAATCATATATTTCTATATACAGAGCTTGTGCACTCCCTAAACCCTAGCTTCCTTAGGTTTTCCAAACCCTAGCCACCATACACTAAACCCTAGCCTTCTATACACTCATACACACCTCCATACACTTATACACTAGATTCCAACCCTCCTTTGAAGACTTGAAGAGCTGCAATCTGAAGTTTGAAGATTGAAGACAACTCCTGATGATTGAAGATGAAGATCAAGACGAAGACCGAAGACAAGCAAGGCGCGCAAAATAAACAAGACATACGGTAGGCTTTCTCTTTAAATTTCTGCACTTCCCCCTCTCTCTTTTCTCTCCTAACCCACTTTGGTTTTCTCTATTTTAATCCCCCATCTCTCTCCCCCCTTTATTTGCATGCTTGAAACAAGGGATTCCCGGTCCATGTGTAGGATTGGACTATTGGAGAGTCACTATGTTGGGGGCTTTCTTCTAGTCTAACCGGAGACCACGTGGGCCGGCCCCCTTGATTATGTGGTGAAGCCTTAACCTTGTATGTTCACGACCCCAAATTTGCATTGTGCATATCATGATCTTGCATCTTCCAAAAATCGTTTTCAAACTTGTTTTCAAAATCGTTTTCAAACTTATTTTCAAAATTACATCAAAATCTCTTTTTCAAAACAGGTTTTCAAAATCACAATCGTAGGGTGATTCTAGCTTTTCCATGGCTAAGATTGCTTTAGAAAAGTGTTACATCTAAAGTGACCAATATGGTCCATATTTTCAACCTTTGTTGTTTTCAAAACCACTATCTTAAAGTGGTTCTAGCCTTCTTATGGCTAGAATTGCTTTAGGAAAATGAGATGTTTTTATGCTTCCCAAACACTCTATTTTCAAAAATCTCGTCCTAAAAATCTCTTTTTCAACATACTTCCCTAAAACTCTCCTTTCCAAAGTTGTTTTCAAAAACTTCCTCCAAAAATCTATTTTCCAAAACTTCTCTTTTTAAAACGCTCTCTTCAAGGTCCACTTTCCAAAAACGTTCCCTAGGTTTCCTTCTTAGAAAAACCTCTTCCTGAATCTCTTTCTTAAAAATCTCTTTCTACAAAACTCCTCACTAGGATCTCTTTCCAAAAACTCTTTCTGCTCAAAATTCACTTTCTAAAAACACTCCCTAAATTCACTTTCCTAAAAACTCTTCCCAAAATCTTCCTTCTAGAAACTCCTCTCTAGGATTCCATTCTAAAAAACTTGTTTCCAAAAACAAACTTTCCAAAAACGCTTTCCTTAGAGCCCAAGTCAAGCCCTAGGACTCACAATTAGGAAACCCTAATTTTCTTCCCAAAAACATAGTTTTCAAACTTTGCCCCAAACCTGGGTTTCCAAAACCTCTTGTTTTCTACATCCAAACTTTACACATTTCCAAAACCTCTTTTCTACGTCAAAACTATACACTTCCAAATCTAGGGTTTCTAGAAACTTCCTTTTTCAAATCCTTGTCAAATCAAATATTCCCGTTTAGGAAACTAGATCCTATCCTCCGTTTTTCGAAACAGAATCAAACCTTCCCTTTTAGACTCAAAATTTACATCTTTCCTAATTCAAATCTCTCCTAATTTCCTACCTTCCTAAACCATAAGTTTCCTAAAAATTTCAAATCTTTCCTTAAACATTAAGCTTCCAATTCTTTCCTAATTCAACCCTCTCCTAACTCTATCCCTTTCTAAATCTTAACTTTCCAAATCCAAGTTTTCAAACCTTTCCTAAATTCAAACATTTCCTAATCTCAAGATTTTCTAAAACTCTAAAACTTTCTAAATCTTAAACTTTCTAAATTTCAAATCTTTCTAAATCCAAAGCTTTCTAAACTCAAAACTTTCTTAATTCAAAGCCTTCTTAAGTTGAAACTTTCTTAATTCAAACATTTTCTAAATCTTTCTAAATTTCAAATCTTTCTAAAATTCTAAACTTTCCAACTTTCAAAGCTTCTTAATTTCAAAACCCTTCCTAAAATGAAAACTTTCCTAATTCAAACACTTTCCTAAATTGAAACTTTTCTATTTTCAAAACTTTCCTAATTCTAATACTTTCCTAAAATGACACTTTCCGAATTCGAAACTTTCCTAATCCTAATCTTTCCTAAATTCCAAGTTTTCAAATCTTCCAAGATCTTTCCAAATCCAACATTCAAGTCAAACCTTTCTTAAATCTCAAGTCTTTCTTAAGTCCTATCTTTTCTAAGTCTAGGTTTCCTGAACCTCCATCTTTCCAAAATAAGTCTAAATCTTTCTTCCAAGTCCTATCTTTTCAAATGAAAATCCAATCTCTTCAATTCCAAAATTCTAAATTCCAATTTTCAATCTTCTATTCTAAGTTTAAATCAAATCCAAATTCCAATTCAACTCTTTTGTCAAATCAAACATTCTATCTTCTATCGAACTCCAGTCCGAACTACGACTGACCCGATTCCTCCAAAAGGATACATAGGCAACCCTCATGGGTGCGGTCTCCACATTTTTCAAATTTCCAATTCTATAACATTTTTCAAAATTCTATTTCTACAATTTCTTTTTTTTTTTTTATCTCCAATCCTACAATTTTCTTCAAGTTTTCAATTCTATGATCTATTCCTATTTTCAATCTTCAATTTCAATTTCCAAATTCAATTTCAATTTTCAAATTCAAGCTTCTATCTCTTTCTTTTCAAATCAAATCAAACTCTTTTCAAATCTATTTTCAAATCTCTTTTCTTGCACTTGCATATCATGCATCATGTTTTTTGTTAAACATTGTTTTTCAAAGTGGATAGGATTGATCATTAGTTAGTTAAAGACTCTCGTAGGTGAATCTAGGGTAGATTGACTATAAGTACCGAAAGGGCGGGGTAGGGTGATGGCTTAGTGCGTCTTCCTTACATGTAACCAACCTTCGAACCTAGGATCACTAATTTCGAAAGACCCAAAAAGGAGTTATTTTTCAAAAAAAGCTAAATGTTTTCCAAAGGTTGCCAAACAACCTGTTTTTCTTAAAAAAACCCTCTCTTGAGGAGATATTTTCAAAATCGTTTTCCAAAAACCCTAAGTGTAGTCTTCGGATTATGCTTAGATTTTAGGTGACCTAACTCACCTTAATCAACTTAGGTGGCGACTCCAAATCTTTTCCAAAAGCCCTTTATTTAAATTTATTTTCAATTCAAACCTAGTCGCACTCATTCTTCTAGGAGAGTGAGTTCTAATGAGAGAGTACAGCATTTTTCCCGCTCGTGTGAGTATTCCTCGAGTGTGAAAAATTTGGGCGCGACAGGGTATCACCGGATCTCGCTTCATGAAGATGATCAAGAGAAGACCACCTTCATCACTCCAAGGGATATCTTCTGCTACAAGGTAATACCCTTTGGTCTGAAGAATGCTGGGGCCACCTACCAGCGATTAGTCATAAAAATGTTCAAGGACAATATCGACAACTCTATAGAGGTATACATTGACAATATGGCGGTTAAGAGAAAGATCAACAGCTCCCATTTGGAAAATCTTAAATGAGTGTTTGGCATCCTGAAGCAGTACAAAATGAGGCAAAACTCCTCCAAATGCGTGTTCAGAGTCAGCGCGGGGAAATTCTTAGGGTTCTTGGTTACACACTGAGGAATTGAATTAGATCCATGACATATTAGGGCTACGCAGAACATTTAAGCCCCAAAGAACGCCAAAGAAGTGCAGAAGTTGACTGGTATGGCAGCAACACTCAACAGATTCATCAGCCAGTCTTCGAATAAGTGCTGACCATTCTTCCAGCTTCTTAAGAAATGGGAGCGATTTAGCTGGACTTCGGAGTGTGATCAAGCCATTGCAGATTTAAAGAGGTACTTGACCCAGCCACCATTACTTTGCACCCCACGCAAGCACAAAGTGCTCTTTCTCTACTTGGCAGTATTGGAGCATGCTATAAGTACCATACTACTCTGGTAACAAGATCAACAACAGAGGCCGGTCTATTATATTAGTAAAATGCTCTTGGGGGTAGAAAGCAGGTACCTACCGAAATTGCAACTTGCTCTGGTAGTGGCATCTCGCTAAGTGGTGCACTACTTCAGAGCCCATACCATTAACATCTTCACTAACCATCAACTAAAACCAAACCAATCCTCAGACGGGCAAACTTCTCCAGAAAACTTAAAGTGGGCCGTTGAGCTAGGAGAATTCGACATCAAGTTCCACCTAAGATCAGTAGTTAAAGGACAAGTACTTGCTGACTTTATTGCCAAATTCTCTGTTAAATTACCATCAAAGAATGATAGGGGGTATGATCGAGGGTAGTTCTCATCACACCAGATGGTTTGACAATAGGGCAAGCTATCAAACTTGAGTTCACTACTTCAAACAATGAATCAAAATCGAGGCCCTGCTCGCCGGACTATGCTGAGCCATTGAATTAAATATTGCTAAGATCATTATCTATTCGGACTCCCAACTAGTGGTTAATCAGATCACAGGATAATACGCAAAAAAAAAAAATGACAGAATGACACAGTACTTGGCAAAAGCAAAAGAATTGTTGGCCAAGTTCGGCAGTTATATACTCCACCAAATCAGCAGCGACAACAACATTCATGCTTATGCCTTTGCTACACTAGCAACAGCTCTAAAATCAAGATAAAAGAGAACAATCCATTTGGTGACCTTAGCCAGACCAAGCATATTTCATGAAAAGGAGCAAGCTCTGGCTATATAACAATTGGGACCATCATGGATGGACCTAATTATCTTCTATCTTGACAAAGACGAGCTGTCGGATGACAAGAATGAAGCCAGATGGATCAAATACAAAGCCCTCAAATATTGGTCGTCACCAACCCAAGGAACTCTACAGAAGATCTTTCACAGGTCCCTACGTGCACTGTGTCCACCCAGACAAAGTGTAGGGCATCCTGTTCAAAATCCATGAAGGGATCTATTGATGTCACGTTGGCGAAAGGTTGTTGGCCCACCGAGCTATCTCGCAGGGGTACTGGTGGCCCTATATGCAAAAGAATGCAGCCTAGTATGTGCTGAGATGTGAAAAATGTCAAAAGTTCTCTTTAATTATACGTCAGCCCGCTGAGGACCTTACAATTATAACCAGCCTTTGACCTTTTGCGTAGTGGGGACTGGACATAGTTGGGCCTTTGCCCCGAGCTCTAGGCAATAAAAGGTTTCTTATTATGGCAACAAATTACTTCACCAAATGGGTGGAGGCAGAGCCCTTGTCAACCATCAGAGAGATTGATGCCAAAATATTCACCTAGAGAAACATAGTAACAAGGTTCGACATACCTCGGGCACTTGTCTCGGACAACGACACCTAATTTGATGGCAACATGTTTAGATCATTCTATGACGAGCTTAGAATCATAAACTACTATTCAACACTGGCTTGTCCGTAGTGCAATGAGCAAGCCAAAATTTTAAACAAAACTATACTGAACGGGATCAAGAAATAACTGGAAAAAGCTAAAGGAAGATGAGTGGAGGAACTGCCCAGCATTCTATGGTCCTACAGAACTACCCCAAGGAGGTTTACTGGAGAAACACCCTTTTCTTTGGCTTATGGGGTGGAGGCAGTAATACCCTTGGAGGTAGGATTACCAACAATCAGATCAGTAACATTTAACACTGGACTTAATGACTAGACTTTGGCCAGAGACCTTGATCTTGCAGCAGAAAACAAAGAGGCTGCCGTAATCAAACTCACTGGATATCATTAACAGCTATGTCGCTCCTACAACAAATGGGTTTAGCCAAGAGCCTTTGTACCAGAAGACTTAGTACTACGGAAAGTATTGGGGGCCATAAAGAATCTAGCAGGCAGAAAGCTCGGCCACAAATGGGAAGGGCCCTACAGGGTAGTGTCCCAAGTCGGCATGGAGGCATACCGACTGGAAACTATCGAAGATAGAAGACAGCTACCCCGACCTTAGAACGCGAACAACCTGAAGAAATTTTATCAGTAGAATTGACTCCCATATGATGTAACTACTCAGCAATGTTTGATCTTTTGAATTAATAAACTTAGAAGTTGTTCAAACAAATTTCTTCATCTAATGTTACTCCAAAATACAAAGCACTAAAGGAAGAAAAAAAACAAAAACGAAGTGTAAAAACTTGGTCCTTTCTAAGTTAGACAAGTTGGCCAATGAAGGTTATAAAAACCAAGTGTAAAAACTAGGTCTTGTCCAAGTTGGACAAATTGACCAATGAAGGTCATAGAAATCAAGTGTAAAAACTTAGTCCTGCCCAAATTGGACAGGTCGGCCAATGAAGGTCATAAAAACCAAGTGTAAAAACTTGGTTCTGTGCAAGTTGGACAGGTCAGCCAATGAAGGTCACAAAAACCAAGTGTAAAAACTCAGTCCTGACAAACAGGTCGGCTAATGAAGGCCATTACTAAAAAACAAAGATCAAATTAAATGCCTAGAATTAGTCCTACCAAAGTAGGGCGAACCAGAGCTCTATAAGCAGACACAAACCAAAATCCGAACTTAGTTCCACCTAACTCATCCAGATTGGCAAGTTTATGAACTCTGATAAATCAACAAAATTGAAGGCAGGATCAGTATAGTAAAAAAGACTTGCATTAATTTGAAGCGTTAATTATATGAATGTAAGCACCCCATTTTTGACCGCTCGGCAGTCTACACTCCGTCCAGACTTGTTTTCAAGTCATTTTGGGCTTATTCCTATCGAATCCAATTCTCTAGTTCCAAATTCCGCCTTTCCATCGCTTCGCGGGCCGGTTAGGCCCAAATAGAGGCAAAATGACCAAAATGCCCTTAGGGGCATTGTCCTTTCTTATTCCATTTCCAATCCCTCTCTCGAGACAGTTTATTCCTCGAGACGGTCCGAGTAGCAAAACTACTCACAAAACTGTTAGAGTGGCGGAAACACTCACAAAAGCGTTAGAGTGGCGGAAACACTCACAATCCAGGCACGTCTCTTCGGAGACGGTAAGACCCCTTTCCAATCCCTCTCTCAAGACAGTTTATTTCTCGAAACGATTCCAATCTAGGCACGTCTCTTCGGAGACGGTAAGACCCCTTTCCAACCCCTCTCTCGAGGCAGTTTATTCCTCGAGACGGTTCCAATCCAGGCACGTCTCTTCGGAGACGGTAAGACCCCTTTCCAACCCCTCTCTCAAGACAGTTTATTCCTCGAGACGGTTCCAATCCAGGCACTTCTCTTCGGAGACGGTAAGACCCCTTTCCAATCCCTCTCTAGAGACAGTTTATTCCTCGAGATGGTCCGAGTAGCAAAATTACTCACAGAACCGTTAGAGTAGCGGAAATACTCAACCGTTAGAGTAGCGGAAATACTCACAGACCCGTTAGAGTAGCGGAAATACTCACAGAACCGTTAGAGTAGCGGAAATACTCACAGAACCGTTAGAGTAGCGGAAATTCTCAATCCCGTCCGAGTAGCAGAAATACTCACAAATCATCAACCCCGTCCGAGTAGCGGAAATACTCACACCGTTAGAGTGGCGGAAACACTCAAAAATTAGGTCAACACCCGGGTTTGTTAGCTCACTTCGGTGAAAAAGGACCAGACTACCCTTAGGACCTTTTCCGAGACTTTTCGGTCAAGATGACCATTTTGCCCCTAGGCATCTGAACCCCCCGGGAACCACACCGGCTCTGGGTATCAAACCGGTAATGTCCCGAGAATACTTTTTATAGTGTCCTCAACCTTCCTTTACCTTTTCGGACCATTCCGAGTCAGTTCCGGCAAACCCGGTACAAAATGACCGTTTTGCCCCTGGTGGGCCGGTCTCCATTTCCGACCATGCCGGCCCTGGGAATCAAACCGGCAACCTCTGGGAACATTCTAAATAATGTTTCCAGATCTCAAGTCTTCTTCCAGGACAGTCCGAGTCTGTCCTGGCAGTTTCCTAGTCCGATTGACTGTTTTGCCCCTAAAGGCCCGGTCAACCTTTTCGACCCACTTTATCCTCACTTTCCAAGTCAAATACCTCCAGGACACTATTTTGAGTATTCCTGCTCCTTTCCGGCCTTCCAGGTCATTCCCGGACTTTCCGGAGTCACTCCTAGTGAAGCCAGGCTAAAAATTGCATGGTAGTCACTAGTACAGGCGCCCAAATCCAATCAAAGATACGTTGCTTGCCGACCTTAATTGTTTCCTAAATGGATGGCGCCACTAGTAGTGGCGCCAAACCAAAAAATGGCCTGGCGCCACTCCTAGTGGCGCCAGTGTATAATTTGGCCTGGCGCCACTGCAACAAGCGCCAGGTTTGTCCTCCCTCTATAAATACAGAGTCTCGTTCAACGTGAAAGGGGTCTGCAAACTTAACCTAAGAATCTTATATTTCGATATACAGAGCTCGAGCACCTCCAAAACCCTAGCCTCCCTAGGTTTTCCCAAACCCTAGCCACTATACACAAACCCTAGCCTCCTATACACTCATACACTCCCCCATACACTCGTACACTAGCCTCCAACCATTCTTTGAAGACTTGAAGAGCTGTCATCTAAAGCTTGAAGACAATCCTTGAAGGTTGAGGAAGAAGATCAAGATAAAGACCGAAGACCGAAGACTGCACGGCGCTCAAAACAAATAAGAAACAAGGTAGGCTCCCAATTTAAATTTCCGCACTTCCCCCCTCTCTCTTCTCTTTCCAACCCACTTGGGTTTTCTCTATTTTAATCCCCCATCTCTTTCCCGCCCTTTCTTTGCATGCTTGAAACAAGGGGATTCCCGGTCCATGTGTAGGATTGGACTATGGGAGAGTCACCGTGTCGGGGGCTTTCTTCTAGTCTAACCAAAGACCACGTGGGTCCGACCCCCTTGATTATGTGGTGAAGCCTTAGCCTTGTATGTTCACGACCCCAAATTGCATTGTGCATATCATAGTCTTGCATCTTCCAAAAACCATTTTCAAAAGTTGTTTTTCAAAACATTTTCAAACTTGTTTTCAAAATTGCACCAAAATCTCTTTTTCAAAAACTTGTTTTCAAAACCACAATTCTAAGGTGATTCTAGCCTTTCCATGGCTAGAGTTGCTTTAGAAAAGTGTTATACTAAAAGTGGCCTTTTGGTCTATATTTTCAAACCTTGTTTTCAAAACCACTTTCTTAAAGTGGTTCTAGCCCTCTTATGGCTAGAATCGCTTTAGGAAAGTGAGATGTTTTTTTTTATACTTTCCAAAAACTCTCTCTTCAAAAATCTCTTCCTAAAAATCTCTTTTTCAACATACTTTCCTAAAACTCTTCTCTCCAAAATTGTTTTCAAAAACTCCCTTCCAAAATCTATTTTTCAAAATTCTCTCTCCAAAATCTTTTCCTCAAAATTCACCCTCTAAAAACACTCCTTAGATTCACCTTCCAAAAATCTCTCCAAAAAATCTTTCCAAAAACTCTCTTTTCCAAAATCTTCCTTCTAGAAATTTCCTCTCTAGGATTTCCTTCCAAAATCTATGTTTCCAAAAACACACTTTCCAAAAACTCCTCCCTAGGATTCCCTTCTAGAAAACCTTCGTTTTCAAAAACGCGTTTTCCAAAAAAACTCTTTCCATAGAGCCCAAACCAAACCCTAGAACTCACAATTAGGAAACCCTAGTTTTCTTTCCAAAAACATAATTTTCAAACTTTGCCCTAAACCTAGGTTTCCAAAATCTTTTGTTTTCTACATCAAAACTATCCTTGTTTTCAAAACCTATTTTCTACGTCGAAACTAGAATTTTCCAAATCTAGGGTTTCTAGAATCTCCCTTTCCAAATCCTTTCCAAATCCTATCTTCCCTTTAGGAAACCGAATCAAATCTCCCCATTTAGGAAACTAGATCCTATCCTCCATTTTTGGAAATAAAATCCAACTTTTCTCTTTTAGAAACTACATCCAATCTCTTCCTAATCCAAACATTTCCTAATTCAATTCCTTCCTAAACCATAAGTTTCCTAAACCTAAACTTTAAACCTTTCCTTAAGTTTCAAAATCCAACCCTTTCCTAATTCAAATCCTTCCCAAACTTCCATTTTCCTAAATCTTAAGTTTCCAAAACTTGAACATAAAAATCTTTCCTAAACTTTAAAACTCAACTTTCAAATCTTTCCTAGTTCAAACCCTTTCCTAATTCTACCCCTTTCAAACATCTTTTTCAAATCCAAGCTTTCAAATCTTTCCCAAACTCAAACCTTTCCTAATCTCAAGATTTTCTAAAACTCTAAAAACTTTCTAAATCTTAAACTTTCTAAATTTCAAATCTTTCTAAATTCAAAACTTTCTAAATTTGAAACCTTCTTAAGTTAAATCTTTCTAAACCTAAAACTTTCTAAATTCTAAACTCTCTTAAACTTCAAATCTTTCCAAATCTAAGACTTTTCTAAATTCAAAACTTTCTTAATTTAAGACTTTCTTAAGTTGAAACTTTCTTAATTCAAACATTTCCTAAATTGAAAACTTTCCTTTTTCAAACCTTTCCTAAAACGAAACTTTCCTACTTTCAAAACTTCCCTATTTCAAAACTTTCTAAATTCAAAACTTTCCTATTTCAAAACTTTCTTAATTTGAAACTTTCCAAAAATGACGCTCTCCTAAAACGGGCCTTTCCTAATTCGAACATTTCCTAAAGTCCAATCTTTCCAAATCTTCCAAGTCCAATGTTTGAGACAAATCTTTCTTAATCTCAAGTCTTTCCTAGGTCTCCTACTTTTCCTAAGTCTAGGTTTCCTAAACCTTCATTTTTCCTAAAACCAAATCTTTCCAAAATCAATCTTTCAAAAGCAAGTCCAATCCTCTCATTTCCAATTTCCAATCTCCTCCTCTAATTTCAAATCCAATTTAATTTCCAATTCAATTTCCTTCTTCAATCCAACCTTCTATTTTCAATCGGACTCTTGTCCGAACTACGACTGACCTGATTCCCCCAAAGGGATACGTAGGCAACCTTCATAGGTGCAATCACAATACTTTTCAAACTTTCAATTCCACCCTCATGGGTGCGGTTTCCAAAATCTTTTCAAATCTCAAAATTCCAAAATTTCTATTTTCAAACTTCTACTTTCAATTTTCAAACTTTTCAATTTCAATTCTATTTCTTCAAATCTATTTTCAAATCAAATTAATTTCTTTTCAAATCAATTTCTATTTTCCCGTTCTTTCATCTTGCACTTGCATATCATGCATCATGCTAAATTAGTTTTCAAACATTGTTTTTCAAAGTGAATAGGGTTGAACCATTAGTTAGTCGAAGACTCTCATAGGTGAATCTAGGGTAGATTGACATGTAGGTACCGAAAGGGCGGGGTAGGGTGATAGCTTACTGCGTCTTCCCTGCACGTAACCAACCTCCGAACTTAGGATCACTGTTTTCGAAAGATCAAAAAGGAGTTATTTTTCTGAAAAGGGCTAAATATTTTCCAAAGGTTGCCAAACAACCCGTTTTCCTAAAAAACCCTCTCTCGAGGAGATATTTTCAAATCGTTTTTTCAAAAACCCTAAGTGTAGTTTTCGGATTATGCTTAGTTTTTAGGTGACCTAACTCACCTTAATCAAGTTAGGTGGCGACTCCGAATCTTTTTCAAAAGCCCTTTATTCAAACCAATTTTTCAATTCAAACCTAGTCACACTCATTCTTCTAGGAGGGTGAGTTCTAACGAGAGAGTACAGCATTTTTCCCGCTTGGGTGAGTATTCCTCGAGTGCGAAAAATCTAGGCGCGACAATGAAGCAAAATAAGAAAACCAAAAAAGAAAATAGTACAAAAAATAATTATCAGGGATGGTCTCCACTAACTTTTCAGAGGGCTCAGCTGATTTGTCTCCAGCAGCTTCGTCTATGACCTTTGGGAGTTCGGCAGCAGATTTGGCATCTTCAGCAGCAGCCTCTTGAGCAAGCTTTCTCTTATGTTCAGCATTGGCGACCACCTTCTCAAGATCAACAAAACCGTCCTCTATCGTGTCAAAGTAGTCAGGGCATAGCCCTTAAACATCAGAGGACTTTTACACTTTGGTGAATAGAAGGGCACAATTTCAACCCTCTCAAAAGATTGTCTGGCATAGATCCGTCATCTAAATGGCGAGATCTTTGGCCGCCCATTCTTCACCCTTTTTCATGGCCAGCTCCTCCTCTATCTTTAGCTTGCCCACCTTAGCTTGTAATGTTTTGATTTCGGCTTTGGCCTTGTACAATTCCACAGACTGTACTTCATTCTTTTCCAGCAAAGCATTGGCATCCTTGTCCCTCTTCTCAAGGTCGGTAGTGACCATCTTTAACTTTGTCGTGGCCTCCTCTGCATTATTTTTTTGCAACGGTCTCTTCTCACTAGCATCGAGCCACTCCTTCTTCAGACTAGCATGCTCCTCGACCAATTGCTGGTGATGCTCGGTAAAAGACTAGAAGCTGCTCATTGCCTCCATAGAGTTAAGGCAACCCTAAAAAATAAGATAACGTGTTAGAATGAGAAGCCAAAGGAAACAAAAATAGAGTTGAGGGGATAAGAAATAACTGATTACCAAAAGAGAGTCATGGAAGGCACCTATGAAGACATTCAGATCGTTGGTGTTTTCCAACTTAACAATGTCCTCCTTCGGCAAAGCGCTTTGGGTAACACCCATTGCCACCTTAACTTGATCGAAGTCAGCCGTCATCATGCGCCGACCGAGAATGCTAGGAATGATGGTCACTGGCTCAACATTAGTCAGGTCTTCAACAACACCTTTGGAGCCAACCTTCGCCTTCTTTGAAGCCGGCGGTTAGGCGGCTACCTTAGGTGCTTTCTTTTTTTGCAGTCGAGTGCTCAGCTTCTTTTGTGGAGGCACCATATCCTCGACCGAAGAATTCTCCAAATCAATGGCCAAAGGATCAGCAACCTCCATGGTAGCCTTTCTCAGTGGTTTCCCCGCTATGGCGAACATCATCTCCTTTAGATTCATCTCGTCATCTTCATAAGGTGATGGGGTTGCCCTCCGCTTCTTCTGGCTTAGCCTAACATGACGATCAGGCATGGTTAAAGGATATGATGTTGATGCTAAGCTGTTTGAACTAGTGCGAAGTATGTGAAGTTGCTGCTCCTCGACAACAGAATCGGATGGAGGCGGAGCAGCGACGGTCACTTGTCTAGCGGCGTATGCCCTTTCGATTGCAACACCAATAGGGATCTCTTCAAAATCTCCCTTGGCACCCTCCTCGACTAATGTTGCAAGAACGCTCAGCGGGACCCTGTTTTTGTAGTAAACGATGAATAGCGTAGTGAGTAGTTCAACAGGATATAGAGAGTTAGCTCGACATCTCTTAACTTGCCCTACCTATGAAAGTCCAAGACCTTCTTCAGATCAGCAAAGTTAACTCCCCAGGTGACATCTCTCGTCTTCTTTTGGCAACTGCAAGAATAGCAAAAATGAGATTTGAAACATAATAAATCAGATGGAGGAAATTCATCATAAGTCTGCATCAAACCTATTTCTTGAAGAAGTCTAAGGCACCGTCCCACTGGTCTTTCGCCCAAAGGAAAGTTGTCGAACTCCCAAGGGCTGGATACCCAAACCTTAACATTATCTATGCCCTTCTCGAAGGATGGCAAACACTTCACTATCTCCCTACTGTTATTAATGGCCTGAAGATACACTTTCGAACTCTCACCCCTACTTTACAAAGCGTATAGCAGTAGTCAAGCTCGACAAACCCCAGGTTCACACCTAGGCACCGATTAAACTCGAGCATCCCAAAAACTATTCTATATACGTTTGATGAGAGTTGAGAGGGTGCTACCTTACAGCGGACAATTAACTTTTGGAGGAGGTGATGCAAGGGAAACCTAAGACCTCCCTTAACGATGGTGATAACCAGGAAGGGCATCCCCTTCTCGGTCTCTTCCATACGAAAGTCATTGGAGTCTACCAACTCCAGGCCTATTTGATTGGGGATCTCATATCTAGCCTTCAAGGCAACAATTGCTGCCGGACTATCTACCATCTTCCTCAAATGTGTTGCCATTTGGGGACAACCATTGAAGGAAAAAATCTTACAAGAGAAAGATGCACATAGGGAAGACTTACAGTAAAAGGAGTTAGCAATGGATGCTTTCAGACACGAAGACGAAGTAAACAAGTGCCAGTCACTGAAAAGGGCACCCTCCCTTTATACTCGCCCGTGCCACCGGTTCATTTGGGCAAAACGGTAGCAATCACACTATAACAATGGACTATCACATCGATCATCAATGCCTCGGTGTCTTATCACTACGGCTTTTAATCCATGCCGTCCACGTGGCCAAATAACCACCAAAATGGTAGCACGCTTGAAGGAGCGTCCTAAAGACCCGATGCATCCCTTAACCATTCGAGGAGACAAAAAGGGCATAAGGGCCTGGGGGGAAATTGTGGGTCAAAGAATTTTGACCCAATCCACTCGTTCAGGCCCAATAAAAATTAAGTAAATGAAGCTGGGCTACAGGTTAGCCCAAATAGTCAGCAATGCGGCCAGGCCCGCATGGCAAACCTTGTGCCGACCTAGGCCCAAGCTAAAAGGCGGCAAGCACAATCTACAAGGATAATAAGAGCATTTAATTCTCTGATCTCAGCATTTAATATGGAGATGAACTGCATTTAATACAGGAGCAGCTCACCACGCAATATCCACACTCATGTCTGATCAACTAAATTCTGACACAACAGTAAAGCTGGACCCATGTCCGATTAGTTGGCGACGAATGATGTGGTTTACGAGATAGGTCATGATAACCATAAAGTAGGCATAAGGGTTAACACTCCATCAATTATACTAGAAATACCGAAGCCCCAAGAAGCAAGGTATGGACAATTGAACTTACTCATATACTATCTTTATTCACTTCATTCTTGTATAAGATTGCTAACTTAATCATCGGAGTGTGATCGGCCCAAAGAGGGTCGATCCATTCTAACTTCTCTGTCTCCTTGCAACCAGCTGTTGCTCTTCGATATTAGTTTAAGTGCTCAACCAAGCCTTCCCAAAAAACCCATTTACATAGGTTATCTCTCCTAATTAATGGTACATTTTAATCTTTCAAAAGCAAATAATACACCTAAGCTTATATAACTATAAATATATATATATGGTGTTTTTCCAAATTTTCTTACTTAGTCTATATACTCTTATATTTTTAAAATGCCAACTGATAAGGAGAATAAAAAAGTGACCCACTCTATATATTCACTTAGTTGTAATCCAAAAAAGGTCCTACGTGTTATATAAAGTCATAATAAAAATGTACCTCCTAATAAGAGACTCCTTTGTAATTTAAGTCTTTCTTCTCTCTTTCCTAAAATGAAGTCTTCTCTAAAAAATGTACTATATATTTTCCTACTTCCTAGTTTTGAACCCGTTGGGTTCAGAGAATCCTCTCTTTTACAGGATTCAAATATTTAATAGATAATTAATTCTCCATATAAAAGCCACTACTTCTTCAACCACTTCTCTCATCGTCAACTAAGAGCTTGAGATTTGAGATTACTTCTTGAGTCTTTGCTCCCTTCTGTTGGTGTCTAAAACCTTCGTTTGGGCTTTTTTTGTGTCGTGGGTTGCCTTTGAGATACTTTACGGCAATGGCTACTTTTGGTTCATCGGTCGACATTGTCTACGCAGACTAGTTTGGGGACATATTAGGTTTGCCTCTGCCTCTTCTTATCACTACTAAAAACATGAACAACAAAACTAGAGCAGGGCAGAGCCAGTGGAAATCCGAAATTTAACTGCCATTGGGAAGAAGATGACGAAGGCTCAAAAAGGCCATGCTGGCATTACATCAGCACCGGTGTGAGATTGGACAAGTGAGCAATGGCATTCACCCCCGCCGTTGAAGGGTTTCAGCCTTTTGAAACCCTTGTCTGATTGAAATTTGACTTGATACATCTATATAATAAGATACAACTTTTTTTGAAAATGTCTCCCTCACATTTATATCCAACTGCTATAGTTTATTTTTATAAACAATATATGGTTAAGATCGTTTGACAATTTCTCTTTCACTTTTGATTTTTCCTCTAAAAATATCATCAATGGGTCCCATTTTTATGGTACTTTACATAGGGAGAAGTAAATGTGAGTTAAGAAAGTAACGATATTCAAAATTAAAATAGCCTTTATTTTTTAAAGTATGATTCATATATTCACAACTTTCCTTCCCTTTTTTTCTCTCTAAATAGCTCTGTGTCTCTCTCTAGAAAAACTCCTCTCAGCCTTCTGTATCTCTTTCTCGGGAGTCTTTCCAAACCTCACAAATCCTAAAAAAAAAATTCTTTAAACTTTCTGGTTAATTTCTCATTGGTCAAACATCAACACAAAAAATTGTTTTCGACGCCCTTTGGTGAAGGTGTACTGTAATTACACTTAAATAAATATACTGTTACTTTTAGTATGCACAACCAATATTTTGTTTGGGAGTGCTGTAGGCACGGGTAATCCACTAGTCTATATAATACGACATAACTTTTTTTTAAAATGTCTCCCTCACATTTATATTCAACGACTGTAGCTTATTTTTATAAACTATATATGTTTAAGATGGTTTGATAATTTCTCTTTCACTTTCAATTTCTCCTCTAAAAATACCAATATCAATGAGTCCCATTTTTGTGATACTTTACAATGGGAGAAGTAAAATATGAGTTAAGAGTGTAATGATTTTCAAAATTCAAACAACCTTTCTCTTTCAAAATACGATTCATATATTCACAACCTTCCCTTTTCCCCTCTAAATATCTCTTTGTCTCTCTTTCTCTAGAAAAACTCCCCTCAGCCTTCTGTATCTCTCTTAGGAGTCTTTCCAAACCTCACAGATCCTAGAGATTTTTTTTCTTTAAATTTTTCGGTTAATTTTCTCATTGGTCAAACATCAACGCGAAAATCATTTCCGAGACCCTTTGGTGAAGGTGTACTGTAATTACACTTAAATAAATATACAATTACTTTTAGTATGCACAACCTATATTTTGTTTGGGAGTTTCGTAGGCACGGGTAATCCACTAGTCTATGTAATAAGACACAACATTTTTTGAAAATGTCTCCCTCACATTTATATCCAATGGCTATAGTTTATTTTTATAAACAATATATGATTAAAATCATTTGACAATTTCTCTTTGACTTTCAATTTCTCCCCTGAAAATATCACCATCAATGGTTCCCATTTTTATGGTACTTTACATATGGAGAAGTAAAAGGTGAGCTAAGAAAGTAAAGATTTTCAAAATTCAAGCATCCTTTCTCTTTCAAAGTACAATTCATATATTCACAGCCTTCCCTTTCTCTCTCTAAATATTTCTCTATATAGAAAAACTCCCCTCAGCCATTTGTATCACTCTCTCAGGAGTCTTTCCAAACCTCACAGATCCTAGAGATTGTTTTCTTTAAACATTTCGGTTAATTTTCTCATTAGTCAAACATTAATGCGAAAATCGTTTTCGACGCCCTTTGGTGAAGGAGTACTATAATTATACTTAAATAAATATACTGTTACTTTTAGAATGCACAACCAATATTTTGTTTGGGAGTTCCATAGGCACAGGTAATCCACTAGTTTATATAATAAGACACAACTTTTTTTTTGAAAATGTCTCCCTCATATTTATATCAAACGGCTGTAGTTTATATTTATAAACAATATATGGTTAAGATGGTTTGACAATTTCTCTTTCACTTTCGATTTCTCCCTTAAAAATATCACCATGAATGGGTCCCATTTTTGTGATAGTTTACATAGGGAGAAGTAAAAAGTGAGCTAAGAAAGTATAGATTTTCAAAATTCAAACAGCCTTTTTCTTTCAAAGTACAATTCATCATATATTCATAGTCTTCCCTTTCTCTCTCTAAATATCTCTCTGTCTCTAGAAAAACTCCCATCAGCCTTCTATATCTCCCTCTAGAGAGTATTTCCAAACCTCATAAATCCTAGAGATTTTTTGTTTAAACTTTATGATTAATTTTCTCATTGGTCAAACATCAATGCAAAAATCGTTTTCGACGCCCTTTGGTGAAGGTGTACTGTAATTACACTTAAATAAATATACTGTTACTTTTAGTATGCACAACCAATATTTTGTTTGGGAGTGCCGTAAGCATGGGTAATCCACTAGTTTATATAATAAGACACAACTTTTTTTGAAATGTCTCTCTCACAATTATATCCAACGGCTGAAGTTTATTTTTATAAACAATATACGGTTAAGATGGTTTGACAATTTCTCTTTCACTTTGATTTCTCCCCTAAAAATATCACCATCAATGGGTCCTATTTTTGTGGAACTTTACATAGGGAGAAGTAAAAGGGGAGCTAAGAAAGTAAAGATTTTCAAAATTCAAACAACCTTTCTCTTTCAAAGTATGATTTATATATTCACAGCATTCCCTTTCCCTCTCTAAATATTTCTCTGTCTCTCTCTTTGAAAAAACTCCCCTCAACATTCTATATCTCTCTCTCGGGGAGTCTTTCCAAACTTCACAGATCTTAGAGATTTTTTTGCTTTAAACTTTCCGGTTAATTTTCTCATTGGTCAAACATCAACATGAAAGTTGTTTTCAACGCCCTTTGGTGAAGGTGTACTGTAATTATACTTAAATAAATGTACTGTTACTTTTAGTATGCACAATCAAAATTGATGATGCAACAATCTCGTGGGTCTTGCTCCCAGGCCTTCGATATGCTCTCTCCCGCCGGGGTGTGGTCTCCTACTCTAAGTACATTGGTGTGGTGCCTGCCAAGGACCCTCTGATGTTAAAGTTAGATTAAGGAGAATAATGTTACTCAAGGGTGTAGTTTGCTACGGTTTTCCTTTCGTGCATACCTTGAGAGGAAGGCGTTTATTTTCCCTTTGTATGCATGCTTGGCAAGTGGTTGGCAACCCTTCCACGTGGTGGTGTTTCATTTGAGGGCCAGATTTGTGACAAGGCACTTGAGAGGGTCGTTCCTCAACTTCATCATGGCGTGTGTCAGAACTGCATCTGGGATTGGGTGGTTGTCTCTCACACACTCTACGCCCATGCTTCGAGTGCACGCTACAGTGTTTGGTGTTAGTTGTGGCCCCCACCGATGTGATGGGAAGGACAGAAAGCATGCCTAAGGGTTTAGTTTGTTTAGGAGCCGAGGGGAGCCAAGGTGAGGCTTTGATTGGGACTCGATCAGACGTTTGGGAGGGTCTCTAGTTTTTTTAGGAAAATGTCACCACCAGATGCCCTCAATTCATCTGGCCATCTGCTCAGGGTCAGGGAAATTCCATAGGTCAGCCCACCAGCAAAATCCGTAGCGTATTTATGGCGAGGCTGGCACAATGATGGTACTGCTATCACGTCGCTTCATGTACTACCATGTGGCAACTGGGGGTTGGATGTTGGAAGTCAAAAAGACATGTCGATTCCCATCCGTTGATGTCCAATCACCGCAGGCCATCTGGGCCATTAATTTCAAAGGCTTGGGGGAAGTTTTGTTAGGCAGTTTCTCTTTTTGCCTCCTCATTTGCCTAAGTCAAATTTTCTGCACAACACAGAGAGAAATAGAAAAACGAACCTTCGTCTCCATCCTCCATCTTCGTCTCTACTACTTGAGCTGAATGTGATGCAGCCATCACAAGCCTCAAGTCCGCCCGTGAGGAGAGCGAGAGGTTAAGTGTCCAAGCCAACAAGCTCTCGCTGGACTTCACTGTTGAGCAGGCTCAAAGGCAGGAGCTGGAGAGGAAGTCTACCACCTTTCCAGAAGAGCTACTCAGGGTCCGAGCTAAGGTAGTTCTAGAGTTCCAAAAGGGGGATGGCTTCCAGGCCTTGTTGGAGCTCACATTCACCTAGGGCTTCGAGCTCGCCAAGAAGAGGGTGTCTTAGACCTACCCAGAGCTGGACTTCGTTGGGCTTGATCCTTTGGAAGACGGAGTTCCACAGAGCCTGGAGGAAGTTCTCAAGAAGGCGTCAGAGTGGGCTACCGAGAACATTGCTAAAACCGATGCCGTCGTAGAGGCTGAGAAAGTTATAGATGGGGTTGGGGAGGAGGCCACCGAGAAGGAGCCCCATGCTTAAAGCCTGTTGTACTTTTCTCTTTCTTGTTCTTTTTTTTGTTTAAAGGAGCGTTCTGCCTTATACTCCTTTTATCATTAATGGGAAATCTCTTTTTTGACCCAATTACGTTGAATGCTTTAAATAATTTGTAGAATGATTGTAGAATAATTCAAATTCATGCCCCTATTTTTTGTCGCTTCTGGATGGTTGAATGCTCTAGTAGAACGCTCATGTTGATTATGTCTGGCTCTGCTCGGTCACGTGGACCAAGCAGATTTTCTGATGCCATTGCCATAAGGCTGTCTGGCTCTACTTGGTCACGTGGACCGAGTAGATTTTCTAAGGCATTGCCATAAGGCCATTTGGCTCTGTTTGGTCACGTGGACTGAGCAGATTTTCTAAGCCATTGCCATAATGCCACATGGCTTTGCTCGATCACGTGAACCGAGCAGATTTTCTATGCCATTGCCATAAGGCCGTTTGGATCTACTCGGTCACGTGAACCGAGCAGATTTTCTATGCCATTGCCATTAAGGTTGTCCAGCTCTATTTGGTCACGTGAACCGAGCAGATTTTCTATGCCATTACCATAAGGTTGTCTGGCTCTGCTCGGTCATGTGATCCGAGCAGATTTTCTTTGTCGTTGCCATTAAGGCCGTCTGACTCTGCTCGGTCATGTGAATTGAGCAGATTTTCTATGCCATTGCCATTAAGGCCATCTAGCTTTGCTTAGTCACGTGATCCGAACAGATTTTTTATGCCATTGCCATAAGGCTGTGTGGCTCTGCTCAGTCCCGTGAACTGAGCAGATTTTCTATGGCATTTCTATTAAGGCCATCTGGCTCTACTTGGTCATGTGAACCGAGCAGATTTTTTATGCCATTACTATAAGGCCATTTGGCTCTGCTCGGTCATGTGAATCGAGCAAACTTGGACTTGTCAATTGACTGGAAGTAGACAATTGTTGAACAGTTGATTTTATTGTTAATCTGTCGAGTTACAATCAGGAGCCTATCATAAGTAGTACTTCCTTAAATGCTCTGCATGCCACAGGTGTGATAGCTCCTTGCCCCCCAGGTTCTTCAATTTATAGGTCCCTTTCCTAGTGCTGCCGATCACCTCGTAAGGGCCTTCCTAATTAGATTCGAGTTTGCCATCCCTTGGATCTTTTATAGACTGGTTAACCCTTTTTAAAACCAGATCCCCCACTGAAAAGTCTTTCGGTCGGACTCTGGAGTTATGGTACTGGCGCATCCTCTATTAGTAGGACGCTACCCTCATAGCTGCCTGTAACCTCCATTCTTCCAACAGATCTAGCTCCATATTTAGAGTCTCGTTGTTGGTCTCGAGGTCGTACTGTATCATTCTCAGGCTAGGGAGGCTGAAGGTGAGGGGGAATGGCATCTGCCCAGTAGACACCCTCTCTGTTGTCCTATAGGCCCAAAGGATGTTAGGGAGTTCTTCCACCCACAAGCCCTTGGCTTTCTCTAGCTTGGTCTTGAGGATCTTTAGAAGGGACCTGTTCGTGACTTCTACCCGACCGTTGGCCTAAGGATGCTCAGGGAAGGAAGCTTGATGACTGATTCCTAGGGCGATGCATAATTGGTTGAATTGTCTCCCTTAAAATTGCTTTTCATTGTCCATGATGACGATCCTGGGATTCCTAACTTGCAAATAATATTTTGGCATAAGAATTTCTTTATTTTCTCTTCAGTTATCATCAGTAGTGCCTCTGCCTCCACCCACTTAGTGAAATAATCGATAACCGCCACTGCGAACTTCCTCTGTCCCTAGCCTAGAGGCAGCGGTCCCACAATGTCAATTCTCCATTGGGTGAAAAGCCACGAGCTCTGGATCAAGGTCAGCTCTTGAGCAGCTAATCTTAGGATGTTGATGAACTGCTGACACTTGTTGCACTTATTGACGAATTCTTGGGCACCTTTCTCCATGGTGGGCCAATAATAGGTTGTTCGCAGATTCTTCTTGGCGAGGGATCGACCACCCGAGTGGTTTCTACAAGCCCCTTTCATGAACTTCTCTCATCACATACTCTGCCTCTTCCTCCATGGCACAACGAAGCAATGGCAAAGTGTGCCCCCTCTTGTAGAGGACCTCGTTTTGTATTAGGTACCTACTCAAATGGTACTATACTAGCCTTGCTTCATTCTTATCCTCCGATAGGGCTCCGCTTTGCAAGAAATCCCTGATTTGGCTCATCCATGATGTTTTAAGTTCGGTCTGGTTTACCTCCGGACTCCAGATGCTCGGTGAATCAAGGAACACCATTGGGGCATTCGGGTCTTGCTCATTGGATGAGGCAATCTTGGCCAGCCAGTCTGCTTCTTTGTTCTGGAACCTCGGGACAACTTCTAGCAAAATTTTTGTAAACTTCCTGGCCAAACTCTTAGCCATTTGGCAATATTACTTCATATTACCTCTCTAGCTTTATATTCTCCCTAGACTTGCTCCAACACCAATTGAGAGTCGCTCTGCACAACTATCTACTCGACCCCCATTCGCCAAGCCATTCGGAGTCTGGCAATGAGTGCCTCATATTCTGCAACATTGTTGGTGGTGGGAAACTTGAAGCGGAGAGCATATTCAATCTTGTGGCTGTCAGGAGTGACAAGGACCACCCTAGTATTACTGGAATCGTCAGTAGAGGAGCCATCAACGTTTAAGACCCAATGGTCTTCGACAGGGTCATCTTCGGGGGTGGCAGTGGGAGGGTTAGTGAATTCTACTGTAAAATCCATAGCAACTTGCCCCTTGATTGCTAGTCGGGGTCGGTAGTGGAGGTCAAACTGGTTGAGGTCGACTGACCACTTTACCAAGAGTCCCAACATCTCCGACTCATGTAGAATGTTCTTCAAATGTTGGTCTATGAGGACCATTATTGTGTAGGCTTGGAAGTAAGGTCTCAGGCGCTAAGCCATTGTCATTCAGGCTAGAGCCATGAGCTCCATCTTGGGGTATCTTTCCTTTGCCCCACGTAGCGCTCGGCTAGTGTAATATACCAATTTTTGGATTTCTCCTTCTTCTCTAACGAGAGCTGAGCTCACTACTATTGTTGAAATTGCCAAATACAAATACAGTTCCTCCACCAGAATAGTTTGATTGAGCAACGGGACTGAGCTTTAGTATTGCTTGAGTTGGTGGAAAGTCGCTTCGCACTCTTCGGTCCACTCAAATGCCTTATGTAGGATCTTGAAGAATGGCAAGCATTTGTCAGTGGATCTGGAGATGAACCTATTCAGAGCTGCCACACGCCCTGCTAGCCTTTGAACATCCTTCGTTGTCCAGGGCACCTGCATGTCAATAATGGCTTGGATCTTTTCAACGTTCGCCTCAATCCCCCGGTGCAAGACCATAAAACCCAGGAACTTCTCCGAGGCTACGCCGAAGGCACACTTGGCTATGTTGAGCTTCATCCGGTATTTGTGTAATGTTTAGAACGTCTCCTCGAGGTCATGCAGGTGGTTGATGGCCTTCCTACTCTTTACCAACATGTCATCTATATACACTTCCACATTGTGCCCGATCTATGATTTGAACATGAGGTTGACCAGCCATTGATATGTTGTCCCCGCATTCTTTAGTTCGAACAACATCACATTTTAGCAATAGAGCCCCCGGTTAGTGATGAAGGCCATATGCTGCTGGTCGCACTTGGCCATCAGAATCTAGTTATATCTTGAAAAAGCATCCATGAAGGTTAGCATTTCATACCCAGCCGTAAAATCGACAAGAACGTAGATTGTGTGCAATGAGAAACTGTCCTTCACTTATGGTTTATTGAGGTCGGTGAAATCAACGCACATTCTCCACTTCCTGTTGGACTTCTTCACCATGACGACATTAGAGAGCCAGGTGGGGTATTTCACTTCCCCAATGAACTTCGCTTGAACCAGCTTCTAAGCTTCTTCAACCACCGCATCATTTCATTCTGGCGCGAAGTTTCTCCACTTCTATTTGATCGGCCTGGCCTTTGGATTGATATTCAAGCAGTAAGCTACTACTCTTGTATCAATGCCTGGGCATATCCTCGTGAGACCAGGTGAACACGTTAATATTTTCCTTAAGGAATCGTCGTAACCCCACCTTCAGCTCCACAGGTGTTGTAGCCCCGATCTTTACTATTATGTTTTGCCCTAGTGTCCTAATGTAGTGGCTCACAAAAAGCTTGCTTAGTTCGGTGAAGGTGGTGACCGTCGCTAGCTTGATTTTTTTGAACTAGGTTCGTGCAGAGCCTTTTAACGTGACAAGGAAAGCTCTACACATGATTTCATCTAGCACCGCTTGCAAGTGCATGAGTGCCCTGAAGGTTTCCAAGTGGTCCACTAGGTCTTTGGAACCGTCGAATGCATCCACCATCGGCATTTTGAACTTCAAGGGAAGGGGGTAGTCCATCACCGCATGGGCGAATGGTGAAGCTGTCCTACCGATAAGTGCATCTATTATGTTTGGAGCCTTGGCTTCCACAGTTGCTAAGACTCCTGCCATTTGGGCCTGTATGGCCCTTATTTGTTTGTCCCATGCATGGGTACTTTCTGATTTATCACCCACCATCTCCGTTCTCGACTGGACTGCAAGGCTAGTTTGTGCTTCTTCGATGTGGGGCTCACCGCGTAGGAGTGGGTCATCCACCCATCCTCTGTTTCGGTTCCTGTTTCCATTGTCATTGGGGGGAATAGTAAGCTCTCCATTAACCTCCTAGTCCTCTTATTCCACCACCGAAAGGACAACTGACGGTGGAACTCACTGGAGCAACTTTGCATTTTGGTGGGCCAACTATTACATACTGGCCATTATGTCAGCCACAGTCTTTTCGAGTGCTATTATCTTCTTGACACTTGAATCCACCATTACGTTTCCTTAGGGATGAGTGCTAATCCCAGACCTAGTCAAGACCATGAAAAATCATGAGAATAGTCATTCCCATAGACGACGCCAACTGATGATGTAGCAATCTCGTGGGTCTTGCCCCTAGACCTTCGACATGCTCTCTCCCGCTGGGGTGTGGTCTCCTGCTCTAAGCACACTGGTGTGGTGCCTACCAAGGACCCTCCAATGTTGAAGTTAGATTCAGGAGAATAATGTTACTCAAGGGTGTAGTTTGCTAGGGTTTTCTATTGGTGCAGTCGCGCCCCGGTTTTTAGGGGTCCAAGGTCCTTTCGGCTTGGAAACCCTAAAGCACGGAACTCTGTCACTAGAACTCGTCCTCCTTGAAAGACAAGTGCGACTAGGTTTGAAAATTGGTTTGACTAAGGGCTTTTTAGAAAAATAGGAGTCGCCACTTAACTTTATTAAGGTGAGTTAGGGCACCTAAAACTAAGTGTTAATCCGGAGATTAAACTTAGGGGTTTGTGGAAAAGGTTTTGAAAACTCCCTCATGAGAGGGTTTTTAAGAAAATAGGTTGTTTAGCAACCTTTGAAAAGATTTAAACCCTTTTGGAAAATAACTCCATTTTGGTCATTTGAAAACATAAATCTATGATCCGGGGATTGGTTATGTGTAGGGAAGATATCCTAAAATCATCACCCTACCCCGCCCTTTCGGTACCTATATGTCTAATCACCCTTTGTTCACTCACTTATAATAACTGGTCACCATTGTCCACTTAATATCCACTTTAGAATTTTGAAAACGGGGTTTAGTCATCACTTTTCGGATGGATGATGCATGATGCAAGTTTTTGGAAGAAGTTTGAAAATAATGGGGGTATTGAAAGAGTTTGGAATAGAAACTTGGAATTGATTGAAATTTTTGAAAAAGAGATTGGAGTTAAAATAAAAGTTTTGACCGTACCATTTTAGGTTACCTACGTATCTCATTTGGCAAGAATCAGGTCATTCGTAGTTCGGGCAAGAGCCCGATGGAAAATAGGCGCATTAGGGCCCTTGGAAGGTTTGAAGACACTTTGGGGTTTTTGAAAAAGTTTAAGACACTTTAAGGTCTTTGGAAAAGTTTAAGATACTTTGAGGTCTTTAGAAGTTGAAGACTCTTTAAGGTCTTTGGAAAAGTTTAAGACACTTATGTCGCGCCCAGATTTTTCGCACTGGAGGAATACTCACGCAAGCGGGAAAAATATTGTACTCTCTCGTTAGAACTCACCCTCCTAGAAAAATGAGTGTGACTAGGTTTGAATTGAAAATTGATTTGAATAAAGGCCTTTTGAAAAAGATTTGGAGTTGCCACCTAACTTGATTAAGGTAAGTTAGGTCACCTAAAAACTAAGAATAATCCAAAGACTACACTTAGGGTTTTTGGAAAACGATTTTGAAAATATCTCATCAAGAGAGGGTTTTTAGGAAAATAGGTTGATTAGCAACCTTTGGAAAACATTTAGCCTTTTTTTTGAAAAATAACTCATTTTTGGTCTTTGAAATCAGTGATCTAGATTCAGAGGTTGGTTATGTGTAGGGAAGACGCACTAAGCCATCACCCTACCCCGCCCTTTCGGTACCTACATGTCAATCTACCCTAGATTCACCTATGAGAGTCTTTAACTAACTAATATTCAATCCTATCCACCATGGAAAACAATGCTTAAAAAGAAATTAACATGATGCATGATATACAAGTGCAAGGAAAGAGAATTGAAAAATAGATTTGGAAAGAGATTGATTTGAAATTGATTTGATTTGAAAATAGATTCGAAGAGATGGAATTGAAATTGGAAAGTTTAAAAATTTGGAAATAGAAATTTGAAATTAGAAGTTTGAAAATATATTGGAGATTTGGAAAGATTTTAGAATTTGAAATTTGGAAAATATAGAGGAATTTGAAATTTGAAAGAAGTTGTGAAATTTGAGATTTGAAAAATGTTGTGACCGCACCCATGAGGGTTGCCTACGTATCCTTTTAGAGGAATCAAGTCATTCGTAGTTCGGACAAGAGTCCGATTGAAAAGAGAATGATTTGGAAAAAAGAGATTGAATTGGAAATTGGATTAGAAGATTGAGAGATTGAACTTAGAATAGAAAATTAGAAATTGGAATTTAGAATTTAGGAATTGAGAAGATTGAATTTTGATTTGAAAAGGTAGAACTTGGAAAGATTTAGACTTGTTTTGGAAAGATGGAGGTTTAGGAAATCTAGACTTAAGAAAGATGAGACTTAGGAAAGACTCGAGACTTTAAGAAAGATTGGATTTAGGAAAGGTTCGAATTAGGAAAGGTCCGATTTAGGAAAGTTCCGTTTTAGGAAAGTGTCATTTTAGGAAAGTTTTCGAATTAGGAAATCTTAGAAATTAAGAAAGTTTTGAATTATAAAAGTTTCATTTTTGGAAAGTTTCGAATTAAGGAAGTTTTGAATTATGAAAGTTTTTAGAAATTGGGAAGTTTCGTTTTAAGAAAGGTTTTGAAATAGGAAAACATTGAATTTAGAAATGTTTTGAATTAGGAAAAGTTTAGTTTAAGAAAGGTTTAGAACTTAGAAAGTTTCAAGTTAAGAAAGTTTTGAATTTGGAAAGTTTTATTTTTGGAAAGATTCGAAAACAAGGAAGTGTTGAAAATAAGAAAGTTTTGAGTTTAGAAAGTTTTGGATTTGAAAAGATTTGAATTTGAAAAGATTTAAAATTTAGAAAGTTTAGGATTTAGAAAGTTTTAGAGTTTTAGAAAATCTCGAGATTAAGAAAGGTTTGAGTTTAGGAAAAGTTTGAAAACTTAGGTTTGAAAAGTTAAGATTTGGAAAGGGGTAGAATTAGGAAAGAGTTGAATTAAGAAAGATTTGGAAATTTAATGTTTAAGGAAAGATTTGAAAGTTTTAGGAAAGTTTCATTTAGGAAGGTAGAAGGTTAGGAGGGAGTTAAATTAGGAAAGGTTTGGATTACGAAGGGATTAAATTTGATCTCTAAAAGAGAAAGTTTGATTTCGTTTCCAAAAACGGAGGATTGGATTTGGTTTCCTAAAGGGAAGATAGGATTTGGCAAGGATTTGGAAAGGAAGATTCTAGAAACCCTAGATTTGAAAGTGTAGAATTTTAACGTAGAAAAGAGGTTTTGGAAACATGTATAGTTTGGATGTGAAAACAAGAGGTTTTGGAAACCTAGGTTTGGGGCAAAGTTTGAAAATCATGTTTTTGGAAAGAAAATTAGGGTTTCCTAATTGTGAGTTCTAGGGTTTGATTTGGGCTCTAAGGAAAGAGTTTTTTTTTTTTTGGAAAGTGCGTTTTTGGAAACGAAGGTTTTTAGAAGGGAATTCCTAGAGGGGAGTTTCTAGAAGGAAGATTTTGGAAAGAGAGTTTTTGGAAAGATTTTTGGAGAGAGTTTTTCTAGGAAAGCAACCTAGGGAACGTTTTTGGAAAGTGGACTTTGAAAAGAGCGTTTTGGAAAGGAGTTGAAAAAAAGGAGTTTTGAAAAAAATAGATTTTTGGAAAGAGTTTTTAGAAAACAATTTTGGAAAGGAGAGTTTTAGAAAAGTACATTGAAAAAGAGATTTTTAGGAGAAGGGATTTGGAAAGCGAGTTTTTAGAAGGTATAAAAACATCTCACTTTCCTAAAGCGATTCTAACCATAAGAAGGCTAGAACCACTTTAAGAAAGTGGTTTTGAAAACAACAAAGGTTAAAAATATGGACCATGTTGGTCACTTTAAATGTAACACTTTCCTAAAGCAATCCAAGTCATGGAAAAGCTAGAATCACCCTAGGATTATGGCTTTGAAAACAAGTTTTCGAAAAGAGAATTTTGATGCAATTTTGAAAACAAGTTTGAAAATGATTTGAAAAACAACTTTGAAAACGGTTTTTGGAAGATGCAAGATCATGATATGCGCAATGCAATTTTTGGGGTCGTGAACATATAAGGCTAAGACTTCACCACATAATCAAGGGGGCCGGATCCACGTGGTCTCCGGTTAGCCTAAAGGAAAGCCCCTAACACGGTGACCCTCCGATAGTCTAATCCTACACATGGACCGGGAGTCCCCTTGTTTCAAGCATGCAAAGAAAGGGGGGGAAAGAGATGGGGGATTAAAATAGAGAAAACCCAAGTGGGTTAGGAGAGAGAAGAGGGAGGGGGAATTGCGGAAATTTAAATGGAGAACCTACCTTGTATCTTATTTATTTTGCGCGCCTTGCTTTCTTCGATCTTCGTTTTGATCTTCGTCTTCAATCTTCAAGAATCGCCTTCAATCTTCAAACTTTAGATTGTAGCTCTTCAAGTCTTCGAAGGAGGGTTGAAGGCTGGTGTATGAGTGTATGGGAGTGTGTATGAGTGTATAGGAGGCTAGGGTTTAGTGTATGGTGGCTAGGGTTTGGAAAACCTAGGGAAGCTAGGGTTTAGGGAGTGCACGAGCTCTGTATATTGAATTATATGATTTTTAAACTGAGTTTACGGACCCTCTTCATGCTGGAAGAGACTTTGTATTTATAGAGGTTGGACAACATTGGCGCCTGTTGTAGTGGCGCCAGGCTAAGCTTTACACTAGCGCCACTAGGAGTTGCGCCAGGCCAATTTTTGGCTTGGCGCCACTACTATTGGCGCCAGCCATTTAGGAAATATTTAAGGTCGGCAAGCAACGTATCTTTCACTAGATTTGGGCGCCTGTACTAGTGACTACCATGTAATTTTTAGCCTAGCTTCACTAGGAGTGACTTCGGAAAGTCCGGGAATGATTCGAAGGAGCCGAGAATGACCCGGAAGGCCAGAAAAGAGCAGGAACACCTAAAATAGTGTCCCGAAGGTATTTGACATGAAAAATGAGGATAGGATGTGTCGGAAGGGTTGACCGAGCCTTTAAGGGCAAAACGGTCAACCGGATTGGAAAGCTGTCGGGACGGACTCGAACTGTCCCAGAAGAAGACTCGAAATTTGTAAACATTATTCAGAATGTTCCCAAAGGTTTCTGGCTTGGTTCCCAGAGCCGGTGTGATCAAAAAAGGAGACCGGCCCACCAGGGAAAAATGGTCATTTTGTACGGGGTTTGCTGGAATTGACTCGGAATGATCCGGAAAGGTAAAGAAAGGTTTAGAACACTATAAAAAGTATTCTCGGGAAGTTACCGGTTTGATACCCAAAGCCGGTGTGGTTCCCGGGGCTTTCGAGTGCTCAGGGACAAAACGGTCATTTAGCTTCAAGTGGGCCCTACGGGCCTGAGAAGCGACTGGTGGACTAAATTCAAGTTAAAAAGGCGGGCTTAGAGTCTAAATATGCATGTGATGTGTGAAAGTGAGCTTGGTCAGCTCGGAGATTGCCGAGCGGGCAAAAATGGGGTGCTTACAACTTTGAGGTCTTTGAAAAAGTTTAAGACACTTGGAGGTCTTTGAAAAAATTTAAGACACTTTGAGGTCTTTGGAAGTTGAAGACTCTTTACGGTCTTGGAAGTTGAAGACTCTTTGTGGTCTTGGAAGTTTTGACTTAAAATTGGATGGTGGAGTGTTTTGAAAATGTTTTTGAATCAACTTTAGGGAGTTTTGGAAAAATGTTTTGGCATGAATCAGGAGAACTTGAAAATGTTTTTGAATTCTTGTTTTGAAAACCTTAGAGGCATGATTTTAGAATGTTTCGATGAATTAATTTTTGAAAGTGATTTTTGGAAATGACTAAGGGTTCAGAATCCTAATATGGACAACCTTAGAGGTTGATCTTGATTTATCACTTATCCTTGGAATCCCTAACCATGAGGGGGCTAGGGACACCTTAGGTTTTGTGACCTTTTGAAAATATTTTTGAAAATGTCTTGAAGATGGAGTGTAAGAACATTTGAAGAGTTTATGAAGTTGGTGTTTTTGAAATCATGAGAGTAGGAGGTTTTGGAAAAATAGGTTATGAGAATAGTTTACAATTGAAAGATCATTTAGAAAAGGATTCAAGAGTTGGAACCTTGAAGTGTACTAACCTAGGTTGGGTTAGCCTAGGGTTATGGGTGACCTAAGGTTAACTAACTTGAGTTAGGTTAACCTAGGATGAATGAACTAGGGTCAAGCTAACCTAGGGTTGGGCAACTAGGGTCAAGTTAACCTAAGGTTGGACAGCTAGGGTCAAGTTAACCTAGAGTTAGGCAACTAGGGTCAAGTTAACCTAGGGTTGGGCAACTAGGGTCAAGTTAACCTAGGGTTAGATAACTAGGGTCAAGTTAACCTAGGGTTGGTCAACTAGGGTCAAGTTAACCTAGGGTTGGATAACTAGGGTCAAGTTAACCTACGGTTGGACAACTAGGGTCAAGTTAACCTAGGGTTAGATTGGAGAATGGTTTTGAAAGTTGTTTTGATGCATTCTTGGAAAGAATTTTGAAAACAAAACATGATATGCAATGGACTTTGTTTGACAATCTTTTTGAAGCTCATTTCCATGAAAATTTTGACTCTAGCCAAGAGTATGGTTTATATGGTTAGTGATTGGAAACCATTCCAAGGAAGGTTTCCTCATGGCCATTATAACCTTTATCTTGACAAGAGTGGGGGTTTCAAAAATCAACATAATGATGGCAATTTTTGAAAAATCATTTTTGATACAAAGATAGAGAGAATGCATGTTTGAAAATCACCTTTTGAGAAGGATTTTGAAAACCACTTTTCAAGGGAGCCATTCCATCAAAAGAGGGTTCATATGACCAAACAAAAGGGAGACCACTCAAGAGAGGGTTCCATGGGGCCATTCCAACCACTACAGTTAAAAGAATGGAAATATTAAAAATTAGAGAATTAGAAAGCAACCCTTATGCAAATTAAAATGTCATGACACCAAAATGAGAGTTAGGGGGGGTTAATAGGAGGTCTTCTAAGGCATAATTTCTAAAATCCCATCCTACACTTCAACGGGCCAACTCTTGAAACAATTTTTGAAAGAAATATAGAGCTTGGAGATGGAATGAAAATAAGAGCAGTGTAAGCATTGTAGAGCATGACAATAAGTATAAAATGAACCCAAGCATGCAAAACATGATCAAAATAGTAATATACAAGGGGTCATGATCACATACCAGGCTTTTAGGCTACACCACATAAACAAAGGGCCCTTAGGCCATACCATCTTAAAGTGGGCTAGTGAGAGATCCCCCTACATGGTGGCTCTCACTTGCTTTCCTTTAGGCATGATCTAATAGCCCTCTTGACCCAAACATGCAAGAAAAGGGGGGTTGAAGATGGGGGTTAAAATAGAGAATAACCTAAGTAGGCTAGGAGGGAGAAGAGAAGAGTGGAGGAAGACACAAATGTAAAAGGAATACCACCTTTTGCCTTCAACACACTTGTAGTCTTCAATGGATGTCTTGATTGGAGCTTGAATGACTTTAAGAAGGCTTGAGGGGTTGGAATGGAGTGTGTAATGGTGTATAAGGCCTTGTAGGTGAAGTGTATGGGCTTGAGAGGGGTAGAATCTAGCCTAAGTGTTGGAGGGGTGGAATATATGTAAGGATTCGAGGTTTTGGAGTGATTTCAGTAGGGCTTCGCATCAATTTTGGACTTGGAATATGCAAAAGGGGAGGCCTCTATTTATAGGCAAAACTTTCGGACGTTGGCGCATGTAGGACATGCGCATGTGTAAAATTTACACAGGCGCATGTGCTACATGCGCGGGTACTATTCCACTGGTAGAACGCCACGTGACACCCATTATACTAACTCAATCTCGACTATTAATCGAAATTTGGTCGATCTGATCGAAATTTGGGTGCATGTAGCATTCGCTCCACCACCGGGAAGGTTCGTTTAAACTTTACCTCAATAATTAAGCCAATCGGGAAGGTTTCGGGGGAATCGGTTGCACCCACGATGTTCTCCTAGGGTTTCTCGCGAACTTTCATGTTTTTAGAAAGTTTGAATTGTGTTTGGAAGCGTGGGATATCATCTTGGGAAGCGTGCATAAAAGAACATCTTTGCGGAGCATCTGTGATACATTCCGTGGGTGTTCGAAAGTGGCCGTTTTAGTGTTGTGTGATTGAGGCCTTCGGGAAGCGATCCTTTTGATCGAACCATATCGATGGAAAGTACTCTGGAAATACTTTTGGGAATTCTTAGATTTACGCATTTCTCAAGTCGTTTGATGGTGCATTTTGGTCAGGGATTTAGGAAAAAAGTCAACCTTGGTGGAGCGTTTGCGAGAGGCTCCAAGGGTTATCGAAAGTAGCAGTGTTTGAGCCATACGATGAAGGGCTTTGGGAGGCCATCTATCCAATCGAGCCGTATCGATGGAAAGATCTATGAACGAGATTTTGAGAATTCCCTGGTTTACGCATTTGTCAAGTCAGTTAACGGTGCGTTATAACTAGGGAATCGGGAGAAAAGACAATTTAGGCAGAGCGTCTGGGAGACGCTCCAGGAAACTTTTATCGAGTCGTGAGCATTTAATGTCATAAGGTCCTTCTCAGGTTAAACAAGGGTGTATGGTGAAACCATTTGCTCGAAATCCCAAGACTGGTGCTGTTTCGGGGTATATTTGGATAGCCAGGGGCAAAATAGTTATTTTGGCTAGGATTGGCTGGAAATGGTTAGGAATGGTTTGGTGTGTTGTGTTAAGTGGGTAGGGTTGTTCAGTGATGGTTTTGGGAGAGTCTTTTACCGTTCAGCAGGGTTTGCGCAATGCTGAGGTGTTTAGGGGCAAAATGGTCATTTTGACTGGAGTGAGCCGGAATAGGACAAAAATTGGACCAAATGGCGTGTGGGGGATGCCTAATGGTTTAACAACATTTTGGAAGGATGGACTTATCGTTTTGAGGGATTTTAAACTTTCTCAAAACGTGCCTGGAGGCCCAAGTGATGGGTTTGGTCATTTTTCACCGAGTCGGGCTAGCAGGTGCCGGTGTTGACCTAGGTGTTAGTTCCCAAGACCGCCCGGTCTCAGAAAACTACCTGTGCGGTGTTGGTCTCTAAGAATGCCCGGTCTTAAAGAACTACCTATAGGGGTGGTGTTGGTTCCTAAGAACGCCTGATCCTAGAAAGCTACCTGAATTGGTGGTGTTAGTCTCTAAGAACGCCCGGTCTCAGAGAACTACCAAATGACGGACATTCTATGTTGGTGGGCTAGCAGGCGCCAGAAGTGAACTGTCTGAAATTTGATGAGGTGTTGGTCCTCGAGATCGCCCGATCCCGGGAAGCTACCTGGATGGCGTTGGTTTCCGGGACCGCCCGATCCGGAAAGTTGCTTGGAATAATGGTGCTTATGGCTCCAGCGGGTCCTTATGGACTCGAGAAGCGACCAGTTTACTGAACTGAAAATTGAAATGCTCATCTTGAGCTTGCACGTAGTGTGGTGTTAGGAAACTTAGCCCGGTCGAGCCAGATTTATGCATGCATGGGGAGTGGTTGGCGACTGTTGCGCCCAGATTTTTTGCACTCGAGGAATACACATAAGCGGGAAAAACACTGTACTCTCTCGTTAGAACTCACCCTCCTAGAAGAATGAGTGCACCTAGGTTTAAATTGAAAATTGGTTTGAATAAAGGGCTTTTGAAAAATATTTGGAGTTGCCACCTAACTTGATTAAGGTGAGTTAGGTCACCTAAAAACTAAGCACAATCCGAAGACTACACTTAGGGTTTTTGAAAACGATTTTGAAAATATCTCCTCAAGAGAGGGTTTTTAAGAAAACAGGTTGTTTGGCAACCTTTAGAAAACATTTAAGCCCTTTTTTGAAAATAAACTCCGTTTTGGTCTTTGAAAATAGTGATCCAGGTTCAGAGGTTGGTTACGTGTAGGGAAGACACACTAAGCCATCACTCTACCTCGCCCTTGCGGTACCTACATGTCTATTTACCCTAAATTCACCTATAAGAGTCTTCAACTAACAAATGTCCAATCACATTCACTTTAGAAAATAATTTTTTAAAAAGACATGATGCATGATATGTAAGTGCAACAAAACGATTTGAAAATAGATTTGAAAAGAACTTGATTTGATTTAAAAAAGAAATTTGAAAAAGATAGATTTGAAATTGAAAAGAGATTTGAAAAGAGTTATGGAAATAGAAGCTTGAAAAAGATTGTGACCGCACCTATAAGGGTTGCCTACGTATCCCTTTTGAGGAATCAGGTCAGTCGTAGTTCGGACAAGAGTCCGATAGAAAATAGAAGGTTTGATTAAAAAAAATAAATTGAATTGAAATTTGGATTTGATTTGAATTTAGAATAGAAAATTGAAATTTGAAATGGAAAAATATAGACCCTAGACCAAGGAAAGTAGTATTTAGAAAAGACTCAAGATTAAGAAAGACTTGACTCGAATGTTGGACTTGGAAGATCGAAGAAAGATTGGATTTAGGAAGGGTTCGAATTAGGAAAGGTCTGATTTAGGAAAGTTTCAAAATAGGAAAGTGTCATTTTTGGAAAGATTCGTTTTAGGAAAGTTTCAATTTAAGAAAGTGTTGGATTAAGAAAGTTTTGAAATAGGAAACATTTCGTTTTAAGAAAGTTTTGAATTTGGAATGTTTTGAAATAGGGAAGTTTTGAAAGTTGAAAAGTTTAGAATTTAGAAAGTTTCAAATTTAGAAAGTTTTAGATTTGGAAAGATTGGAAGTTTAGGAAAGTTTAGAATTTTAAAAAGATTCAAAGTTTGAGTTTCAAAAATTCTTGAAATTAGGAAAGGTTTTGAGTTTAAAAAGTGTTTGAAAACTTAGATTTGGAAAGTTAAGATTTGGAAAGGGATGGAATTAAGAAAGGTTTGAAAGCTTAAAGTTTGAGGAAAGATTTAAAAGTTTAAGTTTAGGAAACTTAAGGTTTAGGAAAGTACTAGATTAAAAAGGAGTTGAATTAGGAAAGATTTGGGTTTGGAAGGATTAAGATTCTTATTTCCTAAAGTAAAGGATTGTATTTTGTTTCTAAAAAGAGATGTTTTGATTTGGTTTCCAAAAACAGAGGATAGGATCTAGTTTCCTAAAGGAGAGATTGGGTTTGGTTTTTTAAAGGGAAGATTGGATTTGGCATGGATTTGGAAAGATGGAGTTTTGAAAATTCTAGCTTTGGGAAGACTATAGTTTTGATGTAAAAAATAGGTTTTGGAAATATATATAGTTTTGATGTAGAAAACAAGAGGTTTTGGAAACCTAGGTTTTGAGGCTAAAATAAGGGATTAGAAGTCATGTTTTTGGGAAGGAAAATTAAGGTTTCCTAATCGTTGGCTACAAGGTTTAACTTAGACTCTAAGGAAAGAATTTTTAGAAAGTGAGTTTTTAGAAAGAGAGATTTTTGAAAGGAAATCCTAGAGATGAGTTTCTAGAAAGTGAATTTTGAAAAGAGAGAGTTTTTGAAAATAAATCCTAGAGAGGAGTTTCTAGAAAGTGAATTTTGAAAAGAGAGTTTTTGGAAAGATTTTTGGAAGGAGATTGTTGGAAAGAGCTTTTAGGAAAGAGATTTAAGGAAGAGAGTTTTCTAAGAAGGAAAACTATGGAGTGTTTTTAGGAAAGGAATTTTGAAGAGAGCATTTTGGAAAGGAGTTCGAAAAGGAGTTTTTGAAAGCAATTTTTGGAGGAATCTTTTGAAAACAATTTTGGAAAGAAAATTGGAGAGAGTTAATGGAAAGCATGTTGGAAAAGAGATTTTTAGGAGGAGATTTTTTAGAAGAGTTTTTTAGAAAGTATATAAAATACCTCACTTTCCTAAAGTGATTCTAACCATAAGAAGGTTAGAACCACTTTAAGATAGTGGTATTGAAAACAACCATGTTTTGAAAATATGGACCATATTAGTCACTTTAAATGTAACACTTTCCTAAAGCAACCTTAGCCATGAAAAGGCTAGAATCACCTTCGGATTGTGGTTTTGAAAAATAAGATTTTGATACAATTCTGAAAATGATGTTAATGCAAACTTTGAAAATGAGTTTGAAAACGAATTTTGGAAGAATGCAAGATCATGATATGCACAATGCAAAGAGGGTCATGAACATATAAGGTTAAAGGCTTCATCACATAATTAAGGGGGCCGAACCCACGTGGTCTCCAGTTAGACTAAAAGAAAGCCCCCGACGCGGTGACTCTCCAATAGCCTAATCCTACACATGGACCAGGAATTCCCTTATTTCAAGCATGCAAGAAGGGGGGGAAGAAGATAGGAGATTAAAATAGAAGAAAACCCAAGTGGGTTAGGAGAGAGAAGAGAGGGGGAAGATGCGTAAACGTAAATAAAAAGCCTACCATGTGTCTTCTTTATTTTGCTTAGTTTTGCGCGCTTTGCTTTGCTTGTCTTATTTCGGTCTTCACTTCAATCTTCAAGAGTTTGTCTTCAATCTTCAAAGCTGCGGATTGCAGCATTTCAAGTCTTCAAATGAGGCTTTGGAGGGTAGTGTATGAGTGTATAGAAGTGTATGTGAGTGTATAGGAAGCTAGGGTTTGGAAAACCTAAGGAGACTAGGGTTTAGAAAGGCTACGAGCTCTGTATGTCAAATAATAGGGTTTTTAGACTGAGTTGGCGGACCTCTTTTACGCTGGAGGAGGCTCTGTATTTATAGACAAAGGAATGATATGGCGCCTATTACTGTGGCACTGGGGCAAATTTCCTCTTGGCGCCACTAGGAGTGATGCCAGCAACTTAGGAAAGTTCATTACGTTGGTAAGCAACGTATCTTGAGAAGATTTGGGTGCCTGTATTAGTGATTACCATGCAATTTTTAGCCTAGCTTCACTAAGAGTGACTCCGGAAAGCCTGGGAGGGACTTAAAGGACCGGGAATGGCTCGAAAGGCCGAAAAAGGACAGGAACACTTAAAACAGTATCCTAGAGGTAGTAGACTTGAAAAAGGGTGACAAAATTTTTCGGACGGATTGACTGAGCCATTAGGGGCAAAACAGTCAATTAGGCCAGAAAGCTGCCGGGACGGACTCAGAATGTCTCGAAAGAAGACTTGCGATTTAGAAACATTATCTAGAATGTTCCCAAAGGCTACCAACTTGAAACCCAGAGTCGGTGTGGTCGGAAAAGACGACCGGGCCACCAGGGGCAAAACGATCATTTTGCACCGGGTTTGTCGGAACTGACTCGGAATGATCCGAAAAGATAAAGGAAGGTCAGGAATACTATAAGAACCATTCTCAGGAGATTAAAGGTTTGATACCCAGAGGTAGTGTGGTCCCCGGGGCATTCGGATGCCTAGGGGCAAAATGGTCATCTTGATCGAAAAGTTTCAGAATTGGCCCGAAACTGACTAGAAGGCACCTAATCATGCCAGATTGCTTTTAAGACAATCTTGGAAGGGTGGACTTACCATTCTTAGGACTTAGGTGTGTTCTTGAGAAACGTGCTGAAAAATGGCCCTAGGGACAGTTTGGATATTTTTCACCAAAGTGGACTGGCAGACACTGGTGTTGACCTGAGTTTTGAGTGTTTCCGCCACTCTGACGGTGGTCTCGTGATACATTTTATTGCATCCGCTACTCTGACGATTCGCGATCATTCCCGAGACTGCCTGATCTTGGGGAAGCTGCTAAAGGGACTTAGTACCTGAGAAGTCAACTTTCTCGAAAGGCATGCCGAAACAAACATTTCTGCATTGACCGGCTATTAGGTGCCAAAGGTGGACCGTTCTACCATCTAAGGGACTTGGGGTCTCGTCCGGATCGACAGGTTTAAAGGGACTTATCGTTCCGAAGAGACTTTCTTCGAAAAACGTGCCAAATAGGATAGACTTACCGTCTCGAAGAATCAAATTTCTCGAGAGAGGGATTAGAATTAGAATTGGAAAAGGAATTGGAAAGGGGTCTTACCGTCTTCGGAAAGACGTGCTTGGTTTGGAATTGAAAAGGGGACTTACTGCCTTCGAAAAGACGTGCCTGATTTGGAATTGGAAAGGGGACTTACCGTCTCTAGAAAGACGGGCCTGATTTGAAATCGGAAAGGGGACTTACCGTCTTCGGAAAGACGCGCCTGATTTGGACCGAACAATGCCCCTTAGGGCATTTTTGTCATTTTGCCTCTATTTGGGCCTGGTGAGCCCGCGAAGCGATGGATAGACGAGATTACACTTAGAGAGTTGATTTCAATTGGAATATGTCCATCTTGACTTGAGTACAAGTCTGGACGGACTGTAGACTACTGAGCGGTAAAAAATGGGGTGCTTACAGCTGCCCATCTTTTTCTGTCTGTGCTTGTCGAAGACAAAAAATGATAAAGCAAGAGTCTCATGTTAACCGTGAGGCGGTCGAAGGGACGGACTTTGGAAATTTTTTTGACAACGAGGGTTCGAAAATGGATATTGGGCTGAAAAGGCTTTCGAAAACGAGTTTTCGTGGGAAAAAGGGCAAAGCACCCAGAATTTGGAAAATGGCGCCACTAGAAGAGGCGTCATACCAGACGTTGTTTGCGGCTTATAACAAATAATAAATAATGAAAGCAATTAAAATCAGCCAATAAGGCGGTATAATCATAAAATAAAAGAACAAAGTAAACAAGCAAATAATTATTAATACTAGATTTTGCAGCATTGAATCTTGAAATTGAAATTGAAGATTGAAAATAAAATTACATAAACAAATTGAAAATTACAAAAACATTTGAAGATTACCAGGTAATATCTAGAAATCACTGATACTTGAACTTGAGATCTTGATTACAGAAGAATTCTAGAGACAAAGAGAGAGAGGTTGGACTCAAAACTTGGCCTGCCCTCCAAATGGAAGAGCCAGTGTTTAAATAGACAGAAAAGGAAAACTGGAACTGTTGAAGTAGTGACGGTTTGTCAGTCGCCAAACTGGAACTGTTGAAATAGTAACTGTCGGTGGCCGCAAGTTGGTTGTCTCTTGTGAATAGTGAATAGTGAATAGTAAAAGTCGCTTTTACTGTAGCAGTGTTGACTTTTGCTGAAATTTGTTGGAAGAGCACCGAAAGTTGATGGCTTGATCAGTGGTGTGTCTGTCTTGCTTTGATCACTTCCTGTCGACTTTTGGAGCGAGTTTTGACTGGAGTGAAAATGCCAAAACAGTCATCTTCATTGTCCTGGGCAAGATCTGAAGAAGATACTTGAGAATCTTGATCTGGATTGGATGTAGAAGCCTCATCATCACTATCAGAGAGAGATGATAAGGTTTCAAGCAGGTGTTGGCAAAGCTCTTTCTTGGATTTGGCTGCAGCTAATTGAGAAATTAATTGGCTACGATTAAGGAGAAATTGGGGATCAGATGCCATAGCAATGGCTGGGTGTTGTTGGAAGAATTTGTGGACTGTTTGAGAGATGACAGTTTGGGCAGCGGGCCAATTATCCCACCATTTGACCTGAAAGCTTCGGGTAAGATAGGAAAAGGAATTTTGAGAAATGATAGTATAGTTCCAAGCACAAATCCATGGGATGGAAAGTTGAATCATAAAAGGTAAAATGCAAGGGAATTTGGATTAAGCCCGATCAGGTTTGAACCGGGTTTGATAGAGAAGGAATGCTTCATGGATAGATGGTGGAAAAATTTGAGGTACGGACCCAAAGTGATTCCACCATAAAAAGAACCAGTTTGGAAAAATGAAAGGAAAGTCTTTTTTGAAAGTAAACATCCAAGAGTGACTGAATTTGGGATTTTGAAAAAAGAAAGTATTGAACCAGGCTTGTTGGTAATCATAATAATTGAAAGTAGGAGGGTTGTAAACTTCAGAAAAACGGCGGGGACGGAGAGGATGAGGTCCCCATTGTTCTTAGGTTAAGATTTGGTTAATGTAAACAGTAGAATAGGCAATGTGGGTTTGATCAGGATTTTAATGATTTTTTAGGGAAATGGAATCAGTTTCAATGAGGATAAATTCATAAAATTGTTGGGTATGTAAAGAGGAGATTTGGAGAAAGTGTGTGTTCGGGGCAAACACTCTAGGAGGAATTTGAAATGGATCCTCATTCCATGTTTGATTTTCCAAAAGAACAATAGTTTGTTCGCATTGAGTTTTGAGAAAATATTTAGATTTGACTATGGGGTTATTAGCCACCACAGAAGAAGAAGAAGAAGAAGAAGTGGGGCAAGAAGCCACCACAGAAGAAGCAGTAGAGGGGCGAGGAGCCACCACTTGTTGTTGTTGGGAAATGGCGATAGTTTGAGCATAAGTTTGAGATAATTGTTGAGTTTGGTCAATAAGTGTTTGGTTATACCAATCACTGGGAGACATAGGAGGAAGTGTTTGGAGAGGAATTGGTTTCATGGCATAAGAAGCTTTGGTTTTAGGTTGAGTTTGAGCAGGGGCTTTGCTGGGATCTCGACTAGGTTTAGGAGGCATGGTGTGAATCTCCTTGTAAGAATTCTCGAGTAAGAAAATCTGGAAGTGAATTATCAGTGCCTTTAATGTAAGTGATTTTAAAATCAAAAACAGAAAGAATAGCTTGCCATCTAGCAAAGATTTGCTTAGAAGCTATATTTTCTACATCTTTAAAAATAATATTTTTGGCAGCTTGACAATCAATACGAAGTAAAAATTCTTGATTTAACAAATCACTTTGAAATTTGGAAATACATAAAACAATTGCTGATAATTCCTTTTTAATAGTGCTATAATTCTTTTGAGTAGGATTCCAGATACCCGAGGTAAACCTAACTAATTGTTCTTTGTTATTGAGGACTTGTTTAAGAATACCACCATAACCTATATCAGAGGCATCTGTTTCAACTATTTTGAAAGCAGTAGGATTGGCTAGGGTGAGACAAGGCAAGGTTTGAACGTATTGCTTAAGGGTTTGAACGGTCTTAGTATGTTCATTAGACCAAGCAGGAGGGTCTTTCTTAAGACGTTGCCTGAGAGGAGCAGCAATTTGACTTAAATTGGGATAAAAGTCAGAGACATAATTGAGACTTCCTAAAAACCGTTGCAATTGATTTTTATCTTTAATTTCATCAGGAAATTTATTAACAAATTGGATAGATCTTTCAATAGGGTTAATTGTACCTTGATAAATATAATGTCTTAAGAACCTGACATGAGTTTGAAATAAACTAATTTTCTTTGCAGAAAGAACTAAGCCAGTATGTTTAACAATTTTGAAGAATTGTTTAAGATGTGTCCAGTGTTGAATAATAGAATTAGAAAAAATCAAAACATCATCAATATAAACAATTGTGAATTGAGAATGGGGATTGAAAATATCATTCATAATTTTTTGAAATTCAGAGGGAGCATTTTTTAAACCGAATGGCATTACATTCCATTCATAATGTCCAAAAGGTAAAGTAAATGCAGTTTTATATCGATCTTGTTCAGCTAATTGAATTTGCCAAAAACCAGATTTCATATCAAATTTTGAGAAGATTTTTGCATGACAGAGACGTTAAAGAAGATCTTTTTTATTGGGAATAGGATACCGAATCCATTGAAGAGCATCATTTAGAGGTTTATAATTAATTACTAAACGGGGAGCACCTCGTTCAATCTCAGCATTTTTATAAACATAAAAGGCAGCACAACTCCATGGAGATCTACTAGGGCGAATTAATTTTTTATCAAGAAAATCCTGAATTTCTTTTTTACAATATTCAAAAAGTTCATGGTTCATTTGGATTGGACGAGCTTTGGTAGGAATTTTGGCATCAGAAAAATCAGAAGCTTAAGGTAAAGTAACAACATGTTTGTATCTAGACCAGAAAGCATTGGGTACATCAAAACAAACTTCTTGTTGTAATTTGGTTAAAAATTTACCGATGGCTAATTGTAAAGTACCATTTTGTAAGCTACGTTCAATTTGAGTATTAATTTTTTCTTCTTTTAAAAATAATAAATGTTTTCTTTTCGAATGATAAGATTGAGAGTTTTATGGGAAATAGCAAAATTTTTTAAAGTATTGAGATCTTTGGTACGAGGAGGACTTACAAAGGGGAAAATAATTTGATTATTATTAAGAGTAGTAGTGATACCTTTAGTAGTAACTTGAAAGGGTTGTAGAAGACTAAGGAAAGGAGTCCCTAATATAACTTCTCTGGAAAGGTTTTTGACAAGGACAAAAGGAGTTTTGATACATACATTATTATTGCAAATATGAGCAGTAGAAAGTTTATATTGTATTTGGAGTGGAGTTCCACTAACAGCAGAGAGACGTTCACGTGTTTTTTCAAAATATTTAGTAGGGATCAAACCTTCTTGAATACAATTAAGATCTACACTAGAGTCAAAAAGAGCAATAGTGTGGCGCCTCTTCTAGTGGCGCCAAGCTTGGGATTAAAACCAGAAAAATTCTAGCTCAAAAACTTGCGGCATTTAAAGAGTTTTTCGAAAAAGTTGAGAGTGTTTGTGGAGAAACTGACTTGAACCTTGAAGGAGCACTTCTTGGAGACCACGGGTGATTGCCGGAAGGAGACCACATCGCCGGAAGAGAAGATTTCGCCGGAGAACTCTAAAAAATGAGTTTTCAAATTTCTGTTGATTTTGAGGTGTACAATTTCGTTTGAACCATGTGAATAGTAAAAATTGATGTTTTGATATGTTTTGAACATTATAGTGATGTTATTTTTGCATTTTGGCACTTGTTTGGTTGAATTTGAGTGATTTTACGTGATTATGTGAAGAGGGTTTTCTGCAGGAATTGGGGGTTTGTTCCTACAAGTTTGGGCATTGGGTTTTCTGGCTAGATTTTTATACCATGTGTTTTAGAAAAATGTTTTTAACAACCGTGTGAAGTTTCGTGATTTTTTGAAAACTTGGTGAATTTTTTATTTTTTGAAAAATAGGAAAATACTTAGAAAATTAGGAAAATGGAAAAACTTAAGAAATTGATGAAATTTTTAGAGTTTAAAATTTTGAAAAATGTAGGAATATTTTTAGAAAACATTTGAAATGATTTTGAGAAATTTTAGGATAACTTTGAAAACCATTGATTTATTGGAAAAAATAGAACATGTGTTTTGAAAATTTTGAAAAATTAAAAAGTGTGCACGAGTATTGATGTTATGTGATTGTGACATTGTGACGTGCACAGTTTATGTTTTGTGTTGATGCTGTGGGTGTTGTAGGAACCATTTTTAGACAAACCTCTGCCGAAATTTTTAGAAACTAGGTAAAGAGTTGGAAAAGGTTTAGAAATAAAATCTTTTTGAAGGAAAAAGCCAGAAAACCCTTGAGATTTGACTTGAAGTTGAAAAATCAAAATGTGTAAGAATTTCGTTTTGACTTATCATTTGAAATCTTTTTATTATTTTTTATTGTTTGTTGTTTATTTTATTTTACTTTATTATGTTATTCTTTATCTGCATGTACGGTACATGAACACCTCTTACCTTGACTTACCTTTTTAGGATGGCAGATGCAGGTGATGATGGTTCTGAGAGGAGATGTCGCTCGGGGAAGGCAGCCCGGACAGATTCCAACGGTGGTTCTAGTCGATCCAGAGGTAACTGATGATCTACCGGACGAGCCTCTTCTAGTCAGAGCAGACAGGGGAGTAGGCCACCTGTCAACCCCTTTTCTCCGGTTAAGCAGGCCTTTGCGGGGGAGATTGGCGCTGAGGATGAGGTACCAGGCCTTAGGGATCAGGTGACTAGTTATGGGAGAGCTTCTTCCAGATATAGGTAGATGGATGCTAATTTGGGTGACCTGGAGGTACCGGACATCCCACCCCTCGGGGATCTTGCTTATCACCCTAGCATATATTCTAGACAACATTTGCCCCCTCCTCGAGTACACACAGCTTTTAGAGGGGCTGTTCGTCAGGTCTTTGTGACTATACAGTGGGCTGCCCCATCATATCGTGCCTTCTTGGCTGAGATCGGATTTAGAGCCTTTATGGGATTACAAGCTAACCGCTTGAACCGGCATTTGGTACTAGCGCTTGTTGAGAGGTGGTTCAGGGAGACCGAGACCTTCCATTTTGTCAACTTCGAGTTAGGACCCACTCCCTTGTATTGGGCGATCATCACAAGGCTTTCTTTCGTTGGCTGGCGAATCACTCTACAGTCAGTCAGTAGAGACGAGGTATGCATTCTGCTGGACTTGCCTTCTCCTGAGCGTTCAGCCTTCCCAGTCTCTTGGCTCAGTCAGGATGACCGTACCTTTGCTGCTGAGCCATCGCCTGCCAGGCCGAACATTATGAGACGGCGACTTGTTTTGTACATCATCTTTAGCTGCTTCTGCAATAACAACAAGTCACTTGTGCCTTTTCGTTTGTTGAGCATAGTAGCAGATCTTGGGGCTTTATCGGAGCTGGATTGGGGATCCTTCTCCTTTGGCTGCTTCCTTCGATTGATATGGGTCCAGACTTCTTCCCGTTGGGGCACCATGACTAGTTTCTGGCCCTTTCTTGTCTGGTGGAGCTATGAGTACCTGCCTGTTCATCGCCCTGCAGCTGTCGAGGACGACCTTTATCCACTTGCTTTGAGGTGGGCTCATGACCGGGTGGCCTAGCGATCAGAGATTACTGACTTTGTGACACTAAGGGCAAACCTGGAGTTGATTGAGGCGAGAGATGTGACTTGGCGGCCCTTCATTGGATCAGTTCATTATAAGACTGTATGGTACTTGGTCCCATTGTCCCTGTCAAGGGCTGCTTTTCTCAGTGATGACACTTGGGAGTCCTATCTAGGAGAGCGACACTGGCAGTAGTTTTATAAGAAATTCCGGTCAACAGGAGCTCCACTAGAGTATATGTTTGGGACCTTGGTGGTGGGAGTGTCTATCCCCTATTAGGAGCGGCAGCCGGGTGTCGAGTTCTTGCTCCTTTCGGATACAGATTATGCTGCGCACATTAGGGCTCATTTTGTCGGTGCCTTCACCCGGTTTGAGGTAGCAGTCAATAGGTACACTGTGGGCCAGGGCGTGGTTGACTTGTGGTGCCAAGCCAGAGGATATGTGTCCCAGGCTAATTTTACTACTGTGAGGGATCGATACCAGACGGAGTGAGATCAGTATCAAGTAGAGGTGGCTTCCTTGATGGCTCGGATAGCTCAGAGGGGAGGTGGTAGGGTATGTCGTCTTTTCTCTCCTTCTTTTTGCTCTGTTGTTGTTTAGTTCTTCGTTCATGCTGCTGATTTTGGTTTTATCTTCCCTGCAGGCTGCTAGTGCTTCGAGTAGTTATCCACCTCCTCCGATGACAGGTTTCGGAGATTTCGATCCAGATGATATTGACTTTTACCTTTGATAGATGCCCCTTATGGAGATTCTGATCTTCCCTTACCCCTATTCCTGAGATGTATTTATGTTAGACAGTTTTATTTTGTAAGTTTTATACAAAACTAGATATTTATGGTATTTAGATGCATGGATAGGCAAAGACATTAATGATCTTTATAGCTAGGCATATGATCAGATGCATGTGATGGATAATGATGTTATGTATCTATTACATGAGTTGATGTTGGTGACTTCTATTTTTATATGGAGTTATGTCCTATGCGAAGCTCGTGCGATTTTATTTATTTATTTTATTTTATTTTTTTATGCACATATTAGAAATACATTAACTAACAGAATGATAAGGGGTGCTGTCGAACTCAATATCTTTGGAATGGTAACTCCTTCCTTTTCAAGGGGCCTGGCCTCTCCGCTGGCTCAACCTTACCTTGATTGGATGATAGCACTTCGCACCTTTGTCAACCCTTTGACCGCCTTCGGCTCTCTGCCTCGGGGTTAGTGTATATGATTATTGGGTTGAAACTTCGACTCTCGGGGTTTTAGCAACAGCTTTCCCAACCTTCAACAGAGCGATAAGCGGCCAGTCCTTTCAATCTGAGGAGACTTTGTTTAAGACAGTAATGTAGGCTAGGTTATGGGGTTTCGAAAATAACTGGATATATAGGCTCAAATTCGATGTTGTTTTCAATAGGGTTTAGATCCATACCATCCTTGACTATTTTTCTTCCAGTAGAGTTAGCATCCTTCTTTAGCTTTGGCAGCATACCTAGCTCATTTAGGACAAGCAAACCACTTTCAATCAGAGTGGACTTTAGTAAGGTTGTAATGTAGGCCATGGTTTTGGGGTTTTACAAGAAAGGGTAAAAGCTCGAACCTATTTTTTCTACTGGGTTTCTTTATAACCTAGGACCACCTTTAAATTTCCTTCTTCTCAGGGTGAAAATGACTTCTTTCTTTCCCCCTTTCTATATGCTTTTTGAGATAAACATGACTCTCTTCTTTTTCGATCTTCTTATTATGCTTTTGAAGATGACTCAATCATGGTTTTTTTTTTTTTTTTGGTGTTTTGCCCCTTGGTAACTCTTTTCCTTCGCTTTGTCCTTTTCATCTTTTTTCTTTAGACCTTTTCCTTAGCAATCTTACCCAATGTGGGCGTTGATCCCTAGGATGGGGTTTTCTCGAAAAGATAAATGGCTCAACAGGTTTGGCAAGGGCTTGCTTCTGATTGTATGGAAAATGAAATAAAGGCCTCTCTTCACTTTGAATTAGATTGCTTGATCTATAGAGCTTTCAGTACTATCCTAGCATGATAGAGGTGGATACCATTCCTAGAGTTCTTAACTATTGTCTGCCTCAGTGTGGGGAGGACAGTCTTGGATTGGGGTTGACAAAGAAAATTTTCGCTTTCTGCAAGGTACTAGGGGTTAAGCAAAAGGAATATAAGCATTTATTATTATTATTATTATTTTTTATATGTTAAAAAATGAAAGACAGCTCCCCTTCACTTTGATAATTTGGCCGCACATCGCTTAGCTTCAGTGTCTTGCAAGTGTTGCCTTTGGGTAGTTTCTTCACTCATCCAATAACTCCCTTTTTCGGAAAGCTGATCGTTGAGGGAGTGGTTAACTCATGCTATCATCCCTTCAAGTCAAACTGACCCCTAAGATAGACCATGCCCCTTGCGTAGAAAGTAGCTACCATTCCCAAGAGAAGATAAAACAACAGCGATGGAATAAAAGACTATCATTTGATTACTATTATCATTTTTTATGGAAAGCATAGAGTTCTTAAGCAACAAGAAAATGTAAACATTGATTTAAAGACAGGAAGTAAAAGGGATAGAAAGAAAGTGGGTGAAAACACCCCTCTCTTGTACGCTTCTGATGGGATTCCTGTTTTAGTAAGGCCTCGGGACAATGCCCACATCTTCGATACTCCATTCGTGGTTCAAGTCCTTGGTCAGGGCAAGACAGGCAAAGGCTTCTTCTAGAGCTCCGAACATGTTGACAGTGACGGGACAGCTGGTAGCTTCATTGATCTCATTCTCGTTCTTTGCAACAGGTCCTTCTATAAATAGGGTGGCTAGTTCACCTCCTTCTAACTCGAACGGCTCTGTCTGTTCTCTTGGCTCTTCTAGCCCCCAGCCCATGTCTTCATAGTTGTACTCAATTGCGAGCTAAGGGTTTTCCAGCAAGTGACTTTCAGCTGCTATATACTTTGGGTGTAGAAACTCATCACCTCATCCATCGGCAGTTATGCTTTCAATATGTTCTTCCTTCGGGAACATTGGCTCCTCAATGGGCCAGTCAAAAGCGTCAGGCACCTCATCAGGGTTATAGAGATAAATCGGGCACAATGGTAGATCCTCCTCCCAATCATCTTCTTCATCGGTCTCCCAATCGTTGTCATAATCTTCCGCCTCGGGCTCGTCGAACTCTCCTTTGCCTTCCATTTCTACCAATATCATGTTAATGGTGTGGTCCGGCAGAGGGTTAGTGGTCACATTGGGGGTCGGAGCAAGTTTTACTGGTTGTAGATCAATGGTCTTGTTGTCGATCAAGTCTTGGATTTTGTTCCTAAGAGTGAAGCAGCTTTCGGTGTCGTGCCCTTGGCCACCCAAATGGTATTCACATGTAAGGGCGGCATTAAAGGTTAGGGATAGAGGGCTTGGCAATGGGCAAGCAAGTACGGGCTTCAGGATATTGTTTTTCAGCAAGTTATGGTAGGCCTCAGTTTGGGTACAGGCTAAGGTGTCAAAGGTACGGATGCGTTGAACAGGTTTATTAAAATTGGGTCGTGCCCTAGCGGGGTCATAGTTAGAGGTTGGAACAAGCATTGTTAAGGTGGGTAAGGGTAGGACAGGATGTGATTATAGTGGTGGACAGTATTGGGGTGGTTGGCCAGGCAAGATGGCAAACACTTCGCTTTCCTTCCTAACTGTTCCCTTTGTAGTAGCCACTCTCTTGGCTATGTTGGCGGTACCTTCTCTAGTCCTGGCGTACGGGTCCGTAATCCTCCCTGTCTTGAGGCCGTTTTCTATTATCTTGCCCTGCATGATAAGTTTGGAGAAGCTTTTCCCTACACTTGTGCAGAGCTTCTCATAGTATATACCTTAAAAAGTGTGCATAAATAGTTGTACGTACTCCTTCTCTTCCAATGGGGGATTGACTTATGCGGCAGCTTCTCTCCATCTCAAGGCATACTTCTTGAAGCTTTCCTTTTCACCCTTACTCATAGTCATCAGGGACCATCGGTCAGAGGTGGGATCAATATTATGACAATATTGGGCTTTAAATGCATTGACCAGCTCAATCCAGGTTGTGATCTTCCTTAGGTCCTGACAAGTAAACCATTATAGAGCAGACCCCGTGAGGCTGTGTTGGAATAGCTACATAAGGAGTTTCGGATCGTTGACGTGACCACTTAGCACTCCAGCATAGAGACGTAGATGAGCGATGGGGTTACCAGTGCCGTCATACTTCTGGAAGTCAGGCATTTTGAACTTAGCGGGTCTCGGGTGGTCAGGAAAGAAACATAACTCGTCATAGGCAATGAACCCGTAAGTGTCGTGGCCATGGAGACTTCGCAGTGAATCCTCTAGCCCTTGGATTTTCAAACTAAGAGGGTCTAGGGGGGCCTTCTTTATGACAGGTGAAAGTAATATGGTCTCGTCCTCTTCAGCGCTGATCCCTTTGCCATCTTCCTTATTCCTCCCTACATTGTTAGATTGAAGCACAATCCTTGGATTAGCGGGTTTGGAGTCCTTTGACAAAGTCATGGATGATGATGGGACTACAGTAGTATCCTTCATAGCCATAGTTTGAATGAGTTTAAGCATCTCATCCATCTTGGTCCTCGTTTCGTTGACCTCTTCCCGAGAGACTTGAGATGATTCTTTAGGATTAGCAGCCATCAGTGGTGCTCTTTGCTGGGTGATAATGGGATCCCTAGGTGGATGTTGCCCCTTTTTGGGAGCAATATTGACTCAATGTAGGGTGACCTCTGTAAATAGAAAGGAAGAAAGAAAAAGACAAAAACATAACTTGCAAGTCAGTTTCGGGTTTTTAGAGAGCTTTATGCAATGCATGTCCTAGGGTGCCCTTCCTTTAGGAGGCAAACTACACTTGGTTTATTGACTCACTTTTGGAGATAGGGGATTTTCCCCTGTATGCAGATGCCTTACCATCAGACGAGAACCTTTCCTTCGTTCATGCATTTATTCACTCACTCATTCGCGGTTAATAAAGAAATACATTTAACTTTGGGTTTAATATACAAAAGAATTGAACTACATTTAAACAGGGGGAGAGGGAACATGTTCCTTTGGGGGTTCCACCTATCTAATTTTACAAAGGAAACCCTAAACTACTCTTAAGTCTTCGGATTCATCTTTGTTGGATTTGATGTCGAGGAGGTCATTGAGAAATCTTATTGATCGATTGCCCATTGTCTTCTTGACAATCCTATCTCCGTGAGCATAGAGGGATTGGGGCCCCTCTTATGGAATGAATTGAGGTGCATGCCATGAGTCCTTAGGGTTACGTGGGAACCCTTAGGGTTTGGGTAGGCTTAATGCAAGGGAGAGTGAACTAGGTGTCACTCTCGTTGGGTTGATCATATACATGAGAATGCAACGACTTGAGTTACTTGGAACTCTTGTCTTGACATGGAATACGGGATGCATGAAAATGGATGCATAAAGTATAAGGAGAGAGAATATAGTTGAAGTAAACATGCATGTATGAGCAGTTAGACAGCCATTATAACAGTAAGAATACAGTCATTATAACAACAAGAATAGACAGGTATAAATGAAAATAAGAGCAGTCGCCCTTTCCTCCATGGTTTTGGAAAACGGTGCGCGTGTCTTAAATCTGGCAGAGATTCGACTATGCATGGTGTCTATATGAGCATGAGGTTGAGGGTTGACTAATGCATTCTAAAAAGGCTCGGTCCCCAGATCTTCAAACCTAGGCCCACTCCCCGAGGTGGTGCCATGATCGGTTGGTGATTCGAGCGAGGGAACCATCAAGAGGTCGTAGGCAAAGAAACTGACACAGCAACTTGTCTACAACCAATATACCGTTCCCCCTTTCTACCTAGAAAGGTCATATCAGGGTAAAATACAAGTATGTAGAATGCAGGTGCACATGCAGTGTGTGTGTGATTTTTGAAAGCGGAGGAAAGAGCCCAACAACTCCCATCCATCCTGTTCATCATATTCATGCATGGCAGTTAAAATTTAAACAAAAAGCGCACCTACAAAACAAAGATGCATGAGTTAGTATGTTGATGGCAAACTTAATACAAGATAATATAAATTAGAAAAGGGGGTTTTCTTGAAAACAATTTTGAAATTTTGGTTTTGAAAATTTAAAGTGAATAGGATTGAACAAGTTAACTGAAGACTCTACATGGGTGAAGGGTAAAAAGACATAACTACGGCCTAACTCTCTAAGTGTCCCCAGTGGAGTCGCCAGCTGTCGTGCCCAGATTTTTCGCACTCGAAGAATACACAAACAAGCAGAAAAAATATTGTACTCTCTCGTTAGAACTCACCCTCCTAGAAGAATGAGTGCGACTAGGTTTGAATTGAAAATTGGTTTGAATAAAGGGCTTTTGGAAAACATTTGGAGTCTCCACCTAACTTGATTAAGGTGAGTTAGGTCACCTAAAAACTAAGCACAATCCGAATACTACACTTAGGGTTTTTGAAAATGATTTTGAAAATATCTCCTCAAGAGAGGATTTTTAAGAAAACAGATTGTTTGGCAACCTTTAGAAAACATTTAAGCCCTTTTTTGAAAATAAACTCCATTTTGGTCTTTGAAAACAGTGATCCAGGTTCGGAGGTTGGTTATGTGTAGGGAAGACGCACTAAGCCATCACCCTACCCCACCCTTGCAGTACTTACATGTCTATTTACCCTAAATTCACCAATAAGAGTCTTCAACTAACAAATGTCCAATCCCATTCACTTTAGAAAATAATTTTTTAAAAAGACATGATGCATGATATGTAAGTGCAAGAAAAAGATTTGAAAATAGATTTCAAAAGAACTTGATTTGATTTTAAAAAGATAGATTTGAAATTGAAAAGAGATTTATAGAAATAGAAACTTGAAAAAGATTGTGACCGCACCCATAAGGGTTGCCTACTTATCCATTTGGAGGACTCAGGTCAGTCGTAGTTCGGACAAGAGTCTGATAGAAAATAGAAGGTTTGGTTGGAAAAATAAATTGAATTAGAATTTGGATTTGAGTTGAATTTAGAATAGAAAATTGAAAATTAAAATGGAAGAATAGAGACCCTAGACCAAGGAAGGTAGGATTTAGAAAAGACTCGAGATTAAGAAAGACTTGACTCGAATGTTGGACTTGAAAGATCGAAGAAAAATTGTATTTAGGAAGGGTTCGAATTAGGAAAGGTCCGATTTAAGAAAGTTTCAAAATAGGAAAGTGTCATTTTTTAAAAGTTTCGTTTTAGGAAAGTTTCAATTTAGGAAACTGTTGGATTAAGAAAGTTTTGAAATAGGAAACATTTCGTTTTAAGAAAGTTTTGAAATTGGAAAGTTTTGAAATAGGGAAGTTTTGAAAGTTAGAAAGTTTAGAATTTAGAAAGTTTCGAATTTAGAAAGTTTTAGATTTGGAAAGATTGGAAACTTAAGGAAGTTTAGAATTTTAAAAAGATTCAAAGTTTGAGTTCTAGAAATTCTTGAAATTAGGAAAGGTTTTGAGTTTAAGAAGGGTTTGAAAACTTAGATTTGGAAAGTTAAGATTTGAAAAGGGATGGAATTAAGAAAGGTTTGAAAGCTTAAAGTTTGAGGAAAGATTTAAAAGTTTAAGTTTAGTAAACTTAAGGTTTAGGAAAGTACTAGATTAGGAAGGAGTTAAATTAGGAAAGATTTGGGTTTGGAAGGATTGAGATTCCTATTTCCTAAACCAAAGGATTGGATTTTATTTCTAAAAAGAGATGTTTTGATTTGGTTTTCAAAAACGGAGGATAGGATCTAGTTTCCTAAAGGAGAGATTGGGTTTGGTTTCCTAAAGGGAAGATTGGATTTAGCATGGATTTGGAAAGATGGAGTTTTGGAAATTCTAGCTTCAGGAAGACTATAGTTTTGATGTAGAAAATAGGTTTTGAAAATATATATAGTTTTGATGTAGAAAATAAGAGGTTTTGGAAACCTAGGTTTTGAGGCCAAAATAAGGGATTGGAAGTCATGTTTTTGGGAAGGAAAATTAGGGTTTCCTAATTGTTGGCTATAAGGTTTAACTTGGACTCTAAAGAAAGAGTTTTTGGAAAGTAAGTTTTTAGAAATGGAGGTTTTTGGAAGAAAATCCTAGAGATGAGTTTCTAGAAAGTGAATTTTGAAAAGAGAGTTTTTCGAAAGAAATCCTAGAGAGGAATTTCTAGAAAGTGAATTTTGGAAAGAGAGAGTTTTTGGAAAGATTTTTGGAAGGAGATTGTTGGAAAGAGCTTTTTGGAAAGAGATTTAGGGAAGAGAGTTTTCTAAGAAAGAAAGCTAGGGAGTGTTTTTAGGAAAGGAATTTTGAAGAGAGCTTATTTGGAAAAGAGTTCGAAAAGGAATTTTTGAAAACAATTTTTGGAGGAATCTTTTGAAAACAATTTTGGAAAGAAAATTGGAGAGAGTTTATGGAAAGTATGTTGGAAAAGAGATTTTTAGGATGAGATTTTGTAGAAGAGTTTTTTAGAAAATATATAAAATACCTCACTTTCCTAAAGTGATTCTAACCATAAGAAGGTTAGAACCACTTTAAGATAGTGGTTTTGAAAACAACTATGTTTTGAAAATATGGACCATATTAGTTACTTTAAATGTAACACTTTCCTAAAGCAGCCTTAGCCATGAAAAGGCTAGATTCACTTTAGGATTCTGGTTTTGAAAACAAAGATTTTAATGCAATTTTAAAAATGATGTTAATGCAAGCTTTGAAAACGAGTTTGAAAACGAATTTTGGAAGAATGCAAGATCATGATATACACAATACAACGAGGGTCGTGAACATACAAGGTTAAAGGCTTCACCACATAATCAAAGGGGCCGAACCCATGTGGTCTCCGATTAGACTAAAAGAAAGCCCCCGACACGGTGACTCTCTATAGCCTAATCCTACACATGGATCGGGAATTTACTTATTTCAAGCATGCAATAAGAGGGGGGGGGCGGGGAAGAATATGGGGGATTAAAATAGAAGAAAACCCAAGTGGGTTAGGAGAGAGAAGAGAGGGGGAAGATGCCTAAACGTAAATAAAAAGCCTAGCTTGTGTCTTCTTTATTTTGCTTAGCTTTGCGCGCTTTGCTTTGCTTGTCTTGCTTCGGTCTTCACTTTAATCTTCAAGAGTTTGTCTTCAATCTTCAAAGCTTCAGATTGCAGCACTTTAAGTCTTCAAAGGAGGCTTTGGAGGCTAATGTATGAGTGTATAGAAGTGTATGTGAGTGTATAGGAAGCTAAGGTTTGGAAAACCTAAGGAGACTAGGGTTTATAGAGGCTACAAGCTCTATATGTTGAATAATAGGGTTTTTAGACTGAGTTGGCGGACCTCTTTCATGCTGGAGGAGGCTCTGTATTTATAGACAAAGGAATGACCCGGTGCCTGTTGTAGTGGCACCAAGGCAAATTTTCTCTTAGCGCCACTAGGAGAGTTCATTAATTTGGCAACTTAGGAAAGCAACGTAGGAAAGTTCATTAATTTAGCAAGCAACGTATCTTGAGAAGATTTGGACGCCTGTACTAGTAACTACCATGCAATGTTTAGCCTGGCTTCACTAGGAGTGACTTCGGAAAGCCCGGGAAGGACTTAAGGGACCGGGAATGGCCCGGAAGGCCGAAAAAGGACAGGAACACTTAAAACAGTGTCCCGGAGGTAGTAGACTTGAAAAAGGGTGACAAAATTTGTCGGACGGATTGACCGAGCCATTAGGGGCAAAACGGTCAATCAGGCCAGAAAGCTGCCGGAACGGACTCAGAATGTCCCGAAAGAAGACTTGAGATTTAGAAACATTATTTAGAATATTTCCAAAGGCTACCGGCTTGAAACCCAGAGTCGGTGTGGTCGGAAAAGGCGACCGGCCCACCAGGGGCAAAACGATCATTTTGCACCGGGTTTACCAAAACTAACTCGGAATGATCCAAAATAATAAAGGAAGGTCGGGAATACTATAAAAAGAATTCTCGGGAGATTACCAATTTGATACCTAGAGCCGGTGTGGTCCTCGGGGCATTCGAATGCCTAGGGGCAAGTTGGTCTTCTTGACCAGAAAGTCTCGGAATTGGCCCGAAATTGACTAGAAGGCACCTAATCATGCCAGATTGCTTTTAAGAAAATCTTGGAAGGGTGGACTTACCATTCTGAGGACTTAGGTGTGTTCTCGTGAAACGTGCCGAAAAATGGCCCTAGGACAGTTTGGTTATTTTTCACCGAAGTGAACTAGCAGGCACTGGTGTTGACCTAGGTTTTGAGTGTTTCGGCCACTCTGATGGCGGTCTTGTGATACAAGGGTTTATTGGCAATTCGCTATATCGACCTGCTTGTGAGTATTTCTGCTACTATAACGATTGCAATGTTTACGAGTACTTCCGTTACTCTGACGATTCGCGATCATTCTCGAGACTGCCTAATCTCGGGAAGCTACTAATAGGACTTAGTGCCTGAGAAGTCAAATTTCTCAAAAGGCGTGCCGAAACGGATTTGCATTGGCGGGCTAGCAGACGCCAAAGGTGGACCGTTCTACCATTTAGAGGACTTGGGGTCTCGTCCCAGTCGACGAGTTTAAAGGGACTTATCGTTTTGAAAAGAATTTTTTCAAAAAACGTGCCGAATAGGATAGACTTACCGTCTCGAGGAATCAACTTTCTCGAGAGAGGGATTGGAAAGGGGTCTTTCCATCTTCGGAAAGACGTGCCTGACTTGGAATTGAAAAGGGGACTTACTGTCTTCGGAAAGACGCACCTAATTGGAATATGGAAAAGGGACTTACTGTCTTCGGAAAGACGTGCCTAATTTGGAATTAGAAAAGGGACTTACCGTCTCTGGAAAGACGCGCCTGATTTGGAATTGGACCGAACAATGCTCCTAAGGACATTTTGGTCATTTTGCCTCTATTTGGGCCTAGTGGGCTTGCGAAGCGATGGATAGACGGGATTAGACTTAGAGAGTTGATTTCGATTGGAATACGTTCATCTTAACTTGAGTACAAGTCTGGACAGACCGTAGACTGCCAAGCGGTCAAAAATGGGGTGCTTACAGCGACCCTTCCATGTGGCGGTGTTCCATTGGAGGGTCAGATCCATGGCAAAGCACTTAAGAGGATCGTTTCTCCACTCCATCGTGGCGTGTGTCAGAACTACGTCAAGGGTAGGGTAGTTGTCCCTCACATACTCTACGACATGGTTTGAGTGTATGCTACAGTGTCCAGTGTCAATTGTGGGCCCCACCAATGTGATGGGAATGACGAAAAGCATGCCCGAGGGTCTGGTCTATTTGGGAGCCGAGGGGAGCCAAGATGAGGCTCTGATCGGGACCCGATCAGACGTTTGAAAGGGTCTTTGGTATGATCGGAAAAACGTCACCACCAAATATTTTGTTTGGGAGTGCCATAATCCACTAGTACATGATAAGTCTCTTGTTAGAGAGAAGTCTCTCTTTTTCTTATGTTCTTCCTGATATAGTTTCTACTTTCTAGTTGAAGATTTTTCTATTCTTTTTATTTTTTCTCTTTTTTGTTTTTTGGGTTGTATTTTGGGAATGGCAATTTTTGAAGCTTGATTTATGACATTGTTAGGTTCTCTAGCTCCTAGAAAATTTTAATTGTAGTTCCTTTTGCATGAAAAAGTTATTGATTCTATGAAAATAAGATGGTTCACTATTCTAATATCATATCTGTAACATTAATATTCGGAGTAGGTGACAAAGAAATAACTTAGCGAATTTTATAGGTTGTCAAGAAATTAAAAAAATTATGCACAGTTGCTATTAAATTATGAACACTACAGAGAGAGGGAGAGAGAATTAAGTTCGCTTATAGCAGTACTTTCCTATTTTGTTTTTATTCATGTCATGCCTTTTAAACTATGTAATTCTTGGCAAAGGATTTCTATTCCTTCTCTTTGATTATCACCATCCAAACATGGCCTTAAGGTGTAATGCCACCCTAAAAAAATTGGTTCAAATTATTATAAATCATCCTTGACACATCTATGAATAGAAAAAAAAAAAAGTCCAGTGGTTAAGTATTACCAAGTTTTTTGGTAGTTATGCCTATTAAATTTTGCGATGTAATATTTATTTTCTAAAAAATCTTTTCAATTTAAATACATTTATTTTGCTGATGTGATAGATCACCATGCCAAAATTTAATAGGGATTAATACTCAAAATTCAGTATTACTGATAGTAGACTATTTTTTTTTTTTAACTCAATTGGGTCATATCTCCAGCTAGTAAAACACAAATTTGGAAGCGAAATCTATTTTTGAGGAGATAATGATGAAAACAAGTGTTTATCATCCACAGATATTCTCCTCAATCAGAACATGCTCCAAATTTACAACCTTAGAGCTTACAGCAGATATCTAACAACCTTGGACTCAGTGGTGAAGCTACATTGGGCCCACAGGAGGCCTCTCCCCCTTAATGTTTTTTAATTTCTAATTTTACATGTAATTTTAAAAATATTTATAAATTTGTTCCCAAAAATTTATAAATAACCTCCTTAAATTGTCATTTTATTTTAAAGACCTTTTTGTATATTATATATTTAAACTCATATACACCACTCATATTGATGATGGTAGGTGTTGAAGCAGCCATATCATACTGTCATAGCCTCCAAGAGTAAAATCTGAAAAAGCCGGTGTCGGAAGTCAACCTCTGACACATTCCGCTGTAGAAAAGCTTCAGCTTATCTATTGAGTGGAAAACTCATGGAGATGTACCAGGGCTTATCGAAGACGCGAACAAGAGTCAAGACCAGCCTATGGTGAACCCAACCCACAAATTCCTAATTTTGGACCGCGGTTCAACCCATTCAAAAACCCAAATTCACTAAGCTCACGTCCACCCAACCCAAATAAAATCAATCCTACACCATCTAGCGTTTTGGCTCCCCTCTCTTGTATTCATAAAATGAAATTTCATATCTAACCATGAAGAATCTATGAATCATTCAATGACATCTTATTTTCAAGCCACGTGGACTATGGTGTCACTGCCAAACACTGCAGTATCTTCACTCAGTGCACTTAATGTAGCTTCTGCATAAAATAAGAAATGACACTACTTAAAATTAGGAAAAGGTCAGTACTGTATCAGTTATTCAAGTGGCATTATAAAATGGTAGGGAGAGAGAAGACAGAGGCCATGACAATCAGGGCCGGATGTAAGAAAGGACCGTGGGGTAGCTAACCCGGTTGCCTTGGAAACTTCTATTAATTTTTTTATTGAAAAAAATTTGTATACTTATTTGACCTTAGGTTTTAAATGTATGTTTTGTTTTCACTAAATTTAATAACACTTATGTTTTCTTCTCTCTGAATTTACTAATAATTATATTTATCCCTACTAAATATCTCAAAACTTGTAACACAAATATATATATATATATATTATTAATGCTTTATTATTTGGCTAAATAAAAAACCAAATGCCAATTCCTAACCCATCTATTCTAATAAAAAATTAAAATGCTCTTACTGAGTTAATGTCTCGTTTATCTAACTACTATCTAGTACTGTCACGCCCCGATTTTTTCTCTAGCTCTCTTAAATCGAAAAAAAGTACGATACTCTTTCTGTTACAACTTAACCTCCTATAATGACTAGTGCTATAGGAGTTTGAACTTTAAATTGGTTTAAAATATGGTATTTTGAAAAAATTTGGAGCGGCCACTTAATGTAATTAAAGATGTGCTAGGTCACTTAAAACTAAGTGTAATCCAAATACTAAACTTAGATGTTTCGAAAAGGTTTTGAAGATGTCCTTCTTAAGAAGTTTTTGGAAAAGAGATTTTTAGTAACCTTTTGAAAAACCCTTTTGAAAATGTGACTTTAGTTTTGATCTTCGAAATAGAAATTTATAATTCGGGAGTTAGTTACATGTAAAAAAGATATCTTAAAATCATCAAACTTCCATTAGGGTTTTTGAAACTTCAGTGCTTATGTCATGTCCCGTAACCCGGTTAATGCGGATTTAGGGTACATGACTGGCTAGTAGCAAGGCTACCCGAGGCCGCATTATATAAACTGGTTGATCACCTGTGCATAATCATTTGAAATTTGCGGAAATAGAATCTTTTATAACTTGAAATATAATCCGTGTAATACATGGTAGAGTTGTGCCTAATCCAAAACATAGCATACATAATGACCAAATCAAGGTCCACCACAGTTATAACATTATATCATTACAAAACATTAGGTCAGACCCTCAAACATTATACAAAACATAGGCTCGTGGGTCGTAGTTCAAAATCCACGTATGGCCTCACTCTAGGGCTTCCCGAACTTGCTACCTGAAAATCATTTGAGAAAACGTAAGCTAATACTTAGTGAATAACAATGATGCATGAGCGATAAAATATCATGGACTAGTAATTATCCAACGTATAGGTAGATAAACATTTATGCACAAGTGTGGGATCTTGCAACGCAAGAACCATAGGCTTGAAAACGTAAGTGTCATGCTACCATTCGAACATTTCATAACATGGTATCGTAAGAGAGATGCATTATAACATTATCCTTGATTTGATATACCATAATTCATCGTAAAGTATTTGAATGTATCATAGTTCTCGTTAAAACATAAGTGTGCTACAACTCGACATTAGAACTAGGCTCCACATTAGTAACCTTATAGGTCACACATAGGGCTCTTTAGGCCGTGCGATGTCTCCCGAACATGACAATAGTTTATTTTGTGTCCCCTATCGTAAGACCATCGTTGCTAAATTAAAGTATTGCCATGAAAAACCTCGAGTTGGCACCATAGATTGGAAATCTTGCATCTCTACCATTTAAAGCATTCTAGTTCATGGGTTCTCATTTCATAAAGTAAGTAAAACTTGCATGTATTTAAAAGTATGACGTTTATATGGAATATGACCTTGATGCATTGAAAACATATATAAAATATTGAATGATATGGTTTGAACTTAAAATAGTTGGAAAGTAGTAGAATTTACTCATGGCATATCGTTACTCAACTCTCTCTGATAGAATGGGTGTTAAACTAGGTGTTCCTACACAAAATGCACATAGAAGTATAGAAATATCAATACAAGACTCTAAGACAAAGCAATAATGTAAACACCCCATTTTTGACCGCTCGACAGTCTACACTCCGTCCAGACTTGTGTTCAAGTCATTGTGGGCATATTCCAACTGAAACCAACTTTCTAAGTCCAAATCCCGTCTGTTCATCACTTCGTGGGCCCACCAGGCCCAAATAGAGGCAAAATGACCAAAATGCCCTTAGGGGCATTGTTCTCTCCAATTCCAACTCCAACCCCTCTCTCGAGACAGTTAATTACTCGAGACGGTAAATCTACTCCAATCAGGCGCATCTTTCCGTAGACGGTAAGTCCCCTTTCCAATTCCAATCCCTCTCTCGAGATAGTTTATTTCTCGAGACGGTTCCAAATACGGCACGTCTTTTCGAAGACAATAAGACCCCTTTCTAATTCCAATCCCTCTCTCGAGACAGTTTATTCCTCGAGACGGTTCCAAATCAGGCACAGCTTTTCGAAGACGATAAGACCCCTTTCCAATCCCTCTCTCGAGATAGTTTATCCCTCGAGACAGTTCCAAATCAGGCACATCTTTTCGAAGGCGATAAGACCCTTTTCCAATTCCAATCCCTCTCTCGAGACAGTTTTTTCCTCGAGATGGGTCTGGCATGTTTTTCGAAGAAAACCTCTTCGAAAAGGTAAGTCCCTTTAAACCTGTCGACCGGGACGAGACCCCAAGTCCCCTAGATGGTAGAACGGTCCACCTTTGGTGCCCGCTAGCCCGCCAATGCATAAATGTCCGTTTAGGCACGCCTTCTGAGAAAATTGACTTCTTAAGCGCTAAGTCCCTTTTAGCAACTTCCCAAGATCAGGCAGTCTCAGGAATGATAGCAAACCGTTAGAGTAGCGGAAATACTCGCAAACATCACAAACGTCAGAGTAGCGGAAATACTTGTAAATAGGTCGATGTAGGGAATTGCCAACAAACCCCTGTGTTACGACGACCGCCGTCAAAGTGGTGTCGCGCCCAGATTTTTCGCACTCGAGGAATACTCACTCAAGCGGGAAAAATGTTGTACTCTCTCGTTAGAACTCACCCTCCTAGAAGAATGAGTGCGACTAGGTTTGAATTGAAAAATAGGTTGAATAAAGGGCTTTTGAAAAACATTTGGAATCGCCACCTAACTTGATTAAGGTGAGTTAGGTCACCTAAAAACTAAGCATAATCCGAAAACTACACTTAGGGTTTTGGAAAACAATTTTGAAAACATCCTCAAGAGAGGGTTTTTTAGGAAAATGGGTTATTTGGCAACCTTTGGAAAACATTTAGCCCTTTTTTGAAAAATAACTCCTTTTGGTCTTTGAAATCAGTGATCCTAGGTTCGGAGGTTGGTTACGTGTAGGGAAGATGCACTAAGCTATCACCCTACCCCGCCCTTTCGGTACCAATATGTCAATCTACCTTAAATTTACCTACGGGAGTCTTCGATTAACATATGTTCAATCCTATTCACTTTGAAAAACAATGTTTGAAATAAATATGATACATGATATGCAAGTGCAAAATAAGAGAGAATTGAAAAATAGATTTGGAAATAAATTTGAAAAGAATTTGGTTTGAAAAGAGATTTGAAGAAATAGAATTGAAATTGGAACATTTGAAAATTGAAAATAGAAGTTTGAAAATAGAAATTTTGAAATTTTGAAAATAGATTGGAATTTGAGATTTGAAAAGAGTTTGGAAACCGCACCCATGAGGGTGGAATGGAAAGTTTGAAAAATATTGTGACCGCACCTATGAAGGTTGTCTACGTATCCCTTTGGGGGAATTAGGTCAGTCGTAGTTCGGACCGGAGTCCGATTGAAAATAGAAGGTTGGATTGGAAGAAAAAGATTTGAATTGGGAATTGAATTTGATTTGAAATTAAAAGAGGAGATTGAAAATTGAAGTTGAGAAGATTGGACTTTGATTTGAAAAGATTGATTTTGGAAAGACTTGGTTTTGGAAAAGAGAAGGTTTAAGAAAACCTAGACTTAGGGAAAGCTTGACTCGACTTGGAAGGTTTAGGAGATTAGGAAAGGTTGGATTTAGGAAATGTTTGAATTAGGAAATGTTCGATTTAGAAAAGTTTCGAATTAGAAAAAGTTTCATTTTTGAAAAGTTTTGAAATTAGGAAAGTTTTAGGTTTAGGAAAGTTTTGAAAATTGGAAAGTTTTGAATTAAGAGAATTTTGAAATTAGAAATGTTTGAAAAAAAGGGAAGTTTTGATTTTGGAAAGCTTTGAAAAAGGAAAGTTTTCAATTTAGGAAATGTTTGAATTAAGAAAGTTTTGAGTTTAGAAAAGTTTTAGATTTAAAAAGATTTTGAAGTTTTGGAAAGTTTAGAATTTAGAAAGTTTTTAGGTTTAGAAAGATTCAACTTAAGAAAGTTTCAAATTTAGTAAGTTTTGAATTTAGGAAGCTTAGAATTTTAGAAAGATTTGAAATTCAGAAAGTTTAGGATTTAGAAAGTTTTAGAGTTTTAGAAAATCTTGAGATTAGTAAAGGTTTGAGTTTGGGAAAGAGTTTGAAAACTTAGGTTTGAAAAGTTAAGATTTAAAAAGAAAGTAGAATTAGAAAAGGGTTGAATTAGGAAAGATTTTTATGTTCAAGTTTTTTGAAACTTAAGATTTAAGAAAGTGAAAGTTTAGGAAGGATTTGAATTAGGAAAGATTTGGATTTTGAAATTTAAGGAAAGGTTTAAAGTTAGGTTTAGGAAACTTATGGTTTAGGAAGGAATTGAAATAGGAAAGGTTTAGATTAAGAAGGAATTGGATTTGGTTTCTAAAAGAGAAAGGTTGGATTTTGTTTCCAAAAACGGAGGACGGGATCTAGTTTCCTAAACGAAGAGATTTGATTCGGTTTCCTAAAGGGAAGATTGGAATTTGGCATGGATTTGGAAAGAGAAATTCTAGAAACCCTAGTTTTGGAAAATTGTAGTTTTGACGTAGGAAATAGGTTTTGGAAACAAGAATAGTTTTGATGTAGAAAACAAGAGGTTTTGGAAACCTAGGTTTGGGGAAAAGTTTGAAAATTATGTTTTTGGAAAGAAAATTAGGGTTTCCTAATTGTGGGCTCTAAGGCTTGACTTGGGCTCTAAGGAAAGAGTTTTTTGGAAAACGCGTTTTTGGGAACGAAGGTTTTCTAGAAGGGAATCCTAGGAGGAGTTTTTGGAAAGTGTGTTTTTGGAAACATAGATTTTGGAAGGAAATCCTAGAGAGGAAATTTCTAGAAGGAAGATTTTGGAAAGAGAGTTTTTTAGAAATGTTTTTGGAAAGAGTTTTTAGGAAGGTGGATCTAGGGAATGTATTTAGAAGGTGAATTTCGAGGAGAGGATTTTGGAGAGGAGTTGAAAAAGAGAGTTTTGGAAAATAGATTTTGGAAGGGAGTTTTTGAAAAACAATTTTGGAGAGGAGAGTTTTAGGAAAGGATGTTGAAAAAGAGATTTTCAGGAAGAAAGACTTTTTGAAAAGAGAGTTTTTGGAAAGGATAAAAACATCTCACTTTCCTAAAGCGATTCTAGCCATAAGAGAGCTAGAACCACTTTAAAAAAGTGGTTTTGAAAACAAGGTTTGAAAATATAGACCAAAAAGGTCACTTTTAATGTAACACTTTCCTAAAGCAACCCTAGCCATGAAAAGGCTAGAATCACTCTAGAATTGTGGTTTTGAAAACTAGTTTTTGAAAAAGAGATTTTGATGCAATTTTGAAAACAAGTTTGAAAATAATTTTTGAAAACAAATTTTTGAAAACGAACTTTGGAAGATACAAGACTATGTTATGCACAATGCAATTTGGGGTCGTGACCATACAAGGTTAAGGCTTCAACACATAATCAAGGGGGCCGAACCCACGTGGTCTTTGGTTAGACTAGAAGAAAGCCCCCGACAAGGTGACTCTCCCATAGCCCAATCCTACACATGGACCGGGAATCCCCTTGTTTCAAGCATGCAAAGAAAGGGGGGGGGGGGGAAAGAGATGGGGGATTAAAATAGAGAAAACCCAAGTGGGTTGGAGAGAGAAGAGAGAGGGGGGAAGTGCGGAAAATTAAAGAGAAAGCCTACCTTGTATCTTCTTTAATTTGCGCGCTGCGCTGTCTTCAATCTTCGGTCTTCGTCTTGATCTTCTTCTTCAACCTTCAAGGGTTGTCTTCAAATTTTGGATGGCAGCTCTTCAAGTCTTCCAAAGATGGTTGAAGGATAGTGTATGAGTGTATGGGGGTGTGTATGAGTGTATAGGAGGCTAGGGTTTGTGTATAGTGGCTAGGGTTTGGGAAAACCTAGGGAGGCTAGGGTTTTGGAGGTGTTTGAGCTCTGTATATCGAATTGTGTGATTCCTAGGTTAAGTTTGCAGACCCCTTTCACGTTGATCGAGGCTCTGTATTTATAGAAGTTGGACAAGCCTGGCGCCTGTTGTAGTGGCGCCAGGGCAAAATTTATACTGGCGCCACTAGGAGTGGCGCCAGGCCATTTTTTGGCTTGGCGCCACTGCTAGTGGCGCCAGCCATTTAGGAAACAATTAAGGTCGGCAAGCAATGTATCTTTGACTAGATTCAGGCGCCTGTACTAGCGACTACCATGTAAATTTTAACCTGGCTTCACTAGGAGTGACTCCGGAAAGTCCGGGAATGATTTGAAGGAGCCAGGAGTGACCCGGAAGGCCGGAAAGGAGCAAGAACACTTAAAATAGTGTCCTGGAGGTATTTGACTTGAAAAGTGAGGATTGGATGTATCGGAAAGGTTGACCGAGCCTTTAGGGGCAAAACGGTCAATCGGATCGGAAAACTGCCGGGACAGTCTCAAATTGTCCCGGAAGAAGACTAGGGATCTGGAAACATTATTTAGAATGTTCCCAGAGGTTGCCGGTTTGATACCCAGAGCCGGCGTGGCCGGAAATGGAGACCGGCCCACCAGGGGCAAAACGGTCATTTTGTACCAGGTTTGCCGGAACTGACTCAGAATGGTCCGGAAAGGTAAAGGAAGGTTGAGAACACTATAGAAAGTGTTCCCGAGTTACTACCGGTTTGATACCCAGAGCCGGTGTGGTTGAAGAAGGAGACCGGCCCTCTAGGGGCAAAACGGTCATTTTGTACCGAGTTGGCTGGAACTGACTTGGAATGGTCTGGAAAGGTAAAGGAAGGTCGAGAACACTATAAAAAGTATTCTTGGGATATTACCGGTTTGATACCCAGAGCCGGTGTGGTTCCCGGGGCATTCGGATGCTTAGGGGCAAAATGGTCATCTTGACCGAAAAGTCTCGGAAAAGGCCCTAAGGGTAGTCTGGTTATTTTTCACCGAAGTGAGCTAACAAACATGGGTATTGACCTAGGTGTTGAGTATTTCCGCTACTCGGACGGGGTTGATGATTTGAGAGTATTTCTGCTACTCGGACAGGGTTGATGATTTGGGAGTATTTCCGTTACCCTAACGGTTTTGTGAGTATTTCCGTTACCCTAACGGTTTTGTGAGTATTTCCGCTACTCTAACGGGTCTGTGAGTATTTCCGCTACTCTAACGGGTATATGAGTATTTCCGCTACTCTAACGGTTGAGTATTTTCGTTACTCTAACGGTTCTGTGAGTATTTCCGCTACTCTAATGGTTGAGTATTTCCGCTACTCGGACGGCTCTGTGAGTATTTCCGCTACTCTAACGGTTGTGTGAGTAGTTTTGCTACTCGGACCGTCTCGAAGAATAAACTGTCTCGAGAGAGGGATTGGAAAGGGGTCTTATCGTCTCCGAAGAGACGTGCCTGGATTGGAACCGTCTCGAGGAATAAACTGTCTCGAGAGAGGGATTGAAAAGAGGTCTTACCGACTCCGAAGAGACGTGCCTGGGTTTTGAGTGTTTCCGCCAATCTAACGGTGTTGTGAGTGTTTCCGCCAGTCTGACGGTTTTATGAGTGTTTCCGCCACCCTAACGGTTTTGTGAGAGTTTCCGCCAGTCTGACGGTTTTGTGAGTGTTTCCGCCACTCTGACGGTTTTGTGAGTGTTTCCGCCACTCTGACGGTTTTGTGAGTAGTTTTACTACTTGGACCGTCTCGAGGAATAAACTGTCTCGAGAGGGGGATTGGAATTGGAATAAGAAAGGATAATGCCCCTAAGGGCATTTTGGTCATTTTGCCTCTATTTGGGCCTGACAGGCCCGCGAAGCGATGGAAAGACGGAATTTGGACTAGAGGATTGGTTTCGATTGGAATATGTCCATAATGACTTGAAAACAAGTCTGGACGGAGTGTAGACTGCCGAGCGATCAAAAATGGGGTGCTTACAACTGCCCTTCTTTTTCTGTCTTTGCTTGTCAAAGACAAAAAACGATAAGAGTAAGAGTCCCATGTTGACTGCAAGGCAGTCGAAGGGACGGACACTGGAAATCTTTCGACAACGGGGGTCGAAAACGGATAACGGGCCAAAAAGGCCTTCGAAAACAAGTTTTGGCGGGAAAAAGGGCAAAACTGCCCAGAATTTATACCTGGCGCCACTAGCAGTGGCGCCTTTGATAAAAATCAACTGGTGACTTTACTAGTGGCGCCAGGCCTAAGGCTAAAAACCAGAAAATTTCTGGTTCGAACACCCACGGGATTTGAAGAGTTTTTGGAGAATCCGAGATTTTCAAGTGGAAACCGACTTAAACCTTGAAGAAGCATTCCTTGGGGACCACGGGTGATTGCCGGAGGGAGTCCACGTCGCCGGAAAAGTTGCTGGAAGTGAAGATTTCGCCGGAGAATTTCCAAAAGGTGAGTTTTCAAATTTTGTTGATTTTGATGTGTAGAACTTCGTTTGAATCGTGTGAATAGTGGAAATTGATGTTTTGATATGCTTTGAACACTTTGATGATGTTTTTTTTTGCATTTTCATGGTTATTTGATTGAATTTGAGTGATTATATGTGAATGTGCAAAGGGGGTTTTCTGCAAGAATGGGAAATTTGTTCCTACAGGCATGGGTAATGGGTTTTTTGGCCATGTTTTTGTGCAATGTGACTTAGAAAAATGTGTTTGACAACCGTATGAAGTTTCTTGACTTTTTGAAAACTCGGTGAATTTTTGATTTTTTGAAAAATAGAAAAATATTTAAAAAATTAGGAAAAATTAGAAAATTCAAGAAATTGATGAAATTTTTGAAGTTTGAAATTTGGAAAAATGTAGGAATATTTTGAAAACATTTGAGGTGATTTCGAAAAATTTTTGGGAGCTTTTTGAAAACCATTGATTTATTTGAAAAATAAAACATGAGTTTTGAAAATTTTGAAAAATTGGAAATTGTGCACGGGTGCCATTGTTATGTGATTGTGACGTTGGAAGGTGCATATTTCGTATTTTGTGTTGATGTCATGGGCGTTGTAGGGGCCACTTTTAAACGGGACTCTGCCGAAATTTTTAGAAATTATGAAAAGAGTTGGTTAAAATTTTAGAAACAGAATCTTTTTGAAGGGAAAAGGCAGAGAACCCTTGAGACGTGATTTGGAGTTGGAAAATCAAGATGTGTGAAAATTTTGTTTTTGATTTGTTATTCAAAATCTTTTATTTGTTTTGTGTTATTTGTTTGTTTTATTTTATTGTTATTTAAACTGCATGGATGGTATATTAACATCACTTACCTTGGCTTACCTTTTTATGATGGCAGACGCAGGTGATGACGGTTCTGAGAGGAGACGCCGTTTGGGGAAGGCGGCTCGGACCGATTCTGCTGGCGGTTCTAGTCGATCCAGAGGTAGTCGCCGATCCACCGGACGATCCTCATCCAGCCAGAGCGGGCAGGGGAGTAGACTACCCGTCGACCCTTTTCCTCCGATTGAGCAGGCTTTTACTGATGAGGTTGACGCCGATGAGGAGGTACCGGGCCTTGGGGACCAGGTGACCGGCTATGGGAGAGCTTCTTCCAGGCATAGGCAGACAGACGCCGACTTGGGAGATTTGCAGATACCAGATGTCCCACCTCTCGGGGATCTGGCCTATCACCCTAGTGTATATTCCAGACAGCATTTGCCACCTCCGCGGGGACATACAGCTTTTCGAGGGGCTGTTCATCAGGTCTTTGTGACCATGCAGCAGGCTGCCCCATCATACCGCGCCTTCTTAGCAGAGATCGGGTTTGGCGCCTTTATGGGATTACAGGCTAACCGCTTGAACCGGCACTTGGTACTGGCACTTGTCGAGAGGTGGTTCGGGGAGACTGGGACCCTCCATTTTGTCGGCTTCGAGTTAGGCCCCACTCCTTTAGATTGGGCGATTATTACAGGACTCTCTTTTGTCGGCCGGCGGATCACCCTGCACCCAGTCAACAGGGACGAGGCTTGTTTGCTGTTAGACTTGCCCCAGCCTGAGCGTTCTGCATTCCCAGTCTCTTGGATTAGTCAGGGTGAGCGTACTTTTGCTACCGAGCCATCGCCTGCCCGGCGGGACATCATGAGACTGCGACTTGTGTTGTACATCATCTTTAGCTGCTTCTGCAACAATAACACGTCACTCGTGCCGTGCCGTCTGGTGAGTATAGTAGCCGATCTGGGAGCTTTGTCTGAGTTGGACTGGGGGTCCTTTTCTTTTAGCTGCTTTCTTCGATCGATGCGGGTTCGGACTTCTTCTCGTTGGGGCAGCATGACTAGCTTTTGGCCCTTCCTTGTCTGGTGGAGTTATGAGTACTTGCCGGTGCGTCGCCCTGCAGTCGTTGAGGATGATCTCTATCCTCGTGCTTTGAGGTGGGCTCGTGACCGGGTAGCCCAGCGATTGGAGATTACTGACTTCATGACGCTTCGGGCTAACCTGGAGCTGATTGAGGCGAGGGATGTGACCTGGCGGCCCTTCATTGGATCAGTCCATTACGAGACAGTCCGGTACCTGGTCCCGTTGTCCTTATCGAGAGCTGCTTTTCTCAGCGATGACACCTGGTAGTCCTATCTTGGAGAGCGTCATTGGCGGCAGTTTCACGATGAGTTTCAATCAGCAGGGGCTCCGCCGAGTATATGTTTGTGGCCCTGGTGGCGGGAGTGCCCATCCCTTATCAGGAGCGTCAGCCAGGTGCCGAGTTCTTGCTTCCCCCAGATACGGATTACGCTGCGCACTTTGGAGCCCATTCGGTTGGTGCCTTCACTCGGTTTGAGGTAGTAGTCGGCGGGTATGCTATTGGCCAGGAGGTGGTTGACCTATGGCGCCGTGTTGGAGGATATGTGCCCCAGGCCGAGTTTACTGCTGTGAGAGACCAGAGAGATCGGTACCAGATGGAGCGGGACCAGTACCAGGCCGAGGTAGCTTCCCTGACGGCTCGGTTATCACAGATGGGCGGTGGGGGGGTATGTTATTCTCTCTCTGCTTCTTCTTACTCTGCTGTTGCTTAGTTCCTTTTGTATGCAGCTGATTTCGGCCCTGTCTTCCCTGTAGGATGGTGGTGCTTCGTGTAGTTATCCTCCTCCTCCGATGCCGGGTTTTGGGGATTTTGATCCAGATGATATTGATTTTGATCTGTGATACATGAGACTTTGATGTTCTTTTGCCCCTTATCCTTGAGATATACTGATGTTAGACAATTTTATTTTGCATAGTTTTGTATAAGGATGGATGTTTATGGTACTTAGATGCACAGATAGACAGATATATATGATCAGAGGCGTGTGATATTTATTCCATGAGTTGATGCTGATGACTTCTATTCCGACAGGGAGTTATATCCTATGTGTGCAAAGCTCATGCTGATTTTTTTTTTTTTTTTAAACATATGCACAGGTTAGAAATATGTTAATAGAATGACACAGGGTGTTGTTAGACTTGTAGCCTTGGGAATGGTAACTCCCTCCTCTTCGGGGGTTTGGCCTCTCCTTTGGCTTAACCCTATCTTGATTGGATGATAGCACTTCGAACCTTTCTCAACCTCTTGACCGCCTCCCACTTTCTATCTTAAGGTTAGTGTATGGGGTTATTGGGCTGAGACTCTCGACTCTCGGGGTCTTAGCAACAACTTACCTAACTCTTGGCAGAGCGATAAGTGGCCAGTCATTTCAATCCGAGAAGACTTTATTTAGGACCGTAATGTAGGCTAGGTTATGGGGTTTTAGAAACAATGGGATATGTAGGCTCAAATTCAATGTTGGTTTCAGCAGGGTTTAGATCCAAACTGTCCTTAACCGTTTTTCAGTAGGATTAGCATCCATTTTTTTTTTTTTTAAGCTTTGGCAGCGTATCTAACTCATTTAGATCAAGGAATCTATTTTCAATCAGAGTGGACTTTAATAGGGTTGTAATGTAGGTCATGGTTTCAGGGTTTTGCAAGAAAAGGTAAAGGTTCAAACCTATTGTACCTACTGGGTTTCCTTGCAACCTAGGATGACCTTTAAATTTACTTCTCGCTTTTGGCCATATATTTCTCAGGGTGAAAATAACCTCGTTCTTTCATCCTTTCCATGTACTTCTTGAGATAAACATGACTCAATTACGATTTTCTTTAGGCCTGCTTTTTTTTTCAAAAAACATTTTTTTGTTTTTTTGGCCTCTTGCCCCTTGGCAACTCCTTTCTTTTGCTTTTCCTTTCTATTTCTTTTTTTTTCTTTTATGAAACGAAACAATTCTTTAGCCCTTTCCCCTTAAATCTTTTCCTTGGAAGTTCAATATACCCAGTGTGGGTGGTGATCCCTAGGTTGGGGTTTTGTTAAGAAATGATAAGTGGCTCAACGGGTTCGGCAAGGGATTGCTTTTGACTATATGGGAAATGAAATCAGGGCCTCTCTTCATTTTGAATTAGATTGCTTGATCCATAGAGCTTTCAACACTATCCTAGCATGATAGAGGTGGACACCACTCCTAGAATTCTCAACTAATATCTACCCCAGTGTGGGGAGGACAATCTTGGATCAGGGTTATCAAAGAAAATTTTCGCTTTCCGCGAGGCACTAGGGGTTAAGCAAAGGGAACATGAACAGGTTTGTTCATTTATTTAGTTATTTATTTATTTATTATTTATTATTTTTTTTATTTTTATTTATTTATTTATTTATTTTATATGTGGGGGGATGAAAGATGGCTCCTCTTCCTCTTGATACACTGGCCACACATCGCTTAGCCTGAGAGTCTTACAAGTGCTGCCCTTGAGTAGTATCCTCACTCATCCTTATTCTCTCTCTCTCTGTGGAAGGCTGATCATTTGGCGAGTGGTCAACTCATGCTATCATCCCTTCAAGTTGGATCATTCTATAAGACAAACCATGCCCCTTGCGTAGAAAGTAGTCACTATTCCCAGGGAGGACAAGACAACAGCAATGGAATAAAAGACTGTCATTTGATTATTATTATTATGTTTACGGAAAGCATCAAGTTCTTAATAAGAAAATGTAGAGATTAATTTAAAAACAAAAAGTAAAAGGGATAGAAAGAAAGTGGGTGAAAACACCCCTCTCTTGTATGCTTGTGTAAAGAACCCATTTTTAGTACGGCCTTGGGACAATTCCCACGTCTCTGATTCTCCATTCGCAACCCGGATCTTCTGCCAAGGCGAGACAAGCAAAGGTTTCACCTAGAGCTCCATAGATGTTGACATTGTTGATGCAGTTGTCAGCCCCCTTCTGGTTCTGTGTAACGGGTTCTTCTGTAAACAGGTTGTCCAGCTCACCCCCTTCCAATTCGAATGGCTCTGCTTGTGCTCTTGGCTTCTCTATCCTCCAGCTCATTTCTTCATAGTTGTACTTATTTGTGGGCCAATGACTCTCTAGCAAATGACGTTCGGCCGCGACATATTTCGGATGCAGAAACTCAGCACCCCCTCCATCAGCAACCATGTTTTTAGTAGTCTCATCTCCCAGGAACATTGGCTCCTCAATGGGCCAGTCGGAAGCATCAGGCACTTCATCGGGGTTATGGAGATAGATTGGGCATAATGGGAGATCCTCCTCCCAGTCAACTTCTTCCTCAGTCTCCCAATCGTCCTCATAGTCCTCGGCCTCAGGCTCGTCAAACACTCCCTCGCCTTCCATTTCTACTAGTACCATATTGACGGTGTGAACTAGCAGAGGGTTAGCAGTCACATTGGGAGTGGGAGCAGGTTTTACCGGCTGCAAATGGATGGTCTTATTGTCGATCAGGTCTTGAATCTTGTGCTTGAGAGCAAAGCAGTTTTCGGTGTCATGCCCCTGGCCACCTGAATGATATTCACATGTAAGAACGGCATTAAAGGTCGGGGGCAAAGGACTTGGCAACGGGCGAGCAGGGATGGGCTTCAAGATATTGTTCTTTAGAAGGCTATGGTAGGCCTCGGTTTGGGTGTAGGCTAAGGCATCGAAGGTGCGGATACGTCGAGCAGGTGTATTGAAGTTGGGTCATGCCCCAGCGGGACCATAGTTTGGGGTTGGAGCAGGCATGGTCAAGGTGGGCAAGGGCAGGACTGGGGGTGATTGTAGCGGGGGTCGGTATTGGGGTGGTTGGCTGGGCAGAATAGCAGACACTTCATTTTCTTTCCTGATCGTACCCCTTGCGGTAGCCACCTTCTTGGCTATGTTGGCAGTATTTTCTCCGGTCTTGGCATAGGGATCTGTGATTCTTCTTGTCTTGAGGCCGTTTTCAATCATTTCCCCTTGCATGATGAGTTCGGAGAAGCTTTTTCCCACGCTTGTGCAGAGTTTCTCAGAGAATATGCCTTGAAAAGTATGTATAAATAGTTGTATATACTCCTTTTCTTCCAACGGGGGATTAACTTGTGCAGCGGCCTCCCTCCATCTTAGGGCGTATGCTTTAAAACTCTCCTTCTCACCCTTGCTCATCGTCATCAAGGACCAGCGATCGGAAGTAAGATCGATGTTGTGACAGTATTGGGCCTTGAATGCATTGACTAACTCCATCCAGGTTGTGATCTTCCTTAAGTCCAGTCGAGCGAACCATTGTAGAGTTGACACGATGAGGCTGTGTTGGAATAACTGCATAAGGAGCTTCGGATTGTGGCCATGTCCACTCAGTGCTCCAGCATATAGACGAAGATGAGCAATAGGGTTACCGGTACCGTTGTACTTCTGGAAGTCAGGCATTTTAAACTTAGCAGGCCTCGGGTGGTCAGGGAAGAAACATAGCTCATCATAGGAGGTGAATCCGTAAACATCATGGCCATGGAGACTTCGCAACGAATCCTCCAACCCTTGGATTTTCAAACTGAGAGGGTCTAGAGGGGCCTTCTTCGTAACTGGTGAAAGCAATATGGTCTCCTCTTCTTCAGTATTGACCCTTTTGGCGTCTTCTTTGGTTTTCCCAGCATTGTCAGACTGAACCCGGATCCTCGGATTAGCGGGTTCAAGGTCTTTAGAAGAAGTCGTTGATGATGACGGGACCGCCGTAACACCCTTCATGGCCAAAGTTTGAATGAGTTTGAGCATCTTATCCATCTTAGCCCTCATTTCATTAACTTCCTCTCGAGAGACTTGAGAGGATTCTTCGGGGTTAGTGGCCATCAGTGATGCTTTGTGCCTAGTGATAATAGGATCCCTAGGTGGATGTTGCGCTTTCTTGGGAGCAATGTTGACTCAGTGCAAGGTGACTTCTGTAAATAGAAATAAAAAGAAAAAAAGAAAAATACACAAGTCACAAGTTAGTTTTTGGTTTTTAGAGAACTTTATGCAATGCATGTCCTAGGGTTGCCCCTGCTTGAGAGGGAGACTAAACATGATGTATTGGCTCACTTTTGGAGATAGGGGGTTTGCCCCTGTATGCAGAAACTTTACCGTCAGGTAGGAACCTTCAGTCATTCATGCATTCATTCATAAAAATAAAGAAGTACATTAACTTTTGGGTTTAAGATACAAAAGAATTGAAATACATTTTAATGGGGGGAGGGGGAACATTTTCCTTTGGACTTCCACCTATCTAATTTTACAAAGGGAAACCCTAAACTACTCTTGAGTCTTCGGATTCGCCTTCCTTGGATTTGATGTCGAGGAGGTCGCTGAGAGACCTTGTTGATTGATTGCCCCTTATCTTCTTGGCAACCCTATCTCCGTGAGCATAGAGGGATTGGGGCCCCTCTTATGGAATGAATCGAGATGCATGCAATGAGTCCTTAGGGTTACGCGGGAACCCTTAGGGTTTGGATAGGTTTAATGCAGGGGAGAGTGACGTTGGTGTCACTCTCAATGGGTTGATCATATGCATGAGAATGCAGTGATTTGAGTTACTTGGAACTCTTGTCTAGATATGGAATATTGAATGCATGAACATGAATATGCAAAAAGTATAAGGAGAGAAGGTACAATTGAAGTAAACATGCATACATGAACAGTTAGACAGGCATTATAACAGTATAAATACAAGCATAATAACAGCAGGTATAAACGAAAGTAAAAGCAGTCGCCCTTTCCTCCGTGATTTTGAAAATGGTGCTCGTGTCCTAAATCCGGCAGAGGTTCGGGTATGCTTGGTGTCTATATGAGTATGAGGTTGAGGTTTGACTAATGCGTCCTAAAAAAGGCTCGGTCCCCGGATCTTCAAACCTAGGCCCACTCCCCGAGGTGGTGCCATGATCGGTTGGTGATCCGAGCGGGGGAACCATCAAGAGGCCGTAGGCGAAGAAACTGACACAGCATCTTGCCCACAAGCAATATTCCGTTCCCCCTTTCTAACTAGAAAGGACATATCAGGGTATGCAAGTATGCAGAATGCAAGTGCACATGCAGTGTGTGTGTGATTTTTTTAAAAGTGGAGGAAAGGGCCCAACAACTCCCATTCATCCTGTATATCACATTCATGTAAAGCAATTAATAAAATTTAAACAAAATGTGTACCTACAAAACAAAGATGCAAGTGTCAGTGTGTGAATGACAAACATAACACAAGATAATAGGAATAAATGCATGTTTTTTTTTTTTGAAAATAATTTTGAAAATTTAGTTTTGAAAATTTAAAGTGAATAGGATTGAACAAAGTTAATTGAAGACTCTACATGAGTAAAGGGTAAAGAGACATGACTACGGCCTAACGCTCTAAGTGTCCCCAGCGGAGTCGCCAGCTTTCGCGCCCAGATTTTTCGCATTCGAGGAATACTCACCCAAGCGGAAAAAATGCTGTACTCTCTCATTAGAACTCACCCTCCTAGAAGAATGAGTGCGACTAGGTTTGAATTGAAAAATAGGTTGAATAAAGGGCTTTTGAAAAACATTTGGAGTCGCCACCTAACTTGATTAAGGTGAGTTAGGTCACCTAAAAACTAAGCATAATCCGAAAACTACACTTAGGGTTTTGGAAAACAATTTTGAAAACATCCTCAAGAGAGGGTTTTTTAGGAAAACGGGTTGTTTGGCAACCTTTGGAAAACATTTAGCCCTTTTTTGAAAAATAACTCCTTTTGATCTTTGAAATCAGTAATCCTAGGTTCGGAGGTTGGTTACGTGTAGGGAAGACGCACTAAGCTATCACCCTACCCCGCCCTTTCAGTACCTATATGTCAATCTACCCTAGATTTACCTACGGGAGTCTTCGATTAACATATGTTCAATCCTATTCACTTTGAAAAACAATGTTTCAAATAAATATGATGCATGATATGCAAGTGCAAAATAAGAGAGAATTGAAAAATAGATTTGGAAATAAATTTGAAAATAATTTGGTTTGAAAAGAGATTTGAAGAAATAGAATTGAAATTGGAACATTTGAAAATTGAAAATAGAAGTTTGAAAATAGAAATTTTGGAATTTTGAAAATAGATTGGAATTTGAGATTTGAAAAGAGTTTGGAAACCGCACCCATGAGGGTGGAATGGAAAGTTTGAAAAATATTGTGACCGCACCTATGAAGGTTGCCTACGTATCCCTTTGGGGGAATCAGGTCAGTCGTAGTTTGGATCGGAGTCCGGTTGAAAATAGAAGGTTGGATTGGAAGAAAAAGATTTGAATTGGGAATTGAATTTGATTTGAAATTAAAAGAGGAGATTGAAAATTGAAGTTGAGAAGATTGGACTTTGATTTGAAAAGATTGATTTTGGAAAGACTTGGTTTTGGAAAAAAGAAGGTTTAAGAAAACCTAGACTTAGGGAAAGCTTGACTCGACTTGGAAGGTTTAGGAGATTAGGAAAGGTTGGATTTAGGAAATGTTTGAATTAGGAAATGTTCGATTTAGAAAAGTTTCGAATTAGAAAAAGTTTCATATTTGGAAAGTTTTGAAATTAGGAAAGTTTTAGGTTTAGGAAAGTTTTGAAAATTGGAAAGTTTTGAATTAAGAGAATTTTGAAATTAGAAATGTTTGAAAAAAAGGGAAGTTTTGATTTTGGAAAGCTTTGAAAAAGGAAAGTTTTCAATTTAGGAAATGTTTGAATTAAGAAAGTCTTAAATTAAGAAAGTTTTTTGAGTTTAGAAAAGTTTTAGATTTGAAAAGATTTTGAAGTTTTGGAAAGTTTAGAATTTAGAAAGTTTTTAGGTTTAGAAAGATTCAACTTAAGAAAGTTTCAAATTTAGTAAGTTTTGAATTTAGGAAGCTTAGAATTTTAGAAAGATTTGAAAGTTAGAAAGTTTAGGATTTAGAAAGTTTTAGAGTTTTAGAAAATCTTGAGATTAGGAAAGGTTTGAGTTTGGGAAAGAGTTTGAAAACTGAGGTTTGAAAAGTTAAGATTTAGAAAGAAAGTAGAATTAGAAAAGGGTTGAATTAGGAAAGATTTTTATGTTCAAGTTTTTGGAAACTTAAGATTTAAGAAAGTGAAAGTTTAGGAAGGATTTGAATTAGGAAAGATTTGGATTTTGAAATTTAAGGAAATGTTTAAAGTTAGGTTTAGGGAACTTATGGTTTAGGAAGGAATTGAATTAGGAAATGTTTAGATTAAGAAGGGATTGGATTTGGTTTCTAAAAGAGAAAGGTTGGATTTTGTTTCCAAAAACGGAGGACGGGATCTAGTTTCCTAAACGAAGAGATTTGATTCGGTTTCCTAAAGGGAAGATTGGAATTTGGCATGGATTTGGAAAGAGAAATTCTAGAAACCCTAGTTTTGAAAAGTTGTAGTTTTGACATAGGACATAGGTTTTGGAAACAGGAATAGTTTTGATGTAGAAAACAAGAGGTTTTGAAAACCTAGGTTTGGGGCAAAGTTTGAAAATCATGTTTTTGGAAAGAAAATTAGGGTTTCCTAATTGTGGGCTCTAAGGCTTGACTTGGGCTCTAAGGAAAGAGTTTTTTGGAAAACGCGTTTTTGGAAACGAAGGTTTTCTAAAAGGGAATCCTAGGGAGGAGTTTTTGGAAAGTGTGTTTTTGGAAACATAGATTTTGGAAGGAAATTCTAGAGAGGAAATTTCTAGAAGGAAGATTTTGGAAAGAGAGTTTTTTAGAAATATTTTTGGAAAGAGTTTTTAGGAAGGTGGATCTAAGGAATGTATTTAGAAGGTGAATTTTGAGGAGAGGATTTTGGAGAGGAGTTGAAAAAGAGAGTTTTGAAAAATAGATTTTGGAAGGGAGTTTTTGAAAAACAATTTTGGAGAGGAGAGTTTTAGGAAAGGATGTTGAAAAAGAGATTTTTAGGAAGAAAGACTTTTTGAAAAGAGAGTTTTTGGAAAGGATAAAAACATCTCACCTTCCTAAAGCGATTCTAGCCATAAGAGGGCTAGAACCACATTAACAAAGTGGTTTTGAAAACAAGGTTTGAAAATATAGACCAAAAAGGTCACTTTTAATGTAACACTTTCCTAAAGCAACCCTAGCCATGAAAAGGCTAGAATCACTCTAGAATTGTGGTTTTGAAAACAAGTTTTTGAAAAAGAGATTTTGATGCAATTTTGAAAATAATTTTTGAAAACAACTTTTTGAAAACGAACTTTGGAAGATGCAAGACTATGATATGCACAATGCAATTTGGGGTCGTGACCATACAAGGTTAAGGCTTCACCACATAATCAAGGGGGCCGGACCCATTTGGTCTTTGGTTAGACTAGAAGAAAGCCCTCGACACGATGACTCTCCCATAACCCAATCCTACACATGGACCGGGAATCCCCTTGTTTCAAGCATGCAAAGAAAGGGGGGGAAAGAGATGGGGGATTAAAATAGAGAAAACCCAAGTGGGTTGGAGAGAGAAGAGAGAGGGGGGAAGTGCGGAAAATTAAAGAGAAAGCCTACCTTGTATCTTCTTTAATTTGCGCGCTGCGCTATCTTCAATCTTCGGTCTTCGTCTTGATCTTCTTCTTCAACCTTCAAGGGTTGTCTTCAAATTTTGGATGGCAGCTCTTCAAGTCTTCCAAAGATGGTTGAAGGATAGTGTATGAGTGTATAGGAGGCTAGGGTTTGTGTATAGTGGCTAGGGTTTGGGAAAACCTAGGGAGGCTAGGGTTTTGGAGGTGCTTGAGCTCTGTATATCGAATTGTGTGATTCCTAGGTTAAGTTCGCAGACCCCTTTCACGTTGATCGAGGCTCTGTATTTATAGAAGTTGGACAAACCTGGCACCTGTTGCAGTGGCGCTAGGGCAAAATTTATACTGGCGCCACTACTAGTGGCGCTAGCCAATTAGGAAACAATTAAGGTCGGCAAGCAACGTATCTTTGACTAGATTCGGGCGCCTGTACTAGCGACTACCATGTAAATTTTAGCCTGGCTTCACTAGGAGTGACTCCGGAAAGTCCGGGAATGATTTGAAGGAGCCGGGAGTGACCCGGAAGGCCGGAAAGGAGCAAGAACACTTAAAATAGTGTCCTGGAGGTATTTGACTTGAAAAGTGAGGATTGGATGTATCGGAAAGGTTGACCGAGCCTTCAGGGGCAAAACGGTCAATCGGACCGGAAAACTGTCGGGACAGACTCAAACTCTCCAGGAAGAAGACTTGGGATTTGGAAACGTTATTTAGAATGTTCCCAGAGGTTGCCGGTTTGATACCCAGAGCCGGCGTGGTCGGAAATGGAGACCGGCCCACCAGGTGCAAAACGGTCATTTTGTACCGGGTTTGCCGGAACTGTCTCGGAATGGTCCGGAAAGGTAAAGGAAGGTTGAGAACACTATAGAAAGTGTTCCCGAGTTATTACTGGTTTGATACCCAGAGCTGGTGTGGTTAAAGAAGGAGACCGGCCCTCCAGGGGCAAAACGGTCATTTTTGTACCGGGTTGGCCGGAACTGACTTGGAATGGTCTGGAAAGGTAAAGGAAGGTTGAGAACACTATAAAAAGTATTCTCGGGACATTACCGGTTTGATACCCAGAGCCGGTGTGGTTCCCGGGGCATTCGGATGCTTAGGGGCAAAATGGTCATCTTGACCGAAAAGTCTCAGAAAAGGCCCTAACGGTAGTCTGGTTATTTTTCACCGAAGTGAGCTAACAAACATGGGTATTGACCTAGGTGTTGAGTATTTCCGCTACTCGGACAGGGTTGAGTATTTCCGCTACTCGGACGGGGTTGATGATTTGAGAGTATTTCCGCTACTCGGACGGGGTTGATGATTTGGGAGTATTTCCGTTACCCTAACGGTTTTGTGAGTATTTCCGCTACTCTAACGAGTCTATGAGTATTTCCGCTACTCTAACGGGTCTATGAGTATTTCCGCTACTCTAACGGTTGAGTATTTCCGCTACTCTAACGGTTCTGTGAGTATTTCCGCTACTCTAACGGTTGAGTATTTTCGCTACTCGGATGGCTCTGTGAGTATTTCCGCTACTCTAACGGTTTTGTGAGTAGTTTTGCTACTCGGACCGTCTCGAGGAATAAACTGTCTCGAGAGAGGGATTGGAAAGGGGTCTTATCGTCTCCGAAGAGACCAGCCTGGATTGGAACCGTCTCGAGGAATAAACTGTCTCGAGAGAGGGATTGGAAAGGGGTCTTACCGACTCTAAAGAGACGTGCCTGGGTTTTGAGTGTTTCCGCCACTCTAACGGTGTTGTGAGTGTTTCCGCCACTCTGACGGTTTTGTGAGTGTTTCCGCCACCCTAACGGTTTTGTGAGCGTTTCCGCCACTCTGACAGTTTTGTGAGTGTTTCCGCCACTCTGACGGTGTTGTGAGTGTTTTCGCCACTCTGACGGTTTTGTAAGTAGTTTTACTACTTGGACTGTCTCGAGGAATAAACTGTCTCGAGAGGGGGATTGGAATTGGAATAAGAAAGGATAATGCCCCTAAGGGCATTTTGGTCATTTTGCCTCTATTTGGGCCTGACAGGCCCGCGAAGCGATGGAAAGACGGAATTTGGACTAGAGGATTGGTTTCGATTGGAATATGTCCATAATGACTTGAAAACAAGTCTGGACGGAGTGTAGACTGCCGAGCGGTCAAAAATGGGGTGCTTACAGCTGCCCCTCTTTTTCTGTCTTTGCTTGTCAAAGACAGAAACCGATAAGAGTAAGAGTCCCATGTTGACTACGAGGCAGTCGGAGGGACGGACACTGGAAATCTTTCGACAACGGGGGTTGAAAATGGATAACGGGCCAAAAAGGCCTTCAAAAACAAGTTTTGGCGGGAAAAAGGGCAAAACTGCCCAGAATTTATACCTGGCGCCACTAGTAGTGGCGCCTTTGATAAAAATCAACTGGCGCCTCTGCTAGTGGCGCCAGGCCTAAGGCTAAAAACCAGAAAATTTCTGGTTCGAACACCCACGGGATTTGAAGAGTTTTTGGAGAATCCGAGAGTTTTCAAGTGGAAACCGACTTGAACCTTGAAGAAGCATTACTTGGGGACCACGGGTGATTGCCGGAGGGAGTCCACGTCGCCAGAAAAGTCGTCGGAAGTGAAGATTTCGCCGGAGAACTTCCAAAAGGTGAGTTTTCAAATTTTGTTGATTTTGATGTGTAGAACTTCGTTTGAATCGTGTGAATAGTGGAAATTGATGTTTTGATATGATTTGAACACTTTGATGTTGTTTTTTTTGCATTTTGATGGTTGTTTGATTGAATTTGAGTGATTATATGTGAATGTGCAAAGGGGGTTTTCTGCAGGAATGGGAAATTTGTTCCTACAGGCATGGGTAATGGGTTTTCTGGCTATGTTTTTGTGCAATGTGACTTAGAAAAATGTGTTTGACAACCGTATGAAGTTTCGTGATTTTTTGAAAACTCGGTGAATTTTTGATTTTTTGAAAAATAGAAAAATATTTAGAAAATTAGGAAAAATTAGAAAATTCAAGAAATTGATGAAATTTTTGAAGTTTGAAATTTGGAAAAATGTAGGAATATTTTGAAAACATTTGAGGTGATTTTGAAAAATTTTTGGGAGCTTTTTAAAAACCATTGATTTATTTGAAAAATAAAACATGAGTTTTGAAAATTTTGAAAAATTGGAAATTGTGCACGGGTGCCATTGTTATGTGATTGTGACGTTGGAAGGTGCATATTTCGTGTTTTGTGTTGATGTCATGGGCGTTGTAGGGGCCACTTTTAAACGGGACTCTACCGAAATTTTTAGAAATTATGAAAAGAGTTGGTTAAAATTTTAGAAACAGAATCTTTTTGAAGGGAAAAGGCAGAGAACCCTTGAGACGTGATTTGGAGTTGGAAAATCAAGATGTGTGAAAATATTGTTTTTGATTTGTTATTCAAAATCTTTTATTTGTTTTGTGTTATTTGTTTGTTTATTTTATTGTTATTTAAACTGCATGGATGGTATATTAACATCACTTACCTTGGCTTACCTTTTTAGGATGGCAGACGTAGGTGATGACGGTTCCGAAAGGAGACGCCGTTCGGGGAAGGTGGCCCGAACCGATTCTGCTGGCGGTTCTAGTCGATCCAGAGGTAGTCGCCGATCCACCGGATGATCCTCATCCAGCCAGAGCGGGCAGGGGAGTAGACTACCCGTCGACCCTTTTCCTCCGGTTGAGCATGCTTTTGTTGATGAGGTTGACGCCGAGGAGGAGGTACCGGGCCTTGGGGACCAGGTGACCGGCTATGGGAGTGCTTCTTCCAGGCATAGGCAGACAGACGCCGACTTGGGAGATTTGCAGATACCAGATGTCCCACCTCTCGGGGATCTGGCCTATCACCCTAGTGTATATTCCAGACAGCATTTGCCACCTCCGCGGGTACATACAGCTTTTCGAGGGGCTGTTCATCAGGTCTTTGTGACCATGCAGCAGGCTGCCCCATCATACCGCGCCTTCTTAGCAGAGATCGGGTTTGGCGCCTTTATGGGATTACAGGCTAACCGCCTAAACCGGCACTTGGTACTGGCACTTGTCGAGAGGTGGTTCGGGGAGACTGGGACCCTCCATTTTGTCGGCTTCGAGTTAGGCCCCACTCCTTTAGATTAGGCGATTATTACAGGACGCTCTTTTGTCGGCCGGCGGATCACCTTGCACCCGGTCAGCAGGGACGAGGCCTGTTTGCTGTTGGACTTGCCCCAGCCTGAGCGTTCTGCATTCCTAGTCTCTTGGATTAGTCAGGGTGAGCGTACTTTTGCTACCGAGCCATCGCCTGCCTGGCGGGACATCATGAGACGACGACTTGTGTTGTACATCATCTTTAGCTGCTTCTGCAATAACAACAAGTCACTCGTGCCGTGCCGTCTGGTGAGTATAGTAGCCGATCTGGGAGCTTTGTCTGAGTTGGACTGGGGGTCCTTTTCTTTTGGCTGCTTTCTTCGATCAATGCGGGTTCGGACTTCTTCTCGTTGGGGCAGCATGACTAGCTTTTGGCCCTTCCTTGTCTGGTGGAGTTATGAGTACTTGCTGGTGCGTCGCCCTGCAGTCGTTGAGGATGATCTCTATCCTCGTGCTTTGAGGTGGGCTCGTGACCGGGTAGCCCAGCGATCGGAGATTACTGACTTCGTGACGCTTCGGGCAAACCTGGAGCTGATTGAGGCGAGGGATGTGACCTAGCGCCCCTTCATTGGATCAGTCCATTACGAGACAGTCTGGTACCTGGTCCCGTTGTCCTTATCGAGAGCTGTTTTTCTCAGCAATGACACCTGGGAGTCCTATCTTGGAGAGCGGCATTGGCGGCAGTTTCACGATGAGTTTCATTCAGCAGGGGCTCCGCCGGAGTATATGTTTGGGGCCCTGGTGGCGGGAGTGCCCATCCCTTATCAGGAGCGTCAACCAGGTGCCGAGTTCTTGCTTCCCCCATTCGGTTGGTGCCTTCACCCGGTTTGAGGTAGTAGTCGGCGGGTACGCTGTTGGCCAGGAGGTGGTTGACCTATGGCGCCGTGTTGGAGGATATGTGCCCCAGGTCGAGTTTACTGCTGTGAGAGACTAGAGAGATCGGTACCAGATGGAGCGGGACCAGTACCGGGCCGAGGTAGCTTCCCTGACGGCTCGGTTATCACAGATGGGCGGTGGGGGGGTATGTTATTCTCTCTCTGCTTCTTCTTACTCTGCTGTTGCTTAGTTCCTTTTGTATGCAGCTGATTTCGGCCCTGTCTTCCCTGCAGGATGGTGGTGCTTCGAGTAGTTATCCTCCTCCTCCGATGCCGGGTTTCGGGGATTTTGATCCAGATGATATTGATTTTGATCTGTGATGCATGAGACTTTGATATTCTTTTGCCCCTTATCCCTGAGATGTACTGATGTTAGACAGTTTTATTTTGCATAGTTTTGTATAAGGATGGTTGTTTATGGTACTTAGATGCACAGATAGACAGATATATATGATCAGAGGCATGTGATATTTATTCCATGAGTTGATGCTGATGACTTCTATTCCTACAGGGAGTTATATCCTATGTGTGCAAAGCTCATGCTGATTTTTTTTTTTTTTTAAACATATGCACAGGTTAGAAATATGTTAATAGAATGACACAGGGTGCTGTTAGACTTGTAGCCTTGGGAATGGTGACTCCCTCCTCTTCGGGGGTTTGGCCTCTCCTTTGGCTTAACCCTATCTTGATTGGATGATAGCACTTCAAACCTTTCTCAACCTCTTGACCGCCTCCCACTTGCTATCTTAAGGTTAGTGTATGGGGTTATTGGGCTGAGACTCTCGACTCTCGGGGTCTTAGGAACAACTTACCTAACCCTTGGCAGAGCGATAAGTGGCCAGTCATTTCAATCCGAGAAGACTTTATTTAGGACCGTAATGTAGGCTAGGTTATGGGGTTTTAGAAACAACGGGATATGTAGGCTCAAATTCAATGTTGTTTTCAGCAGGGTTTAGATCCAAACTGTCCTTAACCGTTTTTCAGTAGGATTAGCATCCATTTTTTTTTTTTAAGCTTTGGCAGCGTATCTAACTCATTTAGATCAAGCAATCTATTTTCAATCAGAGTGGACTTTAATAGGGTTGTAATGTAGGTCATGGTTTCAGGGTTTTGCAAGAAAATGTAAAGGTTCAAACCTATTGTACCTACTGGGTTTTCTTGCAACCTAGGATGACCTTTAAATTTACTTCTCGCTTTTGGCCATATATTTCTCATGGTGAAAATAACCTCGTTCTTTCACCCTTTCCATGTACTTCTTGAGATAAACATGACTCAATTACGATTTTCTTTAGGTCTGCTTTTTTTTTCAAAAAACATTTTTTTTTTTTGGCCTCTTGCCCCTTGGCAACTCCTTTCTTTTGCTTGTCCTTTCAATTTCTTTTCTTTTCTTTTATGAAAAGAAACAATTCTTTAGCCCTTTCCCCTTAAAACGTTTCCTTGGAAGTTCAATATACCCAGTGTGGGTGGTGATCCCTAGGTTGGGGTTTTGTTAAGAAAGGATAAGTAGCTCAACGGGTTCGGCAAGGGGTTGCTTTTGACTGTATGGGAAATGAAATGAGGGCCTCTCTTCATTTTGAATTAGATTGCTTGATCCATAGAGCTTTCAACACTATCCTAGCATGATAGAGGTGGACACCACTCCTAGAATTCTCAACTAATGTCTGTCCCAGTGTGGGGAGGACAGTCTTGGATCAGGGTTATCAAAGAAAATTTTCGCTTTCCGCGAGGCACTAGGGGTTAAGCAAAGGGAACATGAACAGGTTTGTTCATTTATTTATTATTTATTTATTTTATTTATTTATTTATTTATTTATTTATTTATTTATTTACTTTATATGTGGGGGGATGAAAGATGGCTCCTCTACCTCTTGATACACTGGCCACACATCGCTTAGCCTGAGAGTCTTGCAAGTGCTGCCTTTGAGTAGTATCCTCACTCATCCTTATTCTCTCTCTCTGTGGAAGGCTGATCATTTGGCGAGTGGTCAACTCATGCTATCATCCCTTCAAGTTGGATCATTCCATAAGACAAACCATGCCCCTTGCGTAGAAAGTAGTCACTATTCCCAGGGAGGACAAGACAACAACAATGGAATAAAAGACTGTCATTTGATTATTATTATTATGTTTACGGAAAGCATCAAGTTCTTAATAAGAAAATGTAGAGATTAATTTAAAAACAAGAAGTAAAAGGGATAGAAAGAAAGTGGGTGAAAACACCCCTCTCTTGTATGCTTGTGTAAAGAACCCATTTTTAGTACGGCCTTGGGACAATTCCCACGTCTCTGATGCTCCATTCGTAACCCGGATCTTCTGCCAAGGCGAGACAAGCAAAGGTTTCACCTAGAGCTCCATAGATGTTGACATTGTTGATGCAGTTGTCAGCCCCCTTCTGGTTCTGTGTAACGGGTTCTTCTGTAAACAGGTTGTCCAGCTCACCCCCTTCCAATTCGAATGGCTCTGCTTGTGCTCTTGGCTTCTCTATCCTCCAGCTCATTTCTTCATAGTTGTACTCATTTGTGGGCCAATGACTCTCTAGCAAATGACGTTCGGCCGCGGCATATTTCGGATGCAGAAACTCAACACCCCCTCCATCAGGCACTTCATCGGGGTTATGGAGATAGATTGGGCATAATGGGAGATCCTCCTCCCAGTCAACTTCTTCCTCAGTCTCCCAATCGTCCTCATAGTCCTCGGCCTCAGGCTCGTCAAACACTCCCTCGCCTTCCATTTCTACTAGTACCATATTGACGGTGTGATCTGGCAGAGGGTTAGCAGTCACATTGGGAGTGGGAGCAGGTTTTACCGGCTGCAAATGGATGGTCTTATTGTCGATCAGGTCTTGGATCTTGTGCTTGAGAGCAAAGCAGTTTTCGGTGTCATGCCCCTGGCCACCTGAATGATATTCACATGTAAGAGCGGCATTAAAGGTCGGGGGCAAAGGACTTGGCAACGGGCGAGCAGGGATGGGCTTCAAGATATTGTTCTTTAGAAGGCTATGGTAGGCCTCGGTTTGGGTGCAGGCTAAGGCATCGAAGGTGCGGATACGTCGAGCAGGTCTATTGAAGTTGGGTCGTGCCCCAGCGGGACCATAGTTTGGGGTTGGAGCAGGCATGGTCAAGGTGGGCAAGGGCAGGACTGGGGGTGATTGTAGCGGGGGTCGGTATTGGGGTGGTTGGCTGGGCAGAATAGCAGACACTTCATTTTCTTTCCTGATCGTACCCCTTGCGGTAGCCACCTTCTTGGCTATGTTGGCAGTATTTTCTCTGGTCTTGGCATAGGGATCTGTGATTCTTCCTGTCTTGAGGCCGTTTTCTATCATTTCCCCTTGCATGATGAGTTTGGAGAAGCTTTTTCCCACGCTTGTGCAGAGTTTCTCATAGAATATGCCTTGAAAAGTATGTATAAATAGTTGTACATACTCCTTTTCTTCCAACGGGGGATTAACTTGTGCAGCGGCCTCCCTCCATCTTAGGGCGTATGCTTTAAAACTCTCCTTCTCACCCTTGCTCATCGTCATCAAGGACCAGCGATCGGAAGTAAGATCGATGTTGTGACGGTATTGGGCCTTGAATGCATTGACTAACTCCATCCAGGTTGTGATCTTCCTTAAGTCCAGTCGAGCGAACCATTGTAGAGCTGACTTGGTGAGGCTGTGTTGGAATAACTGCATAAGGAGCTTCGGATCGTGGCCATGTCCACTTAGTGCTGCAGCATATAGACGAAGATGAGCAACAGGGTTACCGGTACCGTCGTACTTCTGGAAGTCAGGCATTTTAAACTTAGCAGGCCTCGGGTGGTCAGGGAAGAAACATAGCTCATCATAGGAGGTGAATCCGTAAACATCATGGCCATGGAGACTTCGCAAACGAATCCTCCAACCCTTGGATTTTCAGACTGAGGGGGTCTAGAGGGGCCTTCTTCGTAACTGGTGAAAGCAATATGGTCTCCTCTTCTTCAGTATTGATCCTTTTGGCGTCTTCTTTGGTTTTCCTAGCATTGTCAGACTGAAGCAGGATCCTCGGATTAGCAGGTTCAAGGTCTTTAGAAGAAGTCGTTGATGATGACGGGACCACCGTAGCATCCTTCATGGCCAAAGTTTGAATGAGTTTGAGCATCTCATCCATCTTAGCCCTTATTTCATTAACTTCCTCTCGAGAGGCTTGAGAGGATTCTTCGGGGTTAGTGGCTATCAGTGATGCTTTGTGCCGAGTGATAATAGGATCCTTAGGTGGATGTTGTGCTTTCTTGGGAGCAATGTTGACTCAGTGCAAGGTGACTTCTGTAAATAGAAATAAAAAGAAAAAAAGAAAAAGACACAAGTCACAAGTTAGTTTTTGGTTTTTAGAGAACTTTATGCAATACATGTCCTAGGGTTGCCCCTGCTTGAGAGGGAGACTAAACATGATGTATTGGCTCACTTTTGGAGATAGGGGGTTTGCCCCTGTATGCAGAAACTTTACCGTCAGGTAGGAACCTTCAGTCATTCATGCATTCATTCATAAAAATAAAGAAGTACATTAACTTTTGGGTTTAAGATACAAAAGAATTGAAATACATTTTAATGGGGGGAGGGGGAACATTTTCCTTTGGACTTCCACCTATCTAATTTTACAAAGGGAAACCCTAAACTACTCTTGAGTCTTCGGATTCGCCTTCCTTGGATTTGATGTCGAGGAGGTCGCTGAGAGACCTTGTTGATTGATTGCCCCTTGTCTTCTTGGCAACCCTATCTCCGTGAGCATAGAGGGATTGGGGCCCCTCTTATGGAATGAATCAAGATGCATGCAATGAGTCCTTAGGGTTACGCGGGAACCCTTAGGGTTTGGATAGGTTTAATGCAAGGGAGAGTGACGTTGGTGTCACTCTCAATGGGTTGATCATATGCATGAGAATGCAGTGATTTGAGTTACTTGGAACTCTTGTCTAGACATGGAATATTGAATGCATGAACATGAATATGCAAAAAGTATAAGGAGAGAAGGTACAATTGAAGTAAACATGCATACATGAACAGTTAGACAGGCATTATAACAGTATAAATACAAGCATTATAACAGCAGGTATAATCGAAAGTAAAAGCAGTCGCCCTTTCCTTCGTGATTTTGAAAATGGTGCTCGTGTCCTAAATCCGGCAGAGCTTCGGGTATGCATGGTGTCTATATGAGTATGAGGTTGAGGTTTGACTAATGCGTCCTAAAAAAGGCTCGGTCCCCGGATCTTCAAACCTAGGCCCACTCCCCGAGGTGGTGCCATGATCGGTTGGTGATCCGAGCGGGGGAACCATCAAGAGGCCGTAGGCGAAGAAACTGACACAGCATCTTGCCCACAACCAATATACCGTTCCCCCTTTCTAACTAGAAAGGACATATCAGGGTATGCAAGTATGCAGAATGCAAGTGCATATGCAGTGTGTGTGTGATTTTTTTAAAAGTGGAGGAAAGGGCCCAACAACTCCCATTCATCCTGTACATCACATTCATGTAAAGCAATTAATAAATTTTAAACAAAATGTGTACCTACAAAACAAAGATGCAAGTGTCAGTATGTGAATGACAAACATAACACAAGATAATATGAATAAATGCATGTTTTTTTTTTTTGAAAATAATTTTGAAAATTTAGTTTTGAAAATTTAAAGTGAATAGGATTGAACAAAGTTAATTGAAGACTCTACATGGGTAAAGGGTAAAGAGACATGACTACGGCCTAACCCTCTAAGTGTCCCCAGCGGAGTCGCCAGCTGTCGCGCCTAGATTTTTCGCACTCGAGGAATACTTACCCAAGCGGGAAAAATGCTGTACTCTCTCGTTAGAACTCACCCTCCTAGAAGAATGAGTGCGACTAGGTTTGAATTGAAAAATAGTTTGAATAAAGGGCTTTTGAAAAACATTTGGAGTCGCCACCTAACTTGATTAAGGTGAGTTAGGTCACCTAAAAACTAAGCATAATCCGAAAACTACACTTAGGGTTTTGGAAAACAATTTTGAAAACATCCTCAAGAGAGGGTTTTTTAGGAAAACGGGTTGTTTGGCAACCTTTGGAAAACATTTAGCCCTTTTTTGAAAAATAACTCCTTTTGATCTTTGAAATCAGTGATCCTAGGTTCGGAGGTTGGTTACGTGTAGGGAAGACGCACTAAGCTATCACCCTACCCCGCCCTTTCAGTACCTATATGTCAATCTACCTTAGATTTACCTACGGGAGTCTTCGATTAACATATGTTCAATCCTATTCACTTTGAAAAATAAAGTTTGAAATAAATATGATGCATGATATGCAAGTGCAAAATAAGAGAGAATTGAAAAATAGATTTGGAAATAAATTTGAAAATAATTTGGTTTGAAAAGAGATTTGAAGAAATAGAATTGAAATTGGAACATTTGAAAATTGAAAATAGAAGTTTGAAAATAGAAATTTTGAAATTTTGAAAATAGATTGGAATTTGAGATTTGAAAAGAGTTTGGAAACCGCACCCATGAGGGTGGAATGGAAAGTTTGAAAAATATTGTGACCGCACCTATGAAGGTTGCCTACGTATCCCTTTGGGGGAATCAGGTCAGTCGTAGTTTGGACCGGAGTCCGATTGAAAATAGAAGGTTGGATTGGAAGAAAAAGATTTGAATTGGGAATTGAATTTGATTTGAAATTAAAAGAGGAGATTGAAAATTGAAGTTGAGAAGATTGGACTTTGATTTGAAAAGATTGATTTTGGAAAGACTTGGTTTTGGAAAAGAGAAGGTTTAAGAAAACCTAGACTTAGGGAAAGCTTGACTCGACTTGGAAGGTTTAGGAGATTAGCAAAGGTTGGATTTAGGAAACATTTGAATTAGGAAATGTCCGATTTAGGAAAGTTTCGAATTAGAAAAAGTTTTATTTTTGGAAAGTTTTGAAATTAGGAAAGTTTTAGGTTTAGGAAAGTTTTGAATTAAGAGAATTTTGAAATTAGAAATGTTTGAAAAAAAGGGAAGTTTTGATTTTGGAAAGCATTGAAAAAGGAAAGTTTTCAATTTAGGAAATGTTTGAATTAAGAAAGTCTTAAATTAAGAAAGTTTTGAGTTTAGAAAAGTTTTAGATTTGAAAAGATTTTGAAGTTTTGAAAAGTTTAGAATTTAGAAAGTTTTTAGGTTTAGAAAGATTCAACTTAAGAAAGTTTCAAATTTAGTAAGTTTTGAATTTAGGAAGCTTAGAATTTTAGAAAGATTTGAAATTTAGAAAGTTTTAGAGTTTTAGAAAATCTTGAGATTAGGAAAGGTTTGAGTTTGGGAAAGAGTTTGAAAACTTAGGTTTGAAAAGTTAAGATTTAAAAAGAAAGTAGAATTAGAAAAGGGTTGAATTAGGAAAGATTTTTATGTTCAAGTTTTTGGAAACTTAAGATTTAAGAAAGTGAAAGTTTAGGAAAGATTTGAATTAGGAAAGATTTGGATTTTGAAATTTAAGGAAAGGTTTAAAGTTAGGTTTAGGAAACTTATGGTTTAGGAAGGAATTGAATTAGGAAAGGTTTAGATTAAGAGGGGATTGGATTTGGTTTCTAAAAGAGAAAGGTTGGATTTTGTTTCCAAAAACGGAGGATGGGATCTAGTTTCCTAAACGAAGAGATTTGATTCGGTTTCCTAAAGGGAAGATTGGAATTTGGCATGGATTTGGAAAGAGAAATTCTAGAAACCCTAGTTTTGGAAAATTGTAGTTTATACGTAGGAAATAGGTTTTGATGTAGAAAACAAAAGGTTTTGGAAACCTAGGTTTGGGGCAAAGTTTGAAAATCATGTTTTTGGAAAGAAAATTAGGGTTTCCTAATTGTGGGCTCTAAGGCTTGACTTGGGCTCTAAGGAAAGAGTTTTTTGGAAAACGCATTTTTGAAAACGAAGGTTTCCTAGAAGGGAATCCTAGGGAGGAGTTTTTGGAAAGTGTGTTTTTGGAAACATAGATTTTGGAAGGAAATCCTAGAGAGGAAATTTCTAGAAGGAAGATTTTGGAAAGAGAGTTTTTTAGAAATGTTTTTGGAAAGAGTTTTTAGGAAGGTGGATCTAGGGAATGTATTTAGAAGGTGAATTTTGAGGAGAGGATTTTGGAGAGGAGTTGAAAAAGAGAGTTTTGAAAAATAGATTTTGGAAGGGAGTTTTTGAAAAACAATTTTGGAGAGGAGAGTTTTAGGAAAGGATGTTGAAAAAGAGATTTTTAGGAAGAAAGACTTTTTGAAAAGAGAGTTTTTGGAAAGGATAAAAACATCTCACTTTCCTAAAGTGATTCTAGCCATAAGAGGGCTAGAACTACTTTAAGAAAGTGGTTTTGAAAACAAGGTTTGAAAATATAGACCAAAAAGGTCACTTTTAATGTAACACTTTCCTAAAGCAACCCTAGCCATGAAAAGGCTAGAATCACTCTAGAATTGTGGTTTTGAAAACAAGTTTTTGAAAAAGAGATTTTGATGCAATTTTGAAAACAAGTTTGAAAATAATTTTTGAAAACAACTTTTTCAAAACGAACTTTGGAAGATGCAAGACTATGATATGCACAATGCAATTTGGGGTCGTGACCATACAAGGTTAAGGCTTCACCACATAATCAAGGGGGCCGGACCCACGTGGTCTTTGGTTAGACTAGAAGAAAGCCCTCGACACGGTGACTCTCCCATAGCCCAATCCTACACATGGACCGGGAATCCCCTTGTTTCAAGCATGCAAAGAAAGGGGGGGAAAGAGATGGGGGATTAAAATAGAGAAAACCCAAGTGGGTTGGAGAGAGAAGAGAGAGGGGGGAAGTGTGGAAAATTAAAGAGAAAGCCTACCTTGTATCTTCTTTAATTTGCGCGCCGCGCTGTCTTCAATCTTCGGTCTTTGTCTTGATCTTCTTCTTCAACCTTCAAGGGTTGTCTTCAAATTTTGGATGACAGCTCTTCAAGTCTTCCAAAGATGGTTGAAGGATAGTGTATGAGTGTATAGGAGGCTAGGGTTTGTGTATAGTGGCTAGGGTTTGGGAAAACCTAGGGAGGCTAGGGTTTTGGAGGTGCTTGAGCTCTGTATATCGAATTGTGTGATTCCTAGGTTAAGTTCGCAGACCCCTTTCACGTTGATCGAGACTCTGTATTTATAGAAGTTGGACAAGCCTGGCGCCTGTTGTAGTGGCGCCAGGGCAAAATTTATACTAGCGCCACTAGGAGTGGCGCCAGGCCATTTTTTGGCTTGGCGCCACTACTAGTGGCGCCAGCCATTTAGGAAACAATTAAGGTCAGCAAGCAATGTATCTTTGACTAGATTCGGGCGCCTGTACTAGTGACTGCCATGTAAATTTTAGCCTGGCTTCACTAGGAGTGACTCCGGAAAGTCCGGGAATGATTTGAAGGAGCCGGGAGTGACCCGGATGGCCGGAAAGGAGCAGGAACACTTAAAATAGTGTCCTGGAGGTATTTGACTTGAAAAGTGAGGATTGGATGTATTGGAAAGGTTGACCGAGCCTTTAGGGGCAAAACGGTCAATCGGACCGGAAAACTGCCGGGACAGACTCAAACTGTCCCGGAAGAAGACCTGGGATCTGGAAACATTATTTAGAATGTTCCCAGAGGTTGCCGGTTTGATACCCAGAGTCCGCGTGGTCGGAAATGGAGACCGGCCCACCAAGGGCAAAACGGTCATTTTGTACCGGGTTTGCCGGAACTGACTCGGAATGGTCCGGAAAGGTAAAGGAAGGTTCAGAACACTATAGAAAGTGTTCCCGAGTTATTACCGGTTTGATACCCAGAGCCGGTGTGGTTGAAGAAGGAGACCGGCCCTCCAGGGGCAAAACGGTCATTTTGTACCGGGTTGGCCGGAACTGACTTGGAATGGTCTGGAAAGGTAAAGGAAGGTCGAGAACACTATAAAAAGTATTCTCGGGACATTACCGGTTTGATACCCAGAGCCGGTGTGGTTCCCGGGGCATTCGGATGCTTAGGGGCAAAATGGTCATCTTGACCGAAAAGTCTCGGAAAAGGCCCTAAGGGTAGTCTGGTTATTTTTCACCGAAGTGAGCTAACAAACATGGGTATTGACCTAGGTGTTGAGTATTTCCGCTACTCGGACGGGTTGAGTATTTCCGCTACTCAGACGGGGTTGATGATTTGAGAGTATTTTCGCTACTCGGACGGGGTTGATGATTTGGGAGTATTTCCGTTACCCTAACGGTTTTGTGAGTATTTCTGCTACTCTAACGGGTCTATGAGTATTTCTGCTACTCTAACGGGTCTGTGAGTATTTCCGCTACTCTAACGGGTCTATGAGTATTTCCGCTACTCTAACGGTTAAGTATTTCCGCTACTTTAACGGTTCTGTGAGTATTTCCGCTACTCTAACGGTTGAGTATTTCCGCTACTCGGACGGCTCTGTGAGTATTTTCGCTACTCTAACGGTTGTGTGAGTAGTTTTGCTACTCGGACCGTCTCGAGGAATAAATTCTCTCGAGAGAGGGATTGGAAAGGGGTCTTATCGTCTCCGAAGAGACGTGCCTGGATTGGAACCGTCTCGAGGAATAAACTGTCTCGAGAGAGGGATTGGAAAGGGGTCTTACCGACTCCGAAGAGACGTGCCTGGGTTTTGAGTGTTTCCGCCACTCTAACGGTGTTGTGAGTGTTTCCGCCACTCTGACGGTTTTGTGAGTGTTTCCGCCACCCTAACGGTTTTGTGAGCGTTTCCGCCACTCTGACGGTGTTGTGAGTGTTTCCGCCACTCTGACGGTTTTGTGAGTAGTTTTACTACTTGGACCGTCGCGAGGAATAAACTGTCTCGAGAGGGGGATTGGAATTGGAATAAGAAAGGATGATGCCCCTAAGGGCATTTTGGTCATTTTGCCTCTATTTGGGCCTGACAGGCCCGCAAAGCGATGGAAAGACGGAATTTGGACTAGAGGATTGGTTTCGATTGGAATATGTCCATAATGACTTGAAAACAAGTCTGGACGGAGTGTAGACTGCCGAGCGGTCAAAAATGGGGTGCTTACAAGTGGCAGAAACACTCAAAACACAGGTCAACACCAGTGCTTGCTAGCCCACTTTGGTGAAAAATAACCAAACTACCTCTTGGGCCTTTTCCAAGAGTTTCCAGTCAAGATGACCATTCTGTCCCTAGGCATCCAAACGCCCCGGGAACCACACCGGCTCTGGGTATCAAACCGGTAATCTTTTGAGATTACTTCTTATAGTATTCTCAACCTTCCTCTACCTTTCCGGACAATTCCGAGTCAGTTCCAACAAACCCGGTACAAAATGATCGTTTTGCCCCTGGTGGGCCGGTCACCTTTTTCTAGCCACGCCGGCTCTGAGTATCAAATCGGTAACTCCTAAGTTTGGTTATTATAGTATTCTCACCCTTCTTCTACCTTGTTGGATCATTCCGAGTCAATTCTGGCAAACCCGGTACAAAATAACCGTTTTGCCCCTAGAGGGTCGGTCACCTTTTCCGACCATACCGGCTCTGGGTATCAAACTGGTAACTTCCCGAGAATGCTTTTTATAGTGTCCTCAACCTTTTTTTATCCTTTCAGATCATTCCAAGTCGGTTTCGGCAAAACCGGTGCGAAATGACCGTTTTGCCCCTGGTGGGCCGGTCACCTTTTCTGATCACACCAGCTCTGGGAATCAAACCGGCAACCTTTGGGAATATTTTGAATAATGTTTCCAAATCTTGAGTCTTCTTCCGGGACAGTCCGAGTTCGTCCCGGATGCTTTTCTGGCCCGATGGACCGTTTTGCCCTTAAAGGCCCAGTCAACCCTTCCGACACATCCTATCGTCATTTTCCAAGTCAAATACCTCCAGAACACTATTCTAAGTGTTCCTGCACTTTTGCAGCCTTCTGGGCCATTCCCAGTTGTAAGCACCCCATTTTTGACCGCTTGGCAGTCTACACTCCATCCAGACTTGTTTTCAAGTCATTGTGGGCATATTCCTATCGAATCCAATTCTCTACTTTCAAATTCCGTCTTTCCATCGCTTCGCGGGCCTGTCAGGCCCAAATAGAGGCAAAATGACCAAAATGCCCTTAGGGGCATTGTCCTTTCTTATTTCAATTCCATTTCCTCTCTCGAGACAGTTTATTCCTCGAGACGGTCCGAGTAGCAAAACTACTCACAAAACCGTCAGAGTGGCGGAAACACTCACACCGTTAGAGTGGCAGAAACACTCAAAACCCAGGCACGCCTCTTTGGAGTCGGTAAGACCCCTTTCCAATCCCTCTCTCGAGACAGTTTATTCCTCAAGACAGTTCCAATCCAGGCACGTCTCTTCGGTGACGGTAAGACCCCTTTCCAATCTCTCCCTCGAGACAGTTTATTCCTCGAGACGGTCCGAGTAGCAAAACTACTCACAGAACCGTTAGAGTAGCGGAAATACTCACAGAACCGTTAGAGTAGCGGAAATACTCACAGACCCATTAGAGTAGCGGAAATACTCACAGAACCGTTAGAGTAGCGGAAATACTCACAGAACCGTTAGAGTAGTGGAAATACTCACAAATCATCAACCCCGTCCGAGTAGCGGAAATACTCTCAAATCGTCAACCCCATCCGAGTAGCGGAAATACTCAACCTCATCCGAGTAGCGAAAATACTCAACCCCGTCCGAATAGCGGAAATACACAACCCCGTCCGAGTAGCGGAAATACTCAACCCCGTCCGAGTAGCGGAAATACTCAACCCCGTCCGAAGGTGTTTGATCGCCTCCGTAAATATCGGCTTAAGTTAAATCCGGCCAAATGCATGTTCGGAGTATCTTCAGGGAAATTGTTGGGATTTATAGTCAATGAAAAGGGGATAGAGGTTGATCTTGCTAAGGTGAAGTCCATTGTTGAAATGCCTACACCAAAAGGGGAAAAGGAGGTTCGGTCTTTCCTAGGAAAGTTGAACTTTATTAGCAAGTTCATCGCCCAAATGACCCACCTATGCGAACCTATTTTCAAGCTCCTTAAGAAAGATGTTCCAAAGGAGTGGGATGATAACTGTCAAATGGTGTTTGAGAAAATTAAAGAATATCTTCGAAATCCCCCTATCCTAGTGGCACCAACCCCGGGGCGTCCTTTGCTGATGTACATGACAATGTTAGATACTTCTATGGGATGTGTCCTAGGGCAACATGATGAAACGGGGAGAAAAGAGCAAGCCATTTACTACCTTAGTAAGAAATTTCTACCATATGAAGTGAAGTATTCTGCTCTCGAGAAAACCTGTTGTGCATTAGCCTAGGCAGCTCATAGGCTTCGACACTACGTGCTCTATCATACCACATTCCTCATCTCTCAAATGGATCCCCTCAAGTATATATTCGATGGCACATGATCCTGTCAGAATTCGACATTGTGTTCACTACCCGTAAAGCAGTCAAGGGGCAGGTGATAGCTGATTATCTGGCTGAGAACCCCATTGATGATTATCAATCCATGGAGCCCCAATTTCCTGATGAAAATATACTATGCATTGATGGTACGTCTGAAGAACAAGAACCAGCTGGGTGGAAGATGTTTTTCGACGGCGCTGCTAATAAAAGAGGAGCTGGCATTGGGGCAGTAGTAGTGTCAAGAACCGGCAGTCATTATCCTATTGTAGTTAAGCTACAACTTGAACTCTGTACTAATAACATCGTCGAATATGAGGCTTGCATCCTGGGGTTAAGATTGGCATTAGAAATGAAGATTGATGAATTGGTTGTTCTCGGAGATTCAGATTTGGTCATTCAGCAATCCAAGGACGTGTATCAAACTCGAGACGCCAAACTCTCCCCGTATCATCAACAGGTCAAGGACTTGTGTCAGCTATTCAAAAGCGTGGATTTTCGTCACATGCCCCGAACAGAGAATAGCTTCGCCGATGCCTTGGCTACATTGGCTGCAGCAATCAAGGTCGACAGTGGCACTGAAATACCCCCTCTACAAATCTTCACCAGGGATGTCCCCTCTTATTGTCTGCATACAATTATCGAACCTCCCAAGAAACCGTGGTTTTATGACGTCCAGAGGTATATTCAAACCAGGACGTTCCCTGATGCAACAACACAACGCGATAGGAAGACCATTTGTCGTTTGGCGGGACACTATTTCATGGTCGGAAACGAGCTTTTCAGGAGATCATGGTTCGGACCTCTAAGATGTGTCAATGCCGCCGAAGCTAAAGTTATCATGGAGGAAGTGCATGAGGGAGTTTGTGGCCCCCACATGAATGGCCACATGCTTGCGAAAAAGATTCTCCAGACAAGGTATTACTGGTCAACAATGGAGTCAGATTGCATTAGATACGTTCTTCGATGTCACAAATGTCAGATACATGGGGATAAGATCAAAGCACCACCGTCTGAGCTCCATTCTATGTCTGCCCCATGGCCCTTTTCAATGTGGGGGATAGATATGATCGGTCCTTTCACTCCTAAAGCTTCCAACGGCCATCGCTTCATCCTGGTCGGTATTGATTATTTCACTAAATGGGTTGAAGCCGTCTCTTACATCCATGTCACCAAGAAGGTCGTAGAAAGGTTCATAAAAAATTACATCATCTGCCGGTACGGGATTCCTGAGTCACTCATTACTGATAATGGTTCCAATCTGAACAACGAATTGATATAAAAGCTATGCCAAACATTTCGCATTACTCACCGAAATTCGGTCACTTACCGACCCCAGATGAATGGGGCAGTAGAAGCAGCCAACAAGAATATTCAGAGAATACTCCGAAAAATGATTGACAATTACAAAGATTGGCATGAGAAACTTCCGTTCGCATTGATGGCTTATCGAACTACTATGAGGGTCTCCACCGAAAGTACTCCTTTTGAGCTAGTTTACGGCACCGAGACAGTCATCCCTGTTGAGATTGAGATTCCTTCTTTACGGATCTTAACAGAAACCAAGTTAGATGAAGCAGAATGGATTAAAGACCGATATGCCCAACTTTGTTTGTTGGATGAGAAGCGGTTAGCTGCAGTTTATCACGCTCAGTGTTACAGAAGGCGAATGGCCAGAGCATTTGACAAAAAGGTACGACCTCGATCATTCCAGCCGGGAGATTTGGTGCTCAAGAAGGTGTTCCCCCATCAGGAGGCGGCACAGGGAAAGTTTGCTCCAAACTACGAAGGGCCATTAATGGTAAAGAAAGTCTTGTCTGGAGGAGCTCTCGTTTTGGAGGAAATGGATGGCCAAGAATTTCCTAGCCCATTGAATTCAGATGCTGTCAAATGCTACTATATATGATTCCGAAAGCTAGACCTTTGGTTTCTGTAAAGAAGCAATAAAACCTACTCTCCTCATTCTCCATTAATCAAAAAGGTAGTGTTTTAAGGTTAAAACTCTATGGAGTAAACAATCTAATTCCAAGATGACGAGGGGCCCTTATTTCATTTTCTATCCAATTAAAATGCATATATACATAACCTTTGCCAAACCTTTAGAGTCAGTTACTTTCTTTCAGGAGCATTCCCCCTCAATAAAGTGATCACGTTTAGTAGAGGCACTAAAAAAAAAAAAAAAGAAAAAAAAAAGGGGCCCTTGAAGTACTACTTTAAGTTCGCACAAATATTGGTATTAACATCAATAGCCAAAAAAAAAAAAAAAAGGGGCGTGCAATAAGATACCCAAGGAAAGATGGGAATACGCAGGAAAAGTGCCATTGAACCAAAAAACTATCAAAGGTGATCACTAGTAGAGTGGTAGGTTTGAGCCTTTTTCTTTTTCTTTCGAAAGTAAATACCAACACCATAACCCCTAAAAAGTCCTCTCAGATTGGAATTAAATTGATTAGTCCAAATGAGCTTGCTAAATATGCCATGAGTTGGAGAATGATGCAAGTAGCGTTTAGAAGCTTCTCAACAGAAATCCGAGACCAAGCTGAGGAAAGAGAGAGAAAGAAGAGAGAAAAGTTAAGCGCTTCCCGAGGATACGGTGAAAACCCGAAAGGGCACCGTAGGTAAAAAGGTAGGGATGTGGCAAGATACAAAACTGTCGACCCTGGCGAAAACCTGCAAAGGCGCCTTGGTGCAAAAATGACAGAGCTGGGACTGGTGAAAACCCTCAGGGGCACTAGTAGTAAAAAAATAGCCAAAAAAAAAGGGGGAAGAACAAGGGATTTAGATGTGAAAAAAATAACTCGAGCTACTACATTCCCCGGAAGTTAAGGTATGAAAGCAACGGTGTAAAAGTCGAAAGGCGTCTCGAAAGGCATTCTCCGGTTTAGCCCAATTAGGGTTAAAAGAAGCAGAGGTCCCTTTCATGGAACAGTCAGTGAGTTAAAGAATCAAACAAAGGGGAGTTATTTTTCATTAAACTGCAATTCTCATTTAATTTTTTCCAAATTTGTTACTATACTAATCATGCAGAAAAATCATACCAAAAGCACGGGAGGTCATGAATTCATAAGATAAAAGGGGCATAACACTAAACACAGTATGTTTTTCTACAAATGCAGAAATCAGCGGATCTAAGAGCGAGGGGCAAAAATATATCGCTCCCCGTCGTTATTAGAGGAGGAATCAGCTAAGCAGGGATCCACTGGCTCGCCGGTCACAAGAGGAGCAGTCGAAGAAGTACCAGCAGCAGAAGACGCAAGCCGGCCTCGCTCATAGTCCACACATCTAGCCAGAAGCATGTCCCTCTCTCGGGTAAGGGACTCCACAGTCTCCCGCAAGGACGGACCATCCATCACATCACCCTCCAGGGAAGGAGAGCTGCCTAGAACGCCTCGTGGCCGCTTGCGGCCCTCGCAGCACCCGAAGGTGGGTCATCATGTGTCGATTTGGCTACTGCTAACTGCCTCTTTAGTAAAGCTACCTCAGCATCTCTCATCCTCAATCGGTCATGCAACATCCGTATTAGACGACGGTTTTCCCGTCTGTGGTGACGCCCCTGAATAATCATAGCAGTCAAGAAGTCGGTATACCCTACGGGAGGTAAAGGAGTCTCAAGAAGAAGATCCCCAAGTTTACTAGGACCCAACACATAGCGTCGAAGCCAATAATGATAGGCCTCGGTCGCAGGAGGCATGTCGGAGAAGGGACCATCATCATCAACGTGAGGAAGCAAAGATCTCCATATATCCATAACTTTCTCCACCAATGCTCTAGGAATCGATGCCTCAAAGACGAGTAAACTCGGCTGCAGAAGCTAAAAAAGGGATATCCTGACTCCTACCAAGCTGTCGTAGAACCCGAATCCCGAAGAAAGGGGCAATGCCCCGTAGTCCTGCTAGGGGCACGAAAGCCCTCCCGGAAGGCCGAACTCTTAAGCAATACATACCAACCACCCCTGAATACCACCTGACTGTGCCTGACCTCATGCTCTGAAGATAGTCAGCCCAGGATGCAGCAGTCTGCGGAAATCTCCCCTCATCTGCCATGACACCCTGAGATCTCGCTAGGGAATGTACATGATCGAGCTCAGGATACCATGTGTGCTGAAACAAAGGTGTAACAAACAAATGACTAATCACCCAAAGCTGGAAGAGAGTAGTGCATCCGCGGAAACGAGCGTCAAGGGACTGCTGGAATCTCGTAAGACTCACGAAGGTCTCCCCTACAATCATAGGAGCATAGGAATGCCCCGTACGGATCAAGGCCAGTGGTGCACAGAGTCGACAGTCCACTAAATCATCGTCTCGGGGGAACACCAAGAAGTTCAGCAGAAGCAAGGCTAAGGCAACCATACGAGAAATAGCCCAATCCTAGGAGGTGTGCCACTCACCTGAATGAACTCGCATACCCGTAGGGAACTCAAAACGGGAAAAGAGGAACTCTGCTGGGACATAAGGAAACTGGGGCAAAGAAGAAGACGAAAGAACTGCGCGTCTGAATCCGAGCTGGGATGAAACCACCGTGATACAACCATCTAGAAACAGGGGTCCCACAATGTCAGCAGAAACATCTCGGAAACCAAGAAGGAACCCATACTCGTGAGGAGTAGGGGTAAGCTCACACTCTCCAAAGTGGAAAAGAGACAAGTCCGGCTGCCAGAAAGGGATCACTGCCTCCATGAGTCCGGGAATAAGCCGCACTGATAAAAGCGAAGCCACCCGACCAAAGGACCGACGAAAGATATCCTGCTCATCGGGAGGGTAGCTACTGTGCCAGGCTCTCAGCCGATGCAAAACTCCATCTGCCATCCTAAAAAGGTAAGCCAAGGTAAGTGATGTAAATATACCATCCATGCAGTTTAAATAACAAACAAATAACATAAAACAAATAAAGGATTTCGCAATAACAAATCAAAGACAAAATCTTCACACTTCTCGATTTTCCAACTCCAAATCACATCTCAAGGGTTCTTTGCCTTTTCCCTTCAAAAATATTTTATTTTTAACATTTTAACCAACTCTTTCCATAATTTCTAAAAATTTCGGCAGAGTCCTGTTTAAAAATGGCCCCTACAACGCCCATGACATTAACACCAAAACATGAAATATGCACCTTCTAACGCCACAATCACATGACAATGGCACCCGTGCACACTCTCCAATTTTTTAAAATTTTCAAAACTCATGTTTTATTTTTCAAATAAATCAATGGTTTTCAAAAGGCTTCCAAAATTTTTCAAAATCACCTCAAATGTTTTCAAAATATTCCTACATTTTTCCAAATTTCAAACTTCAAAAATTTCATCAATTTCTTGAATTTTCTAATTTTTCTAATTTTCTAAATATTTTTCTATTTTTCAAAAAATAAAAAATTCACCGAGTTTTCAAAAAATCACGAAACTTCATACGGTTGTCAAACACATTTTTCTTAAGGCACGTTGTACAAAAACATAGCCAGAAAACCCAATACCCATGCTTATAGGAACAAATTTCCTATTCCTGCAGAAAACCCCCTTCACACATTTACATATAATCACTCAAATTCAATCAAACAACCATCAAATTGCAAAAACAACATCACCAAAGTGTTCAAAACATATCAAAACATCAATTTCCACTATTCACATGATTCAAACGAAGTTCTACACATCAAAATCAACAAATTTTGAAAACTCACCTTTTGGAAGTTCTCCGGCGAAATCTTCTCTTCCGACGACTTTTCCGGCGACATCGACTCCCTCCGGCAATCACCCGTGGTCCCCAAGGAGTGCTCCTTCAATGTCCAAGATGGATTCCTCGTAATGCCTCACAAATTTGCAAAAAACTCTTCAAATCCCGTGGGTGTGCGAACCAGAAATTTTCTAGTTTTTAACCTTAAGCCTAGCGCCACTAGCAGAGGCGCCAGTGCTTTATTGCCAAAGGCGCCACTACTTGTGGCGCCAGTTATAAATTTTTGGCAGTTTTGCCCTTTTTCCCGCCAAGACTTGTTTTCGAAGGCCTTTTTGGCCCGTTATCCATTTTCGACCCCCGTTGTCAAAAGAATCTCAGTGTCCGTCCCTCTGACTGCCTCGCGGTCAATATGGGACTCTTACTCTTATCGCTTTCTGTCTTTGACAAACAAAGACAGAAAAAGAAGGGCAGCTGTAAGCACCCCATTTTTGACCGCTCGGTAGTCTACACTCCGTCCAGACTTGTTTTCAAGTCATTGTGGGCATATTCCTATCGAATCCAATTCTCTAGTTTCAAATTCCGTCTTTCCATCGCTTTGCAGGCCTGTCAGGCCCAAATAGAGGCAAAATGACCAAAATGCCTTTAGGGGCATTGTCCTTTCTTATTTCAATTCCAATTCCTCTCTCGAGACAGTTTATTCCTCGAGACGGTCCGAGTAGCAAAACTACTCAAAAAACCGTCAGAGTGGCGGAAACACTCACAAAGCCGTTAGAGTGGCGGAAACACTCACACCGTTAGAGTGGCGGAAACACTCAAAACCCAGGCACGTCTCTTCGGAGTCGGTAAGACCTCTTTCCAATCCCTCTCTCGAGACAGTTTATTCCTCGAGACGGTCCGAGTAGCAAAACTACTCACAGAACCGTTAGAGTAGTGGAAATACTCACAAATCATCAACCCCGTCCGAGTAGCGGAAATACTCTTAAATCGTCAACCCCGTCCGAGTAGCGGAAATACTCAACCCCGTCCGAGTGGCGGAAACACTCAAAACCTAGGTCAATATCCATGTTTGTTAGCTCACTTCGGTGAAAAATGACCAGACTACCCTTAGGACCTTTTTCGAGACATTTCGGTCAAGATGACCATTTTGCCCCTAGGCATCCAAACGCCCCGAGAACCACACCGGCTCTGGGTATCAAACCGGTAATGTCCCGAGAATACTTTTTATAGTGTTCTCAACCTCCCCTTTACCTTTCCGGACCATTCTGAGTCAGTTCTAGCCAACCCGGTACAAAATGACCGTTTTGCCCCTAGAGGGCCGGTCTCCTTCTTCGACCACACCGGCTCTGGGTATCAAACCGGTAATGTCCCGAGAATACTTTTTAGAGTGTTCTCGACCTTCCTTTACCTTTCCGGACCATTCCGAGTCAGTTCCGGCAAACCCGGTACAAAATGACCATTTTGCCCCTGGTGGGCCGGTCTCCATTTCCGACCACGCCGGCCCTGGGAATCAAACCGGCAACCTCTGGGAACATTCTAAATAATGTTTCCAGATCCCAAGTCTTTTTCCGGGACAATCCGGGTTCGCCCCGGCAGTTTCCTAGCCTGATTGACCGTTTTGCCCCTAAAGGCCCGGTCAACCTTTCCGACTCACCTTATCTTCATTTTTCAAGTCAAATACCTCCAGGACACTATTTTAAGTGTTCCTGCTCCTTTCCAGCTTTTCGGGTCATTCCCAGCTCCTTCAAATCATTCTCGGACTTTCCGAAGTCACTCCTAGTGAAGCCAGGCTAAAGTTTACATGGTAGTCACTAGTACAGGCGCCCAAATCTAGTCAAAGATACGTTCCTTACTGACCTTAATTGTTTCCTAAATGGCTAGCGCCACTAGTAGTGGCGCCAAGCCAAAAAATGGCCTGGCGCCACTACTAGTGGCGCCAGTGTATAATTTGGCCTGGCGCCACTGTAACAGGCGCTAGGTTTGTCTTCCCTCTATAAATACAAAGCCTCATTCAACGTGAAAGGGGTCTGCAAACTTAACCTAAAAATCCTATATTTCGATATACAGATCTCGAGCACCTCCTAAACCCTAGCCTCCTTAGGTTCTCCAAACCCTAGCCACTATACACAAACCCTAGCCTCCTATACACTCATACACTCCCCCATACACTCATACACTAGCCTTCAACCACTCTCTGAAGACTTGAAGAACAGCCATTCAAAGCTTGAAGACAATCCTTGAAGACTAAAGGTGAAGATCAAGACCGAAGACTGCACGGCGCGCAAAATAAACAAGAAACAAGGTAGGCTTTCTCTTTAATTTTCTGCACTTCCCCCCTCTCTCTTCTCTCTCCAACCCACTTGGGTTTTCTCTATTTTAATCCCCCATCTCTTTCCCGCCCTTTCTTTGCATGCTTGAAACAAGGGGATTCCCGGTCCATGTGTAGGATTGGACTATGGGAGAGTCACCGTGTCGGGGGCTTTCTTCTAGTCTAACCAAAGACCACGTGGGTCCGGCCCCCTTGATTATGTGGTGAAGCCTTAACCTTGTATGTTCACGACCCCAAATTGCATTGTGTATATCATAATCTTGCATCTTCCAAAATTTGTTTTCAAAGTTGTTTTCAAAGCCGTTTTCAAATTTGTTTTTCAAAATTGCATCAAAATCTCTTTTTCAAAAACTTTGTTTTCAAAACCACTTTCTTAAAGTGGTTCTAGCTCTCTTCTGGCTAGAATCGCTTTAGGAAAGTGAGATGTTTTTATACCTTCTAAAAACTCTTTTTCTAAATCTCTCTTCCTAAAAATCTCTTTTTCAACATACTTTCCTAAAACTCTCATTTCCAAAATTGTTTTCAAAAACTCCCTTCCAAAATCCATTTTTCAAAATTCCCTTTTTCAACTCCTTTCCAAAAACTCATTCTCTTTAAAATCTCTTTCTAAAAACACTCCCTAGGTTCACCTTCCTAAAAACTCTTTCCAAAAATCTCTCCTAAAAATCTTTTCAAAAACTCTCTTTTCTAAAATCTTCCTTCTCGAAATTTCCTCTCTAGGATTTCCTTCCAAAATCTATGTTTCCAAAAATACACTTTCCAAAAAACTCCTCCCTAGGATTCCCTTCTAGAAAACTTTTGTTTCCAAAAACGCGTTTTTCAAAAAAAAAAAAACTCTTTCCTTAGAGCCCAAACCAAACCTTAGAGCCCACAATTAGGAAACCCTAATTTTCTTTCCAAAAACATGATTTTCAAACTTTATCCCAAACCTAGGTTTCCAAAACCTCTTGTTTTCACATCAAAACTATACATGTCTCCAAAACCTATTTTCTACATCAAAACTACAATTTTTCAAATCTAGGGTTTCTAGAATCTCCTTTTCCAAATCCTATCTTCTCTTTAGAAACCAAATCAAATCTCCCCGTTTAGGAAACTAGATCCTATCCTCCGTTTTTGGAAATAAAATCAAACTTTCTCTTTTCAAAACAAAATCCAATCCCTTTCAAAACCCAACTCTTTCCTAATTCAAATCCTTCCTAAACTTCTACTTTCCTAAACCTTAAGTTTCCAAAACTTGAACATAAAAATCTTTTCTAATTCAACCCTTTCCTAATTCTACCCTCTTTTCAAATCTTAACTTTTCAAACCTAAGTTTTCAAACTCTTCCTAAATTCAAACCTTTTCTAATCTCAAGATTTTCTAAAACTCTAAAACTTTCTAAATCTTAAACTTTCTAAATTTCAAATCTTTCCAAATTCAAAACTTTCTAAATTTGAAACTTTCTCAAGTTAAATCTTTCTAAACGTAAAAACTTTCTAAATTCTAAACTTTCCCAAAACTTCAAATCTTTCCAAATCTAAGACTTTTCTAAACTCAAAACTTTTTAATTTAAGACTTTCTTAAGTTGAAACTTTCTTAATTCAATCATTTCCTAAACTAAAAAATTTCCTTTTTCAAACCTTTTCTAAAACGAAACTTTCTTATTTTCAAAACTCCCTTGTTTTCAAAGCTTTCCAAATTCAAAACTTCCCTTTTTCGAAAACTTTCTAAACTCGAAACTGTCCAATTTCAAAACTTTCCTAAACCCAAAACTTTCCTGAATTCCAAACTTTTCTAATTTCAAAACTTTCCAAAAATGAAACTTTCCTAATTCCAAACTTTCCTAAATCGAACATTTCCTAATTCAAACATTTCCTAAATCTAACCTTTCCTATTCTCCTAAACCTTCCAAGTCAAGTCAAGCTTTTCCTAAGTCTAGGTTTCCTAAACCTTCATCTTTCTCTTTTTCAAAACAAGTCCAAATCTATCTTTTCAAATCAAAGTCCAATTTTCTCAATTTCAATTTCCAATCTCCTCTTCCAATTCCAAATCGAATTCAATTTCCAATTCAATCTCCTTCTTCAAATCCACTCTTCTATTTTCAATCGGACTCCGGTCCGAACTACGACTGACCTGATTCCCCCAAAGGGATACGTAGGCAACCTTCATAGGTGCGGTCACAATATTTTTCAAACTTTTAATTCCACCCTCATGGGTGCGGTTTCCAAAATCTTTTCAAATCTCAAATTCCAATCTAGTTTCAAAATTCCAAAATTTCTATTTTCAAATTCCTATTTCCAAATTTTCAAAATTTCCAATTTCAATTCCATCTTTTCAAATCAAAGCAATCTCTTTTTTAAATCTATTTTTTAATTCTTTTCTATTGCTTGCATATCATGCATCATACTAAATTAGTTTTCAAACATTGTTTTTCTAAAGTGAATAGGGTTGAACTATAGTTAGTCGAAGACTCTCATAGGTGAATCTAGGGTAGATTGACATGTAGGTACCGAAAGGGCGGGGTAGGGTGATAGCTTAGTGCGTCTTCCCCACACGTAACCAACCTCCGAACCTAGATCACTGTTTTCGAAAGACCAAAAAGGAGTTATTTTTCAAAAATGGCTAAATGTTTTCCAAAGGTTGCCAAACAACCTGTTTTTCTTAAAAACCCTCTCTTGAGGAGATATTTTCAAAAATCGTTTTTCAAAAACCCAATGTGTAGTCTTCGAATTACTCTTAGTTTTTAGGTGACCTAACTCACCTTAATCAAGTTAGGTGGCGACTCCAAATGTTTTTCAAAAGCCCTTTATTCAAATCTGTTTTCAATTCAAACCTAGTCGCACTCATTCTTTTAGGAGGGTGAGTTCTAACGAGAGAGTACAACATTTTTCCCGCTTGGGTGAGTATTCCTCGAGTGCGAAAAATCTGGGTGCGACACCAGTCCCTTAAATCATTCCCGAACTTTCTGGAGTCACTCCTAGTGAAGCCAGGCTAAAAATTACATGGTAGTCACTAGTACATGTGCCAAAATCTAGTAAAAAATACATTGTTTGCCAACCTTAAACATTTCCTAAATGGCTGGTGCCACTACTAGTGGCGCCAAGCCAAAAAATGGCCTGGCACCACTCCTAGTGGCGCCAGTGTAATGTTTGGCCTAGCGCAACTGCAACAGGCACCAATGCATTCCTCTCTCTATAAATACAGAGCCTCTTCCAGCGTGAAGGAGGTCCGCAAACTTAGTCTAAAAACACCAATATTCGATACACAGAGCTCGAACAATCCCTAAACCCTAGCCTCCCTAGGTTTTCCAAACCCTAGCCACCATACACTAAACCCTAGCCTCATATACACTCATACACTCCCCCATACACTTATACACTAGCCTCCAACCCTCCTTTGAAGACTGGAAGAGCTACAATATGAAGTTTGAAGATTGAAGACAATTCTTGAGGATTGAAGACAAAGATCAAAACGAAGATCAAAGACAAGCAAGGCGCGCAAAATAAACAAAACATACGGTAGGCTTTCTATTTAAATTTTCGCACTTCCCCCTCTCTCTTCTCTCTCTTAACCCACTTGGGTTTTCTCTATTTTAATCCCGTATCTTTTTCCCCCCTTTTCTTTGCATGCTTGAAATAAGGGGACTCCCGGTCCATGTGTAGGATTAGATTATCGAAGGGTCACCGTGTCGGGGGCTTTCCTTTAGGCTAACCGGAGACCACGTGGGTTCAGCCCCCTTGATTATGTGATGAAGCCTTAACCTTGTATGTTCACGACCCCAAACTTGCATCGTGCATATCATTGTCTTGCATCTTCCAAAAACCGTTTTCAAACTCGTTTTCAAAGATTGTATTAAACTTGTTTTCAAAATTGCATCAAAATCTCCTTTTTCAAAATGTGTTTTCAAAATCACAATCCTAGGGTGATTCTAGCATTTCCATGGCTAGGGTTGCTTTAGGAAAGTGTTACATTTAAAGTGACCAATACGGTCCATATTTTCAAATCTTATTGTTTTCAAAACCGCTTTCCTAAAGTGGTTCTAGCCCTCTTATGGTTAGAATTGCTTTAGGAAACTGAGATGTTTTTACACCTTCTAAAAAACTCCCTTTTCAAAAGTCTCTCTTTCTAAAAATCTCTTTTTCAACATATTTTCCTAAAGCTCCACTTTCCAAAATTGTTTTCTAAAAACTTCCTCCAAAAATATATTTTCCAAAACTTCTCTTTTTATACCCCTTTCTAAAACGCTCTCTTCAAGGTCCACTTTCTAAAAACGTTCCCTAGGTTTCCTTCTCAGAAAAACCTCTTCTTGAATCTCTTTCTTAAAAATCTCTTTATAAAAAACTTCTCACTAGGATCTCTTTCCAAAAACTCTTTCTCCTCAAAATTCACTTTCTAAAAACACTCCCTAAATTTACTTTTCCAAAAACTCTTCCCAAAATCTTCCTTCTAGAAACTCCTCTCTAGGATTCCCTTCTAAAAAACTTGTTTCCAAAAACACACTTTCCAAAAACGCTTTCCTTAGAGCCCAAGTCAAGCCCTAGAACTCACAATTAGGAAACCCTAATTTTTTTCCCAAAAACATGGTTTTCAAACTTTGCCCCAAACCTAGGTTTTCAAAACCTCTTGTTTTCTACATCCAAATTATACACATTTCCAAAACCTCTTTTCTACGTCAAAACTATATACTTCCAAATCTAGGGTTTCTAGAAAATTCCTTTTCCAAGTCCTTGTCAAATCAAATCTTCCCGTTTAGGAAACTAGGTCCTATCCGCTGTTTTTGGAAACAAAATCAAACCTTCCCTTTTAGACTCAAAATCTAAATCTTTCCTAGTTCAAATACTTCCTAATCTTCTATTTTTCTAAATCTTAACTTTCCAAAACTTGAACATAAAAATCTTTCCTAGATTTCAAATTCAACCCTTTGCTAATTCTATCCTTTTCCAAATCTTAACTCTCTAAATCTAGGTTTTCCAATCTTTCCTAAATTCAAACCTTTCCTAATTTCAAGATTTTCTAAAACTCAAACTTCCAGACTTTTTAAATTCTGAACCTTCCTAAAGCTTCAAATCTTTCCAAATCTAAACTCAAAACTTTCCTATTTTTAAAACTTCCCTATTTCAAAACATTCCAAATTCAAAACTTTCTTGACTTGAAACTTTCCAAATTCTAAACCTTTCTTAAACTAAATTTTTCCTAATTCAGAACATTTCTAAATTCAACACTTTCCTATTTCAAAACCTTTCTTAGAATAAAACTTTCTTAATTCAAAACTTTCCTAAGTTGAAACTTTTCAAATTCCAAAACTTTCCTAAGTTGAAACTTTCCTAAATCAAAACTTTCCAAAAATGACACTTTCCTAAGTTTGAAACTCTCCTAATTTGAAAACTTTCCTAATTTGAAACTCTTCTAAATCGGACCTTTCCTGATTCGAACCTTTCCTAAATCGAATCTTTCTTAAACTCTCGAGTCTTTCCTAAGTCTCATATTTCTTAAGTCTAGATTTCCTAAACCTCCATCTTTCCAAAACAAGTCTAAATCTTTCCAAGTTCTACTTTTCCAAATCCAAGTCCAAATCCAATCTTTTCAATTCCAAAATTCTAATTTCAAATCTTCCAATCAAAATTGAATCTCTCAATTTTCCAATCCAATTTCCAATTCAATCTCTTTCTTTCAATCAACTCTTCTATTTTCAATCAGACTCTTGTCTGAACTACGACTGAGCTGATTCCTCCAAAAGAATACATAGGCAACCCTCATGGGTGCGGTCTTAACATTTTTCAAATCTCAAATTCCACAATCTTTTCAGATCTTTAATCTATTTCCAAATTTCCAATTTCAAATTTCTATTTCCAAATCTCTATTTCTAATTTTTCAAACTTTCCAATTTCAAATCTATCCTTTCAAATATTTTTTCTAAAATCAAATCAAATTCTTCTTTTCAAATCTATTTCCAAATCAACTCTCTTTTCTTGCACTTGCATATCATGCATCATGTTAGTTTCTTTTCAAATATTGTTTTTCAAAGTTGATAGGATTGGACAATAGTTAGTTAAAGACTCTCATAGGTGAATATAGGGTAGATTGACATGTAGGTACTGAAAGGGCGGGGTAGGGTGATGGTTTAGTGCGTCTTCCCTACACGTAACCAACCTCCGAACCTAGGATCACTATTTTCATAGACCAAAAGGAGTTATTTTTCAAAAAGGGCTAAATGTTTTCCAAAGGTTGCCAAACAACCTGTTTTTCTTAAAAACCCTCTCTTGAGGAGATATTTTCAAAATCGTTATCTAAAAACCCTAAGTGTAGTCTTCGGATTATGCTTAGTTTTTAGGTGACCTAACTTACCTTAATCAAGTTAGTTGGCGACTCCAAATCTTTTCCAAAAGCCCTTAATTCAAATCAATTCTCAAATTCAAACCTAGTCGCACTCATTCTTTTAGGAGGGTGAGTTCTAACGAGAGAGTACAACATTTTTTCTACTTGTGTGAGTATTCCTTGAGTGCAAAAAATCTGGGCACAACAAATAACACGTAAACCGAGATTAAGCATATAAGTCCCTTAACCCCGACTCATCAACACCTCACTCGCACAACGGGAGAGCAAAGCTAAACTCTAGGACAAAGCCCCAACATAAAACGAGAACATAAGGTTGAGGTTTGAACATGAAAGCCGGGATGTCAACACCTTCATCACATCTCAACCACCTCTCAAGGATAAGTTCACACTTTAGGTTAGTTCTATTTGAAAATAAGCTTAAAGGCCTTTAATTTGATAGTTCATGGGCCAAAAACACATTTCGGGTGAAGAAGTTATGCCTCACGAAAGGTGGACTAAAATTCTGAAAAACAATGTTGTTGGCATATATTTTGGGTCAAATTTAAACTTCCATATCTCTCAATCTATAAAGAATTAGAGTACAAACTTTATATTGGTACAAAGGTCTATGAGTCTAGTTTCTAATACTTTAAACGGTGCATAAATTCGAGTTTTTTTAGAGAAAGTTATGTCTATTTTACTAAATAACGCCGAAGTTGGCAGGCCATTCGAACGCCCAACCGGGTCGTTTGAACGCTAGGCCAAAATGACCAAGCCATTCGAATGCCAGGAAAAAAAATGGAAAAACACCACTCTGACCATTCGAATGCCCGGAAGGGCCGTTCGAATGCCAGGCAAAGTGAAAAACTCTGCTCTCGGGAACGCCCATCCTGGCGTAGCAATAATTTTTTCGACCTAAAACTCTCCCAAAACCCCTCCAAACACAACCAAATCTTCCCAATACTCTTAGGGCTCAAAGATTAGCCCATAAGGATGACAATAACTCAAAATAGGGGAGAAAGAACAATTAAATCAAAGGGATCTAGAGTTGAACTCAAAACCCTAACATTTTACATATTTGGGGATTTTTCAAACCACCACTCCCAACCTTCAACAATAAGCTTCAAGCTCTCAAAATCATATAAATGGGACCCAAGGGGTCCCCCAAACTCAATGACAACACTCCTAGATGCATATATACAAATACCCAACAAAATCACACAAGATAAATACATATACATATATAATTTTGTACAGATATGAAGTCTTACCTTACTCCAAGCTTGGTTAAGTCTTCTATTGGCTTCAATCTCTTCCTTTAAGCTTTTTCCTTCTCTTTCTCTTCTCCTCTTCTCACTCTCTTCTCTCTCAACTAGTTGAAAATGTGTGAGTTGTGTGTATATAAGTGTATATAAGATGATACACATGGGAATAATCACATGTGTCTCACCCTATAGATTTAACTTATAACATAAACTCTCATTGGTCATTCTTGAGCCAAAAGAAGAAATAATTAACATTAAACATTGCATACACTATAAATTCTCATTAATATAAATAAATAGAGGCTCGGGATATCACAGCTTAGGAAACCCTAGTTGAATGTCTCACTTTTTTTTTTGAACAACCTTAATCATGGGGGCCTAAAATTGCTTCAGCAGTGTGACTATTTGAAAATTATTTTTCAAAAAGGTTTTCAAAAATATTTAGGGTATTAGAACCTTAATATGAATCATGTAGATTTCATTTCATGTATCACTTTTCCTAGCGAACCTAACCATGAGAGGATTAAGATCACAGTTGTAGGTTTTGAAAAACTTTTTAGAAAGCAAAGTTTTGAAAAAGGTTAAGTATCTAACCATTTTAGGTTAAAACAAGTTTAAGAGAACTCTTGAAAATATTTCAAGTGGTTTATAGAAGTACTTTGAAAAAGACTTTGGAGTTATGATTTTTGCAAACCCAATAAAGTAGAATATTTTTTAAAACGAATTTTAAAATCATTTTGAAATTGAATGATGCTTGGAAAGAGTCTTGGAATTGGAGAGCCTTAAAGTTGGTTTGATCTAGGGTTAACCTAGGGTTAAGGTGGCCTATGGTTAACTAACTAGGGTTAGGTTAACCTGGGGTTAAGATAACCTAGGATTAGCCTACTAGAGTTAGGTAAACCTAGGGTTTTGGAAGGTGGTTTTGAAAAGCGGTTTTGAATTAGGGTTTGGACCTAGTGGTTTTGGAAAGTGGTTTTGAACTAGGGTTTGGATCTTGTGGTTTTGGAAAAGTGAAATTGGACTAAGGTTTGGATCTAGTGGTTTTGGAAAGGTTGGAAGAGATGGGTTATGCATGAAACTTTGAAAGAAGGTTTTGTAAACTATGATTTCATGTAAAAATATTATCATTTTATGTGAAAAACTTTTATGAAAATGTATGAAAAATTTCATTGTATGTAGAAAAGTTATCATTTCATGTAAAACCATTTTAGAAAATCAACTCAAGAGAGTAATAAGTTTTGAAAATCATTTTTACAAAATCACTCAAGTAAGGATAAGGTTCATATGGTTGATTTTTGAAAATCAATATAGGATAGGTTGTTTTGAAGACCTTTTGGATAAAAACTCAAGAGATTGTATATTTTGAAAACCTCTTTGAAAATGGTTGTTTTAGAAAAATCACTTTTTTGGGTGTTGAAAACTACTCTAATGAGCTAGGGTTCATATGGTAGATTTGATGAAAACCACTCCAAGGATGGCTTCCCAAGGATCATTCTAACTACTAACTCAACAGAGTAAAACTTTGAAAGATTTTCTCAAAGAAGGGTTGCTTTTGCAGACTTCTAAAAATATTGAAAACTTTTTTTGGAGAGTAGGTTTTGAAAATCATTTTTATGCAACTCAAGAGAATGAAATGCATAGATGCAAGGGTAGAGATTAGGGGTTTTTGGAAATCTTTCTAAGGCTTGAAAAACTAGAGTTCTTGGCTTAAACTTCAAGAGACTCCAATTTAGAGACACTTTTTTGAAAATCATTTTGGCATGAATTTTAAAAGTTCTTGAAAATGAAACTAATGTGAATTAGAAAAAGGTTTGAAATACAAAAGTGAAGTCATGGCAAGCAATACATGAAACATTATAACATTTAGATGCAAAGGGTTATGAATATGCAAAGATTAGGCCTCACCACATTGCAGAGGGGGGGGGGGGGGGGGGGGGGGGGGGGGGGGGGGGGGGGCTCTAAGGGTCATACTATGCTCAAGATGGTTTTATGAGAGGTTCCCCTAATCGGTGGCTCTCATAAGGTTCCTTCTAAGCACGGCCTAAGAGCCTTCTTGTTTCAAACATGCAAGAAGAGGGGGTAGAAGATGGAGATTAAAAGAAAAGAAAATGTCATGTGAGCTTGGAAAGAGACGAGAGAGTAGGAGGTACATAAATATAAATGGAGCTTTACCTAGGCCTTCAATCAACCATAGCTTACATCTTCAATCGGGAAATTGGTCGTCTAGGCTTCTTGAACTCTTAATTCTTGGATTTTGGAGGCTTGTATTGAATTTTGGATGTTCTGTCTTGATTTTGGCAAAGTTTCTCTACTATTTTTGCTTTTGAAATGAGTTGGGGGTGGCCTAGTGTTTATAGGTTAAAGAAGTAGGGCTGGGCACATGTAGTATATGTGCAATTTGACCAAGCGCATGTAAGACATGCGCCAGGCATCATCCTCTCAGAAGATGATACATGGCGCAAGCAAATTTTTTGGACGATCTGATCAAAATCTGAGAGCACGTAGGATACGATTCGTCACCAAAAACTTTAATGCTAATTTTGTCTCAATATTTGTGCCATTTGAGAAAGATTCAGGAAAATTGATCCCATTCACGATGTTTCCTTACAGTTTCTCTTGAACTTAGTGCCCTTAAGGAGCCATGAATGTTTTCAAATGATAGAGATATTACCTCGAGTAGCTTGTGCTTTCTTGCAAGACGTGCTAGATTGGATGGGCTTACCATCTCGAGCAGTTTGTACTTTCTCACAAGACGTGCCGTCGTGCCCAAGGGGCATTTTGGCCATTTTTTACCACGTCGGGCTAGCAGGCGTCGGTGTTGACTTGGGTTACGAGTATTTTCATCACTCCAACAATTGTGACAGGTTGGTTTCCACATGTATCTCATCATTTGGCAAGCATGCCACGGCCGAGAGTCGCTTTCAGTGACATGACATTGGGTTATTTAGCGATGTACCTGTGTTAACCTGTTTGTGAGTAAGTTCTCCCCACTCCGGCGGTTTAATGGTTTTTTTTAGTGTTTTTGTCATTTCGACGGTGTGGCATCAGTTCTAAAGACCATCTGATCTTTGTAAACTTACCGAACACTAAGGACATAACAGAAATTCTACATTGGTGGGCTAGTAGGCACCAAAAGTGAACCATTTAAGGTTTGTGAGTGTTTCTGTCACTCCAACGGCGATGATTGGTTTCGAAGACAGCCCGGTCTCGAAAAACTACCTAGAAAGCCTAGGGGTGTTTTGGTCATTTGACTTTAGTTAGGCCTAATGGGCTTGGGAAATGAGCGATTTGACTTGAATGGAGTTTTGAAAAGCCGGTTTGGGCTTGATAGTATTTAACATTTTACTAGAAGACCGATGCGGATTAGAAATTGCCGAGCGGGCAAAATTGGGATGCTTACAAGTACTATTTTAAAAGTTCAAAGAAGACCCATCTCCACCCTTTTCTATTCACCCTTTAAATTGTATCCATAGACGTGTGGTTACCAAAATCCCTTTTCAAAATTTCGAACCCTAGCAACCATAATTTGTATAGAGCCCTTTCTCGTGTATTTAGTATAATTCTCTTTTTATTTATCAAAGAAAAATATTGTTGATTAAAAAATAATTTCATGCGTGATTCTATGTAAGTTTTTCCCTCACTAAATAAACATCCTGGATCTACCCATTAAGGCATCCTTTCAGCTTGCAAGCCTAGTTTAGAGCTATGCAACTCTCATGTCCTGGAATAATTGCTTTTCTTAGTGTACAACCAATGTTTGATGGATTTTTTTATTTTATTTTGTTGAGTAAATTACATTGACTTCGCTTGAGGTATCTAACAATGATAGACAGTACCATTTGGCTTAAGAAATGACACTAACATCCTTTTTCCCCTACTGTTAAGCCACCATTTCTCACAATGATAGAAAATAAGAAGTTGGCTGATGTCATCTTAATAATATTTTCAAATATCAATTTCACTCTTATAACAAACAAATGATATAAAAGATAAAATATATGATTGTTATCATTTCAAATCAAATGATTCCACCTCATATAGACCATCATCACCCACACCACCACTAATCTTACACACTTACATCACTTTCATCATATCAAACGCACTCACAATCACTCACTCACTCACTCTCTCTCTCTCTCTCTCTCTCTCTCTCTCTCTCTCTCTCACACACACACACACACACACACACACACACATTGCCCACTACCAAATCGGTTCGCCTCTTCCTCCTCTTGTCCTCCTTCATTTCACCATCACCATTCATCACTACCCTTCCCTTTCCCGCCCACGCCACGTCCACTGTTACCATCATTACCCATAGTAATAGCACTACCGCCACTTCACTTTCTCCTCTTCCTCCTTCCAAGCTCCCCTTCTCATCTTCCTTTTCGCTAGCTATTGTCTCTTCCACCATATGAAATCCCTAACCACCGGCCAATTCATTGTGGCTTCTTTGAATTTCTTTAACCATTTCTACATGTAAACATAAACATAAAAGCAAGTAAATGTGATGTGACCTGAGACAAAAGTAAAAAATAAAAAATGAATACAACAGGTGCTCTACCATTTTAGTTGTTTTCTTAACCAGATGAACACTCTCTCTTAACACATCATAGAGAATTCTAATTTCCTTTCACATCGATATCACGCTAATTTAGAGCAACAACTTAAAAGAAAATAAGCATGATGGTGGCATATATAACCATGAAAAACACGAAATCAGTCTTTGATGCCATTGACACTCTCTCTCTCTCTCTCTCTCCAAAATTTCTCTCCACATTATTTATGTACATATAGTGCATATGTAACAACGAGATATGCCCCCAAATCAAAACCAGAAGGCAATAAGAGAGGTAGGCACAAAGACCCAAACATAATTTCTGTGCACATTACCATGCTCCATTCAAAACCATACATCCAGGGCGTTGGCTTACTTCCACTACCCATCACAGATGAAACATGACCAGCAACATTAACAATGACACATATACACACGAATATATATATATATATATATTATATGCATAGAAATAGAATTTTGTTCACTTTTACCTATAATTTTAAAAATAACTTTTAGTTTTATCCCTTAAAAAAATGTAGATGCCCCCCTAAGATTTCGAAAAGTCCTATTTTAGCCTATATTTTTAGAAATAATTTTCTATTTACCCCTCAAATTTTGAAAAGTCACCTATTTTTACCCTAGAATTTAGGAATAATTTTCAATTTACCCCCTTATATTTTTAAAAATCTAGTTTTACCAATAGTTTTAGAAGTATTTTTTAGTTTTCTATTTTGAAATTTTATAAATGTCCACCTTAAATAGTTATTTTCCTTTAAAGACTCATTCATAAATTAATAAAAGTTAATATACATTATATATATGAAATAAAATGTCCCAATGTTGATTAAAAAGAAAAAAAAAATTATTGGGTGTGAAGAATGTCACTCTGCCGAATTAATTTCCTGGCTCCGCCACTTGATCATGGTGGAGGAGGAGGTGATAGCTGATTGATGAGGGAGATTAAACAGAGAGAGCCATGGTGGTGCTAGGGAAGCAGAGAGAAGGTAGAGACAGTCCCATAAGGGGAGCAAGCAGGGGTTATGCCCTCCCCTAATTTTTGAAAAATTACGTTACCCTCTTTTGAGTATTTCTAATAAAATAGATATATTTTATAAAACCCTATATTGCTTAGCATCATGTTTAGCTTAATAGCATGCTTATGGTGCATGATTTTCCTTAATTAAGGAACTTGATTAACATGTTTTAATGGAGCATGTCATGTGGAGAGTTATTCATTTTTAAACATGATTAATTAACTTAATTAATCTCTATGCTTAGCTTATGGCTAATGTTAATTAATTAGCCTAAACAAGTTTAATTATGCTAATGAGGTGGATTAATGGAGTGTGTGGTGAAGTAAGGAGGTGCTAGGTGTGCTTGTGTGAAAGCCACCAAGGTGTGTGCATGAAGTGTGTGCTTATGAAAGCCATGTGAAGTGTGTGCTTCATAGCTAGCATTTTTGTGTGTGTGAAATGTGGGGAGATAGATATAAGTTGTATCTATAGTTGGCTTGAAGTCAAGCGAAGAGAGAGGAGAGACATGCTTGTGTAGTAACTTGTATTTGGCAAAAGAGAAAGTGAGAGAAAAAGAGAGAAAAAGGAGAGAAAAAAGAGAAGAGGAGGAATTTGAAGGGAAAAGTTGTGTGCACTTGATTTGAGGTGAGGAATCTCAAGAACATACTTGCTTCATTCCATTTGATTGGTTTTTGCATGTAGAAATATCATTTCATGCCATGGATGTGAGAGTTGGAGTGAGGAGCGGAAGATTGCACATGGTTTCTAAGTGGAGGCCTTTAATTCTTTATATTTTACATGTTTTGAGCTTAAGGGCCTTGTTGGAGACTTTAGAGCATCATTTTGGACTTGTAGGAGGCTTAAAAGTGTGAGAGTGTTGGCCTAGAGTTGTTCAAACTCTAGTGCAACACGGGGTGGCAGGGTATGCCTGGAGGGCGCACTAGCGCACTCCTTTAGCTAGTTTTGGCTAGTTTGACCTATGTTTTGTGTTTTAGCTTCTTGTATCGCATTGGCAAGGGTTAACACTTTTCATTGAATTCTTAATGTGTTATTGATGTATCATTTCCTATATTTGAGTATCATAAGGTATGAACATGCATTGATGACATGGTGCATCCTCATTGAGTCTTACCATGTCATTGTAACATCATTTCTTGATATTGGTGAGCTATAAGCTTTACATATACATGATTTATTATAGATAACATTGTAATCTCATAATTTTGATGTGGTGGTGTGTGTGTTAGGTTCGAAAGTGGTTAAAGACACTTCAATTCCACCAAGGAAGTGCTTTCTTTTGTTACAGTAAATTGAGGTGGGAATTTAAGATAATATTCATATTGAATTGGATGTCTTATTATCTATGTTGTATTGGGTTTATAAAGCACCCCACTTTTGACCGCTCGGCAGTCTACAATCTGTCCAGACTTGATTTCAAGTTAATATGGACATATTCTAGAATTCTAGACCTAATCTAGTCTATTCATCGCTTTGCAGGCCCAAATAGAGGCAAAATGACCAAAATGCCCTTGTGGGCGTCGTTCAGTTCGATCCCGTAGGCACGTCTTTCCGAAGACAGTAAGTCCCCTTTCCAATTCCAAATCAGGCACATCTTTTCGAGGATGGTAAGTCCCTTTTCCTATTCCCACAGGCGCGTCTTTCCTAATACGGTAAGTCCCCTTTCCAACCCCAATAGGCACATCTTTTCGAAGATGGTAAGTCCCCTTTTCTAATTCCAATTCTAATTTTAATCCCTCTCTCGAGAAAGTTGATTCCTCGAGACGGTAAGTCTATCCTGTCCAGCACGTTTTTTTGAAGAAAGTTTATTTAGAACGGTAAGTCCCTTCAAACCCGTCGACCGGGACGAGACCGCAAGTCTCCGAGATGGTAGAACGGTCCACCTTTGGCGCCTGCTAGCCCGCCAATGCAAAAATATCCGTTTCGACACACCTTCCGAGAAAGTTGACTTCTTAGGCGCTAAGTCCCTTTAGCAGCTTCCCAAGATCAGGCAGTCTCGGGAATGATCGCGAACCATCAGAGTAGCGGAAGTACTCGCAAACATCACAACTGTCAAAGTAGTGAAAATACTCGCAAACAGGTCGATATAGGGAATTGCCAACAAACCCATGTATCATAGGACCGCTGTCAAAGTGGCGGAAAGACTCAAAACCCCGGTCAACATCAGTGCCTGCTAGCCCACTTCGGTGAAAAATGACCAAACTGCCCATAGGGCCATTTTTGGCACGTTTCTCGAGAAAATACCTAAGTCTTCAAAATGGTAAGTCCACCCTTCCAAGATTGTCTTAAAAGCAATCCGGGATGATTAGGTGCCTTCTAGTCAGTTTTGGGCCAATTCCGAGACTTTCCGGTCAAGATGACCATTTTGCCTCTAGGCATCCAAACGCCCCGGGGATCACACTGGCTCTGGGTATCAAACCGATAACCTCCCGAGAATAATTTTTATAGTATTCCTGACCTTCCTTTATCTTTCTAGATCATTCCAAGTCAGTTCCGGTAAACCTGGTGCAAAATTACCGTTTTGCCCCAGGTGGGTCGGTCGCCTTTTTCTAACCATACCAGCTTTCGATATCAAAATAGTAACCTCCTGGGACATTCAAAATAATGTTCCCAAACCTCGAGTCTTCTTCTGAGACATTCTGAGTCCATCCTGGTAGTTTTCTGATCCAGTTGACCTTTTTGCCCCTAATGGCCAGGTCAACCCTTCCGACAAATGTTGTCATCCTTTTTCAAGTCCATTACCTGCGAGACTCTATTCTTAGGGTTTCTGTCCATTTTCTAGCCTTTCGGGCCATTCCTGGTCTTTTAAATGCTTCCCGAACCTTTCGGAGTCACTCCTAGTGAAGCAAGGCTAAAAATTGCATGGTAGTCACTAGTACAGGTGCCCAAATCTTCTCAAGATACGTTACTTGCAGATCTTAAAACTTTCCTAACTGGTTGGTGCCACTACTAGTGGCGCTAAGCCAATATTTGGCCGGGCACCACTCCTAATGATGCTAGAAGGATTTTTGGCCTAGCGCCACTGCAACAAGCACCGGGTCATTCTTCTCTCTGTAAATACAGAGCTTCCTCCAGCGTAAAAGAGGTCAGTAAACTCAGTCTAAAAATTCTATTCCTCAATATACAGAGCTTGTAGCCACCATACACAAACCCTAGCCTCCTATACACTCATATACACTAGCCTCCAAAGCCTCCATTGAAGACTTGAAGTGCTGCAAACTGAAGTTCTCGAAGAATGAGACGAAGACTGAAGTGAAGACCAAAGCAAAGCAAGAAAAGCAAGACGCGCGAAGGAAAGCAAAATAAACAAGACACAAGGTAGGCTTTTTCTTTAAGTTTATACATCTTCCCCCTCTCTTCTCTCTCCTAACCCACTTGGGTTTTCTTCTATTGTAATCCCCCATCTTCTTCCCCCCCCCCCCCCCCCCCTTTCTTTGCATGCTTGAAACAAGGAACTTCTTGTTCCATGTGTAAGGTTAGGCTATTGAAGGGTCACCGTGTCGGGGGCTTTCTTTTAGTTTAATCGTAGACCACGTGGGTTCGGCCCCCTTGATTATGTGGTGAAGCCTTAACCTTGTATGTTCACGACCCCCAACTTGCATTGTGCATATCATGATCTTGCATTCTTCTAAAATTCGTTTTCAAAACTATTTTTCAAAACTTGCATCAAAATCTTCTTTTTCAAAACTTGTTTTCAAAATCACAATCCTAGGGTGATTCTAGCCTTTCCATGGCTAGGGTTGCTTTAGGAAAGTGTTACATTTAAAGTGACCAATATGGTCCATATTTTCAAAACATTATTGTTTTCAAAACCACTATCGTAAAGTGTTTCTAACCTTCTTATGGTTAGAATCGCTTTAGGAAAGTGAGATATTTTTATAAACTTTCTAAAAACTTTCTTTTCAAAAACCTCTCTTTCTAAAAAAACCTCTTTTCCAACATACTTTCTAAAAACTCTCTCCAATCTCATTTCCAAAATTGTTTTCAAAAACTCCCTTCTAACAATCTCTTTCCAAAAACATCTTTCCTAAAAACTCCTTTCCAAAAACGTTTTTCTCAAAGTTCCTTTCCTAAAAACACTCCTTAGGTTTCCTTCTTAGAAAACTCTCTCCCTAAATCTCTTTCCTAAAAACTCTTTCCAATAATCTCCTTCCAAAAATCCCCTTCCAAAAAATCTCTCTTTTCAAAATTCACTTTTTAAAAACTCCTGACTAGGATTTCTTTCCAAAAACTCTCTTTTCAAATTCACTTTCTAAAAACTCCTCTCTAGGATTTTTTTTCCAAAAATCTCCCTTTCTAAAAACTCACTTTCCAAAAACCTCTTTTCTTAAAGCCCAAGTCAAGCCTTAGAGCCAACGATTAGAAAACCCTAATTTTGCTTCCCAAAAACATGATTTTCAATCTTGCCTTAAAACCTAGGTTTCCAAAATCTCTTGTTTTTTTCTACGTCAAAACTATAGTCTTCCAAATCTAGGGTTTCTAAAACATCATCCTTCCAAATCCATGCCAAATCCAATCTTCCCCTTTAGGAAACCAAATCCAATCTCCTATTTAGAAAACTAAATCTCATCTTCCATTTTTAGAAACAAAATCAAATCACCTCTTTTAGAAACAAGATCCAATCCTTTGTTTTAGGAAATAGGAATTTCAATCCTTCCTAGTCTAAATATTTTCTAATTCAAATCCTTCCTAATCTCCTATCTTCCTACACCATAAGTTTCCTAAACCTAAAGTTTTAAATATTTTCCTTAAACTTTAAGCTTCCAAATCTTTCCTAATTCCGTACCTTTTCAAATTTCAACTTTCCAAATCTAAGTTTTCAAATCCTTCTTAAACTCAAACCTTTACTAAATCTCAAGAATTTCTAAAACTCAAAACTTTCCTATTTCTAAACATTCCAAATTCAAAACTTTTCAATTTTAATATTTTCTTAGAACGAAACCTTTCCTATTTCAAAACCTTTCCTATTTCGAAAACTTTCCTAATTCGAAACCTTTCCTAAGTTGAAAATTTCCTAATTCAAAACTTTTTGAAAATGAAACTTTCCAAATTTGAATCTTTCATAAATCCTTTCTTTCCTATGTCTAGGTTTCCTAAACCTCCATCTTTCCAAAACAAGTCCAAATCTTTCTCCCAAGTTATATCTTTCCAAATCAAAGTCTAAACCTTTCAATTCCAAATTCCAAATTCCAATCTTCTATTCTAAGTTCAAATCAAATTCTTTTTCCAATCAAAATCTCTTTCTTCCAGTCATATCTTCTACTTTTTATCGGACTCTTGTCCGAACTACGACTGACCTGATTCCTTAAAAATGATACGTAGGCAACCCTCCTGGGTGCGGTCACAATATTTTTCAAACTTCTATTTTCACAACTTCTTTCAAATCTCCAATTTTACAATCTTCTTCAAGTTTCTGATTCCATAATCTATTTCAAGTTTCTAATTCCAAAAATCTATTTTTAAAATCTTTATTTTCAATTTCTAAAACTTTCCAATTTCAAATTTATCTTTTCAAACCTCTTTAAATCAAATCAATTTCTTTCCAAATCTATTTTTCAACTTTCTTTTCTTGCACTTGCATATCATGAATCATGTCTTTTTAAACATTCTTTTTCTAAAGTGGATGAGATTGGACATTTGTTAGTTGAAGATTCTTATAGATGAATTTAGAAAAAATAGACATGTAGGTACCGCAAGGGCGGGGTAGGGTGATGGCTTAGTGAGTCTTCCCTACATGTAACCAACCTTCAAACCTAGGATCACAGTTTTTGATAGACCAAAATGGAGTTGTTTTTCAAAAAAGGGCTTAATATTTTCTAAAGGTTGCTAAACAACTTGTTTTCTTAAAAACCCTCTCTTGAGAAGTTGTTTTCCAAAATCGTTTTCAAAAACCCAAAGTGTAGTCTTCGGATTGTGCTTAGTTTTTAGGTAACCTAACTCACCTTAATCAAATTAGGTGGCGACTCCAAATGTTTTCCAAAAGCCCTTTATTCAAACCAATTTTCAATTCAAATATAGTCACACTCATTCTTCTAGGAGGGTGAGTTCTAATGAGAGAGTACAGTATTTTTTCCGCTTGTGTATGTATTCCTCGAGTGCGAAAAATCTAAGCGCGATAGCTGGCGACTCCACTAGGGACACTTAGAGGGTTAGGCCGTAGTCATGTCTCTTTACCCTTCACCCATGTAGAGTCTTCAATTAAATTGTTCAATCCTATTCACTTTAAATTTTCAAAACCAAATTTTCAAAAATTATTTTCAAAAGAACATGCATTTATTCATATTATCTTGCATTAAGTTTGCCATCCACATACTAACTCTTGCATCTTTGTTTTATAGGTGCTTTTTGTTTAAATCTTATTAACTACCATGCATGAATGTGATGAACAGGATGAATGAGAGTTGTTGGGCTCTTTCCTCTACTTTCAAAAATTTACACACACACACTGCACGTGCACTTGCATTCTGCATACTTGCATTTTTACCCTGATAATACCCTTCTAGTTAGAAAGGGGGAACGATATATTGGTTGTGGGCAAGATGCTGTGTCAGTTTCTTCGCCTACGGCCTCTTGATGGTTCCCCTACTCAAATCACCAACCAATCATGGCACCACCTCAGGGAGTGAGCCTAGGTTTGAAGATCCAGGGACCAAGCCTTTTTAGGACGCATTAGTCAACCCTCAACCTCACTCATATAGACACCTTGCATAGCCGAACCTCTGCCAGATTTAAGACACGCACACCATTTTCAAAACCATGGAGGAAAGGGCGACTGCTCTTACTTTCATTTATATCTGTTCATTCATGTTGTTATAATGACTGTATTCTTACTGTTATAATGACTGTCTAACTACTCATACATCCATATATACTTCAACTGTATTCTCTCTCCTTATACTTTTTGCATATCCTTGTTCATGCATCCCGTATTCCATGTCAAGACAAGAGTTCCAAGTAACTCAAGTCACTGCATTCTCATGTATATGATCAACCTATTGAGAGTGACACCTAATTCACTCTCCCTTGCATTAAACCCACTTAAACCCTAAGGGTTCCCATATAACCCCTAAAGACCTATGGCAAGCACATTAAGTTATCTCATAAGAGGGGCCCCAATCCCTCTATGCTCACGGAGATAGAGTTCCCAAGAAGACAAGGGGCAATCAGTCAACAAGGTCTCTCAGCGACCTCCTCGACATCAAATCCAAAGAAGGCGAATCTGAAGACTTAAGAGTAGTTTAGGATTCCTTTTGTAAAATTAGATAGGTGGAACCCCCAAAGGAAAATGTTCCCCCTCCCCCTGTTAAAATGTATTTCAATTCTTTTGTATCGTAAAACCTAAAGTAAAATGTATTTCTTTATCTTCCTCGAGCAAATTGATGGATGAATATGTGAATGGTTGAAGTCCTCATCTGACAGTAAGGTATTTACATACGAGGGCAAATCCCTTATCTCCAAAAGTGAGCCAATACATCATGCTTAGTTTCCCTCCTAAAAGAGGGGCACCCTAGAGCATGCATTGCATAAAGACTTGTCAAGATAAAATACTGATTCTTTTCCTTTGTTGGTTTCAGGTACCTCTCCTCGTCCCCCCATCGTTACAAGCCAAAAGCTCAGAAACGCCCATGGAATCACTCACTCTCAATACCTTAACTCTACTACTAGCGGAGGTGAGAGGAGCCAGACATAGGATGACCAAAATGGAAGGCATACTCTCTTCACTCTTATCCCATGCAACCCATGAGCAAGCAGAGTCCTCGTAAGCCCAAGCCCATGATGGACGAAAAAGGATGAAGAAGGAAGACCAAGACTATGCCCTGATCATTACTTACCAACGACCTCCCCAGGTCGAGGGCCTTGTTCCGATGCCTTCCAAACCAACCTCTAACCAAACCCCTGGATTATATAATCTCTCCTACAGATACCAGCCCAACCCATTCGGCCCTGACACTGAAAATCATCCCATTTTGAAACATAAAAGCGGAAGTCCTTTTAATTCTCGAACCTTCAGCCCGGTTGTGACCTTACCAAAACTCGGTTCCCAATATTCAACACCTCCTCGGCCTAGGCGAACAAGTGGGAAAAAGTGGACATTTACTAAACTCGCGTGTTCACAGACCACGACCTATTTTGGTCTCTTAGCAGTTGGATATCTGAAGCCTATACCTGCTTAACCCTAGCCCGATCCTCCGCCTCGTTACTTTGAATCTGCAGCAAGCTGTAAATACCATTCGGGCGGCCAAGGACATGACACTGAAGATTGTTTAACCCTCAAGCATAAGATTCAAGACCTAATAGATAACAATATCATTGGTTTACAACTTGCAAATCCTTCTCTGAACAGCACTACGGACACTCCGTTAGACCACACCGTCCACGTCATTACAAAATTTGGTAACGACAAGATTTGTTTCGCTACATGCCAAGAGATATATTATAAGGATGGGGAGGAAATGGAATACGAAGATATGGAGTAGTATCATGCCTGGTTACGGTTTAACCTCGATAAAATGCCAATCCCCGAAGACAAACTCACACATGAATTTGTGAAGAAAATTGACCAGTGTCGCTCCTAGATTTTTCGCACTCGAGGAATACACACACAAGTGGAAAAAACACTGTACTCTCACGTTAGAATTCATCCTCCTAGAAAAATGAGTGTGACTAGGTTTGAATTGAAAATAGACTTGAATAAGGGCTTTTGGAAAAAGTTTGGAGTCGCCACCTAACTTAATTAAGATGAGTTAGGTCACTTAAAAACTAAGCACAAATCGAAAACTACACTTAAGTTTTTTGAAAACGATTTTGAAAATACTTCCTCAAGAGAGGGTTTTTAGGAAAACAGGTTGTTTGGCAACCTTTAGAAAATAATTAAGCCCTTTTTGAAAATAAACTCCATTTTGGTCTTTCGAAAACAGTGATCTAGGTTCAGAGGTTGGTTATGTATAGGGAAGACGCACTAAGCCATCACCCTACCCGCCTTTACAGTACCTACATGTCAATTTATCCTATATTCACCTATGAGAGTCTTCAACTTACAAATGTTCAATCCTATCCACTTTAGAAAATAATATTTAAAAAATTAACATGATGCATGATATGTAAATGTAAGAAAAGGAGAGTTGGAAAATAGATTTAGAAAAGAAGAATTAAAGTTTGAAATTGGAAAGAAAATTTAGATATTGAAATTAAGGATTGAAAATAAATTTTTAGAACTGGAAGTTGGAAATAGAACATAGAATTGGAAATTGAAAAAGGTTATGCAATTTGAGATTTGAAAAAAGTTGTGGAAATAGAAACTTGAAAAAGGTTGTGACCGCACCCATGAGGGTTGCCTACGTATCCTTTTGGAGGAATCGGGTCAGTCGTAGTTCGGACAAGAGTCTGATAGAAAATAGAAGATTTAATATGAAATAAAAAGTTGAATTGGAATTTGAATTTGATCTGAATTTAGAATAGAAGATTAGAATTTGAAACAGAAGAATAAAGACCCTAGACCTAGGAAGATAGGATTTAGAAAGGACTCGAGATTTAGAAAGACTTGACTCGAATGTTGGACTTGGAAGATCAAGAAAGATTGGATTTAGAAAAGATTCAAATTAGGAAAAATTCAAATTTAGGAAAGTTTCATTTTAGGAAAGTTCCGTTTTAGGAAAGTTTTGAATTAGGAAAATGTTATTTTAGGAAAGTTTCATTTTAGGAAAGTTTTCAAATTAGGAAAGTGTTGAATTAAGAAAGTTTTGAAATAGGAAACATTTCGTTTTACGAAAGTTTTGAAATTAGAAAGATTTTGTTTTAAGAAAGTTTCAAAATTGAAAAGTTTTGAATTTGGATTGTTTTAAAATAGGGAAGTTTTGAACGCAAGAAAGTTTTGAGTTTGGAAAAGTTTTAGATTTGGAAAGATTTGAAGTTTAGGGAAGTTTAGAATTTTAGAAGGATTCAAAACTTGAGTTTTAGAAATTCTTGAAATTAGGAAAGGTTTGAGTTTAAGAAGGGTTTGAAAACTTAGATTTGGAAAGTTAAGATTTGGAAATGTATGGAATTAAGAAATGTTTGAAAGCTTAAGGTTTAAGGAAAGATTCAAAATTTTAAGTTTAGGAAACTTAAGGTTTAGGAAAGTACTAGATTAGAAAAGAGTTGAATTAGGAAAGATTTGGGTTTGGAAGGATTGAGATTCCTATTTCCTAAAACAAGGGATTGGATTTTATTTCTAAAAAGAGATGTTTTGATTTTGTTTCCAAAAACAGATGATAGAATCTAGCTTCCTAAATGAGAGATTGGATTTGGTTTCCTAAAGGGAAGATTGGATTTGACATGGATTTGGAAGGATGATGTTTTAGAAACCCTTGATTTGGAAGACTATAGCTTTGACGTAGAAAAGGAGTTTTGGAAATATATATAGTTTTGACGTAGAAAACAAGAGGTTTTGGAAACCTAGGTTTTGAGGCCAAAATAAGAAATTGGAAACTATGTTTTTGGGGAGGAAAATTAGGGTTTCCTAATTGTGGGTTCTATGTTTTAACTTAGGCTCTAAGGAAAGAGTTTTTGGAAAGTGAGTTTTTAGAAAGCGAGATTTTTGAAAGGAAATCCTAGAGAGAAGTTTTTAGAAAGAGATTTTTGGGAAGAGTTGTTTAGGAAGGAAACGTAAGGAGCGTCTTTAGAAAGTGAACTTTGAGGAAAGAGTTTTTAGAAAGGAGTTTTTAGGAAAGATGTTTTCGGAAAGAGATTGTTGGAAAGGAGTTTTTGAAAAATAATTTTGGAAAAGAGATTGGAGAGAGTTTTCTAAGAAGGAAACCTAAGGAGTGTTTTTAGGAAAGGAATTTTGAAGAAAGTGTCTTGGAAAGGTAGTTTTGAAAACAGATTTTTGGAGGGAGTTTTTGGAAAACAATTTTGGAAAGGAATTTAAAGAAGGAGATTGAAGAAAATTTTTAGAAAGTATGTTGAAAGAGTGGTTCTTAGGAGGAGAGTTTTGAAAAAAGAGTTTTTAGAAAGTATATATAAAATACCTCACTTTCCTAAAGCGATTCTAACCATAAGAAGGTTAGAACCACTTTAAGATAGTAGTTTTGAAAACAACAATGTTTTGAAAATATGGACCATATTGGTCACTTTAAATGTAATACTTTCCTAAAGCAACCCTAACCAGGAAAATGCTAGAATCACCTTAGGATTGTGATTTTGAAAACAAGTCTTGAAAAAGAAGAATTTGATGCAAGTTTGAAAACGATGTTAATGCAAGTTTTGAAAAACGAGTTTGAAAATGAATTTGAGAAGAATACAAGATCATGTTATGCACAATGCAAAGAGGGGTTGTGAACATACAAGGTTAAAGGCTTCACCACATAATCAAGGGGGTCGAACCCACGTGGTCTTCGGTTAGACTAGAAGAAAGCCCCCGACACGGTGACTTTCCAATAGCCTAATCCTACACATGGATTAGGAAGTCTCTTGTTTCAAGAATGCAAAGAAAGGGGGGGAAGAAGATGAGGGATTAAAATAGAAGAAAATCCAAGTGCGTTCAAAGGGAGAAGAGAGGGGGAAGATACGTAAATGTAAATAAGAAGCCTACCTTGTGTCTTCTTTATTTTGCTTAGCTTTGCACGCTTTGCTTTGCTTGTCTTGCTTCGGTCTTCACTTCAATCTTCAAGAGCTTGTCTTTAATCTTCAAATCTTTAGATTACAGCACTTCAAGTCTTCAAAGAAGGCTTTGGGGGCTAGTGTATGAGTGTATAGAAGTGTATGTGAGTGTATAGGAGGCTAGGGTTTGTGTATGGAGGCTAGGGTTTGGAAAACCTTAGGAGACTAGGGTTTAGAAAGGCTACGAGCTCTGTATGTCGAATAATAAGGTTTTTAGATTGAGTTGGTGGACCTCTTTCACGCTGGAGGAGGCTCTGTATTTATAGACAAGGGAATGACCTGGCACCTGTTGTAGTGGCGCTAGGCCAAATATTGGCTTGGCGCCACTACTAGTGTTGCCAGCCAGTTAGGAAGGTTTTAAGGTCGGCAAGCAACGTATCTTGAGAATATTTGGGCGCCTGTACTAGTGACTACCATGTAATTTTTAGCCTGGCTTCTCTAAGAGTAACTTCGGAAGGTCCGGGAAGGGTTTAAGGAGCCGGGAATAGCCTAAAAGGCCAGAAAGGGAAAGAAACACTTAAAACAATGTCCTGGAGTTAGTAGACTTAAAAAAGGATGACAAGATTTGTCGGAAAGGTTGGCTGAGCCATTAGGGGTAAAACGGTTAATTGGGCCGAAAAGTTGCTGGGATGGACTCAGAATGTCCTGGAAGAAGACTCGATGTTTGGAAACATTATTTAGAATGTTCCAGGAGGTTGCCGGGTTGATACCCAGAGCCGCCGGTGTGGTCGAAAAAGGCGACCGGCCCACTAGGGGTAAAACAGTCATTTTGCACCGGGTTTGCTAGAATTGACTCGGAATGATCCGAAAAGACAATGGAAGGTCGGGAACACTATAAAAAGCATTCCTGGGAGGTTACCGATTTGATACCTAGAGCCGGTGTGGTCCCTGGGGTGTTCGGATGCATAGGGGCAAAATAGTCATCTTGACCGAAAAGTATTGGAATTGGCCTGAAACTGACTAGAAAACACCTAAACATGCTGGATTGTTTTTAAGACAATCTTGGAAGGGTGGAATTACCGTTTTGAGGACT